>OY986054.1:15198284-15802818 GCA_963920205.1 Stenodema calcarata
GGGTAAAATCGATAAGTGTTTTCCACCAGAGAACAAAATGAGATCGGCGTATTATTCTACTACCCCTAATATAATAAGGGAGTCAACGGGGCGGCAGTGAAATGAGAAATGACCACGTTAGGTTATTGACTATGCTAACGGCGGATTACCGTCCCGGGGCCCCAAATCTGATTATCTCCCAAGGCTTTTCCCTCTCCTCACCAGATGAACAAGGGGGTGGAGTAGCTGAAGAAGCGCCTAAAAGACTACAGACCCTTTTCCGAGGGTTAACAACAAATCACTCTTAACGCAGATAAACGATCTCAATAACACGGTTCTAACTTCGCAATCGACCAACCGCTTTTAACGAGTTGTTTTCAAGCCACATGAGACAGCCTGGAAAATTATTTGTCGTGTCATAGATCGAATTTGATACAGGTCCAAGTAGATAAAGTTGTTACGCACCTGCTATTCTCGTGATGATACTAATCAAGTATGGATAAGGGACAGTTGTCCAAAAATCTAATAGGTGTGAGCCAAAAATGTAACCGATGCAGTGATCCGAATTACAAATATTTGTAATTCTAGCTGATCAAAAATCAAAGAGCTAATCAAGTTGGTGTCCCAACTCACAATCAATTTTTGAATGGCAAACAAGATGGAGAAACCACATTTGAGCTAAATTATTTCTTCGAAAAGTGTAGGTTATTTCGTAAAAAGAGAAGTTTATAGAATTGCGTTGCTAAAACTGATTGAAGGAGAGGGAAATTCCTCGGGAAATTTCTGAATAAAAACACTTTGGCACAGGAAGCGTGGGTAATTTTATCACAATGACATATAATTCAGCCCATGTCACCAACGTCATCACTGTCGCTGTTGCCACTCAAAATTGTAGAAGCTTCTGTCCAACTAGTTTAGGCTCTTTGGCAGGACGTAGAGGTGTCAAACTCGTTGTGAGGGGATCGGAGGAGACGAGTGAATTGGGCGAAATGTCACTTAATCGTATTAACGCGGGGATTTTTTCTTGGAATGTTCTTGCCTGAACTTCTTAAATATGCTTGAAATGTACAAAATGCAGTCAAAGAAAAAAGAATAATGAAGAATTATTGCAGATTTATAATGCAATCAAAGAATTCTGGAAATAACGTAAAAGGGTGTATGTTATCCGACAGCAAGCCTGCGTCCAGGGCGTGCAGTAACCTCATCATCTAATTTTTCACATTCTATTCTGATGTCGTTGTGAAACTATATTCTCACCAATTTTTATGACTATAGGTATCTACATTTTGTTTAATTTCCTGCACCCTCCAAGGAATAACAGAAAAATTAAGTTTTACTCCGTATTGCACGTATTTTGATTTTATATTGTTGTTTTGTATGACAATAATGATGGCCTGCTAGAGGTAGGTACCTGTGTATCTCAAACGAAGAGTGTACATTTCTGGATCGAGAGTAAATACCCCAACCGCACCATCCAGATGGGATCCCGTTTGTGGCGAAAAAAGTCAGCAAAAAGTACTTGAAGATGGGATTTGAAAACTGTTTATTTAAACAACCCTTCGAAATGAGCCTCCAATATCATACACAACGCTGCCATGACAAGGGAACTAAGCGTTGCAGCTGCCAGTGACTGCCATCATCAATTCAAATGTACGTATCATTATACATTCTCAGAAAAACAGAATAGGATTAATTAAAGACCTACTCCAAGTATCAATACCAAACTGTAATCGAATAATCGATAATAATCTAAAGGCAGTAAAGATACTTTATCACTCAGAAAAGAATGAACAATAACAGTTTCAAATAGTTCAAGTATCGAATCTTCAGAGAAGTGCTGCAGGAAATGCTCTCGCATGACCGACAGTGAAAAGTATTATTAACATTCTTCAAACTGAGTGACGAGTTGGATATGGATGCACAGGTACACATCGCTCATATACTTGGAAAACCTCTTAAGTCCGAAAAGCTCGTAAGTCTGTTAAGGATAAAAACTAATAGTAAATTTCAGGCCGCACCTCCATGCAAAGTCTCCTCGTCTCTTTTCCGGAAAAGTAAGTTGTTTTATCATTATTCATCTTTCAACTTTCATTTTCGTTAGGCTGGGCTTGTACTCTGTGAATAGTGGTGTTGGCGAGGTGAAATTCACCTCGGTATTTCATAAAACTAACGAAAATCACGGACTTAGACTTACGAGGTTTGTCATAATATGAGGTGATGACAGACTTACGAGTTTTTCTTTGTACACGTTTTTCTTGTCTCCTGAAAAGTTTACCTGTCCAGACATACACGGTTTTCCAAGTATGTGAGCGACATATAAGTTCGACGTATGCCATTATACCTTATACATCATTATACTTATACAAGAAGTACCAAGTCGCGCTACATTGTCGTATTTCACCTACTGGGTGAAAAGAGGATTTTCTTACAGCAAGTTGGCAACACTGCACCGGTAATGATAACAAACTAAATAAATTCAATGGTGTTGGCATCATGAATATGACATCGTGACAAGATATCAGCTTTTTGTAATGGGAAGAAAAAAATCCAAAACTAAAAATATTTCGTAGAATTTATATCCACCAACAGTACTTGAAAAAGAGAGAATTTATTCACCTTATCCATTCACCGTTACATCATAGGCATTTTTTCCTCGTATGAATAAAGACCACCATCGTCAACAAGATAGAAATACATCGCATGTAGCTATTCACACATAGCTTAATGAGATTCATTATCAATATACTCGTACATCAAGGAACTTGCACAAGACAACCTAGTTTCTGAAAGAATACGTATAACAAGGTGAAAGGTTGATGGTGCCTAGAGGACCGTGTTCTCCTAAACCTGTATCATCTACTCCCTCGTTAACATTTCTGCAATGGAGTAATATTTTAATGATCCACTGGCAAGAATTACACTTGTTTCAATGCGGTTCGAACTTCCCATTCACACTGAGCAGAAGTGGAACCGTTCACTGGAAATACATGGAAACGATCTATCAAATAATCACCTGTGTCAAAGGCTTGAAGACTCAAACATTTCCAATACAGTTTTTTTTTCCTTTAAAACATTCTTTATTACACCAAGTTTACAACTTATTAGCAATTTTATTTTGATCTTATTTACTACGTGTAGCAATCGAAACAAGATACAGAACTTGTTAATTGTTGAGTCAGATAACTGTTGAACTATTCATTCCTTCACATTTACTGTGTTAGTTCGTGAGGCTTCCTTCTTTTCAATCTTCTCAATAGGTCACTTACATCCAGCAAATGGACAGCTTCGATGTTGACATGACCCCTTAGTCGCTCTTGGTGGGTATTTTCTTGATAGTTTCATCGATAGATTCCACCTCTAGATCATGGTGAAGTCTATCATTCTGAATGTACTGAACATCATTCTGTATGTTCTAGCACACTGTTTTGAAAGAGCTGAATAATTTTCCGATTGCTCTGAGCTGTGCAGCCCCACAGCTGCGCTCCATAAGTCCATACTGGTTTTAGGACTTGGTTGTACAGGGTTAGTTTATTTTGCACAGACAGTTTTGATCGCCTGCCCCACGACATTTTTCTGAGTTTAAGAGTCAGTTCAGTTTTTTTTCTTCTTTACGTGCGATTTCCATCGCAGCTTCGCATCTAACGTCATCCCAAGATATTTCGCTTCGTTGGCGTAAGGGATGACTTTGCCATTGAGGTAAGCGGGCAAGTAGCTGATTTTGCGGTTCGTGAAATTAACATGGACCGACTTTGCCTCATTCATCCGTATTCTCCATTTAGCAGTCCATTTTTGGATTTGTGTAATAGATTGGTTGAGCTTGCCCATAGAAGCGTCAATGCTCTCCCCCACAGCTAACACTGCGGTATCATCTGCAAAAGTGGCGGTTGTATTACTACTGATTTCAGGTAGGTCACTGGTGTAGAGTAGGTACAGGCCCAATACAGTGAAATGAAAGAGTGTGATTTAGTATTTTTTGTACATCACTTTGATTCTCTCGTAGAAGTTCAGGGCACATAGGTACTACGGGCAATTCTGAGAGAATGAATGAATTCTGAGTTGTCGTAGCTGTATGTGGCTCTTCAAGTGCGAGACGTAGATTCAAGTGAGGAAGATCAGTTGAACAACAGAACCATTTTCAGAAATAGGAGGAAAAACAATTGGAAAATACGATACTGTAAATACACTTAGACAAATCTCGTGTACAAACTGGGATACTCGAAGAAGGGGAAGGATGTCGGACTGAATCTTTTGAACTACTCGTGATAAAACCATAGTCCTATTGTAGAGGGATATGAGTAGTTCCAGATTCCAGTTTTCGACAGTTCGGAACTGCTAATCTTAACTATAACCGCCTTCTATTTTGTCGTTTCTCAATGATTTATACGTTTGATCACATCTGTTTTTAACGTATTGAGATGATTGAAAATTGTACATCCAAGGGTTGGGCGTCCAAGGTTTATGAGGTATTCAACAGGCATTGAAATAAGTGTGAAGGAGTAAGTTCCCCGAGAAAGGTGGAAGCAATAAAAAAAAAACCATTTGGTCGTCCATACGAAATAACTACACAAAACTGCTTATGTAAATATAAATGTATCTACACTTCATGCAGATACATAGGTACATGATTTGTCTTGAATTAGCTTTCAGTTTTACCATCGCTGGATCTCTTTCAACGTATTTCTCTCTCGGGTTGATGATGGAAAACTATTGATGGTACTATCGATAGTATGCTGTTGAGAGGGACTATCGAAAATAGATCTTACTACTAATCACATAATAGGTTGAGCCAGCTTGGAATAAGTTAAACCATACACTGTAACTGTAACGTGTGTTCAACTGCATGTTTTCATTTCATATGGTCTTTCAAATTAGAGGTGTTGCCAGAGGTTCTATGCTCACCTTTACAAAACCAGCACTTAGCTAACTTTTTTGAACCCACATCCTTATCCTATTAGAAGACGAAAGGTAAGCCTTTTAAGACTCAAATTACCGAACAGAAAGTCGAAACCAAACAGCGAACACGAAAACCAAAGACCGAAATGGAGGTTCCTCTTCAATGCCAACAAAATTAAACTACCTAACATCTATCGATAATTTTCCACGATACTATCGATCGTTTCCCATCGCTATCTATTTTTGATGATTTTCGCTCACATCCACTTAGTTGCTTCGTTTAATTGTATCTCCAACATTTTTCATTGTACAAAAATCGTTCACCATTTTTTCGAAAGCTCTTGATTTATATGACTCATCAATACATCTCACGCTGTCAATTTCCACCTCTACACATCTGTAAGGCCGTCACATGTATAGCGCGACGGAAAATTTGGCTGACCCCCAGCAGTAAGATATATTCGTGTCCTAAATCAATAGAAACGGTAAAGAGGGGAAACACTAAGATAGGGATAAGAAGACCGCCAACCTGATAGTCCAGAAAGAAAGTGCGAACTGCTAGAGCTAATGCTGGTCAAAACCAAACCAGTCTCCTAGTGTTATTCCTGACAGTGGGCTCATCGTTCAGAATCAGTTCTGATGCCATCCAGGGCACGTGTCTGTCCGTACTAGTTTAAAAAGCAGAGAGAAGGAGGAGCAAGTTCACAACAGCTCAAACCAATAAAAGTTTCAGAGGTTCTGAATTTTGGATGAGGGTCTCCTAATAAAGACGGGTGGGGTATGAGAAAACATCTTAAATTCGTTGGATTTTCCTTTGATCACAAATGAAATTCCAAACAAGACGGTGCTACAGCACTGCATCAGCACTGGGGGCTGCAGCAAGCACTGCAGTGAGTGGCGACACATCTACGAAATAAAGGAATTAATGTCATGTAGCTATTCATAGGGGAGTGGGAAACCCATCCACTAGATTTCACATCATTCCTACACGTACGTCTATAAGAAATTTCCTATACAATGGTATTGAACTTGTCTCCAGTAAGACCAAACCTGAAATCGACTTATACCATAAAACACGACTTTCATGTAGAAAACCTCCAATATGTCAGCCCTTATTAAATTTATAGACAATTCAAGGTAATATGAAGTTATACCACTATTTAGTAACTCCCTAACGATATGAGAACAGCACTCATGAAATAGGTATATGGAAAAGTAATCGGCAACGTTCTGGTTGAGAAGAAGAACCTGCTTAAATCTGTTCAACAAAATTAGTATTAAAATCTTCTGTACATTTAAAATCGCGCTTGAAGGCTGTCAATCCAACGATTCTCCCAAGTCAGAATTAAGCAGTATCACAATAATTGACGACTGCAGGATTCTAATGAATTGATAGGTAAGTCTCCAGCCAAACAATCAGTTCTTTCCGAAAACTGAGGGTGGGTTTTGTTTCCAGGACTTATCGGTTGAAACAAGGTGGATTAACCCAGAGTAACAAGGCTCCTCAAGAGGGAAAATAATCTCGAAGTGCTTCGACTAGCACTAATAATATTATTACCCTATACGTTGAAAAAGATATCATCTTTTTCAAAATATGGGGTAATAAAACGTCGTAAGGTTGGTAGGTATACCAATGATGAAACACCATATATGAAACACCATATACATATGGTGTTTCTATGGAACATTTTATGAATACATGCAAAAAAAATTATTAGCGTAATATACCTAGTTTTTTACTACAAAAAAATAGGCTATAATGGCTAAACATGTATCTAATCCCACCACTCCTCATAGAGGGAAGAGATCGGAAAATTGGAAAAGTCTCACATAATTACTTTGGTAAAAGTCATTCGAAAGAACGAACAAATTAAGAGAACTACGGATTATAGATCACTTACTCTTCATCGCACTCGCCACTTTCCTCAACCCTTTGGGATCAGCCTTGTGATTCCAGGGTTAATACAACAGACGCTCAGCGGGGCCAAATCCCAAAAACTTGGCCAAAATTCAAAGGTTCAAGAGGTCGCTGATTAAGAATGTGTTATCAGATTTGAGGAATTCCTACCTGGGAAGCCGTAACTGCGCATGCGCAGTAGGAAAATTAATGTAGATGCTACAAGATGCCAGGGTTTTTTCAACCGTGCATTATCATTATCATTATCATCCGCAAATCTTTCTTCCATGTAACCGCTCTGCTGATACTTATTTCTTCTTTTTTAAGGTGTTTGAGGATTTGGTTCTTGATGTTATCTGGCAAGATGAACGGTAATTGAAGTTTCTCGGAAAAAAAAATTTCAATCTTTCCATAAACTTCTCAATCCTTGTCACCCTTCATTAAATAGAACAAAATTCGTTCTATAGTAGCATTTAATGCTTTCATATCAATAAGCTTACCGCTGAAGTCGTGTCGTCTAGAAAAATAATTTTCAAATGAAAATGCTTCCCTGTTTTGTCAGAATTTGTAAGAATGATCGTTGCTTACCAAGTGCAGGTAGCTTTCTATACTAGAACAGCAAATATTGACATGATTCTATTTTTCTAATCAAGCGACTTAGAAAAATCGCATAGAAAAAGCGCGAGCCACAAATGCCACAATCCCTTCGTATTATTAGAAAAATGCGTCAAAACCGCTTCGGGGGACTCTGAGGGATCGGTTTTCGTATATCTTATAGCTGAGATGTGGACCAATACTTTTTCCAAAATAACGTTATGCATTTTCAAATTATGAAAGAAAAAAGTTACATACATAATTGACGTGTACATATTAAAGTTTAAAAATATGTACAATTTGCTAATAACCTTCAGATGATGATGACTTTCTTTCCAAATCGAATGGCAACACTTATCTCACTCCCATACACTGGTTCGGGCGTCTCGCTCGGAAATTATGTTCCAACTGGAATTACGAATACCTACTAATATTATATAATATCAAATGACCCTTTAGTATTGGACTATCCGTTTTCCTATCCAACTGTCAAAAATCCCGAACTAGAAACTTTTTTGCATTACGGCCAGGTTTTAGGGATTTAGCCCACCGTGGAGGCTGCTAGCGCACAGGCGGCTTTAGACGAAAATGTCCGGGGGTGAGGGGGGGGGGGGCCGATTTAGTACGGGCTTACCGCCGTGCCTGGGGGTATAAGAATCAAATTTTTATAGCCAGGCATCTGGAAATCATTATAGTAGGCTAATTCATTTTCCGATCACTATAATATATTATTAACCAATAGTTGTCAACAAAATAGTTAGGAATGAGGTTAAATGTAAGAGGAAACATTCATGGGAGCGACAGTCAAGTTTATTATTTGTAATAAGGAGGTATTTGATAAACTTAGAGCGTACATTAATTAGTACGTTAATTAAAATTCGTCGTTGAAGATGCAGCATGACATTGTGCTAACTCACCATTTGGGCAAAATGGGATTTTTACAGATTCTGAAGCGAAATCCCTTGTTTCATTGATCTCAAAAATCTTCAATAATCTAGCCTCCTAGTGATGATTAAGTTAGCCATTGTGTTAAAGGTGAAAGCCCCCTGCTGAATAAATGCAGTTGTATGATTCTCGTCCTCTGACCTCACCTTCACACTTGGATATAATTGAAGGTGTTCTCCCTGATGATCGAGACATCCTTCAAAAGGATTCAAATGAGCAGATTAGCGATGTTTGTCAGACCCTGCAGGTTTCTTCACTCAGAAGAATCATTGCTGATCAAGTTTCTCGAGATCCTCCCGATCCCGAAGGCTCTGCTTACTTTCATTGTACAGACTCTCCTCTTGAACAATCTTGTCCTGGTAGCTCACCCCTAATTGAGGGAATCGGGGGGACTTTTTGGCAAGAAAAGTCAAAAAGTCAACGTAGAATGGAAAATAAGTTACAGAAAGAATGACAAAAACAGTCAAAGTTGATTCTGCATGGCTCTCGTAAAGAAGTTAGACTCCTGGGCCCCGCCTGCGATTCCCCAGTATGCAAAAACAATAAAAACCCGACTTAACAACACCATATCTCAAGAGGGACGACAGGAGCTTTTTTTGACGTTTTGGAGAGATATGGACTCAAAATCACAGTTTTCAGCTTTATCACCACAACTCAACTTGGTGACTATGGAATATTAGGGGATTGTCGTGAAAGTGTTGTAAACGTCGAATAGTCGTGTAGTCAGCGTCTACACAGTTCCGTTTTTTGTGTCTCCTGAAAAGCTGCCAAAACTCAGATAGCACATGTATGTTGCATCTTCAACGACGACTTATTACTATTAATTTGCATAAAAAAATAATTTTTCTAACATAACCGAAAAAATTGATGTAATTTAATGTGAATTCTCATTTCCGGGAGGGGGGGGGGGGCTCACCACATCCACTGTACTAGCATAGTAACCTAAGTTGCCTTTAACAAAGGTTACAATGAAATAAGCATCTCGTCCTCCCGCATTCCAGCTTGAAACACAAACCAAATCCCAATCCTTCAATCCTTACGACAAGAACGGAATCGGAGCGTACAAAGAATACCCAGCACACAGGAATTCATATTCATCGACATCAAAATATGGTATGGGAAACGTTCTGGGACTGGAACTCCGCTATGCAGTGCGCCGGACTCAAGACGTCAACCAGGAAGACGTCAATACGCTCAAGAAGTTTTTCAAAATTGAGTAGGAAATTATTATTGGATTTGTCCGAGGTGGTTGCAGATCCGAAGTCCTTGCCCCGAAATACGATTCATTCAATGGAATTAACAATTATTATTATTTAATTGGTTTCTTAAGTTACGTAGAGTGCAACTGTGACGCCTTTCGTATAAGTGCTCAAGCCTCCAAAGACCTCGAGAGCTAGAAATCGGTTTAATCACTCTAGGGGCCCCTGAATAACGGGTGTTTGATGGGTTTGCGACGGCTGTGCATCAAATTTGGGATCATAAAAACCGCGAAATATTCCACTTTTTTTCAGTTTTTTTTGGGGTATAACTCGACAAGTTTGCATCCTACAGAAAATGTCACTCTTTTCTTTTGACATGGGTATGTCTTATGGCTTATAACATTGACATGGGGGATTCATCCAAAATTTGCCTGATAAAAAGTTTCCTGATACAAAAAATGTGACGTTTTTTGGCGCAATTCTCGTAGTGCAATTCTCGTTTTCGCAAAACACTATAATTTGTGATCTCACACTATATTCGTTATTTTCCGTTATCATGTATAGTATGTCTGTACGAATCTATTGTATTAGTGAGGAATAAAGCCATTTTTCATTTCATGTCATTTTATTTCAGTGGCATGTAGCCTCCTTAGGACTTAACTTGACGCTGCCCAGGCCCCGGATCAGCTGAGTGGCTCCTAAAGCTGATTTCTATACAAATAATATTTTGTCAGTGCAGTTTACTTCTCTTCCGGACTTGAATTTCCTATCAATCTATGCGAATTACTTCATTTCTCCCGTACTGCGAAAAACAGACGTATCCATGATCAGATGTTTTTCCCGGTACCTAAGGGAGAAATTAAGTTTAGGTTCATAGCCATCTCTGTAAATACTACACTGGAGACCAAAAAAACCGGCGCAGTTGAATTGTTGTCGAAGAGTCAAGTTTAAATCGATAACAGGTGGGTTTGAGTCAATAGTAAGGTCAATAACAAGGTTAAGAGAGATTACGTGCAGAGGTCCATCCCTGTTTTTCCTTAACTATCCAGTTTTTTCCTGTAATGCTCTCTTGAATTCACGATAGAAGCCTACAGAAGCCTGCTGATGTTAATCTTCACTCCAGAGTCCGTGCTTTAGGTCCTCTACTCACCCCAGCACACCGAACGGCTCGTCTTCAATTTGCTAGAGATCACGCTGCTTGGACTGAGCTGCTTGTGTTTGCAGCAGGATCCGTCGCCCTTGGACGCCCTGATGCCGGCCTTCTGGTGTAGCTACCAGTTTCACGGTTTCCTGTAGGCTTCTATTGTGATTTCATGAGAGCATCACAGGAAAAAACTGGATAGTTAAGGAAAAACAGGGATGGACCTCGGCAAGTAATCTCTGTTAACCTTGTTATTGACCTTACTATTGACTCTAACCCAACTGTTATCGATTTAAACTTGACTCTTCGACAAAAATTCAACTGCGCCGGTTTTTTGGTCTCCAGTGTAGGTTCTGTTTGTGATCTTGCCGTAATTCTTAAGAGCATTAAACGTCGAAATCAAATCAGCCGTCCAGATGGGCGGTTTTCACCAACTTCGCTATGAAGGAGTAGCCGTAGAAGAGGGAAATAACAAGAACAAGAACTCGATTTCGATTAAAACTCCCCGTACAAGCCTAAAAGAAGACGAACCTACGACATGTATTTGGAGGCAACGTTCGGAGGCCAGAGCAGTAACTTGCATGGGCTATGTATGGAATGTCCCTTACACCTTTTAGCCACTGAACAACTTGTCACTCCCTAGTCTCAACTGAGCTATAATGGATCTCGAACAAGTTTTGTTATCAAGTCCTCAAATGTTGGCAATGGGTGTGGGTCCGTAGGTATGTACGTTTGTTCGCCATCAGATTATCATCTGTCTCAGACATAAATGTCTCTGTAGAATTTATTATGTATCACACCAAAGTTAAGTAGGGATAACCTCATCTTGAACTCCTTATACTTTTAATCAAAGAGCTACGCTTTTGTGGCTCATCACCACAGCTCACCAGCTGTCACATTTGGTTTTCTCGTGTTTTCTTAGTAATTTGTGCATACAACGAAAAATTCGAAGAAAATGGATGTTCAAGCTCACGGAAAAGACTCTTCACACTGAATTGGATACGAGAAAGAGGAACCGACGGCAATTGCAACCAACTGCACCTTGCACTGCAAAGTGATTTTACGACCCAAAAAATCAACGTTTTCAAGGGTTTCTCCTGTTACTTACGTTAGTTAGTCAGATCTACTGATCGAACTGCAGAAATTCATCTTTGAATAATTCCATATTAAAATCCCAATCGAAGAGAGAAAACATCACAAAGGCGTATGTGGATTCGATATTGTGTTCAAGGTTCCCTTGAATTATATTATAACCTGCTTTAGTCGGACAGGTGCCAACCAAAAGCGAAGATGAAGTCATGAATACCGTTTGAAAAAAGAAAACGCACTATCTACGATCACTTGGCACGGAGGCCGTCACGCCCGAATCTTGAGATCTCACGCGATAATTGCAGGAGAAACTCAGCTCAAGTTAGCTCATGGAACACCATCGATTTAAAAACGATTTATAGTGCACGATGGACAAATAACCCGATTGAAATCGATGTTTGGAGGGTTTTGGTCCAGCAGGTGTTATATTAGACGTTTAATTGACTCACCAATAAAATTCGCCCTGAAACCTGCACACAGGACAAATCCGAGTAATTACTCTGTACCCAACCTGCACAATTGGTCGGATTTGGTCGTATTTCATGACTTATGACCTAATCTGTAGTAGGTACATCCGACATCAGAAATCTGTAAGTCAAAATTTGACGTCATCAGGACGTCGGTACGACGTAAAGTTTTCTGTACCACAACTGCTATTGGTTGCCACAACCTCGGATGTATGTAATACAACTGCTGTGTGCCGCAACTACGTCAGATATGTGTAGCACAATACAAGGAGGTCGTTCGCCACAACGTATATCTATAGTACAGATTAACTTGAGAGGTAGTCAATTACCTACTGTTGACGAGTTCATATTGGGACAAAGGTAAGCAAACGGAAATCTTGAATACTCATCGACGATCGTTAAGAGGTATTTGTTCCTAGATTTTGATGGAAGAGGGCCCTTGAAGTCCATGCTGATTCTCTCGAACGGATGCGTCGCCTTTACGAGAGTTGACTTCAAAATTTTTGTAAAGTTGAGGTTTTACAAGGGACACGATGCAGTCATCTTTTGACATCCTCGACGGAATAGGGTAGATTCTTACCCAGTGTATCATTCTGGTAACCCCAGAGTGGCATAAGTCGAATGAGGTTGGCGAGACCTATTGTTGAACATTAATTTGTTGGTAGGGCGAACGTACGAGTACATAGTATAAGCTTCCTCTGTGCGCAATTCCACTATTAAATTTCCGCATTTCTATATTGGTTTATTATCTTCGATAATGAACCATTGGAATCGCCCAAAGAAAAAATTTTTTTAACCCCCCCTCAAAATTTGTTGGTTTACGTTTCAAGATACGTAGATTCAGAAAATCGAATAAAAAAAAATCCGTCCGTCACCCGTACGCCGTACGCCGTCCCCCGTACGCCGTACGCCGTCCCCCGTACGCCGTACGCCGTCCGCCGTCCGTGCCACTTTGCCCAGTTAGCGTTGAGCTAAAATTACAAAATTTGGTTTCTGGGTTTGGACCAGCCCCACAATGATCCTCGAAACTTTTCATAACCCTAGGTCAAGGGGAAGGGGTTCAAAACGAACTTTGAAATTTCGACAATGTCATATCTCTAAAAATTCTCATGAAACGGTGTAATTTTTAGTTCACTTTTGAATGACCTGAAAAATTACGAATCTTTTAAGACCAATTGGATTTTTGTGCGACCAGCCGTTCGTTCACAGTGACAGCGCAAAGGTGTAGGGAAAACACTAAACTTTCGCGTCGAAAACGGCCGTTATGTGACCCAACCCCCAGACGCCCAGAATAAAACTACCTTTTTTCATCTTCCCGGTAAACTACAGTCTAGAAATTTTAACCGTGAGTCAGGGATAGACCACATTGCAATATTCACTCGGTTTATCATCTGTAAAATTGTTTAAATAATACCTTTTTGTAATAATACAAATTAAATTTTGATGATGAGCTATTGACTTGAAATTTTACAAATAGGTCAGAACTGGATAACAATGCAATATTCACTCGGTTTCTTGTCTGTAAAATTGTTTAAATAATACCTATTTGTTTAAACAAATTAAATTTTGATGATGAGCTAGATACTTGAAATTTTAAATATAGGTCAGAAATGGATGACATATCAATATTCACTCGGTTTGTATGACATGGTATGAGTATGGTATGGTATATTATTGTATGTATGATTTGGTATAATATAGTATGGTATGATAGGAAAGAAATTCGTATGGTATGGTATGAGTACGGTGAGAATATGGTATGGTGCCGATTTGCAATACAGTCTGGTATAGACAGAAGGGTGATCTGCACAAGGAAGATAATAAACCGTTGTGTCAAGAATTTGCAGAGTTTTTTTTACATAGGAGTATCATCCAACATCATACTGTCGAGGAAAACACGATTCCAATAGGAAACACTGTCCACACGATTTGCCCATCACGGCGCCGTCTCCATTCAGATAAGAATTGAGAAGGTGGGAATTGGGAATTATGTTACTACAGATTTCTGTTTTATAGATGTGTAACATGAACAAACATTACAGATGTTTGTAGGAAAGACGTGATTATCCAACTTTTGGTCGGATATCTTACAGAATTGTTACACAAATGGTCGCCATTTTAGAAAAGAATTCACTTCGGTTTTCCCTCTTCCATTACACATTAGGTCGAGGTTAGATATTAATTTAAAAGATTTTGCAATAATTGTTTAATGAGTAATAAATTATTTATTAATTACTGAGAATCAAATTTAGTAATATCTCTGATGGTTAACAAGTAAATACAGCAGTTTAATAGTGAAACCAGCGAAATATATTTATTATTTCACCATCGACCATCTTAATAATTTCTCCGCAAAGAGAACATGATTGAACTCCATTTTGATTAATGATTTACATTATTTGAACAATTATTGTAATACTACAACATTTTATATACAAAACCAACATCATCCGACGGGGAAGGTTATTTATTCGACCTAAATCAGACTAGGTTGTAACAAATTTCTGCAGTAAAATTTTTATTTTGGTATTGAATAATGTAAGATCTGTTGCCAAAAATCATTAATCAAAATGGAGTTCAATCATGTTCTCTTTCCAGAGAAATTATTAAGTTGGTCGATGGTGAAATAATAAATATATTCCGCTGGTTTCACTATTAAACTGCTGTATTTACTTGTTAACCATCAGAGAGATTACTAAATTTGATTCTCAGTAATAAATAAATAATTTATTAGTATTATACTAGTACAGATTTATGTATTACAATTGTACTACGAAATAAACAACCAATTTGAGTAATTTGACGTTGCGGTGTGCGACTTTATTCCGTCCTGAGGTCGAAAGGCGACGTTGGTACAACCAAAAAATCCAAATTGGTCGGCAGTTGGTCTTGGCGAGGTCGCTACCACGTCATCGCCCGACGTCGGGTCGCATTTCCCGACCTCTTACGACGTCAAACCGAACTATTTATGCTGCTTAGGTAAACACCCTCTAAACCTCACGAAACACAGTTAATACATTTTATTATTCCACTCATGAAACCTCTCATTCATTAGAGGATAACTTTGTTCAAGTAACAGACTTTTCTTGAGGACAATACAGGCCCTGCCTGGACCCTCCACCCTTTCTTCTTTCGTTTTGAGCCTTGCGGCTACATTTCTATAACCACGGAACATGTTTTAGCCACTTGTGGCATAGAAATTAGCTTTAGGAGCCACTCAGCTGACCCGGGGCCTGGGCAGCGTCAAGTTAAAGTCTTAAGGAGGCTACATATCAACTAATAGCTTCATAGTGTGCATAGCATAGAAATTAGCTGTAGGAGCCACTCAGCTGGTTCAGGCACTGTGCTGCTCAAAGTGTAAGTACTAAGGAGGCTACATGCCAAATTTCAAGTCTCTACCACCACGGAAATTGGCATCTGGTGAGAGGATGGTGCCACCGTTTACATGGAACCATGGACGCTCGATTTTGAGAAGGCAAAAACATGTTCGATGTTAATACCATCAATATTTCAAGCAAAAATATCGAACTATTGAATGATCGGCAGCCCTCAGACTCCACAGTTTTCAGTATATTTCAGAGTCGATTCAACTCACGATGGAAATCCCTCACACCGCTCTCCCCACCAACAAAATATTGACTGGTCCACAAAAGTTTCAAAGAACTCCTTTTTTGTACGATATTTCTCCTCACACTCTCAACATTTCTGCGCAAACACGACAGTGTCATCTTCAAAATATTGTGCAAAATCTTTGCCAGTGTGAGGGCGAAGCGCCAGTGTTGCACCAGGTAGTGATTCACACTCTGCGCCGAAACCGACTAATAGTTAACCTACTGTGCTAGATAAGAGTGATTCAAATCAATATTCCAACCAATGGGTTCTCGAAACCGCCTATTCTGAGTCTATTTTAACCGATTTGGAAGAATTTCAATTTAAATACAGGTCGGGAAAGGTCAGTTCTCTATAGAACAATATGTGGTAAACACGTTGACTGACACTAACACCAAGCTAACGTTGACGGGGTACCATTAGTGGAACAACCAACCAAATTTCAGCTCATCGCCGTACGGTTTCAACTATACGAGTAGGTACTATTAATTGATGAAAGTAACTAATGCCTTCTCAAACAACGTCTTGTCTTTTCAAGGCAGTTCGTAGCAAACTGTTGAGCAGTCAACATTGATTTTTCTCGATCAATCAAACTTGACACGATACGGAAATAGTTTTGTTGCCTTCGGGTTTCTGGGGTTGAAGTTGAAAATGCACTCAGTTACAGTGTACTTAATTATTTTGAATTAATGAGATTTTACTTGTACGTACCTGTTTGGGCAATCATTTATATCAAGAACTGCCTACCAACAAAAAATAAATTTTACGTATTATGGAATAATTACACTTGCAAGGACAAGGGTGGATATTTGAAAAACTGAATGATTTGCGACGAAGAAAGATCGCACCATCGTAATACGGATCTGACCATTTTAGATTCATTGTAGCATACCTACCAACATACATAATGAACATTGTGGTGTACAAACACGAACTCCAAGACCCGTCGGACACCACAAAACTGACTGATGCTGCCAAAATACATTCAGGAATAGCAAGTGCGTGGAAATTTAGAGAAAATGTAGAGCTAAAATTCGTAAAATTTACATTGAACAATTGATATTTTTTCTTTCACATACGAAATAAGTACCAGAACTATGACAGCCGGTCAGTTGGTACACAGATCGATTTGAAGCATGCTACCATACAAACATACATAATATGCATACGGTATCGTACAAAGAGAGACTTCAAGGTCGGACAACACATTACTGACAGAAGAGGCCAAAATTCTTCCGGAAATCGCCAGTTAGTGACGTGCGATACCTATCGATACGAGTAATGTACTGAGTTCTTCAGGTATCGAATATTTTCTTCCGTTGCCGAGTACTTTTGGTATGGAATATTTCTTTCGATACCAGTACGACGGTATCAAATATTTATTGTAGTATCCAATAACCAACACCTGATAAAATTAAACACGGAAATAATTTCCGTACTGGTCACTTCATAATTGGTCACTTCATAATTATTATGAAGTGACCAATTTCCAGTAGCCTTGATTGTTTAAATTCTGTTCAGACTGAAGAGAAAGTGAAAGGCGTACACAAAAAACGAATTTCTCATTTTTCAAAGCATACACAAGGAATTAGGTATGGCCAACTCAGAGTACCCAAAAGTGCACTAAAACGAAAATGATCAAAAAATCATAGGTGATCATGTATGATCGTATCAAAATGATCAAATATGATGAATCATTTTGTTGTTTTTTACCAACATACACTTAACTGAATGAAAGTATTCATATGATTATGTAGGTCATTTAGCTGGAAGTAGGTAGTAGAAGGTATTGAACATTTTCTGTCAATACCAAGCGTTTTCGGTGTCATATAATACATGACACGATATTATCGTACTTCCATAATATTCAGGTATCTACTTTCTACACGATCGGATAAATTATTCAAATGGAAGTTGAATATCGGAATTTATTCGATACTGCAGCAAGTAGATACCTACCTGAATATTATGGAAGTACGATGTATGACACCGAAATGTACGATGTATGACACCGAAATGTTCGATATTACTCGAATAAGTACCTACATATTATGCACTTATTCCAATAACGCCAAACATTTCTTTCGATATCCAGTAAGTAATGAGTTATTAGATATTTTTCGAATCCAATAATAGGTATTTCATTTTTTTCCTCTTCAAAACATCAGATTATCACCATGCCAAAGGCGCCAATCTGATTTTTTGATCATTTTTGTTTTAGTGCACTTTTGGGTACCCGGAGTTGGCCATACCTAATTCCTTGTGTATGCTTTGAAAAATGAGAAATTCTGT
Organism: Stenodema calcarata; assembly: GCA_963920205.1. NCBI lineage: Eukaryota > Metazoa > Arthropoda > Insecta > Hemiptera > Miridae > Stenodema > Stenodema calcarata. Next base: position 15,216,390 of record OY986054.1, read on the forward strand.
AGATGCACTAAAACGAAAATGACCAAAAAGCGCCAATGTAACATTTAAGAGATCAAAATCACTTACTCGTTAGTTCTGTAAACTAGAATGTGATGCTGAAATTATTTTCAATGAAAAAAAAATAAAAAAATGTCAACAAAAGTTAGTGGATTTTCAAATGGATTTAACTACCTACAACATGTACCTAATAACAAAATAGTCACTACACGACTGTTTCATGTGATGGGTGGGAACACTGACCATAATTCTTTGTACGCCTTGCACTTCCTCTTAAGTCTGAAAATAATTTAAACAATCAAGGCAACTGAAGATTTATAAATGTTAAACTGAAAAAAACATGAAAAATCGTGTTTTTGCATCAAAATTAGCTCATTCTAACCTATTTAGGGTAATTACGCCCAAGGTAATGCACCTGCAATGAAAATAAAAAACTAATCAAATTGAAATTTTGTATTTAACAAAAGTAGAAGCGGTCGAATATTTAAATGGAAAAAATCGGCTGACCCTTAGCTGGTATATACTGAGAGTGCTAAGATACAGGTACCTAGGACGGTTTTGGTGGAAGAGTGGAATTTTTGAGAATAATTATTGTGTCCATGCTGAATAAGGGATTAACTCTGACATGCATCGTTTAAAAAAAAAAATATTATTTATACTTGTTACTATGTTTAAAGCAGTGTTTTAGCTTTTAGTAATGTTTAATAAATCGTTATTTATGTTCTATTAATATAAGAATATAAGAATTCCGAACTCCGGCTCATAGCTAGGTGCTGCAGCCGTACAAAGTACAGTTATCGATTTTGTATAAATTTATTGTAATAAAACATTTTCAAAATGCAATTAAAATGTTAAAAAACAAATTTAGTTTTAGATCTCTGGTCGTGAGAAGTTTTTTGTCTCTACTGTAAAATTTTCAAAAATGGAATCGTCTGGTTTTGATGGCAAACGCCACATTTGATCGGTTACGTTTGTAGATTTCAATTAAAGTTTTAACCAGTCGAAAAGTTTTTAGTGGTTTTAGATTTTAATTTCGAAATTTGAGGTACTAAATTAGTTAAAACGACTAATTAGAATGGCGTTAGTGTGTGACAGTGATGGTGAGGGGTGGAGAATGAACGAGATAGATGATGATGGGGAGGGGGGTGGGGGCCAATCAGGAGGCGCTGGGGTTTGTTGTTGTGGTCGGTGTATTGATTACCTATGGGCTATGTAAATGGCCGTATAGTGGAGAGGCGCTCAAGAGCCAACCCCCCCCCTTCAACACCATCCCCCCCCATCAACACTTCAGTGCCACAACATAATACCACGCCGCCGCCGCCGCCGCCGCCACTAACACACTTGCCCCTTTACAACACAAACAGGGGAATAAATTTAAATATAAATGTTCCTTGGCGGGCGGGAGGTGGTGGACAGGGTGGTTAGTGGTGGTGGGAGGGGGAAGGGGGGAGGCCAATGAGGAAAAAGGTGGCACCGAGAGGCGACCACGCCCATGACGCCTTTGGAGGGGGAAAGTCGACGACACCAAGGGGGTGGAGCCGGGCGGCGGAGGGGATGGCGCCGCGGGACGACGCGGTGGGAACGGGGTCGAAGGGATCGAAATGGGAGGGGGGTGCCGCGTTTCAACGGGACGACGCCGGGGGCCGACCGCTTCGCGCGGATCTCGGGGGTTCGCTCAGTATAACGGGAGTTATGACGGAGGTGAAGGGTCACAGCGGCGCCACCGTAAGGGTGTCCGCCCCTTCGCTTCATGATGCACTGGCGTCGACCAAACGGCCGCCTCAGCGCTCGCCTTTCGCCATACAGGAGCTTCTCGGGCTCGGCCCGACGTCCTCCGAGGATGCTCATCATCAGAATCATCACCACAATCATCATCAGGCGGCTCTCCATTCGCAGGCCATGTTCGGCGCTCGGATGGCGTATTTCAACGCTCAAGCCGCCGTCGCCGCCGCTCAAGCCTTCCTCCCCCAACACCAACCCGCTCTTCATCATCCAGCGGCTCCACCACCCGGTAAGTACCACATTATCGATACATTTAAAAAATAAAATAAAAAATAAAAATCCACCTCCAAATTGGTGCATATTTGCCATACAAAACCCACAAATCCACCAATTTTGACCACACTGCACTAACAACATCACTCTAAATTCTTATAAAATTAAATATCAAATTTAGAAACCGTTTTGATCAAACATCACGACACCAAAATGTCAGTTTCTCCCCTTATCAACTCCTGAGTTTAAAAATTAGTAACAATGTAACCAAAAATCCACCAAAAACAACGCAAACCAATGTTTCGAACAGCTCCTGTTTGTCAAACTGCAACAAATTCGCCCATAATTGCTTGGTTCATTTTTATGAACATAACATACCTGATGTACAGTATAATGAACAGTAATAATAACCACGCCATGAAAAATAACATTCAAATCACACTAGACTACATAATTTGCAATTTGATTAATGAGAATAGTGAATATTACATTGCGAACAGTTTTTGGCGCACCGAAATAACAGTTTTGTGGCATAAACAATGTTTAATCATTATCCAAAATACAACAAAGTGGCAGTGGCTTCAGCATGATCCAAATCTACAAAAAATACTAGGTGACCAAACTTTTCAAAATGATCCTCGATTGCAATCAATTTACATTTTGCTAATCACAGTTGGATTTATTACTGGTATGATTTTTCTTCTTTTTACTCAACAAACAAGAACAGCATAATAATATTATGAAAAAGCCCCTACAAATCATATCTACATCACAGAAATTTGTAGAGGTTTTCCATTTACTTTTCGATTAGTTCAATAAGACGGAACGTTTTTCAAATATTACTAAATTAAATACAATGATTTTCAAGTGCAGTCTGATTGATCAAAACTATTTTCATCAGGGCATTGTAATATTTCGTTTCTCCAAGATGGGGAAAAACAAATAATAATTCAATTTGTATGGTTACCATCAATTGGAAGCTCGCTTGAAATTGTATTTTCCGTTTAGAACAAAAGCAACACCAGGGTTGTGCAATTTAAACTTGTTGAAGTTTGAACGCTACACAACTTTATTGATGATTATATGATGATTTATGAAATGATTAAAAGAAGTCCTTCATAGTTGGCGCTAAACTGTAGTCAATGGATGATTCGCCCACCTCTCGTTTTTCATTTGCAACCAATTCGCCCATAATTGCTTGTTTCACTTTTAGGAACATGACATACCTGATATGATACACAATATGATCATTATACAAAATATAACAAAGTGGCACTGGATTCAGCATGATCCAAATCTACCACGAAAAAACTAGGTGACCAAATTTTTTCCAAAGACTCTTTCAGTACATTTTGCTAATCACAGCTGGATTTATTAGTAGGTAGTGTGATTTTTCTTCGTCTCACTTAACGAACAAAAACGACATATCGCGGGAATTTTTGGAGGTTTTTCACAATTGAGGAAATGTGTTGAGGAAAAATAAATAAAATAAATACAATGATCTTTAAGTACAGTCTGATTGACCAAAACTGTTTTCTTCAGGACATTGCTATATTATGTTCCTCCACGATGAGGAACAACAAATAATAATTCAGTTCGTATGGTTGCAATCAATAATTGGTTGCAATCAATAATTATTGAAAGCTCGCCCGAAATTGAACTGTATTTTCCGTTTACAAAAACATCACCACGATGGTGCAATTTAAACATGTTTACATTTGAACGCTACACAATTTTATTGGTGATTAGAAAATGATTACAAGAAATCCTTCATAGTTTGTGCTAAACTATTGTCAATGGATGATTCGTGTTTAGGAAAAATATTGTTAGCTTTTAAGTTGTGAAGATCTGCCGGGCGTCGAGAGTCATGTTTATGTAGATAAGGGCGAGGGGGTCCAAGTGTCCAGCTCTCGGAAACAACAAGCGTCAGGATTCGCCCAGCATTCGTTGAAGATCGCATTCCCCTCACCTATCGACGACATCGCCAGTATTCTCGTTGAGCTCAACCGCCTCTCTTCTCCTTGTGTTCTGGGTCGTCAGCATCCCACCACGTGTCTGAAATACGATTTTTGGCATTTTCGACCAACCAAACCAATCATCAGCATTGGACCTACCCGCCAATCTCATCCTGATGATCAATCACCTCCATCATCAGCCTTGGACATCCCCCCTCATCTCATCCTGGTGATCAACCCCACTCATCATCGACTTGGAAATCCCCCCTGGACAATTTTCCCGGTCAGATCTTTTTTTTTATAAATCAGCAGCAATTTGTTTTATTTTGGAAAATTTAGAAACTGCAGTTTAAGTAGTTTGTTCACCTTTTTATTCAAAAATTGGGATACCCCAATTGGGTTCAACAGTCGAAAGATTGTTGAAGGAGGGATTGATGCCTTAAAAGACACTGATGTCAAGGTGTTTCATAGCCATGTTGACAGACTGATAACTGAGTTGATGACAGGGTCATTTTTTTGAAGATTTCACGAAAATTCAGGAATCTAAATTCAACAAATATTTTTGTGGCTTGATTTCTGAATCACAACGCACATCTGCATATTTGGAATTTAGGGAACTATCATTGTACGCCAAGCGTTTCATAGCATAGATTAGGATGGCTGGACATAAAAATGTATCTCTTCACCTGACATGGATTAAAACTAAATTTGATGGGGAGGCAGTGTGTCCGATTTGCAATTCCTGGGATAAATACGTGTACGTTAAACCATCTTATGTTCAGTTGCCTTATTTTCAGGGGTGATAGAGGCATTTTGGGCGGTGTTTTACTGGATTAGAGGAGTCAGGCTGGAAGTTTGGACATAGCAAAGCCCCAAGATTACAAAAAATTGAACGCTTTCATTCAAACTGCTGTGGGGGTACCCAATATGTAATACCCAATAGGTATTACCACGGCATTAACTAGATTCAAATTGACATTTCCCCATTACAAATTTTGAAGTAACGTTCGTTAGTTGTACGTGTGTTATTCCGATTCTAGTGACAGAAAACGAGTGGTGAATAAATGGATATTGCACAGTTCACTAATATACACTTAATAAGAAATAGACCCTCCTCAAGGCCCTTTCAGTGACGAAATCTTAATAATGTATAGTGAATTATACCTACTTAAAGGCCAAAGAAAGGCAGCCTGCATTTTTTGTTCACAAACTATGAAGCTCTAATTTAGTATTTAAACGAAGCGTTATCCCCATCAGTAAACTAATGTTGAGTAGTTTATCTACTTGCAGATACACTACATGCAGATACATCGGTACATGGATGTGTCTCATTTTCTCCCTGTAAAATATGTGTTTGGTGTCTCAAGGAAAACAAAATAGCGATAAAAATTAAATAACTTCAAAAAAATTAAATAATTAGGTACTTATATTTGTAATAATTACAAATATAAGTACCTAATTATTTAATTTTAGGTACTTTTAGGTATAAGTACCTAATTATTTAATTATTGCTTAGCATTGTTTAAGAGAAATGGGGAACGTTTGTGAATTCCCTAATGTATTCAGTTCTGATGAAAGAATCATAATTTACCAAGGTATTTATCATTTCTTTAGGAGTTTATCCTCCTTGCAATGCCTGACTCAGAGCTGTGGTAAAAACAAAAATATTTAACGAAATAACTCGCATTTTTAGCCGAATTTCGCATATAAATGCATATTTTAGGGGCACCTACAAAAAGTTTTCTTTTCTTGCGACATAAACATTTAGGCCCTGTGTCTGAGTATTGAATTGGTCGAGAACTGAGTTGAAATAACCAGGGATTGGTTTTGACGTAGATACTGGAGGGACGGTAGGTAGTACTCGTGATGATGAATTTGGTTCACTTATTTAACAAGAGTGATGCTTCGAATGTTCAAAAAGTAGAAAACACGTGATACTTCATTGAGTGTGAGGAGACAAATCCCCAGATGGAAATCAGGGCTCGATGGGATTTCACAGAGTTGATCTATCTTTCGTAAATTCTCTTACAATTATTGATGTTGATGGGCTCCCAGAATGTCAATTGACAATCGTCCATTTCTGGATCTTGAAAACCAGTCGTACAAAATTCAACAGGGAAATCCATTATTTATTCTCAATTTGTTTACGAACTAGAAACATACAATGTCTGAAATATACCTAGGCTGTCCATACAATGTCTACCCATGAACTATACAGAGAGATGGGCTGATACCTCATTCCTTATACTAGTAGTGGTTCTCAACCTTTTCATTGCTGAAGACCACGTCGTACCCTTCATAATCCGAGGTGGGCCACATACGATAGAATTAAAATTTCCACAACAGTTATACTCGTACATGGGTAACACATTGGTCGTTTTCAAGTGATTCATGAGAATATTGTTTTTTGGCATCCATTCACAGTTCATAATAATGTAGGATATGGATAGAAAAGAACTAAAGAGAGTTTTAAACGCACTCGGCAAACTTTATTCCACGTCTGAATCTTTTCGTAATAATCTCACAACTCATAACCTTTCGTAACCTAGAAACCAAAACAGATTCATAACAATAATCATAACTGACTGGAGTGGAGTCCATTATCCATTACGCGCTGGAATCACATCCTACATCTCGGCCATTCTGACCAACCATACGGCCCGTATGGGTTGGCCATGGTTTCATGTATTCAGCGCAAGTCGTCGTGGTCTTCGGTCCTCCTGTCTCTTCCTCCGCACGAACCTCGTAAGAGTTACCACCTTTCACTTTGGTAATCTTGTAAGGTCCAGCAAATTTCGGCTTCATCTTACACCCTGGTTGTATTCGTTTAATCGCCACTAGATCTCCTACCTTATACTGATGCGCGGCTTTTCTTCTCAAGTTGTACCCGTCCCTGTTCTCGTTTTGAACCTTCCACAGTTGAGCTTTGGCTTTCTTGCGCATCTCCTCACGATCTTCCGTGAAGCTATTTTTGATTTCTTCTTCCACCGCAAGTCTCAACTCTGTCGATTTACTTTTCATTGGAACACACGTTAGAAGTTCAAACGGTGGCATCCCGATACTTCGTTGATAAGTCGAGTTCATGGTTTGCAAACATGTTGAAGCTCTCCCATCTTCTGATACCATTTCTTCGGATCAGTGGATTTCGTCTTCTTGGGGTGGTCGCTGGTGGCCATAGCTTCTACCTCCTTCTTTCCTACCAGTGACGCAGTCTCCCCTATGTCTGCTGTATGTTGTCACTGCTGCTTCACAGTTGATAGGCAGGTCATAGGATTTTGCTCTCTTCACCACAATCTTATCTGGAGTGACCAACAGTACCGCTTCACCCAGGAGATCATCCCCAATGATAACTGGTGGTCTCATGGGACGACATGAATAACTGTAGGTATCGAACTCCTCTCCATTCAGCGTAACAGTTGACCTGAATCGTCCAATAGGGTGGATGAGCACACCATTGGCCCCACTAAATGTCTCAGTCGTTGAATTCAATGTTGGACCTTTGATACTTTCGTAACATCGTTTCTTCATAAGGTTGGGACCACTACCTGTGTCTATGAGGGCATCCAAATCATGACCACATATGTTTGCCATCACGGTGTTTCGCGATCCAACACACTGTACTAATCTGATGGGGAGTAACCCTGTACATTGGTTGCTTTTATGGCCAAATTCATTGCATCGGAAACATTTGGAACCTTTCTCTTTGTGCGGGCAAAATGAACTAGAATGTGATTTTTTTCCACAATTGTAGCATCGTCTTTCTTTGGAGTCCTCTCTTTTGTCCCTATCTTGGTTCATCTCTTTCCTCTTAACAAGTGGAGACTCTGACTGGTTGGCCACGGACTGTCTGGTCGTGCTCCCTTTCATCTTGTCATAAATCTTGAGTTTTGCCTTGAATTCTGGTAATGTGGCTGCACCGTACAATACAGTCTTGTTGGCCTGAGAGTCAGCTATCCCTTCAATAACATATTGAATAAGGGACTCATTGTCGATGCATCCTTTACTTGCAATTTCTCTCATCAAAATGAGGTACTCTTGTGTGGACTCATTTGGTTTTTTGGGACGGCTGGCTAACTCCTGGTGTAGCTCACGGCTGGTGGCTTTCTTTTGAAATTCATCTAGTAAAGCCCTCTTCAGTCTTCTCCACGAGGTAAACACTGCTGTTTGTGCAAAAATCTTGGCTAAACAATGTAAAGACCTTTTTGCAAAAATCAGTTGTTGCAGGTTACTGAGGTTCAGTAGAGTGGACACCCCTTCAAACTCTTCTATCCACTTTTCCACAGAAAAATTGTCCTCTCCAGAAAAGCATCTCACCATTCCTTCGACATCCCTAAATGAGACATTCCCCTTCGTTAACTTGATTTTTGCTCTTTCAGCTGAACTATTTTTCTTTCCGTCACCTTCTCTCCTATCCTCAACCTCTACTGGTTCGTCATCTTCCTCAGAATCTACGATTTCATCAGGAGCGTCGTCGTCTTCCTCAGAATCTATATCGTCATCGTCTTCATCGCATTGAGCATTATCTAACAACCTAGCAGCTTTTAAACGGTTAATCAAATCGTTTTTCTTCCCAGTCGTCTTCAATTTGCGTAACTTAAGCTCGTCCTTCAACTCTACTACTTTCATTTCAATCGGGTCTTTTTCCATCTTGATTATTATTTTAGGTACCGACTCACCTGAAACTTCTCGTCGTCGTCGTCGTTGATCGTCGTGGTTCGTCACTGAAGTAATCGGTATCCCAAAACAAGCTAACCACTTCACTCTTGTTCACTTCGGCGCCTATTAACACTCAAAAAGCCTTCATTTATCCATCCATCCCGGAGCGGCCCCCCAAAATTGTAGGATATGGATAGAAAAGAACTAACGAGAGTTTTAAACGCACTCGGCAAACTTTATTCCACGTCAGTGTTGCCAGACAACTTGCCTCAAAATTCCCTACGGACCGTTTCCAAAATCCCTACTTTTCCCTACAAATTCCCTACCGTGTTAAAAAATTCCCTACGCGTAAAATTTCGATTGCTGAAAATGTAAAAGAACAAAAGAAGATCACTTCCCTCCTAGTCATCTACAAAACGACAAGATCACTGCATTCACTGCTGCTGGTTTGGTTTGAGGATTGAAATAACCATTGAACCACTGAGTTGCACAATGTAATTTTTATTGCTGTCTCAATAATAGTTAGATTAGGTCCAGTCATTTTTTTTCAGGACAAGAATTGTTGGGTACTTGAGAAATATCACTGAGATAAATATAAATATAATAAGGCTTATTACTAAGGCTCAAGAATGGTAGCATTGGTTACATTAGCCTTGGAATACCTATTTAAAAAAATCTTAATGTCGACGACCAGGAATGACTACGAGGAGAAAATATAATTAAAATGGTAAAACAGTAATAGTAAAACAAGTAACAGAAAAATTTGGGATTGAAAATAGAAAGAAGAGCAGTAAAATCTTAGGTTAAACTCAAGAGGTTATCAAAAATAAATCAAAAACTATTCATCAAAGAGACCATCAAAAACCAATCAAATCGTCTTCGTCACTATCAAGGGATTGCTCGCTTTTATTAGAAGCGTATAAGCTCTGTGACGCAAGCAACTTCATCATATTTGGTGTGATGGGGTGGTTGTAACAATTGGTACCTTCATATCCTTCATACCACTTAGTGGTTTTCCGATCACGAATAAATGTACTAAAATCGTATATTTATTCAATTTATCAGAATTTTGCCAGTGTTTGAATCACGTAACCTAGCTTGACCGAAAATCCCTACGTTCAGCGTAGGGATTCCCTACGCTCAATGCACCCCCAAAATTCCCTACGTGTAGGGAAAAATCCCTACATCTGGCAACACTGTTCCACGTCTGAATCTTTTCGTAATAATCTCACAACTCATAACCTTTCGTAACCTACAAACCAAAACAGATTCTCAAACAATAATCATAACTGACTGGAGTGGAGTCCATTATCCATTACGCGCTGGAATCACATCCTACAATAATATTATTATAATTTATTAATAATATTATTATTATATTATTGTAATTTCTGTTACATAATGTATTTCATATAATGTAACGTATTATGTAACAGAAATTGGAAATCGATATAAAATCAATTGGCCATCCCTCAAAAATTATGAAAACTCTCAGTTAAAATTAAATTTTTTCTTTCCTATATTTATCAAGAAAATATTCAAACTTACTTTGTACATTTCTTTGTATCTGGAAGTATTTGCTCAAATTGTGATGTGGTGGTAAATTCAAGTCTTTAGGCCTAATCGTGAAGCAAAAGGGGACGACACTAAACGAAGATAGCCGAACTAACTATTGGGAGTGTACGAATCTGACTACAGACAAGTGTGGTCAACACGATAATGCAAACACGCACTTCAGGATGAGTGAAAAGTCACCGCTAATATATTCTAGAATGGAGCAGTTGCATTTTGAGAAAACCCAATTTCGGTAGATGCATTCATTTTCGTCCAGATTTAAGATTAAAATTCATTAGATGTTCGCTTCGGGGACCACTGGATGAGAATCACTGCCCTACATCAGAGAGCAAGACCAATCAATGTTTACAAAATATGTAGAATAATCTAAATTAAAGTGTCACGGAATGGCTGAGGTACTATCAGCTTTACTGGACCAGTGAAGTGGTCTTGCGAACCGATAAAAGTTACAATTTATGAACCTCGATTACATTGAATACTATACAGTCGACCCAATAACCATAAAATGCGAAATACTCCTCAGGTCGTTTCAAGGTAAAATTGAAAACGTAGAAGGGGTAGCCCACCACTTAGATAATATCTTATATGAGCACTCAAAAGTATAACTACCTAATTGAATATTATAACCGAAAAACTCTGCAAATTCTTGACACAACGGTTTATTATCTTCTTTGAGCAGATCAGTCTAATCCAATTCACGAAATGACATTGTCATCCATCCTCGACCCATGTTTAAAATTTCAAGACTCTACTCATCATCCAAATTTAATTTCTTTAAATAAATCGATATTGTTTAAACAATTTTACAGACAAGACACCGAGTGAATATTGTATTGTAATCCAGTTCTGACCTATATTTAACATTTCAAGCTCATCGTGAAGTTGAAAAAAAAAACTTTGTTCAAACTTGAACTAAAAGTTCATAATTCGGTTTGGGCCCCTTCCCAATTACCTAGGATTATGAAAATTTTCAAGGATCATCGTGGGTGTGGTCCGAACTTGTAAACCAAATTTCGTAATTTAAGCACAACGCTAACTAGGCAAAGTGCCATGAACTTGTTCAAACTTGAACTAAAAATTTTCGCAAAAGTTGCGTTTTCTAAGTTTAAAAATTCGTTTTGAATTGCTTCCTATAGACCTAGGTGTTTGAAAAGTTTCAAGGATCATTGTGAGACTTGTCCGAACCCACGAACCAAATTTCGTAATTTTTGCTTGAAGTGCCGCAGACGGATGGATTGGTTTTTATTCGTTTTTTGGAATTTACGTATTTTGAAACGTAAACCCTCAAATTGTGAGGGTGGGGCTGTCATTTATTTTTTTCTTGGGCGATTCCAAAGGTTTATTATCGCAGATAATAAACCATAAATAGGTGCTATTCAGAAGGAATGTGGGAGGCAACCAGTACAGTAACATTCAATCATTTAATTTATAACTAATCCAATAATATATTTTTTCGCCAAGCAGTGAATTTTCTGTGAATAGTGAAGGTTCAAGTATGAATGAGACGATGAAGAAGTTCAGGGATCAATAATTGAATACCTAGTATAAATTCCTGACTTAGTTACCAACGGTTACCACACGTTTACTTGGGTGCCCTCCGGGTTTTTTCTTTTTGGCGAGAGTAGTTAACTGGAAATTAGTAGAGAAAACACGAGTAGTTAACTGGAAATTAGTAGAGAAAACACGAGTAGTTAACTGGAAATTAGTAGAGAAAACACGAGTAGTTAACTGGAAATTAGTAGAGAAAACACGAGTAGTTAACTGGAAATTATGCCACCATATAGAAAAATCATATTTCCTAAGACACAAGACCCATTCTCATAACCAGCTGAAAAAACGTCAGGACATGTAACGGTTTTAATACAATGAAGTTGTTACGCTAAGTGAGTGATCAAAAATATTGACGTTTTTTCCGCACAGCTTGTTAGGAACAAGATTTCGAGAAATATTGAATAGGTACCCTAGAGAAATTGATTGCCCTTGCATATGGAATAATCGAAAAAGATACATTCAGTGTAACAGCCTGAATTATTCGTTTCGAATTAGAGGCCGTGAAGCGTTCATAAAATGTTTAGGTAACTAAATTACGGAGGGTGGGAAGTAGCAACACAAAGCAAATGGAAACAACATGGCGGGCGCCAGAGGATTTGGATGGGGGAGTTGTGACAGATGCAAGACATCTCAACTAACTAGAGACTAATCAATGTAACGTTACATCAATGAAGAGTTTTACTCAACGTTTCACAGCTTACAGCTGTTGGATATCGACGTTAAACATCCACATGCTGCACCAACAGATAACTGGTTGGCGAAGGTGTGAGATTTTTACTCCGGATATGTGCCCCCATCCACTTGATAATTGGACGGAGTTATTCAAATACCAAGTAAGCGACAACAGACGATTTTCGGGAAAACGCAAAAAAACTTTTTCAGAGGTGGAGAAGCTGTACAGGGCGTTGCATTAAGTCTAGAGAAGTAAAACTTGGTACGCGAAGGTTTTTTGATGCGCTCTACGCGGTTCTTGGGTCTAGAATCCCTGAAAAGGAGCCCTTGTACGCTTTTTGAAGTTACCTGGAAATAAAATGCAAACTGGACGATAATGATGTAAGCAATAATCAGGTAAACGCCATTTTGTCACTTTTCAATTTGTAACTGGGTTTTGAAATTTAGTGCTGGAAGAAGAACCAAAACTCAATTCCCAGGTAACCGCCTTTTTGTCGTTCAACTGGTTTTTGAAAAATTCAACTTACCAGATTTGGGACACTTATATGCCAGGTCAAAGACTCTCTCAAACATTCTAATGTCGATATTGCAGAAACCTTATTGAAAGAAGAATGAAAAAAATACTTGAACCAATGCATAAAAAATAAATAAATAAATTTTGCCAGTGGTGTATTTGAAAAAGCTACAGGGATCCGTCGGAATGACCAAGTGCCCACAAAATGCCCCTTCCCAATATCCAAGGAAGCTAATTCCGTCAGATTGGAAACAAAGTGAGTATTGAAACACAAAAATTGTCTAATATTAATTTTTTTAATAAATTAATTTTTAACATTTAAAAGAGACGGAAAAGAATAATATCTGAACTCTAGTAATTGTTGATTTTTCATAATATGATGAAAATTAAAAGTGTATTCAAAATTAAGTAAACCTACTCTACATTTTTCCCTTCATCAATCACATCGAAATCGACCACATCCACAACAAAACTGTCTTTGTCATCGTCCAGGTTTCGGTTGCCTACTAGATTTACATAACAGTCCTGATCAGCTTTTGGGGTGAGGTGTTGTAGAGATTGAAGGTCATTCAATTTAGGCAAAGAAAGAGGTTTGCCATTCGGCCAAAGGAGTTCCAAGTGGTGGTTTCTATTAACGGTGGTTACTTGCGAATTGGAACACTAATTTGACTAATTTAAAAGTGCTTTGTACAGGAGATGCCGGTTAAAGCAACTGGTCACATCAACCGACATTGTTGACATAGATACATGAAACCACTCTAGTCTCGTAGATATTGACAGGTTGAATCCAACCATACCAATAACTCAAAATTGAGACTTTGGCGCTTATCTGCTATTTGAATAACTCCGTCCACACACTCATCCAGTGAATGGTATGATCAACCATCTAAATCGAATAGTTGATCTCAATTGGGCTACTGTAGAAGAAAGACCATTTTATTAGTGTCCAACTTGGTGATCGAGGGAAAATACGAAATCTGCATGCCAAAAATCTCCCTATAACCACTCACTAGGCTCTTATATACGGGTAACAAAAACTGGCAAATTCGGCTTGACCGAAAAACGTGAAATTTAGTTGCATAGTTGCAATAGTTTGCAGGCGTCACAGGATTTAAATACCTATCTACCATGAAATGTGATGTAACAGAGGCCGTATTCAATTAAATCAATTCGGCTATGGGAAAATTACTAGTGGATACTAATACTTGAAGTTTATGAGTTTATGGATGAGAAAATGTCAATAAATCAATCAAGTGAAAGGTTTTGACGATGTCAGACTTTGAGTACATTGGCCTACAGGCGAAGGAATATAACGTGAGCCAGAATATCAAACGATTAGATCAAAAATTATGGAGTAGTGACCAAATACACCGTTTATTTGATCAATGATAATAGAGGCAAGTATAGAATCAATTCAAGCAAGCTTACTCGACGTGTGCTGGTCTTAGCGGCGCAGCCAGGGTCCAGGAAATTTTGAAAAACAGAGTACTAAATAGAGGGATTTTAACTGATTTGAACACTTTTCATTATCGAAAAATTTAATTTTTCGAAGAAAAATTACTACTTTTCTCCCTGGTCTATGCTTAATTTATTTTAGCGAATTTTCAAAGAAAAGGTAGACTATTGTTCTCGGTCCAAAATTTTTAAAACTAAAATTTCCGAAAAAAGTGTATACCAAAAATTTGCTCAAAAATCTCTCTTGATAATTGAAAGGCCAAGTTCGTAGATGACCATAATCGGACCACTCTAAGGGGGTTTGTGGGAAGGTGGGTAGGGGGAATTACCCATAAATTCCAAAATGATACAATCTGATGAGTGACTGTTTCAAAGTTCTGTGTGAGAAGGGGGGTAGGGGGGATTACCCATCAATTCCAAAATGAAACAGTCTGATGAGTGACATTTTAAAGTTTTTTACGCCGAACACGATGGTGAAGTCAGAATTGCGATATATCTTATTCCGTTCTCCAACTGGAGCACTTTGAAGATGACGAAACGTGGTTGTTACTTGAAATGTTCTTCCCCTCTTTCCTCCCCAAACTTTACTTTGGGTAAACCTACTCCTGTTTTACTTATTCGTACGAATACCTAATGCTTCAAAAATTCGCTCATACGATGATACTGCAGTTTTTTAGGCTGAATTTTATAGTAGTGTTATTGTATAAAGAAGTATAAAATAATACGATTTGTACAATTAAAGTTTTGTTTTATTGTTAATATTTAAGCAATATTCTAATAGGTACCTACAACCCACCCCATCTCAAGAAAATCCTGAATCCGCCCTTGTCTCCACGTAGGGGTTAGCCAATTTCTAATACACAAGTTTATCCGCTGAGCTTCCCGATAGGGATGAATTGGAGAAACCGTAGGTCGTTGAAGGAGGTAAGTAGATGAAACCATAAGACTCTACGCAACGGCATCTTTTATTGTCAGACAGAGGAGTAATGGCTACATCGAAGTGTTGACCTTAAATGTGGAGAAAATAGAGGTCCACTGCTTTCTTGGCCCATTCAAACTCAAAGGTTCCAAGCTTGTGCTAGGGATGGGATATAGATATTCCTTTCCGATATTATCGGTTGTTAGTTTACCTGAAAAATCCGTACATAAATATATAAGTATATATCTGAATTCAGGATGGTCTGGAGTGGATTTTGGTATAAAAATGTATCGGAAATTCGAGTGTTAAACATTTTGGACCAAGAACAATAGCTCCGTTTTCTTCAAATCGCTGATAGATGAAGGCAACTAAACTGAAGAACTTGAACCAAAATTATCAACTATTAAATAGTTAAATAACAAAAAGTCTTTCCAACAGAACGAGAATATTATTAAACAATTTCTCCTAACGCCATTTATCAAAGCCTATTTTTAAAATAGTATCATGTACTTCTATTGTAAAACAAGCTGGTTGCTAATTTGATTTCCATAAAATATTTTTAAATTCATTTCTTTGATATCCAATCATCAGCTAGTGCAGCCTGTAGGTTACAATATACATACTAAACCTACCTACTCGTAAAATGAAACTGTGACTCTACTATACATTTTAATAGAAAGACAATAAAAACTGTTGATTTGGGAGACGCACTTAAAATAAAATCCGCACTGGAAAAATCGTATTTTATTTATTTACCGGAAAAACGTGGTACATTCGTTGTCACTCCTATCCGATAATGGGCTCCAGTCCGGCAAACCCCGCAGGGGAAACTGCAGTATAGGGTAAATTTCCCTCACAACGGGAAAAATCTACTTTCATATCCCAATTTTTTCCCCTCTAGTCAGAATTATATTTTTAAAAAATTTAGTCTTTCAAAGATGTCCCTCAAAGATGTCCCTAGTCTTTTAATCTTTGGCTCTAGGTTTCCAATTTCAACTAAAACTGATTTTAGAAAGAATTAAACCACACAATTGAATATTCAGAAAATGAGCACTACCTTGACGGTCAGACACAAGTTTTGACTTGAATGAAATTAAATTTGAATTTACTTGTCCCAAAACCTAATTTTAATCGCCACCGATCGCCTCCCTTCTGTTGGGTAAACTATGAGACGGCGAGGAGCAACCCGTGTACGCTGGGGTCGCGCAGGAAGGCTGCTGGTTTGAGCTGAAGTACTCGTAGATGCAGATTTTGCCGGTTGAGGAGTGCTCGTGGTATGTCCGGGCGAAAGGGTTGGCCAACCATGAAATCTGAAGATTCATCTGGAGCCGTTGATTTGTCAGCATTGTCTTCTGGCTGACTGGTCAACAACGATGGTCAAATCTGGTCGATGTGGCGAGTCCAAGTCATGTCGATTTCCGGGATGTAGACGCTTCGTCGTCGAAGGCCCAGCTGTTTCAAAGCCTCCCCTTGCCTGTAGTTCTCACCCAGACTTCATCTGACCCAATACATTAGTCAGCAGGCGGTAGCTTCCCACCTTGGGCTACGATCTGTTGCTTCTGTTTTTTCTCCACTCTGGTGGCAGTCGCAGGAGACCAGTATCAGTATTGGATCGCTAGCTTTTCTCAGTACTGACTCGTATACTCCAATGCAAGAGAGACTTGCTAGCTCGGCAAAGTATTGGAGCTCCATCAGCCACCACCAGCTTAGGATGAACTATAAAACTCACACATGAGCTCATGACTCCCTTATCACCTTCGGAGTTTATAATTTCTGGTGTTTATCTGAAAAATAATCGTGTTACCTAAGTAGCTAAGATAAGAGGGGTACCTGTCAAAAGTGATGGGTACCCCTCTACCCACATGTCACAACTATGATTGATCACCCCCCCAGTCGCATTCGACACCAGCTATTGATACACCTCTACCTATAAGGTATGGTACCCCCCCATGACCCCCCGCCGACCCCCAAAAAGTTTACCTACTATACCATCAAAATCAAACCTTTGATTCTATCGAATATATTACTTTGACATCACCTATACACCTTGATCATGGGGTAAAGAAAAAACGACTGGTCCACACATAGTGGAATGCATTTATTAACAAAGTTATATAAGTAAACAAAAGGATACAAATTAAAATAATTAACCAATGTACAGTGGTAGTGGTGATGGGTGGGTCGGGGGAGTCATGTCCAATTGGCGCACAGCTACGATGGGAGTCGGGGGGTCTAGTCGAGGTGTCATTGTATCCAATGACGAGTGCTACCTCCAACTGGTGGCAGAGTTGGGCGACGGTGTCTTCACCAAACTGACAGTTGTAGTCACTTACGAGGGTGTAATCGGCGAATAATACGGTGATCAGCGTTGAGCAGATGATTTGAAACGTTGGTGGGCCGGTTGACAAGTTACCTGGCATTAGTATTGGGGGGTGTAAATTGTGAAGGCGAGGAGGGTTGTCAGGGTTGGGTAATGGGCGGATGAATGTTTGAGGTGGGTCATCCCCAACATTCATCGAGGTAAAATTTTAAGATGGTGGTATTCGGGACTTGGTTCTGCACCACAAAGCACAGATTGTCGTCCTCGGAGACACGACTGACCCCCTGCGCGTCGAGGAGAGTCGATGCGTATCGCTTCGGAAGCAGTGTTGACAAGACCTCTCCCCCGACCCAAGCGTTCTTCGCCACAATGTCCGCTCCTAGCAGAGCCCCGTATGCGGTGGTCATCACCCGCCTCACGGCCAGAACGCGCCAATGCGAACCTACGGTTAGGGTCTTCAAAAAGACCCGCTCTTTATGCAGCTCACCGGCCTTGTCGAGCTCGCTGAGCGATACACCACTGTAACATCAAATGAGGTACAATACTGGTGTGCAAATGGTGGATAGTACATTTTAAATCCGGCACAGACTTGGCTAAATGTAGTAGGTAAGAAAATTTCTAATATTTAATATTTAATATTGTTACCAGTTCGAGGGCCTTCAACATAAAATAACAGTGCGTATTACACAAATACACTTACATAGAGAAATTGGTGATTGTAAATAGACCGGGTAAATGGTTAAACAAAACATATGATTATTTACCAAATAAAATAGTAAATTTAAAGCAAGCATAACGAACCACCGTCGACTGCCTGGGCGTGTACCTGGTGAACACACAACAACACCGACAATATTGGCCAATGGTCATATACATGGTTGACTTTTACACAGAAAACAAAACAAAAAAAATGCGATCGTAAATAGACATAGTTAAACATGAAAACATACATGCAGAATGCGATTATTAACCAAATAAAATAGTAACGGTGAAACAAACATAACGAACCACCCACTGGACGCCGGAGTCGTGTACCTGCTGAAAACAGAACAACGTTGCCCTATGGGCACATAGACAGTTTACTTATTAGGTTTGGACTCTGCTAGTTTAGAGTATATAGCATAGTTTCAGATATTATTGAGATATGGTTTGTTATTATTATTATTATTATTATTCAGATATTATTCAGATATTATTGAGATTTAGGGTTTTAGAGTTTTAGGGTGGCTTTAGTATCATTTAGATATTTACCTAGCCAGGGTAGAGTTTTTGGGGGGGGGAAGATGCCATTGTGGTAGGTGCTGTTATTGGGTAACTGCGTGAAGTATACCTCCAACTCCTACCCTTTTATACACAAAATTGTCAAGGGCAATCCCCCCTCGTTCATCCCGTAGAAGGGGGCCCCCCCACACCGGGGGTAGCTAACGTGGACTTACATCGGTTCCACTTCAAGTTGGACCTCTGGAGGGAGCTGGGCGCACCCGCGAGACAACCCGAGATAAGTACCCGCTTGCACGACATACGCATACTAACCCAACATATCATACCCATTAACAATGAGTGGTAGTAACAATGTTGACAAGCGTAAATTCCGTAATCGTGAAAATTCTGAGGCGTGGGTTACCACGCCTGGAGATAAATTTCGTAAAATTCACTCCCATTTTAGTAATAGAGTAATAACCTATTATCTAAAGGGTGATTCGGACACCCCAATTTTGGATCTGTACGAATTTTAACACAAAATAATACAATTTAAACAACGTCCATGGATGCGTGTTTTTATAAACATAGCCACTGAAAACCTTAATAACGCAACTACAGCTACCTACCGAAAAAGATCTCCACAAATTAATACAGAACGCAACCATTGGTAAACAGTTTGAAAATGTTAGAAAAAGACAGAAATTGATTCTAGCGGCAGATTGGGATCGTGCGTCATTTTACATTAAACAATCAAATTTTTTACATTTTACGACCATTGCTGAGAATCTCATAATAATCCACATGCACAAAAGTCTGTAAAAATGGATCGTCCTATTTTTGCTGGCGCTGTAGTATTAGAAGAGGCCAAACTCCACATGAATAGATTTTATTATTCGGTTCTGGTAGAGCATTTCAAGAGCGAGACAACCCGAGATAAGTACCCACTTGCACGACATACGCATACTAACCCAACATATCATACCCATTAACAA
This sequence comes from Stenodema calcarata, assembly GCA_963920205.1. NCBI lineage: Eukaryota > Metazoa > Arthropoda > Insecta > Hemiptera > Miridae > Stenodema > Stenodema calcarata. The sequence goes on from OY986054.1 coordinate 15,236,194, forward strand.
TGAGTGGTAGTAACAATGTTGACAAGCGTAAATTCCGTAATCGTGAAAATTCTGAGGCGTGGGTTACCACGCCTGGAGATAAATTTCGTAAAATTCACTCCCATTTTAGTAATAGAGTAATAACCTATTATCTAAAGGGTGATTCGGACACCCCAATTTTGGATCTGTACGAATTTTAACACAAAATAATACAATTTAAACAACGTCCATGGATGCGTGATTTTATAAACATAGCCACTGAAAACCTTAATAACGCAACTACAGCTACCGAAAAAGATCTACACAAATTAATACAGAACGCAACCATTGGTAAACAGTTTGAAAATGTTAGAAAACGACAGAAATTGATTATAGCGTCAGATTGGGATCGTGCGTCATTTTACATTAAACAATCAAATTTTTCACATTTTACGACCATTGCTGAAAATCTCATAATAATTCACATGCATAAAACGTCGGTAAAAATGGATCGTCCTATTTTTGCTGGCGCTGTAGTATTAGAAGAGGCCAAACTCCACATGAATAGATTTTATTATTCGGTTCTGGTAGAGCATTTCAAGAAGGACATTAGACTCGTTTATTCTGACACTGATAGTATAATAGCGACAAATCACGAGTATCTCAGACTCACTAGCGTATGGTAATTACAGGCTTACGATTCAAAAAAATTATGACTACGATGAGGTTAAGGTTAAAAGACGGCGTATTCTCAATGACCAGTCGTTCTTGACCTTTTAAAATGATGTCATCCATTCAGACTTCCTCCATCGGGATTCGGCAACATTCTCCAACGGGCAAGGTCTGGCCCGGGTCCGGGATATCGAGGACAACCTGTTTCGTCTGCTCCTTGTACCACTCGTGCAGGGTCATTAATTTGAATTTTGAACAGGCGGGTGTGAACTTTCTGGCGATTGTGCAATGTTTGCCGCATGGCTTCACGCGGCTCCCAAACTGGTTGCTTAGCTCCCGGAAATTAGGACACTTTGCGGCTTCCATGTTGAAGATGCGTAAATTTAAATCATATCCAACTATTTTACGTAGAATTCCACATTTTTCAGCACCCTTCATCATCAGCACGGGTCCATGGGATTTATCCAATCCGTCAAAGGCGTATTGCTTCAGTATTTTACTCACGTTGCTGTAGGGCGAATCACCGTCGTAAAATCCGAGCCCGTGTATTCTTCTTGTACAATAGGCTGTTTGTCGATCCGCTCGCACCCGGGGTGGTGCTCTAAAAATGTAATGGGCAATCATTGGTGGTTCATTGGGGATCGCTTCTTGATCAGCGTCCATTATAGACAGTTCTTTTACAAAATACTTCCCGCCAGCTCTCGACATGGTAATGTCGACAATGTACCTAGGTGGATTGGCCATCATGTGCATTCTGCATGTTGAGGTTGCATTTGCATAGTCTTTTATACCTGCAAACCCTCCCCACCACCTCATGTTTTTTTAATTAGTTCGTTTCTCAACTTATCTAGCTCACCCACCCCCTTTTCAACTAGATCCTTTCTCAATTTACTCAGCTCTTCCTTCAAATATTGCACGTTGACAGCGTCAGTTTGGTCGGTAGGGGTGGCCAAGTTGATGATTTTCTTGGATTTCGCATCGTAAGCATCTAGTTTCCCCCGATAAAATACAGTATTTGACCAAACGAAGCTCTGTGTTGTAGGATCTTTTGAATCAGGTGCCGCGGTCGAAATATTTATTATTCTACGACCCTTGAAATCCAATTCTGTATCAGATACGTTAAAAAGTAGATATTTCTTTTTCAATTCAGCAGTCATGCTTTCCAGAGTCTGGGGGGGTTTCACAAGTCGGGCCAATTCTTGTTGAACATATCGTTCAACGTACAATGCCAAATTTGAACGACCAAACCGATCGTGTCGTATTTTGAAACTTTGAGTACGTGACATAATTACTTATTCGATATAACCGAGTTGTTTTAATCGTTCAATGACTCGATTAGCGTGGTTTTGCAGCAATAAATTTCCGGCACTTACCCCTGATAAATACAATCGTAGACCTTGTGATAATATGTTCGGGTCTGAGATGTGTTCCACAGGGGGTAGTCCAGTGGAACTGTCCAGTTTGATAAAATGTTCGTTATTTAAACCAACGTCAACCCCTTTTCCACCTTTTGGCGGGTAAATCTTTCTAATTACATTAAAATATTTCACCCCTCCGGTACTGTTAATGGGTCTCGTTCTCGAATAACCTCTATATGCAACATTTGATTCACGTACTAAACGTTCGTAATTATCAAAATCATTTTGAGTATAATTTATCGGTTGTTTTAGAAAAATGAGTTCGTACATTCCCTTAGTTGCAGGTACGTCAAGATTACTACCTAGTTGTATAGATTCACGACCGAATTTTATCGGGAGGGATCCGAAGTGAACGGTCCCAGCGGGTGAAATTTTCGGACCGTAGAACCTGTCAAATGAGACCTCTTCACCTACATTACCGCCTGTAAGATGTGCAATATATTTTCGAGCAAATGGTGGAAATTGGGTGAGGAAATCTTTCAACGCCTCTTTCCCTTGTGGAGTACTGGATTGACGCCGAATCTCTTCAGCGCGCGTTTCAGCTTGATTTCTATCACCCGGCGGGGCAATAGGTGTAGAGGCAGTTGCGGGTCTTATCGTACTCCGCTCCATAAATGCTGTGTCGCCTAGGGGGTCACGTACATTTGACGGTGTGCTAGTACTTTGACTCCATGTATTATCCACGTCAGGAATGTCCATTTCTTTTTCCGTGTCATCCACATCTGGTGAAGGGGGTTCGTATTCAAAAGTTTGCTCCGAGTCTAGGAAATTTGGCAGCGATGGTTGCTCTTTCTTAATAACAAGGCCTGGTTTGTTGATGGGAGAAATTTGTCGACGTTTGCTCGGAATTTTCCACTTGGGCTTTATTTTCTGTTTCCGCTTTACCGTGTTTGTCATGTGCACAGTCGTTGATGGGGGGGTTTTGATTAGTTCCCGCAATGGTTCGGTGATTGGACTAAACGCGGTTTGATAAAACGATGCGGTCCTGTCAGCATCAGACTGTATTTGACGATATTTGTATTTTAACGCATTTTTAGCTCTTACCAATTCATCCATGGCACCGTCCATGTTGGAAATGATGATAATGACGCAGTTTCATGCCTTTTTATAACCCAGTGTAAAATTCGTTCATTCCACGTCTAAATTTACCATTGTTTAAACCGCTGGTTTTATCAATAATCAAACAGCCGTACTTGCGGTAATTCCATGCGTCATTACATAGCTTCACAAATTTTTCAAAAGTCAATTCATGACAGCACTGGTCTCTATATATCAATTGTAAATTTCTACCGTCTTGTCTAAAAACAAATACCATATTTGCTTGATCACGGATTGCCGATTTTGGAATAAACGCATATGCTTGGTACAGCAGAATGACATCAACCAGCAAATGACGGCCTGTCGTGAAATATTTTCGCATCGTGTCTTGAAATTGATTGCCGTATTCGACTGCCATATCATCAAATATTATCAACGAATTTTTTGGGACAGCCCCATTATGTTCCTCCAAATAATTATCAAATTCTGCTTTGGAAGAAAATCGGTTAAATCCAATTTGGGGGAGCTGTGCTAAAATTTTGTTTAAAGTTAGATATTTTTCCTGATCGTGACTAGTAGAAATTATAATCAAATTTTTAAATCTTATCCCATTTGGTTCCAATAGTAGATGTATCAAGTAATTAGTCTTACCACACCCAGTTGCACCGCTCATAATTATCCGGAGGTGATTAGGAAACAGAGGCCCATGTCGTTTCAAGTCCAGTTTTTCCCTCATACCAAACCCATCATAATTTCGCACTGGTGCGAATGGTGTAGTTTCTAACTGCAATTGGTGTTGCGATTGATCCTCCATCCTTTATGCACTCCAAATACTGAATCAGCGCGTATATATAACGACCCCTACACCCGTCTGTTTGCATCATTTCGATGAAAACCACGAACCGAGGAGGAGGTGGTATAATTAATTACCTTATTGATAAAAACCCATTCAATTTAACCTTACCTACCTACGAGTATTGTGGGCCTGGAAACCCGCTAGATCAACAACTTCGAGACGGTATAAGGCCTACAAATCCATTGGACGCCGCCTGTCAAAACCACGATATTTTATACGCGAAAACTACTAGTTCAGAACTTAGGAAACAAGCGGACGAGCGTTTGTCAGCTGTTGCTTCGAATCGTTTAACAGCGCCAGACGCATCTTTTGCAGAACGGGCTGCAGCATTGTTGGTCAAGGGGGCTATGCAGGCGAAAATGAAAGTCGGCTCGGGATCTCCCAAAACGGGCTTGAAACGGGTCAAGTCCACTCGCCGGCGGCAGAGGCCAAGACCTCGAAAAAGATTACACCACCAAGGTCAATTTCTACCAGTCGCGATTCCAATCCTCGCGGCGGCTTTATCCGCAATTGGGTCGGCGACTCAAATAGCGAAAAATATCAAAAATTGGCAGGGCAAGGGGCAGGAGGGTGGAAAAGCGGTCGGAGGCGGGGCGAGAAGTGCAACCACTCGTTTATCACCCACTACAAACCGAAAGCTCAGCTATGTAGCACGACGAGGGCGAGGTGGGGGGAAAATGCGCGGCAGAGGTGCGATCTTGAAGCACTATTCAAGATGTTAAGTGCTGATTTACCAAATCGACCCTTGACTGACTATGACATTATACAATTTTTCGCAAAGCCACCAGCGCCATCGTTTTCGGGTGTGTATATGCGCGATGAATTGAGTAAATTACCCCCCGCTGAGGGAAAGATTATTTTAAATCTAGACGTATCACGCAATGAAGGCACACATTGGGTGGCTGTAATCTACAACCTTCGTTATGCATTATATTACGACCCATTTGGACTCCCTCCACCGATTGAACTTCAGCGGTTTTTATACCCCCGACTCGTATTTTTCAGCATCATATCCCACCAGACTGTGGACGTGTGTTGTTTCCACTGTGGGCATTTTGCGGTACTGTTTTTAAACACAAAATGTCTATCGGACTTACTCTGCATGGGACCGGCTCATCAATTGACCAGTCGTTTTTCCCACCCATAGAACTAGATGATGGTGATTATGAAATGGGTTTGTTATCCCTTTATACTTATAACACATTTTCAAACGTTTCTCCTGAACGTGGAAATAATCGGTTCGAGTTTCTAGAATTGTCGGAGGCTTTAACTTTTGATTCCGGTGTTTATGACATTGGGGCCATTTTCAAACTCATTGACGCACATTTAACTTTTATCAAAAGCGAACTAGCTGCTGGTAAATGGGAGCATGTGGCACATAATGCCAAAGTGGCTCCTGAAGATTTATACATACGCTGGGAATTAAATAACACGACAAATCGTATTAGTATAACATCGGGGCTAACTATTAATTTTAGTATTGAACAGTCAATGGCAAAAATATTTGGATTTAAACCGACATCGGTGCTCCGCCGGCATGAAAGCTCTGTAGCCCCCCACCCCGCTGAAATAGATGCTTATAGATCTGTAAATTTAACGTGTAACGTTGCTCGTGGTTCGTACGTTAACAATCAACTGTCAAGCGTCATTCTTTCGTTTGTGCCCGATGTCGATCCAAATTTCAAAATTGTTCACAACCCGTCCCCAGTGCTATATTACGCACTGAACACAAAACAAATTCACCAGTTATCGCTACGTCTTGAGGACGAACAGGGCAATTTACTTGACAATCGCGGTGAACCAGTCACTGTAGTTCTACACATTGTGAAACGCTAAAATATGGGTTTAACATTCCATCCCACCGCGCACTATAAAAGTGCTCGCCCAAACCTCGATGGTTCATTCGTGGTTGATCAACCACTGCGCAATTTACAACAGTCAGTGCCACTAAAACCATTAACAAACAAAAACGTTCAATTTCTACGTCGTTTGGGTTTCGTAGTTTACAAGTATGGCCAGAATGAGCGACGCTGATTTACTTGATGTATCAACCACGTTCAAATTTGATGATCGGATAGAAAGTTATAATTTGTATAGATATACCCCATTCAATGCCAGCGCCTTGAGTAACAACGATGAAATTCGCATATCTATCAACCAAGCGGATGTTATTACAGCCCCTCACGACTCTCACCTGTACCTAGAGGGTAAATTGAAAAAGGGCTCTGCGACTGCTGCCGCAAATTTTATTAATAATGGGGTTTTACATATGTTTGACTCAATTTCGTACCGTTTGAATGGTATCGAAATCGATTTTGTTCGAAATCCCGGTATAACTTCAACTCTAAAGACGCTAGTGTCTTACACCCCAAATGATTTACCTTGGCTGGAAAATTCCGGTTTTTCGAACCCAAACGGTGCTGGTTGGGAAACTGCACCGTCAAGCATGATTGGGTCAGTTGACGCAAGCGGTGATAAATTCTTTTCCGTCTGTATTCCACTCCGACTTGTTTCGGGCTTTTTCGAACACACAAATCGTGTGATAATTAATACGGCCCAAGAACTCGTTCTTACACGGGCCAGTTCAGATTTCAATGCGCTCGTAGGTCAGGCTGATAATAAATCGTCTGAGATAAGTCTCGAAAAGATTTCGTGGGTCGTTCCACAGCTAAAATTATCCGACGGTGAAAGAAATGAGTTGTACAAAAAATTAATCGGTGACCCAGCTATTGCATTACCATTCAGGGCCTTTGAATTGCATGAGAATCCCGCACTCCCCCAATCATCACAAATTTCATGGAACATTAAAGTTGCATCACAAGTGCATAAGCCAAGGTACTTGATTGCCGCATTTTACACCGATAAGAAAAATGACATTACAAAAAACCTATCACTACCCAGCAAAGTCAGCCTGCGAAATGCTAAACTCTTTTTGAATGACGAAATATTCCCGTATCAGGATTTGGTTTTAGATGTAGATTCCGGTAGGATTTCGGAATTGTTCAACCATTACGCGCGCTTCCAAACAAATTATTACGGTACTAGCGGCCCACCATCACCAATGCTACAACGCTCAACGTTTTCAGAGCATCCGATTATTATAATAGATTGCTCTAAGCAAAAAGAAAGCGTCAAGCAGGCCTCGGTCGATGTTCGTTTTGAGGCTGAATTTTCATCAAATTTGAATCCTGGGACCGGCTGTTTTGCGCTTTTGATACATGACGCAGTCGTCACTTACCAACCTTTGTCGGGCCGTGTAACTAAAATGTGAGACATACGTGTGTATATGCGAGACGCGGGAGTATAAATATGTGATGTAAACCCCCTTAACCAGGCATAATACAATATAATTCCGAGAATGACGCTTCAGGAGGCGATTGCTACAGAGGTCCATAAACCGGCTTGGCGAAATTACAAACGTAGCCGTGTTGTGGTGAAAGGGGTTTTTACAGATTTATTCGAAGCAGATCTAGTTGACATGAGTACTTTCCCAGACCGTAAGTTTCGTTACCTACTCACAGTAATCGATGCAGGGTCCAAATTTGCATATCTGCGAGCACTCAAATCAAAACGTGGAGTTGAGGTAGCAGGCGCATTAAACGATGTTTTTGAACAGTGCAAATATATACCAAAATTTTTGCATGTAGATCGAGGGCGTGAATTTTACAACACCCACGTCCACGAAATGTTAAAGAGGAGAAACATTCAAATGTATAGTACTCATTCCGATGTCAAGGCGTCAATTGTAGAACGGTTCAATCGTACAATAAAACAAATGATGTATCGCAAGTTTAGCGCCACTGGGAAACGGAATTGGGTTTCCATGCTGCCAGAATTGGCAAACAGTTACAACAATCATGTACATAGGAGTACTGGATTTGCACCTAGTAAGGTCACAAAGGCCGATGAAGCGGTCATATTAAAACGATTATTTCCACCTCCACCTGACGTACCACGGCGCAGGATTAAATTTAAAATTGGCGATCATGTTCGTATAAGCAAGGTACGGCGTACGTTTGAAAAGTCATTTTACCCCAGGTGGACAAACGAAATTTTCATAATTGACAGGATTCGAAATGAAGCGATTCCATCCTATTATTTAACGGATGTATATAAAAAGCCAATTTTGGGCCGATTTTACACTGAGGAATTGAAAAAGACAAACTATCCAGATTCCTATTTAGTCGAACGAATTTTACGACGTCAAAAAGGTCGAGTTTTAGTTCGTTGGTTGGGATTTTCAAAGGAACACGATTCTTGGATAGCTGTAAAAGATTTGAGAAATTGAATTTCTTCGGGGGCTGGTTTTGAGCGTAACCCTGACGTTCGCACGTCCGGTTGTGCTCACCTATGACCCCGACATTTGCAAATTAAAACCATGGCCTGGGCCACTTCCCAGTCGTTTTGTTACACGTTTATAACCTTGGCATTTGCATATTAATACCTCCGTCTAAGCCACTTCCCACTTGTTTTTTAAAGCGGACACCAAGGTTATAGCGCCCCCACTTCTCAAGCAACTTTCTGGAAGATATACGCCTGAGGCACGGATTTGTGTATCGTTCAGTTGGGAGGGCACCGCCGGACTCTGCAACTCGACATTGATGGCGCAAGTTTACTGCTGTAGACATGAATGTTTTGCAATTCCACAAGATCAGGTCGATGGGCGTGCATGCGATATATGTAATTCATATGGGTATTGCACATGCAGATGCGTCGAAAGGTTTTTACAAAGGAATTTTCAGGCCTTCATGATTAATAATAATAATAATGTTAATAATGTTGATGGTGGTAACAATAATGTTGATGATGGTGATGATGGGTATAATTCAGGGGATTAGTCTTGATAGTTAGGTTGTTTTAGGCATTTAAATAATTTACTTTTATTTTTATGCATATGTTTTCAACCGTGTCATATACCCTTGTAATATCAACCCCCACCCACCTATCGGGGTGGTGGTGGTGGCGGTGGTACATGATACTAATTGGCATTTTATTTTTCCCCCTCTCATAGAGACAATGGCAGCCCTACTGCTCACATCGTCGTACGTACTGGACGCTGGTCGAGGTCGCCGTATTACCGTTGGGCTAATCAACATTAATACACCCATTGTCAGCATCCAGGCGACTCGAGGACCATCGTTCTACATAGCAGTTGGCGATTGGCAACTGCTGGCCCATTGTCTCCAAGAAGTCGAATCCATCCCAAAAACGGACCACATCCTCCTCACCGGCTATCACCTAGTAGCACATTCAACTTCAAAGGGCGGCTTGGTGCTAGCCTATCAACCATCCTGGCTGGATCTGCTGTTGGACAAACCCGCCCTGTCCATCAAATTGACACCTGCCGAAGGACGGGCGCTGCTGAACACGATTCCATCTATAAATACAATCATCGACCGGCTTGGGCGATTCATTTCGAGCTCAGAGTTCGAAGGTACACATCTGGAAGCCACCACTGATACATCTACCGACGTCCCGAGTGGTGCCACCGACAGCAACACCGACGACGTTGAAACACTCATCAAATTCTACCATTCGACGCAATGAGTCATCCACCCACTTGCCTCCTCGACGGGTTTGGTAACTTGTCAACCGACCCACCAACGTTTCAAATCATCTGCTCAACGCTGATCACCGTATTATTCGCCGATTACACCCTCGTAAGTGACTACAACTGTCAGTTTGGTGAAGACACCGTCGCCCAACTCTGCCACCAGTTGGAGGTAGCACTCGTCATTGGATACAATGACACCTCGACTACACCCTCCAACTCCCCTCGTAGCTGTGCGCCAATTGGACATGACTCCCCCGACCCGCCCATCACCACTACCACTGTACATTGGTTAATTATTTTAATTTGTATCCTTTTGTTTACTTATATAACTTTGTTAATAAATGCATTCCACTATGTGTGGACCAGGCGTTTTTTCTTTACCCCATGATCAAGGTGTATAGGTGATGTCAAAGTAATATATTCGATAGAATCAAAGGTTTGATTTTGATGGTATAGTAGGTAAACTTTTTGGGGGTCGGCGGGGGGTCATGGGGGGGTACCATACCTTATAGGTAGAGGTGTATCAATAGCTGGTGTCGAATGCGACTGGGGGGTGATCAATCATAGTTGTGACATGTGGGTAGAGGGGTACCCATCACTTTTGACAGGTACCCCTCTTATCTTAGCTACTTACCTACTAATGGTTTTCGAAGATAAAATTTATCTTAAAATAAATAATTTGTATTAAGTTTCATGTTCTGTCACAAGACTTAGTAGGGGTATGTTCATCGTATCCAATAGAACGTTTAGTGGCGTGAGACTAGAGGTAGTTTAGCTCATGGTTGCTCCTAGCAATTCTCAGCCAGCTCGAAGGTAGCTCCAAAGATGACTGTTGGTATGAAGCCATAATAGTTACACAGGGATCAGGGAGCAGTAGGCCATACTATTCAATGATAGGTGATTGTTATGTGCCGTTTGTCGCCTGTGGATGGTCGAATAGGTAGCTCTTGTGAATTCTCTCGCCGTCAATAAGACTTTATAAATACCTTTTATATTGTAGAAAATCTATGAGGAATATTAGACGGTTGATATTTTTCCTCTTGATGCCATACATGCAAAGGTACCTATTATGATATTGGTACCAACTTGGAACTGCCGATCTGGGGGTGTTTGAAACACAATGATGAAGCTACTTGTCAGGTTATTGTCACTATTGTTATTCAGGTTGAGCCATGGAAGAAAGCCAACAATGGATGCTGACCAGACCCACGCAACTTGGCAGCTCCTGGAACCTCTTTCTAGGCAAATGGCCCTATGAGTCTCGAAATTCTAAGTAAACACAGTTTCTATGTGTTTCTACTGTATGAATGATTCAACGAGTTTTGCCTCTGACATCCCTTTCAGATATAAGAATTTGGGTATTAGTATTGGGCGATCATTATGTGTAAATGTCAGTGTTAGTTTGTGGTCTCGCTGGTAGGGGCTGTTGGCTGTTGATAAAGGGTTTGTGATAAAACGTGTAATAGCCGTGAAGTGGATAAAGAGATGGTGAGGTAGGTGGTGTTGAGAGAGGAGGAAGGGAAAACTGGTGAATCGATATGGTAAGAGGTGGGGGACCGGTGGGGTGCGGAAAGGGGCAGTGCCCCCACCACCGTAAAACATCTCCTACACTCCTCTTGGCCCTTGTTCGTATCGTGTTGCTACAAACATCCTTTTTTGTTGACCAGACCTCGACTCAACCCCCGCCTTTTCTCTGAATCTTGATGTCACCATACAAAGTGTCCACAGAGAACACAGACTGGGTCACCATACGTCCATATTTCCCTGGACATGTCCACTGAGGATTTAGTAAACAGTAATATTGAAGCAAACATGAGCCCGCTTAATGACATGTTTTAGCAAATTTCAACACCACTAGGCACCTATTTTAAGGGAGAGGGAGCCATCATTTTCCATTCTTCTTACATACTTTTGACGTTTTTCTCTATTCATCAGGGTTTAGAGGACATGATTAACGAGCAGATCTGCCCAGAACACCCACCATGATCAATAGTCTCAGGTCCTACTCTAGAAAGTGACAAGATTTTCCACTTGTTCAGCTTTCAAACCACTTCACAATTAGAAACTTCAGTTCTTACGAAAAATCAGAGAGATCTCACAGTACTTGATAAATTGAAGTAGATTGAAATTTTGAATTGCGAACTGGGATTTAGAGATTTCATCGGACCATCGATCCAAGGTAGGAGACGTATTGGCTGGGATTTATAAAAATTCTACTGTACCTGAGTAATGCGTTCTATGTATTTTTAAATATTGCACTAACAAACTTTGAATACTTTGAATTTTTCCAAACTTAAAGCTTACATGAGATCATCATTGGGGTGAGGGGGAGGAGGAAACCTACCTTTGCTTGACCCCAGTTTTTAAGAAATCAGCTGTTAATTCTAAGTTGTGTAAGGGGTATCTACTCATCCTGACGGTTGGCCTGGCTTTGAGTGCTTTTAAATATTTTACACATAAAATAACGTATTAAATACCCTCAAGACCATTAGTGAGGTGATAAAGGGGAGAGAGTATGTCACTTGCCTACCTTCACCCTTCACCAGTCCCTAGTTTTTAATAACTCATTTGGCCTGGCAATTAATACTGGTAGAAAGAAATATTTTGCACTCAGAAAATTATGCATTAAGCACACTCAAGACCATCAGTGAGGTGGTAGAGGGGAGAGTGTATGTGACTTGCCTACCTTCACACCTTCACCAGTCCCTAGTTTTTAACAACACATTTGGCCTGCCAATTGGCAATAATAGTAGGATGAAATAATTTACACACAGAAAATTACTCATTGAATCTCTTTAGTTTATATTCGACCATCAGTGAGGTGATTGAGGGGAGAGCGTATGTGACTTGTCTACCTTCACCAGGCCCTACCCAAGCAGCACAATTGGTCGGATTTCACGACTTGCTACCTAATCTGTAGTATATCCGACGTCGGAAATCTGTATGTCAAATATTAACGTCATCACGACGTCGGTACGACTTAGAGATTCGTCGGAAATCTATAGTACAGATAGACGAGGTCGCTACGACGTCGGATATTTGTATTACAGGTTGACGAGGTGGCCACAACGTCGTATATCTGTACTATATAACGCTGAGGTCGCCGCGACGTCGGATATCTGTAGTAAAGATAGACGAGGTCGCCACAACGTCGGATATCTATAGTGAAATGGCGATGGCGATAACACGCAGGTGGGACGCTACAGGCGCTCATTCTGTTGTACCGTTTGGGAACTACGTTACTATATATTTCTGTACATGTTTTGTACATCAGCCGACGAGAGGTAGACCTGGTCAGATCCTCTACAGATTTGTTACACAATCGTGTAACAATATCGGAACATCCCTAGTTCGCCATCTTTTTCCATTTCCATTACAGGTTAGGTTGAGGTTAGATATTAATTTAAATAATTTTCCAATATATTTATTTCTGAAATTCAAATGTAATAATAACTCTGATAGTTACCAAGGAAATACAGCAGTTTAATAGTGAAACCAGCGAAATAATAAGTCGTCATAACATTTTCACAATAGTTACCAAATTGAAAAAAATATTTACAACGTCTCAAATTCGGAGGGCACTGGTTCTTGAGAGATAGAATCGAGCATTTCACGTTAAATTTTTCTCCGCGGATGATTTGGAGAGACATGAACTTACATACGGGAGTTGGTAGGTACCGTGTAATATTCACACCAAGTATTTCACCATCCACCATCTTAATGATTTCCGTGGAGAGAGATAACCTTCCTCGTCGGAAGATGTCGGTTTTGTATTGAGTCAGTTGAGGTCGGGCGGCGACGTCGGTACAACCAAGAAATCATTCCCCACATTGGTCGGCATTTGGTCGTGGTGAGGTCGGCACGACGTCGTCGCCCGACCTGAGGTCGGGCGGCGACGTCGGTACAACCAAGAAATCATTCCCCACATTGGTCGGCATGTGGTCGTGGTGAGGTCGGTACGACGTCGTCGCCCGAAGTCAGGTCGGATTTCCCGACCTCTTACGACGTCGGACCGACGTCGTTGTGCTGCTTGGGTAGTTTTTAAGAACACATTTGGCCTGGCAATTAATACTGGTAGGATGAAATATTTGGACTCTAATAAATATAGGATCAAATCAGTGATGTAGCCATAATTTCTTTAGATGTCCAGACTAGGGCCCACCGCGAGAAGTATGAAATACCTACTCCTGAAAAAGACTGAAACAAGTGAAATTTACATTAAGTTGGATTCACGAATGGTTCTATGGTTTTAATTTTGTTTTAGTTCACAAATGGAGGGGGGGGGGGTCGCCCTAAACCCACATTCTGTCAACGTCCCTGATCAAAGTTTGAACTGGCAATAAAAAAATATAGGTTACAATACGACCCCTCGTAATTGGTCCATTCCAGGTTACAGTTAGGCATCTCCTCTGACAAGAAAAGAGGAGCTTCATAGGATATTGATAACTTTGTTCCTGAAAAGGATGAAGTAGTCGGTGACAAATTTCTCGTCCCTTGTAAGGACCAGTCTTACGTGTCGCTGCAAGCTTTGAAGGACAGAGAGGCGCGAGGTAATTATCAGATAAACACAGAACTGCCGGAGAAAACCGTAGAACTGAAGGTAGACTATTATAAAAAAAGAGAGAAAAAACAGGCGTTGGAAGACAAGAGTATGGAAGAATAGACGTTTGTTGAAGAGAGGTTTTGAACGGAAAGAACTGGAGAGATAGTCGGGTGAACACAATCTGAGTAATGCTTATCAGAAAAGAGGAACGTAGTAGGTAGTGGTAGGTACAAGGGAAGGAATGAGTGAGTTGTGGTGTGTTGTGTCGTCGATGTGTGCGTGCAGGGGGTAACAAAAGGAACCCTGACGACGAGGGTGGGGGGAATGCCCTATTGAAGTAGAAGGCCTGCTAAAAACAAAGAGCTTTTTGCCACGACTACCCTAATTAAGGGCGAGTTCCTTTATTTGTCCTAACGCCTCAACTCGACACCTTCGGACTCGGGGCTGCGGGTTTTGGTGGGATGGGGCCCGGAGAGGGGGTAAATCTCGAGGCACAATATGTGTTAGGGGAATCTTAACGTGTTCTGATGCCGTGAATGGCCTCAGGTACAGGTGACATGTGATAGCCATCTGAACTTCCCTCCTCCGCAGCTGCCACACAAATTCTTTATTATTTTCTAATGATCCTCTCGAGGAGTGTTGGGTAGGGCGGGTTGAAATACTTCAATATTGTGGTGGTCCGTCAGATTCTCACACTCTCTCGATTGTCCTTCCATCATTCTCCAATCTTGATTGTCAGTCCTCTGGTCTCCTAATGAAACTTGTGGTAAACCCACCAAATGTTTTGAAAAGAAAAATGTTTTGGAACATCAAGATTTCATATAATACGTACTTAGTGCATAGCAACACATCCTGTTCAGTCAAATAACAGGAAAATCCGTAATTTGCAGCCTGTGTTGTTTATCTGATCATCTTATCGTTACCTAACACCACGCCTACCTGAGCACAAAATTCAGGGAGAAGCTAAGGCGAGACTGGCAACAATCCTTCGACAGATATCCAGCTGGCTAAAACTGCAGGTCAATGTTTCCAAGGGTGTCCCTGAGACCATGGTACTAGAACTGCGCCGATACGAGCAAAGCCTTCTTTAAGACTGTAGTCAGAATGCGGGTCACCGAAACCTACATCCACAGTTGGAAGAAGTGACGATGGGATGTATGATGAGTGCCAGGAGCCGAGGATTTTATCTCACGTCTTTTTGGACTTCTTGAAGTTCCGCAAGGAGAGAGGATGTCCTAATCGATAACCTACAAAACAACATACCCCGACCATTTAACCTCCAAACCATCCTGCAAGCAAACGACTTGAGCAGCTACTACCTTCTCATCAGGTTTCTGTGCAGCAGTAACATTAAAATTTTAAAATTAACATTATCATTAAAACGATGATTGTTACAGTGTAATTGTTGCAATATTGTAATGATTACAGTGTGAATTTTTAAGTTAATACTAAAATAACTACAAATAACAATAAAAATGTAATTTTTATAGGTACCTACCCAAATTTTTTAAAGCAATATTGTATCTAGCATAACACAATTAATATTCCTTTCTGATTTGGAATAACTATGTATCAATGGCAGTATGATAATACCAATGCCAAGTAAATATATAAAAATTTAAAAAAAACCGCCACGCCAAAAGAGCCAATGAGTTTTTTTTAAAATCATTTTTGCTTTAGTGCATCTACAGATACTCGAAGCGAATGACCTGCATCCACTGGAAATTACGTATATTGGCTCTGGTATAGTGTACCGAACTCGGGATACCCAAAAGTGCACCAAAACAAAAATTACCCAAAAAGCAGATTGGCGCTTTTGGCGTGGTGGTAACGTTATGCAAGACCTATTTTTATCACTTGAGCTAGGATTTACAATAAGTAGTACATTTAAAATACCAGTAAGAGTTCATTTTAATACTCAGTGAAAAGTACTAGTTAGATGTATAAAGGGAGAAGTGAGTGTTAAAAAAACCCAAAACCTAACCGGTACAAGTTATATCGAGGGAACAACGAAGAGTATCCACCATTTATTTATTTATAATGCAGATATTAATATTAATTTGTTTATTAATGCAGATATTGAATGAACACAATTGAATAATCAAAAACTCTGCAAATTCTTGACACAACGGTTCATTATCTTCTTTGTACAGATCACCCTTCTGTCTAGATCACTAGGTCTAAATGTCTAGATCCTAAATGTTAGATTAATTATTATTATCAATTATCACTAATTATTAACAATTTTATCAAGTACCTAGTGAAAATTATTATAATTTATTGTTAGGTATTAATAATTCGTATTTATTATTAATAATAATTATTATTAATTATGATATTAAAATACGATATAATTCTGGGGTTTTTAATACTACGTCGGTAATAATTTTTCTATAAAAGAAGTACCTACCAACAAACATTCGAAATTACCTTCATTTCCGTAGCACGAAACGCACCTCAGAACAACAAACTCGACATCATTTAAGCCATATGATGTTCCAAAGAGCTTGTTAGTATGAAAATGGACCTGTATTTCAACAGTTTGATACAGGATCGTGTTGTGAGGCACAATCTTTGAGCCCTCATTGTGAACGAACGGCTGGTCGTACAAAGCTGCGGATGGTCTTAAAAAATTCTACGGAACAAACTCTATCTAAATATGAAATAAAAAACATACCGTTCTATATGAATTTTTCGAGATATGAGATTTTCAAATTTTCAAAATTCGTTTTGAACCCCTTCCCCTTGACCTAGGGTTATGAAAAGTTTCGAGGACCATTGTGGGGTTGGTCGAAACCCATAAAAAAAATGTCGTAATTTTAACTCAACGCTAACTGGGCAAAGTGGCGCGGACGGCGGACGGCGTACGGCGTACGGCGGACGGACGGATTTTTTTTTATTCGATTTTCTGAATCTACGTATCTTGAAACGTAAACCAACAAATTTTGAGGGGGGGTTAAAATTTTTTTTTCTTTGGGCGATTCCAATGGTTCATTATCGAAGATAATAAACCAAAACGAATAAATATTTACATAGTAGTCACTATCTTGCTAATAAATTATTTGTTTGTAGTACAATTATTGAAATTTTTCGGGGTTTTAAACTTTCGAAAAATTCTCCTTGATTCTCCTATCTTAATCCAATATCTAATGCTCTGATCTGCTCCTGCACATCTCGTATTGGGTGGACCTGTAGGTACACATCCCACTAGTTAAATCAACACGCTCTTCATCTGGAAAAGACCTTTTAACCTGGTGAGGCCTTCCTGATACCCCCCCCCCCCCCCCCCCAGCAGACAATGACAATAGGACCTAGTCATACCAAGGACCTAGTTGCCTCTGTAATGTAGATGAGATCCCATCATAACATAGGGTTATCTGAAGTATTCTCTTATTGATTCTTGAAGTGCTCTTTTTGAGATCCCATTACGAGGTTCTCTTTTCAATCTCATTGCCAACGATACTTTCTGAGGAACTAAAACAATCTTCCTGTTCCGAACTCCTGACTGAAGGTTGATTGAAAAATGAATTCAATCTTGTGGATTTGAACACCAACCGCACTGTCACACCAAAGAATAGTTAACTATTAATAATTATTGTCAAAGATACACAGATTTAGAGTACCTATAGCTATTGCACTTCTCTCACCTCTGCCCTTGTTTCTTAATATCATTCACTTCCATCTTCATTTAGGCACCTAATCAAAATTGTCCAGGAAATTTATCACCTTGAATGTTTTTTCACGTTCTCACTGTTCAAACTTACTCTTAACAAACTTATTCATAATCATTTTTTGAAACTAGAAAAACTTTAGTAAAACCAGCCTAGACCCTTCTTTTCTTTAAATTTAGTACAGACCATAATGTGAAGTTGGGAATATGTACTGATATCCATCTCATAATATGAGGTATATCGTAGTTCTGGTGTTAGATAACTGTCTGTGTAACCTAATTTAGAGCTGATGCTGATATTCCATCCTATGCAGGGATTCGAAATCTGGTTCATTAGGTGCCAAAATTAGTTCATTTTCGTATTTCTTAGCGTTTAAAGATACTTAGCCTTTAGATTGTTTGATGAGTGTTCTCACGAATTCCCCAGCTATTTTACATCTCATACCTATCGAACCCCTCCCTTCGACTCGGATATCTCTCGGTGCCCTGCTCTACTCTACAAACAAGGATTTCAACCTCCCAATGATCCGGATCCTCCCTGGCTTGTTTTGTATAGGGCCACGGAATGCGGTCCTAACACCCCCCACCATCGAGGTTTTCGCTCTCTAGCCCTTTTGTCCCTAAGGCGCCCTACTGGGGTCTTTCCGTCACTCCACTGATTCTCTCCCTCTCCCTTTAGCAGTGTTTCAGCAACTGCCATGATCCAGTGTTGTGTTTACGATCAGTATACAATGTGCTTGAGTTTTGGAGGTTTTAGAGTCAATGATGTTCGGTTTGGACAATACGGATTTGGGTATTTCTTGTGATTATGATTGATGTGGTTCTCCCAAAGATGGTACTATTTTGAGAGAAAACAAGACGACGCTGTAGGTGTTACAATTTTCTGGACTGACCCGAAACCTCCGTAGTGGAAAGGGCACCAACATGCGTAAAATCGGAAAATATGAACATAATTGACACTACACTCTTACTCCGGACCACCAGTCGTGTGAATGAATTCTGAAATGGCATCAATTCCAACGAGTCAAATGCACTGCTCCAACTTTGAACGGTATTCCAGGGAACGTTTGTTTACAGCGATCCTTCAGTCCTCCTCGTACAAGCCCTGGAGGCAACTCCTGCTGACATTTCATCAGGCTGATTGAACCGAGACAACGCGTAACGGACGGTCTGAAGGACAAGTTAGCCCAGAGCCACGCACACTGGAGTAGCAAGGTGGGCTAATACAAAGTACTGAAGCAAAAAGCTGGAGAGCTCCTTCTAGTGGGCCAATTAACAAGGACACCTCTTCTTTCTCACTCTCTCCGTCTTTTTTTTCATCTTTACCTCTCACTCATTCTCTTTTCAGAGGGCTCGGAGGCTAATTACTGAGAGTTGCCACACTTGAAGGGGCTCAAGGCAAAGCCACCTTCGGGAGCGGCGGGTTAGCGGAGGCGTTGGTACTTAACAAAAGACGTCAGGTCGATATGAAGAAAGTCGATAGCCCCCTGAGACCTTTGCCGGATCCTTGATCTTCAAAAGGGTTAAAATAAAGGTAGAACAAGAAAAAGAAGGAATTTCTAAATAATCTCAATTGTCGAGTGGTCATTTGTAAGTTTGTATACCTAGTACAATGATCTTGACCTAAAAATTAGTAACCGTAGGAATTTTTTAAAACGCATATTTTACTTCATATAATAGGTACGATTTCAAACTTTCTATTTCTTAGAAAATTGGGGCTAATATACA
This sequence comes from Stenodema calcarata, assembly GCA_963920205.1. Classification (NCBI taxonomy): domain Eukaryota; kingdom Metazoa; phylum Arthropoda; class Insecta; order Hemiptera; family Miridae; genus Stenodema; species Stenodema calcarata. The sequence continues at coordinate 15,255,631 of OY986054.1, forward strand.
ATTCTCGTATCCTGCTCGTAAAGGAAATTTTCAATTTGTAACCATTTTTTCGTATATAGTGTGTAAGTATTTATAAATATAAATATTTACATTATATAAATATAAATATTTCCTACAAAACTTACTAAGAAATAGTTGGGGGCGTGGATAGATAGAAAACGCGTATATTTTAAATAAATACAAACAATGTTATACTACTCCTGTTTACATGGACGATATGGCAATGGGCCATGCCTGTCTGCTAGAGGATGCACCATTAATCATCAATCAAATTTAACTAGAGGTGGAAATTGTGAAACTAACAGTAACAATAACAATGAAGCATAACATGTTAAAGAAACCAATGCTACTGGGTCGAAAAAAGGGGAGTCCCAGTTGAACTGAGCTACCGGCTCGATATGGCCATGCAGCTTGGCAAAATCTTGCAAGCGGGAGCCAGTTTGAGCCATTGAACATTCGAAGGACGGAGTTAAATGACAATCTGGAAGTTCCAAATTGTGCAACCCGGAACTCGCGATGGGGGCGTGGATAGTACAATTACCGGTGGAAGTAAGTGCTGGCCATCACGATCCTGGTGGCACCACTGCTGTTGTCAATCCTCAGGGATTTTCCTCTGCACAACACACATTGCCAGGTCCTGTACTACATCCGATTTTAATGAAACTTGGAGAGCGTTTCGATATGAAGTTCACGGATTGTTGCAGGGCCCATTTGTGAACGCTCAAGTTCCAGAATGTACCTGCTTAGAATGGGTGACAAATCTAGAACTGAATGATAGCTATATCGAACCTTCTGTAAATTCTCAATTCCTGAACTTACAAGGTATATCAATGTAGTTCAATTCCATGACGTCAAGAAGTTTCTGCTTGCGGGTAACATCAAGAAGGTTTCTGCTCCACCAATTACACTGTCCAGCCAAAAAAAAAAGTGTTGTTTGGTGCAGAAGAGATGAGGGTTGCTGTTGGGGTTTTCCAGTCTGCTGAATCCAAATCTGCAACCCGTTTTTCGCTATCAGTCTAGTTTTGAAATATAACTCACATAGGTAATGATGTTGAGGGATGTCGAGGGTCGGTCAAATGAGGGACCCTTGACCGACCCTCGACATCCCTCAACATCATTGTTACTGACGGTCAACAAAACCACACACACTCACATAGGTAACTATAGTTAGCTTCGTTTGAGTGTTAAATAGCACTTCAACATTTATTTTTCGCTTTCAACCACTCTTTCTATGTTTATTTGAGGCGCAGAATTTGAATTTGTAATCCGATTTTATGTATCTTCTTCTATTCTGCAGAAAACAGTGGTAAAGTTGACCAAGTACAGGACAAAAACCACTGTAACAGTTTGGAAAAAAAACATAGCCAGGATTCAGCACACTGGAAACCTTCAACACCAATCCTCATCCCCTCTGCACCAAACTTTTTTTGTTGTTGGCCAGTGTTATGATTGAATCAACGAAGGGTTTGCATCACTTTCGTACCTCCTCTACAGTACAGTATATAGCTGATAACTGCCCACTTTAAATTAGCCCTCCTGGCTTGAGATTTGATCAGGAACCAGACTCACCCACCCGTACGCCTCCCAACCTTTTTCCTGGCCCTTCCATCCCTTTCCAGAGCACCCTGGAAAAGAGAAGAGTATTGTGTTCGTCTGAATGGCCCTGGCAGCTCACAACGGGGCCACGCCCAAACAGTTCGAGCTGCGATTAAATTCAATTAACGGCGATGCCCCTCTCCCTCGCCGCCCGCCCACTCAGCAGCTCTCTTCGCCCACTTACGGATCAATTGTATTAGAAGCCCACCTTTCCTCTGCAGTTGTCATTTCCTCCCCCCTACGACCGTTTGGTTTTCTCCATTTTTCTTCCGATTGTTATACCTACTGTTTTTGTTGTGAACTAAATATAGATTTATTGATATTACATCACAGTGTCTCAATGATTACTGACAGAATTAAATAATTCAGCGCTTTCTTGGAAAAACCAGCAGATTACCCAGACGTTAACCAGGATTAAATTATCACTACTGTCAAAATTGATCCCGATTACCCCCCCCCCCCCGCCCAATAACGGTTATCGCTGGTTCCCACGGAATCCCAATTACTGTAATAAACGGATCCACTGGGCAGATAATAACTGGAACAATAATAAGATAGATTATTACCTTGCGGCTTGGCTATCTCCGATTCGCAGGTGGTTTCGGCGTAATGTAAGAAAGAGTGGGTTTGGTGCTAGGAAGGATCTTGAGGATGGCCCTACCTACAAATACGATCTTAAGGATGGCGATCAAATAGGTTCTTAAGGATGGCTCCGAATTGGCGAACAACCGCCACGCAGATCTCGAAAACTTGAACGTGTTCAGCACTGATTGGTTATTCAGATTACTGATTTGGAGGGTTTCACAGTGCCAATGTTACTTGACTTGAGGTCAAACTGTAACTGTTGCCGATCTTGACACCTCCTTATCCCTGTGCTGATACGCCCTTCCTAACTAATTACTAGGGTTCTGAAGCCATATACTACCGTTTCTCGGCTTTAGGCCGCAACAACTACGATAACAGCAATATTAGTAGGGATACCAACCTAATAGTGAAGGAAGTACCTGAATTGTTCTCTCCAACGTCTATGTCTTTATCAATACTATTTCCAAACAGCCTTTCTTAGGGGCCCTCACACTCCCAACAATTTCGCACAATATGTTGAAGATGTAGTGTTTGCGCAAATAATGTGCAAAAAAGGGCGTTCAATATTTTTCTGGAAGATTTGAAATTTTGGTCGACTCGTCAATATTTTGTAGAAGTGGTATAAGGGAGCGGGGTGTGAGGGGTTTCCAAAGTTGAATCGGCAGTGAAATAGTTTAATTACATGTTTAATTAATTTAACAAAAAAGTAATTACATGTTTGCACGATGTTTTTGCTCAGAATATTCAACGTATTTTTAGTTTGCCAGTACCAGCGATTTAGCCAGCGAATTTAAATGTCAGTCAGTTTATTCTTTCGTGCTTTTTTTAAATTTATTTATTATATTTAAATTTTGTATTTAATATGAACATGGAAGTGAAATTGTAACATAACTCTCCTAAAAAATTGGTACCACAATACAATTATTATACATTATTCTCATCCCTAAATACATCCCCACCACGCTCATAAGCGTGGTGAGGCAGCCCAGAATCGATCCCGGGCATTTGTGGGCAATATGATTACATGTTACAGAAAGTAACAAAAAAGTAACTCCTAAATTGTACAGTTATGATACTGCATTCAATCCAGTTCCCCTCCGAATTTGAACTTTGAATTCAGACCACTACCATAATAATTATGCTTCTAGGTGCAGTAATAGTTAGTAAAGTAAACTATTACTGCACCTAGATGCATAATTAGGTCTTAATATATTTGTTATGTGCACACCAGCTGAAAACACGGTCAGTTGCACAGGTTATAATATAACCTGTGCAACTGACCGTGTTTTCATATATTATATTTACATTGATAACATAGGAAACGTAAGGGTTCTGGTACATTGCCTCACATTCCCAAGCCCATTGCCATCCACAACAATCAAACTGGTTCGATTTTCGATATTTCCAGTTTGACAAATTTTCGATGTACAAAAAAGAAATACCTACAACAACATCAACAAACGCCAATTAGGTAGATGGGGCTGATTATTCATTAATTCGGGGCGTATTTAAATCCTGCATGCAAAATCAAATCCAAGAGCAGAATTGAAATTGATTTGCTAATTTCCACCCATGAACAAAGAATGCCTACAGTTCCCATACTTATTACAGAGACGAGCACGGTTCATCAAAGGAAAATTAAACCGGAAGGCAACAACTCAGGAAATTAGCGGTAAAAGGAAGATGGGAATGAATCCGTCAGCACCACCCCCCACTACAAAAAAGGCACCCCCGAAAAAGACATTGTCAAGCCTTTTCAGCCTTACCGTTCCCCACCTCCGCCGTACCATTATGCTTCCTTTTTGAAATACCACTGATCAACTCCCAACCTCCTTTTCAACCGGAGATCCAGAAAAGACGAACAAAACAAACGAAATCTTTTTTTTTTTTTTTTTTCATGAAACAAGCAACCCAAAGACACAGACCCTCCACAGCCACGGCCTTGAAGACCCGGGAGTGGGGGTAAAGGGTACTATTGTACAACGCAGAATAGAACTTAAAAAAATGAAGCCATTTTGAATTTTTTTCATAATCTAGTTTTTTCTCTTGAAAACAGTTAATCCCTCAGGAAAATGGGTTGTTTCGGGAAGTGGAATCAGGGGGGGGGGAAAAAGCTCTGATGGTGGAATACGACAGAAGGGAGATGCCCTTATTAAATCCGCCAGGGGTTGATTAAACTTGCTTCCAGGATTACTGCTCTTCCTTTATTTCCTCTCTTCTCCCGCCAGTTTAATCAGCAGACTACCCAGTTGGATTTTTTTTCCTTCCTCACGAATCTCACACTACGCGGCAAGTGGGGCGTAATATACTTTTTTGCCCAACGACCAAATCCAGTAACTTGATTTCGGTATATGTGTGACTCCTCAATGAGAAGGCGATAATTTATTTTTTCCACAGCCGAAATATCAAGATTAATTCAGATTTTTTCTCTCGTTCGAATAGAAATGGTTAATTGAGTTGCGGGCGGATTTTCTTCTTTTTATTTCTCCTTTTTTTCCCCCGACTTGGGGTCTCTTTTTCATTCTGCTTTCTTCGGTAGGGGAAGTTTGATTGGAACGGCTCAATCTAGAGCCTCGTTTTCTGCAAGAAAATGGCGGGAGGGGAGACTTTTAATTAAAACATTAACGAAACAAACGTTGGGGGTCATCGTTTTATTTTCCGGCTCCAGATCGTTATTCATTCGGCATTTTTTCCACTCCTCCAATGGGAATCAGCTCCCTCATTTTCGCCCTTGGAATTTACCCGGATTTCAAACGTAGAACTCTATTCAAGGTGCAAGATATGCACCTCAGAGACGCCTCGAGTGCTCATCAATCACCTCAAGTGCATTGAGACTAATCCTTAACCATTCTTTCAGCAAAACAGTACGTCGACGTGCAAACCCGGGATTGAGCGTGAAATAGGTAATAACAACAATTCGATCTCATTGTCACTTAAGTCAAAGAAGTAAGTTGTATTTACAAAACATCCTATGAAATGATCATATAATATATTCTTAATCAATAAACACGGATAATCTTTTCCCATCTTAAAATAATGGTAAAGAAATTTAGAACTTGTAAAAGATGGTAAATTACTCATAAGATTGACCCTTAGGCCGCAAGGCAGGAGGAGGAGTCCAAAACCAAAATTTTAGATTGGTGTTCGTACTATAAACTCTGTTTAAACGTTCAGAAAACTGTCGGGATTCTTTTTAGAAGGTTTGAAGGAAACTCCCACAATATTTTCGGTTTACACCAGAGCGACGACTTTCACGGGACAACCGTCAAGTTCAAACGAGTTTTCTGACGAAGACGGCTGATCAGGTTGTCAAGGAAGTCTTCGTATCCATTTCGATCATTATTGCCGGATAATAATTATTACATATTTATTATTACGCATAACAATTATTGCCTTTTACTCTGGGGAAATTCGCCCCTGGCCGCTGACTTTTTCGTGCTCCAAGAACAAGCGATCAGACTTTTCAGTGGGGCAAAAGCGTAGCACAACAGCATTGTCATGTTGGCTTAAAGAATTGTGATTAATCTCTTCCAGTGGATTGGGGATGTCGTTTCCACGCAAGAGTGCTGTAGCTATCTGCCCGAAATATTCCCTTCCGCTGAATCTCCATTACAACCATCTTGGGCAGCATAAGATTTTCTATCTTAGGCTTACACCAACAAAAATGATTATAAATCTCCAGTCAATAATAAACCAACTCCCTGATAATGTAGTGTTAGTCTAATTTAGAAAAGAAACAAGATATCCAGGTCAAAATCCTCAGATGTAGGAGTTGGATACCATATTATCCGTTCGGGCTTTGAAGCGGCCCAACCCTATTGTCGATGTCCCTAACCATCGCCTCCTTTGCTTTCCGTAATCCTCTTCAAATACCGCCTACTTGCTACCCTTTTGTGTCCCCACCACCTCCTATTCATACCCTAATCTCGTTAACGTGAGCGGCTATTTCCTCTTCAACTCCCATCTGCGGCGAATTAACATCGACATGTGCTTACGGGTTTACCTTTTCAATCCCTGAAAAGTTTATATGGGACCTCCCATTACCCTCTTGTCACCGAAGGGCTGTTCTACAGCTTGAAATCGATCGGATTGTCTTCGGAGGAATATCCTCGTTATACTTGGACACGCTGGAAGATGACGATATTATCCTTGTATTGAAACCCAATGATTCTAGTTCGTCCTTTCTGTAACGACGAAGAAGACAATTGTATTATTTTGTTCACAACTGCATTATCAACTACTAGTTGGATGAAATGTACTGTATTTAAGTCCGAAAAACTTCCACTGATCCCCGAGTCAGAGACAAATCCAAGCATTGAGGTAGGTCATTTCCAGCAATTAGGCCATTTTCCTGTATCCCTCTACTGACATCTACGATAAAATTCTGACATCTTTGGATTCTTATAGGAATTATCTCGATGTACTACTATGAGATGTTACCACACAAGGCGAGGTGTTCCAAAATTTCGCTTCCATGCGACAAACAAAAATAAATTACTTTAGCCACATTTTAGCTCATTTAACAAGAAGTTCCAGTCTTTATTTTCACGTACAGCCAATAATTAGCTTCTCTAGCCTTGGAATGAGTCGAGAAAGAGGACCGAACAATCCAATCTAACAATAGATCTAAACTAACAATCTAAAACATAGTATGTTTTTATGGGCTTTCAAATCACCCTTCGTAAGTTCTAGTTCTTAGTGCTGCCTCAAATTTGAAGTAGATTCTTGTTCCACCTTCCTCGACTGACGGGTCTGTTGTTCTCGAGTGGGTAGCTAGGTGTACTACTATTGTGTTAGTTCACTATTTAGATCCTACGAAAATGTAGAGTTTGCTTTAGAAATCAGTACGATTGACAGGATATTCTGAATTAGGGATGTGGTTAGAGGGTGAGGTTCAAGAGATCAGCTGTTGAGGGAACTACCTACTCATGAGCGGAAGGAACGGGGTAACGTGTTAAAGTGACGTTTCAAAAGTTGACACTTCATCTTTCCTGAGTCGTCTAGGTGTCGAGGCCCCTGCATGAAATTTGAGACCGCCTTGTCACCACATTGTAAGTCAACACCCGTTTTTGAGGGCCATCAGGAGGGTTCTGCGGGTAGGTATAACCAATTATTGCAACCCTTTCAGACGAAAGATTGTTGTCGTAGGCTTGTAGCGGGGCCAGGTGCTATTTTCGGGCACAGAATGGGTTGGGTTCGTATTTTCGAGTTGTAACGACAGGAAAGGGTTGGTCTGGTTGACGACCCTAATGTCACAACATTTTGATTCACTATCAGTTCGGATGCTCAGTTGAGAGGTTGTTCTTTGTAACAGAAGCACGCTATTTCTTTGACCGAGTTCAATGACGCATTCGTGGTAAGTTGCAAATTGAATCAAAATTCTTTTACTGTTGTCATCTTGAATCTTCTTGAATCAAATTCCATGTTTATTGTTGTCTTTTGAACAGTTATACAATTAATTGGTTAAACTTGAATTCTCAATCAACAATTTTTAGATGCCAGATTTAAAAAGAACACTATTAGCTTCAGCTCGAAGTCAACTACACACGAAGTGATTTACATCAATGATGTGATTTATAATTGAACACCACTTGTCGAACCAATAGAACCTAAAACGTATGTCCACCGACCCGACAACTAGGGAGGAAATCGCGACACGTTCAGATTGACAGATTTATTTAAAAGGTTAACAGACGGTTTAAGAGGTTGGGAAAAAATAAAGGCCCTTCCCGAACAATGCCAGTAGTTAGTCGGTAGAGCTTGCAACTGACGTGCAACAGTTAGAAAGCGTTAGAAACATATTAGGAGCGGAAGAATGAGAGGCATTGTGGAGGTGGCAGGCGCCCATCACCAGAGGTAATGACGGAGCTTGTTATTTAATCGAGTCAAACGCCTCTCGAAATCAAATCCGGACCCTTGGAAGGATATCGTTGAACAGAAACTGCCGAGGTCTCGCCAGGAACGGTGGAATTGAGGGGGGCGGCAATTTCCGGGTTGTTAGAAGCAATTTGGATGATTGGACGTGGGATTTTTGGGGTTTTGAGGATGAATGCAGTTTGAGCTCTAATCGGTTTGTGATGGCAGGAGACACCAAGACTTCTGACGGCCGATGAGAAATGAATCAACTTGATGACGTGTCCCCTCTCACACATGGTAATTTGAATCATTCGTTGGACGACATTCAAAATATCTAAAAGACTCAGCGCGCCAAATTTGAGGGGGAAATCTAGGTAGGCACCAAACTGATTGATTTTTCACTAATAATTTCATCATCCGGCGTTTAGAGTGTCAGCCACTCCAGTCGCCTACGAGTATATGGGACGCGGTACGAGTATATGGGTCATTCTCCCAGAAAGCGACATTTTGATGTCCGGAGCGTTTTCCAAGCCCCTTCATAATTTTCTAAGCTGAATTTTTTTTAAATTATTGTATTTGACTTTATCTAGAACCACTTTGAGATTCTTCTAAAGGGGTTCTCAGTCAAAATATCTAAAAGACTTAGTACGCCAAATTTGATCACAGGAGTGAGGAGGAAATCTAGTAAACCCTGATTGATTTTTCACAAATAATTTATTATAATAAGTAGTATAATCGATTCTTCAGCACTGCACTGTTTTGGTTCACTCTGTACCTTCCAATAACGAACGTCAGTGACGACTTTCCTACATTCTCACTATCATTATTGTAAACTTAAAACACAAAAATTTTTCAATGATCTTTGTTGACAGTATTTTTTCAATTTATCAGTATTTGTGGTATAATATACCACAAATAACATTGCTACTCAACATTGCTTCTCGGTTTTCGAACTCATTAGAATCTCTTCCGTTTTTCTTAGTTCCACTTTTGTCTTATATTTCTGCGATACTTCGATCATGGGGAATTTATAAAAGCGGACGTTTGGGGCAACTATTGTTTTTTGTGATAGCACTATTGCGAGGAAGTCGTAGAAGAAGCAATTGTGTGAAATTAAACCAGGTACCTACGTCGCTATCTAATTTCGATTATTTGTTTTCAAAAATTTCTTAATTACTACTCCATTACACCTAAGTTTCAGTGAATCCTATCGTTTTCTAGTGAACTGACTTCCTTTTTTTCGAAATTCGACCTACCTACAGAGAGTCCCCTTGGAGCGAGTGAATTCCAACGGTCCGGGGATTTTCATTAATAAACCGCATTCCTCGTTATTAGAACGTGACATTTATTGGGAAACCCGGGATATGATTGGTGGGGAAATCGTACGATGAAAGGCTGGGGTATGCTCGGGAAGGGTGACAAATAATCGGAAAAAGAAGTCAGTAAAACTGGATGGTTTCAGGGGCATTTAATAACCCCCCGCCATCTCACCAGTCGACTTACAGCCTCTGGGGTTCAAGTGCTAATAAAGGGGGGTCCAACCAGGAATGGAATGCACTCGGAGGTCTGGGGAATGTTAATAGAGTACGCCTCCGGTTAATAAGTCCGATTTATCATAGGGCTCCCCGTCCTCTTTTTTTCGGGCGAGTGTGGTGATGAGGGGAAAGATATTTAGAGCGTTGAGTCGTTTTTCATGAGATTAAACCGAGAACGAGGATTCTGCAAACAGCATATTAAGGTCAATGCGGCTGTATCAGTACAACGCAGGATAAATCACCCCATTGCTGACTCTACTGGTGGGCTCCTTAACGACACCTACAGCCGACTTCGTTATCCAATTCTGATTATTAATTCTATCTTCTTCTTTAAGTGCCTTCTCCATCATTGAAGGTTGGCGATCATTTCTGCATAACTCACGCGGTCCTGTGCTAGGTGAAATAGATCTGCCGCTCGGTTGATTCCTGTCCAACTGCGTATGTTTGACAACCAGGACGCACGCTTCCTTCCAACTCCCCTACGCCCACTGATCTTGCCCATCATTATAGTCTGCAACAGACCGTACTTGGAGCCACACATAACATGCCCCAAGTAAGCGACTTTACGCCTCTTCACAGTCACTACAAGTTCACGGGTCAGGGAGTTCTGCTGAAGGATGTAATCATTCCGGAGCCTAGCAGTCCAGGGGATTCTCAGCATACGTCGGATCAGCCACATTTCGAAAGCCTCCAGCCGGTTTATGTCCTTGGCTTTTAATGTCCAGGTCTCCACTCCGTACAAAAGTATGCCCCAGATTTAACACTTAACAACGCGCCATCGCAGCAAAAAACTTAGATCCCGGCGACATGAAATGCTACGCATGTTGTTAAACGCTGTCCTTCCTACCTCGATCCGACAACGCAGCTCCCCCTCCAACGACCATGTCTCCGATACCCTCTGGCCCAGATACTTGAAACGCGGTACTCGCTCTATGACTTGCCCGTCGACCAGCAGCCGCACACCATTGCCTGCCCTTTTTGAGATGACCATCGATTTTGTCTTGGCTAGTTTAATAGCTAGGCCGTATTTCTTACAAGCTCATCTTAGCTCTCTTAGCAGTCTATGTATTTGCAAAATCTTCAAAGAACTGTAACATTTTTTAACGAAACCTCGAACCTCTTAAAGAACTTGAGAATTGGATCACGAGCTGAGGTTGAGTTTCACCAAATGTTTGAAAAGCCACTGAAATGTAGGTACGTGGATAAGCTAAAAAGCGAACGAATAGAGACCTCAGTATCTTATAAAATACCCTCATCACCGGGGGAGAAATACCTACCTCTTGCGGTAGGCCCTCTTCTGGACCACCCCCTTATCGAAATTCTGGCTGTATCATGTGACATAATGTCGAATTGCGAAGTACGTATCTGATAGTATCTTTGGAGAGTTGGATGCTCTCTGACGGTAAATGAATTCGTTGTCATGCAGCTACCAAGCTTGCTCAACTATGTATTTAAACTTTTACAGTTTTCTAATTATAAAACGCAATCCAAATTTGAAAACTCTTTTGCTGCCTTAGTTGCCATCAAGTTTCTAGAAACACCATTCCGGGTTCTAAGAAATATCAAATTTACTACAGATAATGTGACACACAATCTATTTCGTGTGTACGGACGTTTTCAGCCAACCAACCGAACAGGCACCAAATAATTCGTGCTTCAAACTAATTCAACGTGAGTGAATGATGATGGCGACGATATTTTTCCAAGTGTAGCCCGTTAACGTTTCCACTGCACAATTACGCAATTAGGTCGCAATATTGAGAAGTGTATATTCCGCCGCCTACGTGGGTGGCCTCATCAATGTAAGTCGCCATGTAAATTGAACATCTGCGCTCTTCTGATCAATAGAATGCTTGTTTAGTTGTTAATAGTCAAACAGCGCTGTTTGCGAACTGTACACACCTAATGGGTGGCCTATTATTGTACGCCGGCTCCGTGAATATTCAAATCGAATTCAAAGTAAACATTTGCACAGTTTCTTAGAGAATTTGTTTGTGAGTGTTTCTACCTTTTCTCTCTGCTGTTGGCTGTTATCTCATTGTCGATGACGTTTTGTCAATTCTTTGTTTTTTGGGCTGAAGTATTAACTGTTATGGCAGGTAGTTTCATGGAGGATTATGTTATGCAGTTACGCATAGAAATTGCAGTGGATACACTTTATTGACTAGTTCGGGTATATTGTATAACGACTTAGTCGTTGATCTTGGATGTCGTTGTGCCTGGTTGGGAAGACTTTCCCCCAGGAGTAGAGATGTTACTAGACTTGGTAGTGATGTTAGGCTCTCTTAAATATTAAGCTTCTTCGGTGGAACAATTAGTCACCCAAATCTGTTAGTTCTTGCTCTTTGGTGTCGTTGAGCCTGGTGTGGAAAGACTTTTCCCTGTAGTAGAGATGTTACCAGGCTTGGTAGATGTTAGGTGATCTTGGGGTTGATGGTGTAGTTGCCCTAGGTTGCACTGAGGCACCGTGCTTTACTGAGGCTCTTGTGATTTAGAAGCTGTTTTTTCCATTTGCTGCTCGGCGTGTGGGGACGTACCTTCTACTGCATCTAGATTGTTTCTATTGCTCCTCAGTGTTGTGGCGCTACCCTCTGGTAGAATCCAGTAAGATCTAGGACCTTCACCCTCATTTCGGACCTTCCGTTCTCTTTCCAAGTCTGGAATCCAAACCTTGTCTCCTACCTGCAGCTCCTTGAGGGGTCTCCTTCCGTACCTATTATTATAGTACCCCTTCGTCTTGGTGTTTTACCTAATAAATGAAGCAATGATAAGTATAATATACTATCATAACTCAGAATCTTTTTAAGCTGATGCAGCACTGAATACTGTTGGTATACTGCAGTATGGCTACTTGGTTATCTAGGAACGCGGTAGCGTTCCGCCCCGCCAACCAAACTAGTTGAGAAGAACGAAAGGTAACAAGTTATGTTTGACTCTTTTGGCTTGTTTAGGTGGTTTTGGCTCGACAAATCATGTAAAAATGTTAAAAATTGCCTATAGGACGAGTTTGCGTGACGATTAACTATGTTCTCTCGTTCTGCGTATTTTATTTTCTTAAATCATGTAAAAATGTTAAAAATTGCCTTTAAGACGAGTTTGCGTGAAGATTTACTATGTTCTCTCGTTCTGCGTATTTTATTTTCTTAAATCATGTAAAAATGTTAAAAATTGCCTTTAGGACGAGTTTGCGTGAAGATTTACTATGTTCACTCGTTCTGCGTATTTTCTTTTCTTAAATCATATAAAAATGTTAAAAATTGCCTATAACACGAGTTTGCGTGAAGATTTACTATGTTCGCTCGTTCTGCGTATTTTCTTTTCTTAAATCATGTAATAATGTTAAAAATTGCCTTTAGGACGAGTTTGCGTGAAGATTTACTATGTTCTCTCGTTCTTCGTATTTTCTTTTCTTAAATCATGTAAAAATGTTAAAAGTTGCCTTTAGGACGAGTTTGCGTGGAGATTTACTATGTTCTCTCGTTCTGCGTTATTCTGCCTCCGAATCCTCAGATAGATCGAGATGTTTGAAGATCCGTGAAGTTTTTATGAATCAAACGTTGTGAATGATTAAATCTTGAAAGGTTAACCATGTGAGTTACTTCCTATCCAATAGTATTTCATGTACCTAATTTTTATGTTTGAATAGATGTCCTTAGGTATTACAAAAAATAAAAAATAAAATAAATAGGTAAATAAATAAAGTTAGGTTATAGTAAGATCCGAGTAAACAAACGGGGTTCCTGTTGAAGAAATATAGGAAATCTCTTATTTCAGTTCGTTTATTGTCGGTTCCTTCGTAGGTACCTCCTGAGGCGAAAAAAATTTGTTTAGGGACAATAAATCCGGACACACCTATAGGGGGGTATGTGAGTATCGGAATGATAGGTTTTCGGGTCACGGTGACCCCTCCAGTCGTCAAACCTCTAAACAAACGCTTTTGTTCGTCACACCGAAAAGAACCTGATCCGTGTTTAGGCCATCTGACTCATTTCTTCGAGAAAAATCACTTTCCAAACGGCTTTGGGTTACACATCGACCCCGGTTTCCCTCAATACGGTCGTTTGACGCGTTACCCGTACTCTGGCGACGACAAAAGAACTCAAAACCCGCAGACATAAGGGGAAGATGTGCATCCGAGGCGACTTCTTTTTCTTTTTCGTTCCCGTTCCTTGTTTGTAGGTCTTCTATTATTTCCTTGGGGGAAATCAAAAGGCGTACAGGAAAACACCGATTAGACGATCGCGTTGCTAAACAATAGGGGGAACCTCATTGAGTCAAGCCCTCTGGTTTCAGGATCTCAAAAGAATACAAGGGAAAATCTGATAAAATCCATCGTCAAAGCTCTACTCGGTCCTTAGAGCTCCCTCCTCTAGCCTAGACCGTTTTCTATTACTCGGTTATTTAAAGACGATTGTTCTATTACCGCACTTCACTTTGGTCCTCGATCGCTCAATATTTATAGGAAATGTCACTCTTCTGGTTAATATTAGGACGTACGTCACGAATTTGTGTACCTTAACATAATCAACTTTCACATCAACCTTCAAATACCAACCTTTGGGTGTTTTTTGTCACATACCCCTCCTTTCAAAATTCGATGCATTAACTCACCTAAAATTCACCCTAAAATTTCTAGGTTTGCCTAGTAACACCAATCAATCAGTCAACCTCGTCGTAAGGAACATAATGGTTGGTAAATATCTGCCCTTAAAATATTGAATTCAACTCACAACCCTTGATCATATCCGTGACACGTGAAATATTGATAGGGTACCTCTGCTGTATATCGGGTGAAATTCCAGTGGGGGGGGGGGGGGGGGAGAAACCTCAATTTTCCCAACTGCTTAACATAGATTTCCCAATTATTTTTAATTTTAAGAAATAAATTTCTCTACTATTTAAAAACTTTCGGACGTTTTCGATTTTGACAGTCAAAACTTCGCCTAAAATATTGTAAGTAGTGGAAACCACTGTGGTTTCCACAACTTACAATGTGGTTTAACCACATTAATGGGAATGGGACGGGGCTGTGGCACTGGGAGCCCTTGCATACAGCTGACAGATGGTTCCAATTTCTGCCACCTAAAGCGCCACAAGCCAGGAAACAAATAGTGAACTGTGACGTCAAACTCAAACATCAAATATTAGGTCATGTTTTCGATCTGTTTTGATCTGTTTCAGAGTGATTTGTGTAAATCCTTAATTAGGAATTATACATGACTTCTCCAACAAAACTTTCTTCTCATGCATAAAATTTCAATAAAGTGGTTACAAGGCATTGAAAAATCGTTCAAGTCTTAATAACATTAGATTGCATGTTGAGACAGGCCATTATTGAATTATTATGGTCCAGCTCTTGGGAAACATATTATGATATTATGGGCCATCTCAACTACTCATTGGAAAAACATGAGCGAAATAAACGAAAACAGATACTTTTCATTATTTGAATGGTCCCATAGGTAGAACTAAATACCTAGGTATAACTCCAACATTATTGAATGATGTTTTTGCAACACAGCAAAGCAGGGGAGTGATGAGATAAGCCATAAGCAGCAACGCAGCAAATGAAACTACGAATGAAACTACAACTAAATGAAACTCGTAGATAGGATGCTATGTTTTTAATACTACGTCGGTAATAATTTTTCTATAAAAGAAGTATCTACCAACAAACATTCGAAATTACCTTCATTTCCGTAGCACGAAACGCACCTCAGAACAACAAACTCGACATCACTTAAGCCATATGATGTTCCAAAGAGCAGCTTATTAGTATGAAAATGGACCTGTATTTCAACAGTTTGATTCACGATCGTGTTGTGAGGCACAATCTTTGAGCCGTCATTGTGAACGAACGGCTGGTCGTACAAAGCTGCGGATGGTCTTAAAAAATTCTACGGAACAAACTCTATCTAAAAAATCTTTGAAAATTTGAAAATCTCATATCTCGAAAAATTCATATAGAACGGTATGTTTTTTATTTCATATTTATTTATTTATTTAAATAAATAAATAAATAAATAAATAAATATGAAATAAAAAACATACCGTTCTATATGAATTTTTCGAGATATGAGATTTTCACATTTTCAAAATTCGTTTTGAACCCCTTCCCCTTGACCTAGGGTTATGAAAAGTTTCGAGGACCATTGTGGGGTTGGTCTTACGTCATACGCTCGTGCGTCATAGGCTCTGACGCACTAGTTGGTCTCCTGCCAGCCGTCTTACGTCATACGCTCGTGCGTCATAGGCTCTGACGTACTTGTTGGCCACCTGCCAGCCGTCTTACGTCATACGCTCGTGCGTCATAGGCTCTGACGTACTAGTTAGCCTCCTGCCAGCCGTCTTACGTCATACGCTCGTGCGTCATAGGCTCTGACGCACTAGTTGGCCTTCTGTCAGCCGTCTTACGTCATACGCTCGTGCGTCATAGGCTCTGACGTACTTGTTGGCCACCTGCCAGCCGTCTTACGTCATACGCTCGTGCGTCATAGGCTCTGACGCACTAGTTGGCCTTCTGCCAGCCGTCTTACGTCATACGCTCGTGCGTCATAGGCTCTGACGTACTTGTTGGCCTCCTGCACGCCGTCTTACGTCATACGCTCGTGCGTCATAGGCTCTGACGTACTAGTTGGCCTCCTGCTTGCCGTCTTACGTCATACGCTCGTGCGTCATAGGCTCTGACGTAATGGCCCGCCGGTCGCTTGTGTTCTGACGTGATCTGAGGGAAAGGGTGAATCAAGGGAACAAATTTTTCCCGTTTCAGCTTATGTGCCAAAGCAAAGACATGAAAATGTAAAACAAATATGTAAATAGGTACCTAAGCCCAACTGTAATGTCAATTTTCTGACAATGAGTTCTCGACTATAGTTTTCATACCTTTTTACTTAAGTACTTATTGCAATTTGAGACTGATAATGAGCTGTTTGCAAATAAAAAGTCTGATAACTACTTTATTACATCTGATTAATCTATTTTCAAGTTCCGATTCACAGTTGAATGTATTTTATTTAGATGTCGTAAAATTCGAAAACGATGAAATGACGAAACCTGTCGACTACTGACTCAAGTGATACTGTCGAATTCTAACACATGTAGGTCGACTGCTAGTGCAAAACCATGTCGACTACTGAAGAAAATGTTGGTCACTGGTATCGACTACTACCTAGAGCATTGGGATTTTTTACAAAACTTGTTTTTCCCTTTTCAAACCATGTTGAATAATATTTCCCGCTGCCAGGTCTTTTAGGGAAGGATCTTGGGTACACAATGAACAGGTTTGCAATGAGAAAAAAACCGAGTGAATATTGAAATGTCATCCATTTCTGACCTATATTTAAAATTTCAAGTATCTAGCTCATCATCAAAATTTAATTTGTTTAAACAAATAGGTATTATTTAAACAATTTTACAGACAAGAAACCGAGTGAATATTGCATTGTGATCCAGTTCTGACCTATTTTTAACATTCCAAGTCAATAGCTCAGCATCAAAATTTAATTTGTAATATTACAAAAAGGTATTATTTAAACAATTTTACAGATGAGAAACCGAGTGAATATTGCAATGTGGTCTATCCCCGACTGACGGTTAAAATTTCTAGACTGTAGTTTACCTGGAAGATGAAAAAAGGCAGTTTTATTCTGGGCGGCTACCCGGGACCCACCTAACGGCCGTTTTTGACGCGAAGTTTAGTGTTTTTCCTAAACCTTTGAGCGCTCACTGTGAACGAACGGCTGGTCGCACTAAAATCCAATTGGTCTTAAAAGATTCGTAATTTTTCAGGTCATTAAAAACCCCAGAATTATATGGTATTAATAATTAATACCATAATTAATAATAATTATTAATAATAATTAATAATAATTAATAATAATAATAATTATTATTAATTATTAATAATAATTAATAATAATTATTATTAATAATAAATACGAATTATTAATACCTAACAATAAATTATAATAATTTTCACTAGGTACTTGATAAAATTGTTAATAATTAGTGATAATTGACAATAATAATTAATCTAACATTTAGGATCTAGACATTTAGACCTAGTGATCTAGACAGAAGGGTGATCTGTACAAAGAAGATAATGAACCGTTGTGTCAAGAATTTGCAGTAGTGTTCCATTCAGATAACTCATATTCATAACAAAAAACGGCGTACGGCGTACGGCGGACGGACGGATTTTTTTTTTTATTCGATTTTCTGAATCTACGTATCTTGAAACGTAAACCAACAAATTTTGAGGGGGGGTTAAAATTTTTTTTTCTTTGGGCGATTCCAATGGTTCATTATCGAAGATAATAAACCAAAATGATATTTTGGACGTTTTGTAGCAAGGACAGACAAATTTCAGGGATACCAACGCACGGGGAATGAAGAAACAGTATCGAATACAATTTTAGCTCAAAATCCATTTTTTTTTTTTTAGGTAGGCCATTATTGTTCGATAATATCTGTATCTACGGCTATACGGACGCCTCAATCATCTGATCATCGTTGTACTCGCTTAATATTGTCCTGCTTCTCCCGAATTTCAACTTCTTTCGACCGTCACCTTCCCGCATTCATATTCAACGGCCCAACTAATTTGGTGTATCTCTTGTTCCAGGGTTCGCGCAGCTTCAAAAAACTGGCGCGACGTTTCCCACGCCTCCAGGCTGTATGCCAAGTAAGCCTTTCACTTAATTGCCTTTTGTGACGAAAAACGTCTTGACGTTCCTCGTGCATGCGACCTTTGTGCATCCCATTTACAATGCTCTTTGTGACTAAACCCACAAATTTTGCGTTTTCTTGTTCTCACGTTCGGTTTTTTTTCTAATTCTGTCTGACGCATTGAGCTGAGTTGAGGTAGTATTTCCGTGGGTGATTACCATTTCCAAAAATATCTCTTCACTTATAATGAACGAAGTATTGACTGCGAGATGAAACAGTTTTGACTCCTTTGAGGGTCACGAAAAAATGCAACGTACATTACATCATTTTCAGGGAATTGATTATATGCGCGGTCAGTGTGTTCAATGTATTCCGTGCCGATCAATGCCACGAAGTAAGCGAAATTAACTTGAAATTCAAATACGTAAACCGTCTTTTTACAAATCTCTCTCCATCAATCAAAACTCTACTGAATTCTTCTTATTATACTGAAGAGAGAAGAGTTTTGGATACTGGAAACATTGAAAGTCTTAGTTTTCTTCAAAGATCTACCTGTAGATCTAACAAATCCTTGTATACAAATTGAGTTTTGCTCTATTTTAAATGCCTTACTAAAATGATTCAATTTTCTTCAAAATTCAATTTGTTTAGGTCACATAAATTGATTTCCCGCTAGTAACAATTGCAATCAATTTCTATTGTTCAATTTTACGTCGCAATCGATTAGGTGGTGAGATGGATTATTTTGCGGTCAGTGTGTTCAATGTATCCCGTGCCTGTCATTCAATCAATGTTGTGAAGTAGAGGAAATTAACTTCTCGAAATTTTGATACGTAAACCGACTTTTTACAAATCTCCCTCCATCAATTACACCTTCGATCTGAAACTACACAAAACATTACTGAATTCTTCTGAATATACTGTAGGCTTGGCTAATACGGTTATTTCTTGGTGCTAGGTTAATAGGTAACTGCCACCGTCTGGTAATAGGTTGTGGTATTAGGTTGTTTTGGTAGTAGATTCTCGAATCGCCGGTAACTTATTACCAAAATAATACCACAACCTATTACTCGAAACTAACTCAATACTTACTCAAATAACTTCTCGACAGTTATGATTACGCATTCGTTTTCCGTAACCTATTACCTGGTATTACCTATTAGCCAACCTATTATCACGGACTCCCGAATCGCCGGCGACAAAGAGGCCCCCAAAGGCCTTTTCCCCAAGTTCTCAAAACAGTCATTCCAGCAATAGGGTTTTTTGTGGTAATAGGTTATCTTGTATTAGGTTATTAAGCGGTTACGTTAAATATTCCCCACTCAAAATATAGGTACTACTGAAGAGGGAGGAATTTGAATATATTGGAAACACAGTGAAAGTCATAATTGTCTTAAAAGATCTTTTTGTAGATCTAACAAATCCTTGTATACAAATTGCGTTTTGCTCTATTTTAAACGCCTTACTAAAATGATTAAATTTTCTTCAACATTCAATTTGTTTGGGTCACAAATTGATTTCCCACTAGTCAAAATTTCAATCAATTTCTACTCATTTTACGACTCAATCGATTAGTTAGTGAGATGGATTATTTTAGTAATCGCATAATCAACAGAATCTAGCTTTGAGCAAATTGAGTTACCTAAGTTTAGGCCATCAAAAGAATTTTTGTACCACTTTTTGAAAAACGTTATTGTACCACGTGAACAACTTGGATATTTTTGCTCACATAACCGCAATAAAGTCATCTAATAGCGTAGTAAGGATTTGAGCTTATTGTACACACATTTTTAAACATTCATCTTAGAGAGTTTGGAGATTTGGTGACTTATGGCTTGAGCTGTGTTCGTTAAATAGATACCCGTTGGTTGTTTCGAGTTATCGTGAGTTTGCCCCGAATTTCGTGTCCGTTATAGAATCGTTAGAAAACCGCACCACAGACGATCAGATCCGGTCCATCAGAGCGACGAAACTCATCCCGAGAGCGACTGAAGAATCCGACGTTTTCCTCCGCGTCAAAGGCAGTGAAGTTAGAGAAATTAGTTAGTTAGACGGGTTATCTAGTTAGCGGCGGTGGCTGACAGGTGAAGTGAGGTGAGTAACCGCGTTAGGACGGAGTGAGCTTGTCTCCGCACCTATCAATAATCATGTCGCGCCCTCGGCCTGATCTGGGGACAGCAACGGAGGCTCGGAGTCGCTTCCATGACCACGTTACTCGTCGATAGAACACAACTCGCGAAACACACGAGAACAATCGTCAAAATCGGGTTACCTACTAGACGACTCGTGTAAACAATCTCAATACCTACGAGAAATAGCAGTCAAACATACCTGATTAGGTCCAGGTTGGTACAAAGAGAACTAAAGACTGGAATTAGATGCAGAAAATTTCCGAATTACATGCAGCCGAAATGGGAAAAAAATATTTTTGGTATGTTTCCAAGCCGAAAAAAATATTTTTGCATATACGAGGTAGGTAGGTATAAGCGTATAAGCTGGAATATACGAGGTAAGTAGGTATTTTTTATCCAATTTAATTAAGCAGGAATCAAGAATCCAGAATAATTTATTGGCACAAATAAGCATACACAGTTTGTACAGGATGTTTGGGGCTTATACAATACCGGCCTGAAGGCCCTACTAAAGATTTAACAAAAATGAAGGATGGTGGAGGGTAGTGACATGGAGTGAGGTTTGTGGTGGGATGATTGGGGTAAGATAAAATTTTTCATACAAAACTCTTGACTGGATGGTGGGTCTTAACACTATGGACACTTAATATACAATATATACAATTACTTAACACTAATTACAAAAATAAGTATACAAATATATACAAATTATCGTTAGTTACAGTTCTATATTCAATTTAATTAATTTAATTAATCGTTAGTTACAGTTCTATATTTAATTTAACTAAGCGGTTTTCGGTAGTTGACTAGTTACTTACTATTTTATTTCGCTTTGGAACTTTCGAATCAATGTGGTTGGTGTTTAATAGCCCGAGAGGTTTGCCACTGCCACTACAACAATTTAAGGAGGAAAAAAATTGAAGAAAATTACATACAGGTTTCCCCCATATTCGGCAGAAGATGGTTTGGCCATCAATTTTGAACGCGGGATCGTCCCCTATCCACTCGTGAAGATTATTGTGTGGCATGGTAGCACTAAATATTCAACACAACAAACACCAACGAAACGACACCAACGAAATTCTGAGATGATATTGACCCTACTAGGAAGGATCTGCTGTTATATGCAAAAATCTGCAAAATCGGCCAAAATATCCAAAATAATAAAACAAAACGTAAAAACATCCTCAAAACGTAAAACATGGAAGATATTCGCATTTTGAGGACACATGCAAAATAATATTATAATAATAATATGAAAATAATATTATAACATTATAATATATTATGAAAATTCCAGTCTGTAATGATAACGTTGACCATGACAACGTTGGCCAAAATATCCAAAATGATATTTTGGAATTTAAATTAGGCAATTAAACGCTTCAGGTTCCCTCAAAACGTAACAAAAGGAAGATATACGCACTTTGAGGACACATGCAAAATATGAAAATTCCAATGATAACGTTGATCATAATTCAGAACGCTACAGAAGCTCAACTCGTACCTCCTACTAACGAATCAGGTCACTAAATTCAAATAAACATTAATAATTATTGTTGGCTATAATTCTTGGATGAATAACAATAATAATCCTTAGTACTCTCCATGCTGATATTCCCTTCATTCGACCAACACAAAAAACGTCAAACAAACAGGATTAAGATTAATTATTTTCTGAGTTGATCAGCGTTTTCTATGCAATATTCCTTTGAGTCTCATAACGATTTGTAATAATTGAAGGGCTCAGGGGAAAAAGGACCTCAGTCCATTAAAGCTGATTTTGAGAAAATCAGCAATTCATAGTTTTCCCACTCTTAACATAGTTCCAGCGCTAGGAAAAAACTACCTAAAAATCAGTATTATTCCAGCAACCTGTGTATTAGTGGGTCGTAGAGCTTTTATTTAAACAAATAAAGATGACAGTTTGGTTTAACACATTTTTGCAGAAACGTATGGACTTGTGACAGTTTTCAGACGTCAATATGTGGATCGTCCATGTATTCCTCTTCACTCTTCAGGTTGATTGATGTAGGACAATCGCTGGTAGAACTCTTTGGCGTCTGACCTTCTTGATGGGTTCTTGTGTGGAGTACTGCTTTTTCAACTTCACCTTTTTCTTCTTTGTTTTCACGATTTTAGATTGTGGATAAATTCCCAAAAATGTCGTCTAGTGAAAAAAACCTATTGGGTTGTTTAATATCAAGTTTCAGCATCCTTTCAGGCCAGGCAGGAAAGAAACATTTCACAGGGTACAATGAAGAAAGATAGGTGGTCCAATTCATAAAATCAAAATCATTACTACTGTAGTCGTTTTTCCCCTGAGCCCTTCAATCGTAATAATAGAGTGAAATATTTGTGTTCGTTCGAGGTGACCAGATTATCCTTATAATAATTAATGTACACACGAGATCTTCCGCAACAGGAAAATACAACTGTAGCTACTTTTGCTGATGATACTGCCATCCTCTCTGTTGGAGGTGACGCTGAAGCTGCAACTCGCAATCTACAGACGTCCACTAACAAGGTTGTCAATTGGACCAAGATGTGGAGAATGAAACTGAATGAAACAAAGTCAGTGCACATCAACTTTACTAATAGAAAAATCTCAGCCCCAGAAATTGAGATCAATTCAAATAAAATTCCATACTCTGACACTGTAAAATACTTAGGGATGCACCTTGATTCCAAACTTAACTGGAAATACCACATTGAAAAAAAGAATCAGGAACTAAAAATCAAGTTCAGAAAGATGTACTGGATGATGGGAAGGAACTCCCATCTCTCACTACACAATAAATTACTCATATATAAACAGATACTGCGCCCCATCTGGACCTATGGGATACAGCTCTGGGGTTGTGCGAAAAAATCAAATATTAAAACAATCCAAACCCGACAAAATATAATATTGAGAAGTATAGTACGGGCCCCCTGGTTCATGCGGAATGATGATATTCATCGAGACTTGAGGGTAGAAACGGTCACCGAAATTATCGCCAAATATGCAAGGAAGCACGAACATCGCCTCCACAAACACGAGAACCTGGAGATGCTCAACGTTTTAAACAACGAAGGAGAGCTTCGGCGACTCAAGAGAAATAAACCTCTGGACCTAATTGTGCTGTGCAAATAGTGCAAGTGTAATCCAGTGTTTTTAACTGTTCTTGATACAAGTATGGGCCAGGTTTTGCTGTAAACCTCCCCCCCCCTAGTGAGCTTATCAAGAAATGAAATATTGCTAGATGAATTGTACTATGTTTCAGTTGCAATAAATAAATCACGAAAAAAAAAAAATAATAATAATTAATAATAAACAGCAACTTGTATGAGGTATGGAGAAACGCTTGTAACTTGTCAAAATCCAGCTGTAAACATGTTGAAACTCACTATGCGAGGCAGTTTTTGTCAAACATGAGTACTTACCTACAGAAGGTTTCTACAGCTTCGTAAAAACAACTAAAAATTCACTCGTACTTGTACTGTTTGTTTTTTCGAAATAGGCTCGAGGGACTCGACCGAAATCTCGTCCCTCCTGAAGAGAGCATCTCATTAAGCCCGACCACGTGGATCTACTCGCCCGTTGATTAAGCCCCTGAATGCAAAAGTGATTTTATCAAGCCCCCTCCCCCCCTCCCTCACCCACTACGCGACTTATTAATAAAAACCTAAAAACCAACAAAAAAAACTCCGCAGTGAGGCCCTCAACGACGCGTTTTATTATGAAAAGGCGATGCACAAGAGGTCGTTGAGTGAGGTGACGAGATGCGAGATAAAATAAACCAAAAAGGAGAGAAAAAAAATCGGATGAGCTTCTAAAATACTGTGCTATCACCTTGAATGAGGGTAATTAATTAATTTTTCAACGATATCCCTCCTTTTTTCTAATTACAGTGACAGACTCGACCCGCGAAGGGGGTAATTGGCGGATTTTTTAATAGACAACCATTTTAATTTCATGTGAAAAATTCTTAGTCGGGGATTTTATTTTCTCTTCTTCGCTTTTAACTTGAAGATATGAAATTAAAGGCTGCTCCTAACCGAGTCGTTTCTATCGCATTTCAAATTGAGTACTCGGTTTTGGGTGTTTTCAGTGGTGACTTTGAGGTGAAGATTGGCGGAATCAAGTCAAGTCAAGAGGCGTAGAAATATTTCGACTTGGAAGCGAACAAAAAATGAACAGAAGAGTGGGTTACACAATCAGGAGAAAAGGAGAAAGGGACAAAGTCGTTTGAATAAACGAAAATAAAACCTTCTACGAAGCCATTTTGTGGCTTTTGTTTTCTAACGAAATAGCCACAATTTGTTTCGTGTATTTGATCGTTTTTCTTTGTCATAAACACGTGGGAGCTTCAGATATAAATAAATTCATCCTAATATGATGCTTATATTATAAACTGCTTATATGATGACTGCTTATATTGTAAACAGTCATTGAATATAGATATAATGTATATTCAATGACTGTTTATGATATAAGCAACCTTCAAACCCCCAAAATAGGCCCTTTTGCCACGACGACCGTTGCATCACCGTCCTAAGGAGGCTACATGCCTTATTTCAAGTATCACCATCACGGGAAGTGCGCCAAAAAAGTCAAAATTTTTTTGTATCATGCAAATTTTGGAATGACACCCAGCCATAAGACATACCTATCCATGTCAAAATCACCCAGACAGGTTATTAATAATTAATTGAGACCATTCTTGTGAGGGGATATAAAATTGGTTTGCAAAACAAATTATTTGTTTTGCAAACCAATTTTATATCCCCTCACAAGAATGGTCTCAATTTTGGATTAAATCCAAATTTTAAGAAATTGACAATTGTTGGAATTTCCAGTGGGCGTAGATCATCGGAAATCGTTGAATAGTTTCTGGTTTCCTGTCACCTTCGAGGCACCAGAAACTATACAACGATTTCCGATGATCTACGCCCACTGAAAATTCCAACAATAGTCAATTTCTTTAAATCAGTGCGTTTTGGATTTCGTGGCCCCTAGTGGCGTCTTGGCGCCGTTTCCTGTCACCATGGTGGCACCAACAACTATACAACGAATTCCGATGATCTACGCACACTGAAAATTCCATCTTATTGCACAAATTCCGTCAAATCTCATTGAATTAGTGAGTTTTGGATTTCGTGGCGTCAATTCCTGTCACCTTTGTGGCACCAACAACTATAAAACCAATTCCGATGATCTACGCACACTGAAAATTCCATCTAATTGCACAAATTCCGTCAAATCTCATTGAATTAGTGAGTTTTGGATTTCGTGGCGTCAATTCCTGTCACCTTTGTGGCACTAACAACTATAAAACCAATTCCGATGATCTATGCACACTGAAAATTCCATCTAATTGCACAAATTCCGTCATATTTCTTTGAATTAGCGAGTTTTGTATTTCGTGGCGCCACTCCCTGTCACCTTTGTGGTACCGAAACAACAATACAACAAATTCGGATTCCGAGTGAACCAAAAGGCCGTCGTGAGGGACCGCAATTGTCCTCGTAAGCCCCCCGAAAATCGCTACCGCTACTACCAGTTACCGATTCATTATCAGTCAACATTTTGATTAGCGCAGTAAAGTGTTTTGATTAGGGGGCGAGTCCCGTAAAATGGTGGGAAATCCCGGGTTTGAGCCGAAATTAGGGAACCGAACGGGTGACGGGTTCGTTGGGTGAGTTAAAGGGGGGGAGGGGGGGTAGCTGTCCCTTTTAAAATGAATGACCAATTATTGAGCGGAGGCGGCTGAATCCCCCCCCCTCTGTACCACCCACTGTTAGACCCGCTCCTTTTCTCTCCCCCGCTCCTTTTCTCACCCCCGCTCCATCGCCCCTTTACACCCCTTCGACATCGCTCTGGTACGACTGGGTGAGGGGGGAGTCCTGGTTTCGTTCGACCCTTTTCCCCTCCATTACGTCCACCGCCTCCCTCCCTTCTTTCTCACCACCCCCGGACCATCCTCCCTCCCGGGTAATGGGCAGCTTGTCAATTAGAGCGCTGAAAAGGGGACGATGGGGTGGAGTAGGAGGGGGATGTTCCCTGCCGCCTCCGTTAGGTCCAACTTGCCGCCTCCACCGCCCCCTCACTACCGCCGTTGTCAGTCATCTACTACGTCGACACAGAACTCGGATCCTCCCACTCACTCGAACCAACCCAATAAATAACAATAACTGAAGTTCGCGACAACACAATAATTTTGAAAACCTTGACATTTTCGGGGTTTTTCTAAATTTGCAAACAACATCAATTTCTTCACAATGTTTTCTGGCAAAAAAAGTAGCCAATTTCGTCTAAGAAGTTCCCTTAAACAATCGCTACTCGTTTTGATGAACCCACATATCTCACCAATAAAACCTTCTGGTTCGTAATTTTCAATCATAAAACGTTGGGATTGACGAAAAAATGAGAAAGATTAATTAAAATAATCTGTGATCTCGTGTGAATAATGATATTGCATGGGAATTAAGAGGAGGAATCAGGGAATTAAAGTCTTGCTGTTCGTGGATCACATTGTGCTCCTAGCGGGCCGACCCCATGCTGCGTGCACATGGATGCGTAACTGCGTGATGCGTAGTGCGTGAAAAGAAGTGAAGGGGGGGGGGGGGGTTCGTAGAGTAGTAGTGGGGACCGCAGGGCGTGCAGAACTTTCACACAGATGCGTAAAAAGCACAAGTGCGCAGTCCTTTACTGTGCAGCCTTGCATTCCCGACCAGCTTTGCTCATCATTGTTAAATTGGCTCATCGTGAGGTTTCAGCTGATGAAACAGTTTATAAAGAATAAACAGTGGAGAATAACGAGGGATCCAACAGTTTTTAGGTAATAAAACGAGAGATCCAAACAGTTTATTGAGAATAAAACGTGAGATATAACAATAGCAAACGAAAGGGTCCGGGGAGCGTGCGCAGAAGGTATTGCGCACTCGTGCGGTGCGTCAAATATCTAATTTTTCAGATGACAGTCCACTCCAAAAGTTGACCTAAGGAAGGAGTACCCCCACTCGATACCCTTTCTCCAGCCAACCACGTGGCGTTACGCACTACGCATTACACACGTTACGCATCTATGTGAACGCAGCTTTACAGATGATGATAGTAGATCTGGCCCAGTATGTCAAGATATGGAACTTATCCACTAACTTAGAGAAATCCAAAATCCTCGTCTTCCGTAGTGATTGTGCGTGGGGGGGGGGGGGGGGGCTGGCTAAACAGGAGAGATAAACTTTGGATGGGAACAGGTTGGGCACGGTGAAGGAGTCTGAAATTCAAAATATTACCTTTTACCCTTCATTCTTTTAACCCTAAAAATCAAACTAAAGAAGTAATCAAAATGTATTTTATTTATTTTTTTCATGTTTTAAAATTTGATCTTTTCGGGGTTAATTACTGATCACTGACATCCGATTGTTGATTCGAAGTGAAATAAAGATGCCTCAGTCGAGGTGATGACGGTGGCGAAATGATGAAAATAGGCGACAAAACGATTCGCACGATGAAGTTGATTGGGTGTTTGAGTCGTCGCTTTCAGTTTAAAAGGGTGCTCCCTCGATCAGATTACAATAGTAGGAGATGAAGCCATGCGACATAGCGATTTTGACTCTACTTTGTTGTCATACGGGTTTTCTGATGGGGCGATGAAAAGGCGTGAAGTTCGTCGGTGAAACCGCCTAAACATGCGGGCACTCGACTTTATCGAGGAAGCGAATAGGGCGCTGATCAATTGACGTCATTTTTCTCTGACATCTTCGTCAATGGGCCATGTCCGAATAAATTGTCTGACAAATTTTGACACTCAAACAGCTGACTAACAAAAAAACAATAATAAAATATTGGAGGAAAACTGAATTGCAAATAATTTATACCTTATAATTTGTTTATTCATGTTACGAATGTATTACAACCTCTAGCAACGTTTCTCTAATACTTTAGAACATTTTTTGTGGTCTACAGATCCCTCCTCACATCCACCACACATCACTCCACCAAAATCTCTTACTCCACTACTAAATCTCGCAAGTGCATTCTATTTTATCCGAATTACTCCAACATGTTTCCTCCTTAACTTGTTCTTCAATCTCAAGGGTATCTAGAAGTTATTATGAATTTCCTTCTTTTTTTTTAATCTGTACAAGCTGTCCAATTGTACGGTCTACTTTTGTAAACCAACAACGTAGTATGAGTAGGCAATCTCTAAATTTCATGCCTTTGAGTCGGTGTGTAGGATTTATGACAGGTACAGAAAATCTGTTGTTGCCTCCCAAACCACTCCATAATCCAACTGCAAGAATAGCAGTGACATCAGCACAAGTTGCTGTACAGTACACAAAAAACCTACCACAACCAGTGGATACACTTGTCAAGGCAATGTCCTTAGCACCATACTGTAACTAATACAGCATGGAGCCATGACACTGCCGTGTGGAACTCCTTAATTTAATTTCCTCAGTTGAAAATACTCGTCATCGCATTTTACTGTGAATAATCCATCTAAGAGGCATGACTTCAGAATTTGAAAGGATTGGATAGGAAGATCCCTTTGCAGTTTTCTGAGTAATCCCTGATGCTATACTTCATCAAATTACTTTATGATTGATGTAATTATTTTGTTCATGTTTGGTAGAACTAAATTATAATTTGGAAATTGCCCCTCCCGTTGTAAGCTTTCGGGAGTCCGTCCTGCGTACCTGTAACCCTTTAGGAAATATGTAGCGTAGGTGTATTTAGATGACAAGTCTATTAAATTCACATATTTACCCAATTGTATGAATATATAAATTTATACGTATTGAAATTCATTCATATTAATCACATTAATTAATTCTCTTAATTAATAATTAATATCAATTTTCTTAATTTATAATTTACCTGATCTTAATTAATGGATTAAGAAAAAATATTAAAGAAAATCGAAAGAATACTTTGAAAGAAAATCTTCAACGAAAATTTTCGGGAATAAAACATACATGGTTTTGCGAATTCACTATTGGAAATTCTCTCTTCTAAGAATATTATTCTATCTTATAAAAAATGATATATTATAATAAACGTAAGTCAGTAACTGTATTATTAAAATTATTTAGAATTGTAAGTTGGTGATACCGACAATGGTCAGGTGTCACCAACTTACAATTATGCTAAAGCCGAAGATGTCTTATTAAAGCCGAAAGCTCGGAGCGAATTCTCCCCTTTTCTTTACAACAAACCTCCTACAATCCTTCAAATAAATAAAGGACATTCAACCAAGGAGGATATGAATGAAACAACAACAAAAATCACAAATAAATGTAATTACTTATTGCCAGAAAATATCAATAAAATTAAATTCTGTCATAAAAATGATTATCATTTTATTATAAGCTAAACTAAAATATTCCCTACCCACCAAGTACTCACCTGTAATCCCCAATCCAGTGTCTCTTCGATCATCCTCCACAACTTCGATCATCCTCCAAAACTACAACATAAGAAACAACACTTTCTTTAACCTCTCCGTACGGAGAAAACCAAATAAACCTGACGAGTGGGGAACTGAAAGAAGTAGAGACTGGGTCGAGGAGAAAATACCTACCAGACGTAGGTCAGTAACTGTATTATTAAAATTATTTAGAATTGTAAGTTGGTGATACCGACAATGGTCATGTCTTATAGCAGATTGTCGTTATATGTTACAGCCCTGAAGATGGCTTATTAAAGCCGAAAGCTCGGAACGCATTCTCCCCTTTCCTTTACAACAAACCTCCTACAACCCTCCAAATAAATATAGGACATTTATTTGTGGATATCCAAGACTTGATAGTCTTAAAAGTGGCTTTCTGTCGTATAATATCTAGGTTTGTTTTAGGCGAAATTGTCGACACCGGGTCGGTTGGCCTCCTCATGAACGAAATAATGCGGTATCACTTAAGCGGTGGCGTTAATTAATTTCACGGCAATTCGTTCATTATCCGTGTCTTCGTCGGTTTCCAACGCGGGAGATACGGCGCGCCGGCGGTGGAGGTACGGCCGCGGGAGATACGGCCGCGGCGGTGGAGAGACGCAAATCGGGGGAAAACTGAGCCTGAAAGGAAATATTCATTATGAGCCGGAAATGACCGTTTTCCGATCACCTGGGAAATTCGTCACCCCACATCGCCCCCTCTGTGCCATCACCGCAGGTCGACATTTGCGGTATCGCCCCCCGCTTACGCTTTTCCAATAAAACTCCCAAACGCGCCTTTCAACCCTTTCCACTTCATCACTAACGCAACCTTCACATCGCCTTCCCGTCTACACCCCAAAACCTCTCCTTATCGATCCTTTCAGCTCCTTAACTTTAAAATCTTCTTTTACCCTTCTATTATTTCTTCTTCGCGCCTTCAACCTTTTTCCCCTCCACTTCGCGGCCGTCTCAGAAAAAGGTTTTTGCCCGTAATTTCCGTTCACATGACGTTATTTTCCTTTTTCCCGTTTCAACCCTCCGCCGCTTCCCGTTTCTTCCCGTTTTACGACTGCGTCCCAATTCTCTTGCCGGCTTCACGAGCTGTTTGAATTTGCAGTCACTCGCACGTCGTAGGGATTTTCCTATTGAAAGAAAACGGCTCGGAACCCCTTTTTCTGCACTCACGCGCTGCCATGACGTACAGCTTCTTATCAATACACGAACCTCAATGCCCGTTCGACTTGATGATAATATTATTACGAATTTCAATTTTCAATCAAATTGAATAATACGTTTCGCACCGACAGATTTCCGCTTCAAAACTCGAGGTACCCTGAACACGTCCAACTAGATCGTGCGAAACCTGAATATCGCCGGTAGCTGATAGTACACTGGTTTACGAATTTCAAATCCTAACTTCCCACACTTTTTCACGTGAACCTCGAATCCAAAATCAAAATTCGGTAACAAAAAAAAAAACATGTTAATGGAACATGTTTGACCAAATTTAGTGCAGAATCTTTAGACGTATAGAAAGTTAGAATAACATGTTGGATAAATAGATAGTTTTTCAGTGAGTGGTAAACGATTTCAGATGCCCTACAGAATCTAACATTCAAATATCAGATTTCTAGGTTGACTAGGACAAAAGATAGCCTCTGAGCTCAGTCAGCTGATTAGGTGCACTGTCGTCAGATTTCAGATGTCCCATAGAACCCACCATTCAAATATCTGCTTTCTAGGATGGACTAGGACAGAAGATGGGGGAAAGGGGTCGCTATTTTCGTAACGCAATTTCGTGACCATTATGGCAAGTTAGCTCACGGCTAAAACATGTTCCATATTAAAAGGCTTAAAAATTTGAAATTTCAACGAATTTCCTATATTATTATTATTTTTGTACGCCATTGTCAATAATGACCTATTAAAATCAACCAAACAAAAAACGTTCGACCCCTTCCCTCAAAATTGGCAGGTCTCATGATACGTCTCATGATACGTGGACAGTAGAACTGGCTCGTCCGAAACACTCTTTTCCACGGAGTCCTGGGCCTACCGGATGTTCCAGAAGTTTTCCAGAAGGCTAACATCAAAACCCGTCTGCAGACATCAAAACCCGATTATGGACACATCTCTCGACGGACCTGACAGCGTGTAGGAACCATCCCTTGAGTCTAAAGAGGAAAATCCCAATATATAACATAATATCCCAATATATAACATCCCAATATATAACATAATATCAGTAAATCGTTTAGGATTTTCCTCTTTATTATATATATTATAATATAATACATCTCTATCAGCAGCTATTTTTAATCTTGACGTACGTTCCACCAATTATTGTTCATTGACTAGGGCTTTCTTAACTATAAGTAAAAAAATAGTATTACAAAATGTTTGCAATATTTTTTTCAAATACGAAATTGGGCGTAAGGGCACGGTCTGGGCTGATGATAGGAACGTCAATAGGAAGAGGTTAAAAATAAAGGCGTACATTTTGAAAAAGTCATATCTCGGAAATTTCAAACGGAACGGTATTGTGTCCTGTACAATACAAGTAGAATTTAATTCAGAGAACGTTTTAAAACCACCCGGAGCTGTGTATGACAGCTGTTCGTTCACAATGAGGGCTCAAATGTAAAACCTAGAAAAAATCGTCATCATGAGCGTGAATCAAACGGTGGAACCGGAAGCAATTATCGTGTTCAGGATGTGGTGGTTCTAACAACACGTGGTTCGGTGATATTCAGTCTACAGAATGGTGGAAATGGGTGAAATCGTCAATAAAGGGCCGGAATTTAGTTGGACAATTATTGTCGAAACCACGACCTCCTGCCTCCCACCTTTTCAAACAACTATACAATATTTTAACCTATTCGAATGATTCTGTATGATAATGGCGCTCACAAGGATACTTTATACAGAAAATATAACATATTTTCTGTGACAAATAACAATACTTATTAGGTATGTACGAGTAATATCGTCGTGGAAGTATTTGCAGTGTAGTCTTCGTAGTTCCCTTCTTTTCCACGGTAATCATTGAATCTCGACAAAGATGCAGTTGGCACGCACTTTCCTCGACACATTCGTCACTACACAATTATGAATGAATAACCCTAATGAGCTCGACTGTTGACAGCAGGTGCGTTTTGGGTCTCCAGATGGCCTCTTACGAATTTCACCTAAAATCCGACTGTTCGTCAGCGAATGTTTAACCGTATACCTCAGAAAGCCCTAAAATAATGCGCTCAGTTATCGCCTCATTTAATTCATAGATTACGTAGTTACAACTAACCGCATGTTTTCCTCGGCACCGAACACTCAGCAGTGTGAGGTCTCACAATTTTTTTCGCTGTTGTGTGTTTCACTCAGTTTAAATTCCATTTCATTTCCCTTGGTCTTACAAAAATCACTCATTCACTCTTTATCCGAAAATTCCCTTTCAATTGTTGGGATGTTTCAGCTGTTATAATGACCCACTATTTGAAATCACACCCTGAACCGTCGTAACATGACATGAATTTGGGAAGCACCGACGTTTTTCTGTCATACACATATTCTCTTTTCATTGCAGGCCATTATTTCAAAATGGAACAGTGATTTCGGAACAAAAATACTCAATTTCTCTCAGAAAAGTAATTGAACACATTGAGGACATTGAGAGAAAAAATTGAGAGAAATTGAATATTTTTATTGCCACACATTGCATTAATTACAGCAGCGGAATTACGGGAATGAGGGTTATTAGGGGTTTTTAAGTAGGTAATAAAAAAGTCGAGCTCAACAATTTTTTTTTTCATTTTTTCGTGAGAAAAATCCCAGTTTTATAATGATATTATCATTTGTAATTTTTAGGTGTTACTTTTTCAATGGTCTTCGCAGTGTTTTACTAAAAAAATTCAAGTATAATAATTTGCACTGATGGGATTCAAAATAATATTATATTATAATATAAAATAATTGGTTAAATACGTGGTAAAAAGTGATAAAAAATATAAAATGTTTACATAAAATGTTTACTTACAAGTGGTAAAATCCGAGGTTGGATTCAAACCGGAAAAGTATCAAGACATATATAACAACATCTTTAAAATTCGCTCAAATAACGATTTGAGTAAATCTGATGGAGGTTGAAAGTGGCTGCAGCAAATGATTACCATCACATTGTGATCAAGAGGTTATTGTTAAATGACTCATTGAAATCACAAAAATCGAAAAAATCAAGGATTGTGGTAGGTAAGTGAGTACAAGCGTACTATTATTAATGGGTTGATATATTGTTGATCCTCTTCTGCCACTATCATCAAGCCACGATAAAAGATACATATTCCCACGATTAAACTTCGATAAGAACGATATAACGCTCAAATCGATAGTGATCTCAGTTATAACCGTAGTTTGTGGCCTAAAATTTGTGAATGGATTGAGTCAGTACCTCGCGCTCATCAACCTCTCGGTGTTACCAACTCGAACAGAAGGGCCCTTCGCCACCGTGTCCCTTTCGAAATGTCGAAAACACGAAATCGCCCCGAGGTGACAAAAGGCGCCCGTTCCAAGCCCTCAGCCCTCTACGGTGGCCACATGACGCCTTCGGGTCTTCACATCTTCAAGCGAACTCTGTCAGTTGAACTGTGGACGGCCTAACTAGCTCGTATTGTCACCGTTCCATCCGTTTCCGCCTCGAAACGTCATCTTAAGAGGCCTTTACACTAGCAACTTCGGCCACTAGTATCGAAACAGTTGCACGACACATCAAGATGAATAACGAGGTGGTGCTGGGCTGAATACTGATGGAGCACTACTAGAGAAAACAATCATAATAATATGAAATTCTGACTTACAAGTCGCACTCAGTGGAAATAAATAAAATGTAGATTTTTAAGTCCAAGTTGCAAAAATGACGCCTCCTCTCCCTAACAGACTTTCTTCGTACTGAGAAATTGGAACAAGGTGTTCTCCTGCACTCTACATATCGGACATTCTTCCGTCCGGTCACACATTATTTTGAAGTCACCTTCATATTTGGAGCACTGCTGGACATCACTCTAGCGAAACTGGCTTAAAAAGCTCTTGCAACATATGCCCAAGTCAAAATTCCAAAACATTTAAACCCTTCGCTGTTGGAGCTAGGAATTTATATGCACTGCTGAAAGAAGAAGCCCACACCCTTTTGATATCCCATTCCCGACAACTCTTGATGAAACCAACATCAATAACATTAAAATGCTCAGAATTGATTATTACCAGAATTGACTCGTTCATTCAAGCAAATCCTCATTCCGTGTTATGACTTGGCGTTGAGGGCGAAGAATGTAAACTTTCTCTTCGTATTATCAATTCTTCACGATAAAGTGGTAGTAATAAATTAAAAAATTAGCTTAAAAACTTCAAAATCTTCCACACGGGTTCATTATCTTCTGTACAGATCACTGTCTAGATCACTGTTTTGTATACAGTAATCTTATGAGTCCAATAACTATACAAAATAGTAGGAGAAATGGGCTGAAATATTGTTAGAGTAGTTTCATAGGTAGAATAGGTTAGGTTCATTGGTAGAATAGGTTCATTCATGATGGTTCAATTGTAAGCAACATAACACTAGACACAGTAACCATAGTAATTGACATTAGGCCCCAATCTACCTCAGGTTCAAGTCGATTTCTTGAACAACTTGTGTAAGCACAAATCATTCAGAAATGTATAAGGCTGCTTAAGTCAACCCTCTCTCTAGCCTAAGTTCTACGCTTAAATGGGTAATCCGTCTAGTGTGGAGTTATAAATTATTAATTGTTGGTGCCTAAGCAAAAAAATCGATGATTGTGATCCCCATTAATGGGGACCTTTCAATTTGAAACCTGGTGGATAACTTCAAATCTCTACTTGAGCCTTTACGGGAAATAAGGCGGAGGGGGAAAAACTCCCGTGGAAAGATCGCCGCAATTCCTCAATGGAAAAGAGATCTCCTTCCTCAAACCCTTGGCCTGTCAGGAAATGAGATATACAACGGAGTAAGTAATGATGTATTGAACGTCTAATGGGAAACCTTGCTTCCATTTAGTCTCCTGACCCTTATTCGAGAAAGTATCTCCTAATCGGGCTGTATCGGAATAAAAGAGGATAAATCTTTAACCGTATAAAGGTTAAAATCTCCTTCGATGGGTTGGAAAGGTTTAAAGGAGGGAATTCCCTGATTGCTAACACCACTATTGTCAGCAGTTGGTCCTATACGGTCCTTTTCCGCCATATAATCAACTTAAGTGGGCTTCTTTTTCAGATGCTCTTCCATCTATAAAGGGGGTTTTTTCTTCACGATTTCTTCGTAGTTTTTCCCGTCGAGGATTCAGTTTTTTACGTTATCGTATCGATATCTGAAGATTAATATAACTTATAGATATACGAGTTGGTAGGTGCAGTTCGAGTCGAGGAAGATGGATTTTTTCAATCATGAACGTACATACTTTTTGCCTCCTCACTACAGAACGTAAGAAATTGTGATCATCCAAGATCTAGAAAATACTCGTAGAAGTTCTTTTGAAACAAACGAGGCGTTTGAATTATTGAGCGAATTTTCAAATTTACTTTCTGTTGTAATTTGCAGAGTTTAGCCGCTGGATGGAAAGAGACGAGGTAGGTTTGAATCGTGCAAGATAATAATATTATAATAATTAATAATAATAATAATATGTTGTAGGTGTTCGAAATGTCCGTTTTTCCGTTTGTTTGAACTGTGACCCGCTCCTCGCAATGAGCGATGCAAGTTTGTGCACGGAGGAGTCAGTCCGTCGGGCTGTTCGGAAAAAATCTTTCCGTGATAATTAGTTGATTTTCGTTGTTCACTTCCACACCATGCCGGTATATGGTTGAATATGTTGTAGATGCTTGTTTATGGCTATACAATCCAGAACGCTAGAGAAGCTATGAGGGAATATCAACGTTTTTCATTAGGGGGATAGGAAATTTAGGTTCTTTTCAACGGTGTAATCAGATTTGAATTTTCATGTAAATTAAGGGAGTTATGACCATTTTAGTGATAAAGTCGAAAACGCAAGAAAAATCTTAAAATTGAAAAAAAAAACTCCCATTTTTAACCGAGTGAAAAAAATTGCTACAAGACATTTTCGACCAGAAATTAGCTCTTGAATCGATTTTGGCAGTGAATCCAGGATGGTCTGAAACGGATTTTGGTGTGAACATTTTTCCGAATATCGAACGAGAACAATACACAACTTTTCGTCAAAAATTCACTTATAAAAAGGGACCATCGTGGGGTAAAAAACGAAAATAAGACGAGGGAAAACGCCTGAAGTCCTTATCGTGGAAGTGGTTGTTTCGGGGAAGCGCTTGAGACATGTTTAGGGTGCTGGCGGGGTTGTAGCTTCCCCTCGCGAGCTCCAACTTCCCCTCAGCTCGCGGGACCGACGCTGATCGATATACCAATGTTTTACCACTCGTCTTCTCACCACTTCCGCGTTTCATTCCAAAATAAGCCCGAAAAAAAATGAAAATAAATACTTCAGACTGAAGAGGACTAAGCACTGTGATGATCAAGCTCTCGAATACAAATGGTGGCTGATATAATGATTGCAATCAAGTTATAATTTCATGTGAGTACGCATCGGTTTTTTTGTTATGAATATGAGTTATCTGAATGGAACACTACTGCATAGTACTCGTATTACGAGTATATCTGCTTTTTACGAGGGGTATCCCAGAATGACTAGAGAATACCAGTGCACCTTTCGCTGACGATACAGTGGTTCCGAATATTCAGGCGAGGAGGCCACAACTAAGCTACGGTCCAAACCCCTGAATTATTATTATTATTTTTATTTTTTTATTTTTATTATTAATGTTACAACTGTATTACAACATCTAGCAACGTTTTTCTAATACAACACGATCACAGATCGCTTCTGTGAATAACACAAGTAATAGTGGGAATGTTGATAAGAGAAAACCGAGTAAAAAGTCAAAGCAGGGATTTTAGTGAACAAATAAAACTTAACTAGGTATGGAACCTGAAGGAATGATTTTTTTCTTCAAAACCCTTTTAGGGGTGTTCTATCAGGCCAGAAAGGCAGCAAATTTTCCCAATTGGAAGATAAAATAAAAAGAATTGGAAAATCGATCCACCCTATAGAAGCAGCTTATTTTGGGTTGATAGCTCAGAGTGTTTTCCCTATCAGCCAGTACATTTTTCTGAATTTTAACTAGAGCTCCTCCTTATTTTTCTTCACGTGGGCTTTCCATCTCAGCTTGCAGTCGAGAGTCATGCCAAGGCACTGTTTACGAGTTAATCTTTAATAGGATTACGTCTTTTTTCAGATTTGTAAAGTTTAGGATGGATTTCGTTTCGTTCAACTTCATCCTCCATTGCTTAGGACATTGTTGACATAAGATTGTAGTTTACTGGTGGCTTTTACAGAGGAATTTCTAACAGCAAAACTGCGGCTTCAACATCTCGTGTCTCGTTGCCCGTTGACCAAGTATATATTGCCCACTAGTCGTATCACATGTGAGAGCACGGTCTGATACTCTTCCACAAAAATGAAAGTCAGCTTTGCATCAACCTCCTTTCAAAAAAATATGGTCATCCTGCCTGTATCCGGGTCTCTACATAGCTAATTGAGCTAATAATCTACTTTTCTTACTCGAAACCACCTTCCTATCAAATAACTCGGATTTACGTTGTCTAGCGCCCTTTCCGACAAATGAAGAACCCAAAATCTGCTTAACGAAAATCCCAACTACCTATACATCCAATTTACGCAGTATGAGCATGTTTCGAGGTGTGTTAATTAAAAATTAACAAATTCAAGTACTTGCTCTTGTGTTGGTATGTGATAAGAAAAGAATAATAATAGTATGTATGAATAATAATAGTAGGTATGAATAATTTTCAATAATCAAATTATGATATTCAAGTGATGAATTTGATGTTGAAGCTGTTTTGCGGGTGGTGGTATGTTGTTTTTTGGTTTCATTGTAGCACGTTACTATTACGTATTTACTATCGTTGTATTACAATGAATGTTGGTGACATCAATAAACGTGATACGTGTCACTGTTTGTGCACCCCATAGCAGAATACATAGCAGAAGAGCCCACAGAGGTTTCCACATTCACTCGTTTACGTTTTTTGGTGACCAGCAGAATTTTTTGTAACTTCCCTTTCCATGGGATAGTACTCACTGAGTAAATTTCTTACAGGGTTGATTTCTTATGAAGTATCAGTAATTATTCGAAACAATTTATGTAAAATACGAATGGACTTGTTGGTTCTCTTGGAACGGTTCTTATTCTTTAAATAATGTGAAACTTGCGGATTTTACCTTTTGTAGTTTGAGTGAACAATCCGCTGTAGATGTGGGAGATCTTAGAAGGCTACAGATGGTTGTGATAATATAGAAGTATGTGGTATAGGTATATTACATAATTTTACAACAACCATCTCTATGTACGACCTAAGTGTTCAGGGGACACACCCTTCGACGAATACCAAACCTATGTTATGTTTTGGAAGAAACGCTTACAATCTTTACACACCTACTTCAACACTAAATAACTATGTGCGATTACCTAATATGGTTGGAAACTTGGAGAGTTCTGACTCTCAAGTTGACAGAGAAATCAGGTTCGATTCAGGATGCTTATTTATCCCTTCCTCAACAGTCAAATAGCTGATTATTACGGAACTCGGTCGATTTTGGGAGAAAAACCACCAATGGAATGTCGAAGGGGACGGACAGGTGATAATTTACAACGGCACTGCTCAACTTCGGGCGATTTCTTATGGCGTTTGTTGTGACGAAAGTTGCCCTGACGCTTTCCGACTTCCTCAACAATGAGACCACACAGAAGAGACGTTCACTGTCTCCGCCTCTTGTTCAATTAGTCGCTTCTTCACTTGTTACTACACCAATCGAACGGGAAGGCCCCGGCATATTATTACCATATCATTATCTTCATTTTTTTTCCCTCCCTTTCTCATTCATCACTTTGTAGGTTTTACAAGTTCTCACGACCCCAGTCAAGGGGATTCGGCAGTGGGTTGGGAATTTCGTTTGAGGGGTTTTCAAGTTTCGCCAGTTTGCTATTGTTCAAATGCTGAGCGTCTCACCTCCTTCATTTGCGATTCTCAGACGTCAATCAGTCCCAATGACGTCCTGTGATACAGTAATATGTCAGTCGTTAATGTGAAAACGATGATAATTCTTCCTCAACAGCATATCGCATAATTACACGAAATAATTGAAATGAATTAAAATATTGGATAGTCCGTCCACTAAGGTGCCCAAATGGTTCTTCCAAGCCGAGAGGGTGGGAAAAGTCGGGAACTGGCTAATTGGTGGTCTCTCCAGTTTTCCATCTCTATTTGGGTTGACCTAATAATATTTTTTTTATATAAATTATGAATAAAATGATTTATTCATACTATCTATAAGTTTGTAGGTACTATGATTTTTTACTTGTACCCACTCCCTTCGTTTATAATTTACATCAAAAGTCCTCTCCGTGTAAGCTGTCGGGGGTCGGAAATCCACTCGGTGATGGCCTGCTCAATTTTCTTACTAAAAAAGTTTGTTTTAACTGAGAAGTAACTCCTCCACAATAGCCCTTAAGAAGTGCAAAAAATTAAACGAAACGTCTATCCTGAGGAGGTGGTTTTAGTCCTCCAACCCTCAAGAATTGCTCACAAACTGCTGACAAACCCTTATGAATAAAACTTCAAGTCAATGAATGTGACTAATGTTCTAAACACGCCAATTGTCAACTTTTCGCCCTAAAGAATTCCTCAATTGAAACCAATTTTGACCAAAGTTCATGGAATGTGTGAAATGATTAGTAAACATTCGAGGTACAAAAACGCCCGATTTAGCTTTTCTAATATAATTTCTACTTGTTTATAATGTTGTCATACAAAATATTCGATTTATGACTTTTTTCAAGTTTTGAACCACAAAATTCATGTAGATTGAAAAAATGAGTTCAAATAAAAGTGCCAAAAATGAAGAGGTTAAGTGAACATGGTCAATTTTTGCCCAAACCGCGATTAGTCAGTTTTCAACCCGTTATCATGTAGTTATATCAGTTATATTAGCAGTTATCAACTTTCAGCACTCACATTGGACGAGTCATTTCTGAACCTTGAGTCCGTTTCCTTACTCAGGTAAAATTTTGAACGCTTCGATTTTCCCGATAATTCATTAAGATTCCCTCGACTGGAACTCGACAAGGAATCGGCATCGGCTTCGTTTTTCAATCAATTTCTCACCTACCGATTGTCAATTTTCCTTCTCGATATTAAAAAAAAAACGAAAACAGGAGGGCTCCCCCTTTTATAATTCAATTATTGGATGGGAAACGGGCCACTTGAAGGTGGTAAAGGTAGATTGGCGATGGAGTGGCGGGTACCTCTCCTGAGGAGGAACCTGAATAATTCCCTTAATTACTCAAACTAATTAATTTTTTTTAAATATTCTCATCCGTCGGAAAAATCCCTAACTTTCCCGTTCCCACTTAGCTATCTTTCAGATCGTTTGGTGGAAAAATGCTCATTTTCTTAACATGATTGATTTGTGTTGAGGCTACCCAAAATGATCGATCGCACAACAGTTTCATTATGAAGTATCTGGAATCAATTAAGGAAAATTTCCTAATGTATGTACCTACAGGATGTTATATATAAGATTTTTACGTCCTGAACAAGTGGGGTAGGTTTATCAGGCTTTAGTGCAATCTGTACTTTAACTTGGGGAGCCACCTTCCGGACATATTTTTAGAGCCTTTGATCAATATTTAGAAACGCATACTGAACTACTAGCAAATTTTGCTGACTATAAACCCTATGCACGAGAAAGATCAACTTGTTTTTGCGTATAATAGCCAATTGGCTATGTTTGTCACAAATCAGACATTCTTTTATCCTAATCTCTCTTTAAACATTCACATCAATTCTGTTACTAACAAAATCAAGCATCATCTGCTTACAATAAATATTGTTGAATTTAGGAATAAATCAATATATAAATACCACCCATACTCATGAAAATCGTCCACAATTCCAATACCGTTTTTTTCTATTTTTTTATTGGTTCTTTTGTGTTCTAAATATAAATCAATATAAATCGCCCTAGTATCGCCTTAATT
Source organism: Stenodema calcarata (assembly GCA_963920205.1). Lineage (NCBI taxonomy): Eukaryota > Metazoa > Arthropoda > Insecta > Hemiptera > Miridae > Stenodema > Stenodema calcarata. The sequence continues at coordinate 15,297,580 of OY986054.1, forward strand.
CAAACGACTGTACAGAATTTTCTGGCAATAGATCAAGAGCTGGCCAACACTAACTCTAGCTATAAAGGCTTTATATAAAGCCTTTATAGCTAGAGTTAGTGTCGGCCAGCTCTTGATCTATTGCCAGTAAATTTTGTACAGTATTGCCAGTAAATAATAATACAATAAGTAATATATTATATTACTTATTGTATTATTATTTTTGAAGTAAGCATTCCGTTCAATTTGTCCGATATTTTGTAACAAGTACTTATGTCATGAAATTGTATTGTAATTGTAGAAAGATGTTCCAAAGTTAGCAATAAATGTTATTATTATCAATTTAAACACACACTGGTCTAATGTGGGAAAGTATTAATCACCATGTCAAGTTGCATGTTTTAATGAACTACCTATTCAAAATACTAACCGTTATTCGGCATTTACAGGGATTTTCAAGTGTCATTCGAAGAACCAACATTTTTTATCATTTATTAAATTATCATAAACGGAACTTACAATATTATGTTTCACGAGTTTTGATTGGTTTTTGAAATTGATGTGATTTTCAATTTCGTTCAACAGTTACTGGAACATGAAATGTCTCACATTTTGAGGGGATACGGTTGCTTGCTGTTTCATCACTGTCTAAGAAGCGTTGTATTTATGCCAGAAGTCGAAGAAACTTTTGTTGTCCAAAAACAAAATGCATATTGCGGTATAATTTTATGTCGAATCTTGCAGTTCTTATACATTCATTCTTATACATGTGTAATTTTGAAATTTTGTAAATTTAGAAATTTTAAACCCTTGACCTAGGGTTTAAAAGCCCTAACCCGTAAACCACCTTACGTAATTTTAGCACAACGCTAACTGGCCAAAGTCTCGCGGACGGACGGATTTGTTTTAATTCGATTTTCGGAATCTATGTACCTATCTTGAAGCGTAAATCCTCAAATTTGAAGAGGGGGGGGGGGGGGGGTAATTCTTTTTCTTTGGTGATTCCAATGGTTCATTATCGATGATGATGTCAATAAATCATGTTTGCGGTTTGAATCATCTGTTCTCCAATATGAAAACTCGCTTATGTTCTGGTGACTTGTGGTTAAAATTGGAATTGACTTGTTGTTTGGCGTGGTTAGTTACTTTGAAATTTGATTTGCACTAATGCAAACAGCTGGTTGTACAATGCTCCGGATGCTCTTAAAAAAATACTCTAAATAAAAATCTATTGACACTTTAATTTAAACAAAAACTGACAGTACATTTCAACGCCTACTTTTCATCCCTTCCTATTGACTTAGGGTTATAAATAGTTTGGTGGGCCATCCCAAATAGGACTTACCGAAATTCCAAACTTACCTACCGGTTAACTTCATCGGGGCTTACGGTAGCCGGGTAAGTTACTTACCTATTTAATTTATAATTTTAGTGGTTTTTTTAATAAATACAATTTTATGTACAATTATTTGTATACCAACAAATTCTGAGGTATGGTGAATATTGAAATTATAGAACCGAAACGGCGTTTTGAGCCACGGTGCGCTCCCTGCACCAGGATGCACTCAATGGGGTGATAATGTCTGATGCAGTTCATCAGGCTGTTCACTGCAATTGCTGCATATTTATATTTGTTTATAAACATGTTAACTAAAGATAATGAGAATTATTGAATGAAGACCATTGAGATTATGATAACGAAGGCGGAATTAAAGAGGCGAAGAACGAGACGGGAGAGAGCAGGAAGTGAGATGAGACCACAAAGGGGTCGTCGAGACGCTAAGCGACGCCAGCGCTCCCGACCATCCGTGCGGATTGTTTCGAAAATGAAAAATTTGAACCCCCCACCACCCACTCCATGGGATCGCTTAACCGCGCGAAAAGGGGGGACGTCGGAGTGGGGGTGGAGGGGTGACCTCCATGTTACTTCCCCGCCATGAACCCCTCGAAATACCGGTGGTGGGAGTTGGCGGAGGGGAAAGACGCTCAGCCCCTCCCACGTTTCGACAACAACGGATAATTGAGTTGTTACCCCCTCCACTGCCACCGTCCCACCTCGAGCCCGTTGCCACCCTTATTTTTCAACGGGTCTTGGGGACCCACCCGTTGAACCACTTTTTTCCCTTTCTGTTGTAACACCCGATATTTATCTCTTTTTTCCCCCTCCACCTCCTCCTCGAGCCAACTCGGCTTTCAGTACCTGTCCAACCTCCTACGCTCAATTACCCCTCCCACCGCAACATAAATTACCCCTTCCACCAGGGCACAAATTAGTGCCTAATATCCTTCAGCATGGATAACATTGATTAACCTGCTTCGGCAGCCTTCCCTGAAACCCCCAAAACCGCTTCCCGCCCACTTTTGGAAAAATGTCGTCCACAAATAATTAATCCAATATTTTTTTGGTTGAATATTTTCAAGAAGGTTAAAACTAACCTAGTATTACAGTAGAGCGTCGATAATCCGGATTAATTGGGACCAGACCTCATCCGGATTCAAAAACTCTGGATTTCCTAACTAGGCTTTTTATGCTTTGAAATTATACGAGTAGAAACCTAACTGAAACCTTGAGAATTAACTTAAATATGTATGTAGGTAGGTATGTTCAAATTCAAATTCATATTTGAGGGATTTAGCTATCGACTAATACTGAAAATGGAAGAATGGTCGTCCCTACGCACTATAATTAAGCATCGGATACACTTTTTGTTTCTTCTTTAATTTTCAAATCGACTATCAATGCATAGTACTTACTAGGTACTAGTTACCAACCTTTTAGTATTGTTCTACCGAAATAAAACAACATTTTTTCCACTGTGGCCCTCACTGTCGCTCACTGTGTTCATGCCATGAACTGCATGAACTTTGGTTTAAAACATTTAATGTAATTTAATTTAAACATTTAATGTACCTATACAAGTAAAATTAGGTACTGGCATACTGGAACTGATTCAGAAGGTGAAAAATCCGAATGAAGGATTCTGATAAACCTTAACTTCATTTATTTTGTAATAATGAAAATAACCCTAAATATGAATAATGAAGGTGTTTAAAACGGTTTTAAACAAATAAACGTATCAATTTCTTGTCCTGAGGTAAGTCTCTTTAAGAAAATTTCTTGATAGATCGAATGGCGATGTCAGAAATTGAGTTTTTCCATCGTAAGATACCAAAAAACACCGTACGAATTTCATTCTCGTATTGTGGACTAAAATTAGGAATAATTTACTAACTATGAAACTCGTTTCTTCTTTTTACTTACCATAAGCGTGAGTACTTAAGTTTAGGCAAGTACTTAAGTGTTCAAATTTGTTCAAGCATATAAACGGATGAGGACTATGAAATACTTGGTAGGTAATATTAAAATTGAATCATAAAACGTTAATTGTCACAACATTGTAAATTAAAACAGTTTGCAGAAAATAAGTACCTTCAATTTCTATCAGGTTTCAGCCTTTTCTTCCCAGTCTTTTATATTGTAAATACAAAAATGCAATGCAATTAAAACATCGTTTGGCACACAACAATATTGAAAATTAATCAACATCAACAGTTAAGTACCTTAAGTACCTTAATTAATTCCTAATTACTTACAAGATTGTATAATAAATCACAATTTTAATGTACCTATTCGCTGCTTTAACACAGATGTTAGATTGTCTTTGCTTGTTGCATTGTAAAGGTTAGATTCAGCTGTAACTATATAAATACCTAAGTTGTCTTATTAGGTAGGTACCTAGAACATACATCAAGCCCAAGGCAGCAAAGTTTTGCAACCCCTGGTAACCATGACCAGGCAGCGTTAGAAATCGGAAAAAAATGAATTTAGCGAAGTATACTTATACTTACAAATTTTGTAAGTAGGTATCAATAAAAAAGCATGTACGTATGCATCAACTACAAAAACGGCGTTTGGTTCAGTAGAATAGAAACCTTCAAATGGAATCAATCGCGTGTTCTATCACAAACATTGACGTTTGAAGGTATGCAACCTTTTCGAAAATTCTAATAATGAATGTATAATAAGAATGCACTTGAATACCAAGAATAAAAATTATGTTCTTACTTAGTTGGGTTCCACGAAGACAGGTAAAGACGGTTCACAAGAATCGTAACTGACTCCAGGAGTACCAATATACTAAGCTGGAAATCCGTGAGATCTGCGGAATAAGTAGGAAGTAAATCCTATCTGGTGCATCATACGAATTTCCGTCTACTGAAAAGGACACTTACGAACATTCGCTAAGCAAAACCCATGGAATTGACATAAAGCTCGATTTGAGACATTTCCCGTGAAGATACAACTCTAGGACTACGAAAATCCGTAGAAAACACCCTCCAAAACGGAGGGATACCATTGGCTCCTTTTGCCCAAAAAATCAGATACGACTTTTTTCTTAGTGTAGTTTTTGAAGATTCTAACCCGATTTCGCACTTCTGACCTCAAGTTTCAATGATCATCTTCGGGCCGGTCTGTGCCCAAAGGACGTATTTATTATTGAAAATTATAAACCAGTATAAGTAGATGTTCGTAGTATTTATGGATGGGTCAAGGTGGTAACAACTACGAGACAATCCTCACTTGTTTCTCTATTGTATAATATCGTTCATTTATTTCTTTTAGCCGTCCCACCAGGGGAAGTTCCCGCCAGAAAGTACCTTATGGTAACAGAACAAATCAATAATATCACGTGAATATGATGTGATAGCTCCCGTTTTCCCCGTTGTACCCCTCAATTGAAATTCACGCTCCCCGTTCCGGTACAATGTGACGAAGGGTGCAATCAGCGGGTCGCGACACTGTCGAATCTTTAGGGGAAGAGCCGGTCGTACTACACGGAATCAGTTTAGAAGTGTCGAGTGGCAGCAGATGCGTTGCTAATCCAATCTGTCACTTTTCGAATCACCGAACGAGGAAAGGCAACAAGTTCTGCGCCAAACACGCCCCACTCCACCGATGGAGGGGTTCCATTTTTGTTTTGGATCGATGATTCAATTGAAATGTGTTCATTTGTCTCTTCTTTTGTGAAGATCCTAACCGTACCATGTAACTTAAGGGTAGGAAGGGAAGGCTGATATCCGTGATATCCGTAGATGTAACATCATTGATGTAAGACATAGTCAGCAATGGACGGTGACCTTTGAATGGTGGCTCATTCAAATGTTCTTCTGCTTTCCGTTCAGCTGAGCCGCCATGTGGCTGCCTCTCGAGAACTCTATCAGTATTCGTGCTTGTGGTTCAGATTACGAAATTTCGCAGGACAGTAACTTTTTGAGAGGGAGAAGAAAATCTCCCTTTCTATTTTCAAAAGAAAAGTCAAACCAATTATTAGATTGAAAATGTCATGAAATTTGATTAAGTATTTAGGAACGGATTTTGTTTGAGGCCATCGCTAATCGTAGGTAGAATCTAACTTCCAAGAGGCCCGTCAGCATTAGCCTTAAAACATTAATAACGTCCAAATTTTCAAGCCAGAATTTGGACGTCGCGACGGTCGCCAGATGTGATTTACTCTGTTAAATGGAGTTTCTGACTGTTAAACAGTTTCGACCAAACACCACTCTCACAATCAGCTTGAGAGTATCATTAACTCGAATGAGAAGCCAGTTTTACGTATTTCTATTAAATGAATAGTTTCACCGATTGAATAGAACTAAGCACAGTTTATAATTTTTCTTTTTTGAGTTTCTCATTTTGGGTTAATTCTCAAATGGCTTAGTGCTGTCACAGTAGAATTTTGTCAATTGAATGTTTGGATTCCGAGTGGCTTGAAGTGTAAACTATCAAATTTTGAGGGGGGGGGGGGGTATTCACATTTTCGTGCTTGAAAATAATAAAATAGAAAACACACTATACAATTAATCATACACATCAAGTTATTGAGATACGCGGCTACTTGTCATGACAACGGATTCAAGGGTGACTATTGCTCCGCACCTACATTAGATAAATCAAGGTTATCATTAAGATATTTGGTCGTTAAATTACACTATTTCGGTCGGCTGCATATTTATTCGCATATTTTTTCGGTTGCGCGTGTGCATATTTTGCCAAACGTGAAATCATATTTTGGAGGAAGAAAGTGCATAATATTATTTTCCGGGCTCTACTTATTACTAATTTTTCTTCGTTCATAACCCTCAAATGAACAATAATAATATGTAATAATAATAAGTGTGTGTGATGTGTTGACAGTCAGTAAGAATAATGATGGGGAGATGTCGAGGGTCGGTCAAATGAGAGATGTTTTATGTGCCAACGTTTCGAAGAATCAGGGCCTAAAATCAGTTTCACAATGTAAAATTAACAGAAGTTATTATTGTAGGTGTATCGGAAAATGTTTTCAGCATTTTTGAATTTTTGAAATTTTTGAATTTCTTGAATATAATAATTTGTAGGTTTGGACTTGACGAGTAGGCTTATACAATAGTAGAACTTATAGTAGTTGTTTAGGAGAATTTAGAGAATATATTATTTGTAGGTGGAATTTACAGTAGTAACTACTACAACTACAACTGTTGTAATAGGAGAATTTACAGAATATATTGAATATAATAATTTGTTGGTGGAACTTACAGTAGTTGAATAGTGTACCTACAAGGTGGAGTTGGACTCCAACGAGGGAAGCATAATATTATGTGGTAATATCAAGTATGTATTAATGAGAAAAATTATTGTATTTTTTCCCCCAAAGAGTCTCGAGTCAAGGAAACCTGGGTGTAAGAGAAACCTGTTTATAAGAGACTTTTATTTCATTTGGTGTGGATTTTGATGTGTTACTAGTTGCATTTTATGATGTTAGTGTGAGTAAAAATGCATTGTTAAGTTGGTGTGTGTGTCAAAAATAGTTGACGTGGGACGTGTGAAGGAGAAAAGAACTGACGAAAGAAGAAAATAAATTGTCGGTGTTCAGTTGAGTGTTACAAAAGAAAAACGTGTCGCGTCGTTCTGAGACAACGGAAGAAAATGTAGACATCACTACGGCAGAAGGTGAAGTGGCCTATCCCCAAATCCAACTGATTGACGCTGAAAGGAAACACCTGGTTCGAATTTCGACTTTCAACGCCCTCTCCCCCCTCGTCTTCTCACAAAACGGATAAGTCGGCGGCGAAAAACCGTCTCCGCGGAGGCGGGTGGGCGGTTCATTTAAAAACTACCTACTACTCATCCCCGCGAGCTCCTCTCCAGATGGACCTTTTCAAGAGTTAATGCAACAATAATAAATTAGTTATCCCTTCCCAATGCAAAGCCCGGGAGGCTTCACGTCCTAAACCAACAAGGGCCCGGCGCCAAGTCTGAAGTAACCAAACTTTTCCCGTTCCCCCGACGCCTTCGGAAGATTTCTCGACGGACACTTCTCATACTTGACGACCCACCTTGACGCTCCTATAACTGACTAGTTAGCAAGAATAACACTCGTTTCTCTACGTATCGACCCTCTGCAGTCGTTTTCTTTTTCTCTATCGATAAAAAATATTAACAAAAAAAACACCTATAGACCACCTTTTCTGACCTATTCAAGTAGGTAAAGGTCTCAACCTTCAGAATTTCCTTGTGAAAACACGATAATTACATCACCTTTTACACTAGTCACCTAATCATACACAGACTTCTTCATTTTTGACAACACTTGAATCTCACCCAACCTAAAGCGTAAATAAACCTGACGTTTCGACAACTGTTGAATAGGGGTAAAAAAATTAAACCAAGTCTTCTAGAGCAGTCAGTAATTTTCTCAATTCAAAATAGCTTTTCAAAATAACTCCATTTCTTATTTATACGTCGAAATTTCTATCTGGGACTGGTACAATGGACTACCCTTTGTTATTCGATGACGTTGTATAATATACAATATATTATATTTATTTACCGTGAAAGTTCTGCCTTCCATCACCTACGATTCTTTGCTTGCGTTTTCAATGAATCAAGGAAATTAAAAATCCACAGTCATGCAGAATGGCTATAAGAGCGCATTTTCGAAGAAATAACTGGTTTCATATAAAATGTCTCCATTTTACACCTCAGTTTATAGATTTTTCTACGCTGAACACGATGGTGAAGTCAGAATTGCGCTATCCATCTCTTTATCAGATAAGCAGATAAACCGTGAAGAACATCACAAGTAACAATCACGTTTCTTCATTTTAAAGTGCACCAGTTTGAGAACGGAACACTCCCAACTTACTCATAGTGCATCACAATACTTAAATTGCAGTTCATCATAAGAATCACAAGATTTAATCATTCAAAATAGCTTCATTGGATGTTCTTCGCTCTTCTTATACCCCCTAACATCGAATTATCAAACTCAACTGAAGAAGCTCGCATTCATTACGTACGGTTACTTTAAAATTCGATTCATTTTATTTTATTTTTAAGCTCCATTTCTTATTTATACGTCGAGATTTCGATCTGAGACTGGTACAATGGACAGCTCATTGTTATTTGATGATGTTGTATAAATTTATGAACCGTGAAAGGGCTGTGTTCCATCACCTTCTATAGAATCAAATCTTTCACAAATCTACACACTTCCCTATAAATAAAATTATTTTTCTCACACATAATAGTGGGAAAACTAAAAGGGTCGTACATTGTCTTCACTGCATTCAGAATTCATGAATATTTCCACTGATTCCATTAATCATTTTTAAATTTCCTTGATTTATTGAAAACGTACGCAGGCAATCGTATAGGAATTTAGTTGGGAAAACTGAAGACACCATGAGCTGGTTACCGACTTCCTTTTACTCGGTTATTTTTTTGACATTTTATGTCTTTGCTTTGGCACATTGAAATAAAATAAACTAATTTTAAAAACTGTCACGAAAAAGTGTCCCCGAAAAGCGTTACCTACATTTTACGATAATTTTCACTTACACCAGGCCGTTGCTAGGGAAATGAAACTTCTGTAGTTTTCATCGGACAAAAATCGTTCCCCATTTGATCGAAAGCTCTCGAATTATAACGCATTTCTTGCGTATTTGTTCTTGGTATTTATGTCATACTTTATATATTTTTATGTTATACATAGATATAGTGAACACTGCCGCTTGTTTTGTCATAAATTGCTTGAGGTTGAGGTTACCTACATTAAATGTTTTCATACATTAAATGTTTTCATACATTTTCTGAAATAATACTGAAATAATTTTCTGAAAATGTTTTCATTAAAATATTACTACATCCAAACAAAGTTGGTCGTACCTATAGGAAACTGGGATTAGTTGTTTTGTTATTGTTAGTTTTGATTTAGCCATATTAATATTATTAATATTGACATATAATGTCTCAAGTGTTGCAGACTCGTATGCAAGCATTTTTTTTTTTTAGTGTCGTTAACATTGGTGTACAGTATAGTAATATTTTTACCTTCTCGAACAAACACAATATTCGTCCGATTATTTCGTATACTTGTCGGACTCACAAGGATATTGTATACATAACAGTAGTCTCTGCTGAAAATAATGAACAGTTGTGGACAAATGTCAGGGCTTTTTTGCCGTCTTCCACACTAGTTTGCTACAATGAGTTGACAAATTAGTACACTGAAGGCTCGAGATATGAACGTACATCTTCTTGATATGTGCCTATATCTGATTGATTGATTGAAGTGTTTATTTAATAAACCTGGGATAACAGTAGGGCCTTAAGACCCTCTCTTCCCTGTTCCCATGAAACAATGTAATACATGTTTTTAATGCCTCTATCAGCTGTTGATAATCAATATAATAATAAATCAATATATCCATATTCTGAATGAAAATAATTAAATAAAATCTTCACTTCCTACTCAGTTACAAAAAACAATTAAAAATAAAACTTTATATAAAACTAAATAAATATTGTTTATTCTCACTTCTTTAGTAAATTTACATATTGTTACAAATAATACACATCATTATCTGACCAGTAGTTACACGTACTATGACTCTTCGGAAAAAAAATTCGGTGTTCAATGACTCATAATCGCCTGGAACTTTCCATCACAGCGCCCCGAGTGACCTCAGTCGCCCGATTTCCACACGAAGAAAAAAACCCCGTTTTCAAATCCACGACTCCCACTCTAAACTGTACACAGTCCCGTCACAATACAGAACCTCTTTCCATTAAGTCAACTGGGTTCGCTGACTCATATAAACTCGGTCGCGGATTCTAACACGAAACTGACTAACTAATTATGTCATGTTCTCCCAACCTGAAAGTTCCTTTGTCACCATGACTTGCTCCGGAGTCAAACGGCATCTCATAGAGTCCTGACTCACTTTTTTTTTCTTTTTTTTTCTTTACCTTCTCGTGGCCGAGTGATTTTGAAGGAGCCTTTTCAAAAAATTGACGCTTATACGGCTTTGAGAGGCGAAAAAAAGACGTATCGTGGGAACCGTCACCAGTAATTTTCCTAAATGACTCAATTTTTTTCATAACCCTTGCATGGGGTCAACCTCAGATGTAATTCCAATGAGTGAAGGGTTTCGGGTTTTCAGGGTGTCTGTAAGAGTAGTAGGCTTGGACAAATAACTTGATAATACTTATATCGAATTATACCTTGGCAACACCAGCTCCCTCATTTTTTTACTGCTTTTAAGGCATAAAAACCGGTTTGTAGTAGCCTGAAGAGCGATTTTTTAACATGGATGTGTTTTAGGGCTGGGGGTCATTCTAAAATTTACAACCGATAAGCAAATTGTCTCTTAGAGATGTACGACTCTAGGCCTACGACTTGTAGACCGACAGTACTACAACCTTAGTTGCCTGGGTAGATGTAAATTATAAAGCCCTACGTCTCAAACTGAATGTTTTATGAATGTTTGTATCAGTTACCTTCAAGTGCCATATAATTCCACATAATATATCATATTATGATGACATATAATGGCTCCTGATTATGCAGCCACCGAATTCATCCCATCCATCGGACCATGGCAATTTTCAAGAACTGGTAAAACTTTGCCAACCACCCTTTGATGATATTTCTCCAAAATCCCCCAAAAATGCAGAACAAATCTTCTTTTTCAACAAGATTCAGATATTTTCGACAACCTTCTCGCAAATGTTGAGAGGGAACTTCCCAATAAACACATAGTTCCCACCAACATGGGTTCCCACCAACAGGGTTAAAACCAATTTTTGTACAATAAATGAGATTCAACAATTTATTTCATTTCTCCTTTTCACGAAGAGCATTGCAATTTGGATATGAAAATACAGTGCCCAAAAACATATCCATGATTCCATGTTTTTCTATAATGTGTTAAATAGAGTGTTAAATTGAGAATTTGACATGATATTTCTTATGTCTGGTTCATATTTTCTGGCTCGTTTCGCTCTCAAAATGATGTATCTAGTGGTTTCCGACAGTCTGAAATCTGAATACTATTATCTTGGTCGTTCCACGCGTTGACTTCGGTTGTCCAATGAGTCCTCCAGAAACGCGACCTCTAATTAAAATCCTTTTTTGAAACAAACCAAACTGAAGTAATCAGGATTCTATTTACAATAGAAATTGCGTTACTCTGCTTATTCACCATCCACCTTGAAAACACAAGAAAACCCAAATTTCGTGCTTACCAACGTAGGATACCATATCAGGATCTTTCCGAATATAAATTGAAGTATATACTATTTGGGAGTAAAATTTCAATCGGGTCCCCATTTTCAACCATTTAAATTCCCCCATCAATCCCTTCAATACAAGCGTTTTGAGAACCAAAATATCCCAACCGCAAATACAGCACTGGAAAACATCAATTAAGTGAAAGTGAAGGGGTTATGGGAATTATGCTATTGGAGAATACAGACTACTCAGTGATGCTACAATTAAGATGCTTTTTAGGATGGTTGGTATGCTGTATGGTTTGGTTTCAATTATTGTACAGGAAGTACCAACGTACCCCCATCAGGTTCTTTCCTGAATTTAAATTGAAGTACAGTCTTCAGCTCTATTTGGGAGTAAACTTTCGTACGGGTCCTTATTTTCAACCCTTTAAATTTAATATTTTCGTCCACCAAACCCATCAATCCATGCCTTTTGAGAACCAAAAATCCCAACCGTGAATACAGCCCTGGAAAACATCAATTATATGAAAGTGAAGGGGCTCCTCATTGAATTGTGGGATTGGAGAATACTACTAAAATCCAGGAAAATTATACTGGCTTATGGAACTGACATTATTTTCAATAATAAAAATATATGAATTTTATATAAATAACATCACGGGTTTTCGGCGAACATGACTACGCCCCCTAATGTTGGTTGTATTTCGGTTGGGGGAACCGAAACGAAGCGCATCCTGTGTAACTAGCAAGAGATCGGGTTAAGAGAAGGAACACATGCCTACACCCCCCCCCCCCCCCTTACAACCTACACACGGTGGCAACTGCTGGGTGCTCGTCGTCATGACAACGACCGATCGGCCTCCCGGCATCCCCCCCACCCCTCGAAACCTTTTTCCCCCCACAACAGAATCGTTAAGTTTTCCACCTCCGGCTGAAGCCACTTTGCAATGAAAATAATACTTGTAACCGGCTTAACACGTTTGTAACCGGCTCAACACGTTTCCGTGAAAGAGCACACGTAGGGATGTTCCGAGATTACCGATATAAATGAATATCGATATTTTTGTTTCGATATTTCCGATATATCGATATCGGAAATGCGATATTATCGTGATATCGAAAGTTTATGGTCAATATCGGCTTTCGATATTGTATTTTTATAAGTAGATATTTTTTTTACAAATAAATTTACAAATAAATTTACGATTTTTGATCTTGATAATCACGATATGTTTATGATGTTATATGTGCCACGTGAACGCCTTTTCTCGAAGGCAGGAGAATTCATTACCCAGGATAGAAACCGCCTTTCTGGGAAGTAGTTGAACAAATTGACTTTCCTGGGTAGTTTAAGTAAAGAGGGATGGCTGAAATAAATCATATTTGTGAGTAAATTCATTAGGTCTACCTAAGAACTGTTCTAACAGCCTAATTTTCTCGTACTGGAATGTTCTTTTATTAGGCCCCATGTACTTCCGGTTTAATATATTGTTTGTTTTTATAGTAATTTTTCATTAAATGGTTAATTATTAATGTTACTGTATTTCAATGACTTGTATAATCTAATCCTACATAAATATTGTTCGTACAACTGATATTTTTCTATCATGATCTATCTTATTAATAATATTGTTTGTTTTTATTGTAATTTTTCATTCAAATGGTAATTATTAAGCTACCTCCATTCCAATATATTATATCTTTGAATGAAAATGTTTGTGTTTTAATTATTGCAAAAATCACATTTAGGAATTGCAGTTTAAAAAAAAATTTAATAAGAACCATACTGCACGAATGATTTGTACTGAAAATCCATTGTGTGACAAGTGTTTTTCAATGAGCTAATCTCAAAAGTGCATTTTTCAACCAAATTTCACTCCATGTGATGAAAATTAATATAAATTATATGCAATATGAAGATGAAATTATCTTAGATTGTAGTAATATAAGTGAATAAATTCACTTGATTAAAAAGGGAATTGTCATAAAATTCTGAGTACCTAATCATACAAATTTTGATAATTGGATGGAACCGTAAACCGATTGTACAAACTGACAAAAAAGTTCGTTTCAACTGTTCCACTGTCTTAGTACAACTGGTGACAATAATTGACAACAATTATTGTTCCCAGCTGATTTCCATGAATAGTGTTGATTGCTTTATCCACACCCTGTTTTATTCACAACTATACGTTATTTAATATTTAACCTGTTATTTTCAAAGTTACTAATTGTTACTTCAGGTTTCCGCTTTACCTTCTTGTTGATTTACCTTCCTAATTAAATATGTGATACTTTAATGTTTTAACGTTTAGGGCTTTGGATCCCTTAGACAACACGGATTCAAACTATGGAGCCTTATCCACGCAATCCTATGTACCTATCTGTAACCACGTCAAATTGACAATTCTGTTGACAGCTAAACCAGTCGCGAACAAAGTCTAGTAGCAAGGATATTATGTATGTTGTACCTGAATAATCATGATATTTTAGATAGAATGTCGATCATATTTCTACAAATCGGTGACGGGCGATGCAATATTAATACATTTATCGGAGATTCATATTCGATGGAAAACATGCAGGGAGTTTCTTCCTTTTGAGTTGCATTTCGGGGGAGAGAAAACGACGTCTTCAGGGCGCTGTCCACTGAACCTGCGTCGCCTGACACCTGCTCGTTTGCGCAAGACCGAGGCCGGTGTTCGTGTAGTCGACGGCGTTTTTGAGACCGTCGCAAACGCAGACGGAGAGCGCGCTCCGGCTCTGGTTCATCCCGTTGATTTCGAACCATTTTTCCCCGTCGAAACATTCGCAGTACCTGGTGGTTTTGAAGTTGTCAATTTAGTAGTGTACGGAAACTCTCGGAAGGCTTAATTGAGCGAAACGATCTGGTTTTATGCGCAAGTGCCATTTATGGTTGGGCTTGGGGAGCCCTGGAAGGTCATCTTTTCAAGAGATTTTCCGGGAAAATTTAATAAATTCGACTGTTCTTTTAAATATTTTTTTTCTATATTGTTATAGCATGTACCAGCAATATTAACAGTTAGTTGCGTCCATAGTCACCAACGTCAGATTCGCTGCTAGTGGATCCGATGATATCTTTCGCTAATACTTAGTAGGTGACACTATGGATGTTTCAACCGACTTTCCGATAGTAGCCTAATTGAAAAAAAAAACTGCAAATCACCCTCCTTCTTTGTGCAGATCACCCTTCTGTCTTGATCACTGAATAATAGGTCAGACCAAGGGATAAAACAGGATCGTTTTTTCCAAAAGCCATATTGGCGATCTACAGGATTTCGTGTCCTTATTACTTTTAACGAAAATAATATGGAAAAACAGTTACAGTAATAATCAACTTGGAATCGAGACCACCGCACAATCTTTCAAGATGGCTGACATATAACTGCCCGAAGGCTCGGCTAAAGTTAGTCGGCAATTAGGGATAACTGAGCAGTCAAATTGAATTGATAAACGGGTATAAGAGCGCTAGTCAGAGATTTAACTTAGTCAGCCTTTAGTCGGGCTTTAGTCGAGCATTATTATTATGAATTATGATTAATTATTAATTATCATTATGAAGTAAATGAGTCAATAAATGATTATTAATTATCGTTATTAGTATTCTTATTATTCATTACTAATAATTATTTTATTATTAATTTACTCGATATCTGAAACCATGTGCTATTTGAATCAGCTGGGACAGTAGAACATTGAAACGACAGGGTGCCGCATGATTCACCCACATGTTGACTTTTGAACTGCTCCAAATTTGAACCCTCATTGTGAACGAACGGAACCTCTGGATGGTGTTAAAAAATTCTAAAAAACTCAATCTAAATGTGAACTAAAAACTATACTACCTATTACATTTGAATTTTTCGAGTTATTAATTATTAAAACTTCAAAATTCGTTGTGAACCTCTTCCCATTGACCTAGGGATATGAAAGGTTTCGAGGATCATTGTGGGGTTGGTCCGAACGTGTGAACCAAATTTCGTTATTTTAGCACAACGCTAACTGGGCGAAGGGGCGCGGACGGCTTAAGGCGGACGGACGGATATTGGTTTATTCGATTTTCTGGAAATACGTATCTTGAACAATTTGAAGGGGTAATTTTTTTTCTTGGGCGATTCTACTGGTTCATTATCGAAGATAACCAAAACGAAAATCATCAAATTTGCGTGGAGCACGAGCTTACCTGGTGGCCTGAATGCCGCTGAAACCTCCCATTACGTAGATTTTGCCTTCTAAAACGACGCTACAGAAATTTGACCGTTGGTAGATCATCCTCGGCACGTCCATTTGCCAATGTGTCGGCATCGAAATATTCAATCGTTCGACGGAGTCCAGCCGTTCGCTGCCGTTGAAGCCCCCGATCGCGTAAATGTAGTTCCTGTTTTTGTGAGAATACGAATATTGTTACGAACTCATTTTCTACTTGTCTGACGAAAGCCTCGTGGAAATATTGACTGTACATTCTTGACTTTAGTCAGAAAAATGGTTGAAATTATGTGGGAAAATTACATGACTCAAAACGAAGGCAGTGCGAAACAAAACTAACCCGCCTCTAAGGAATCTGACATCAATCATAACCTGTAATGCACCAAACAGACTCCACTTCGCCTCATGTTCAAGTTCGGTAGGGAGTGCCACGATTTGGTTTCTATGTTGTAATATTCAGCCGTTTCGAGGGCGTCTTGTCCGTTAAAACCTCCCGCAACGTAGATTTTGCTTCCGACGGCAACGGCACCGCAGTCCGATCGTCCTATCGTCATCGGAGGAACGAACGTCCACTGGTTGTCAGCTACAGAATACCTGAAAATCCGAAGCAACATCAGGTTGAATTTCAGTTGACCACAGTTGAAGTGACACCGTTAAAAGCTCGATTGTAAGTTGAAACTCACAGAAAACCTTCTTTCATTAGGACCTCACTCTAATTATCCGGTATTACCTTTCTACGGAGTTCATTCTGCTACTGCCGTCGAATCCACCAATCGCGTAAATCTCTTTGTCGACGACGACGCACGACACGTAGCACCTCTGCATATGCATGCAGGCCTTCTCCCTCCACAACCTCGTCGTCGGGTCGAAATATCTCACAGAGTTGAAACGTGAGGTACCGTCGAAACCGCCAATCATATACAAAAGGTTGTCGACCGACACCAAGCCATGGTAGGCTCTGGGGACGCCGTCGTTATAATTGGACTTGAACCACCTGTCAGCCCTACGCATTAATATCAGATACAATCATTTCAACACGGTGAATCCTCAACATTTCTCAGGTTCAAATTGACAAAGCAAGAACTTATCAACCGATTCTTATTAACAGTGTGAGTTCTACAACTCCAATCTCGCCAAATAAGTAGGTCATTATGCTTCATTGATGGTGCAATATTCACCTTATGTCGTAGGTTTCCATGCAGTTAGTGGGTGCACCCATGCTCCATCCACCGATCACGAAGACGACTTGATAAGGAACTCGGGGCGTGCAGGATTCCGATTCCGATTCTGGGTCAGCCTCAAGCTAAAATAATTCTATTGTATTTTATCTATCTTAATCCTTTATAGTCGGAGAAAGTTCTATGGTTAATCAGCAGCTGAAAATTGATCAAACCTCATTCCGTACACTGCCAATTGTACATGAGACCTGTGACTATCCATATTACCTACACCTAAACATCTAAAATGTTTAGGTAGTTCTTGAATAGGAAATTTCATGCTAATTTAATTGTCAACCCCGCATTAAAAGCAGGAGCTAAAATCAAGTTTGGAATTTGCTTCCCTCCCATTTTCCCTCAGTAGGCTTTCGTCCAAGAAACCTCTTCATGACCAAGATGTTTTTCTCGATGTTCGGGATAAGTTTTGATTCTTCCATAACTTCGCTTGTTAGGTTCACCAAAAGACAAAAGATTCTCTGTTTCTGCGCAAACAGGAAAATCAGTCATCAACAACCTGACTATGGCTTGCGGGAGGAGTCTCAGTCGCCAATCAAATTAGAATCGAATTAGCTTTTTTATATAGTTTATTGACGTTACCGTGATTAGTTCTTACTTACCATCCGGACAATGTCCTTTTGGTCCAAGGGAAGGCCAGAAAACCGTGGTTTAGGGCAGATTTGGGGCTGTATTAAATAATGGTGGTATCCCTTATTCAGCGGCTCCTGGTCGTACACCTTTGCCACTCTGAAAGTGTAGCCCTGTTAGTGAGCTCTAGGGCGTCTGGGAGGGGAAGGGGAGTGTGAGAGTCTTGTTCCTGCAGAATCGTTCCATATTTGGCCGCACTGTCAGCCATATCATTTCCCCTCACGTTGATGTGTCCCGGAATCCATTTTATAATTGTTTGTATTCGGGTTCTCCAGAATACTAGCTGCGATGTGGTGCAGTATGTAATTACCGGCAACACCGCTATGGAGGTTCTGGAGGGCCTGGCATGCTGCTTTTCGGAAAAAATCACCATTTGTGTGCACTGTTTTGTGAGTCCAATGTTGATTCCCATGAGGATCGCCTGGAGTTCAGCGCTGCATATTTGAATGGGCTCCGGAAGTTTTTGGGAATATAGTTGTTCAGTCTGGGGATCAAACACGCCCACTCCAACACCGTTCTTTTGTCAGTTGCGTGAGGAGTGGTGTTGGCAGATCCCTCTTGGATCCTTCAAGTCCAGTTAGTTCAGAGTTGACATCTATGAAGAGCACTGAAGTAGGAACTGCCAGTGAGTACGAAAGCGGGTCCGGCGAGATGTAGAGAGCCGTGTCGTTGAGCAGCTCTCGTACCTTCCCAACGTGAAGGTACCCGTAGCGTGGTGATAGATGGTCTCCAAGATCATACCATAATATTATCTTAGTTGGTTCATGAAGTGGGTGTGTGGCATCCGTCAGTGTGGCATTGTCGAATTAGCTTATTCTTGTCATAATTATACCAATCCTACATTATCTCTGAAACATGTTGTTTATTTTGAATGACGGGTTCACTCTCGATAAATAATTTTACCTGTTTTATGGAGACAAGAGCGTTCCAAAGATTCCACGACGAGACGCTCCGGACGAACGGAGCTGCCAGTACCCTCGTCCGATAGTAGTCCGGAGCCATCAAACCGAAACGAACGCATTCCCAGAGGCGGTCCGCGTGCTTCTCCCGTTCGACAGGACTCGCGTTTATCCAGTCGGAAATCGCCTGAAAGGCGACGGTTTCAGACGGAATGTTGAGGAAAGCGTTGCTCAGGAAGAGCGCCAGGTCGTCGACGACCACTTCGGTGAATTCGGGAGACTGGTTGAGGAATGCGACAAACCTGTTGGAAAATTATATTAAACGAGTATTGCGGGGGCTTTTAAGGGAGTCCTTAAACAACAAGACCTCATGTATGTTACGCTGGTCGGAAGAGGGAGGCACTAAGCTGAGAACGGAGAGAAGTCTATTTAGTTGGGCGTTTCCCAAAATGTCGAAATTTGCGAGGAATGAGATACCAAAAAATCACCTGATTTTAACTACTCCTGATGCTAAGGGCCCTTTCTAACAAGCTCCAAGATTCGAAATTCTGTGGGTAGGCCAATAAAATTGGACCTTACATTTAGTTTGATTCAAAGCAATTGCGTATTTATGATAAAAAAATCTTATTTGTTGTATTGTAACCACAGCCCAGATTAATGGGAGGAATTTATGAACAACTTGAATAATTGTTGAGTGACTAACATAAGAAGGACCCATGCATCACTACTATTTTGGCTCATCTTCGATAATGAACCATTGGAATCGACCCAGGAAAACACAAGTTAGGTACCTAATTCTAATTAATGTTTCATCATAATATAATGAAAATTTACATGTTATGTAAATTTTTAAATTGTCATTTTGTTGTGATCTTAAGTGACGTGGCTTGAGAACCAGAATTTTCTTCTGGTGGCCCAAATGATGGAATGGAGGTAAACCGGGTAGATGCTTCAAATTTCGAGGCGAAATGTGGACTGTGGTGATGAGAAATGGCGCATTGCAGTGCCAGAGAAACACATCAAGTGCTTCGGTGGAGCCTCAGCAGGCCTTTGTGGCTCATGCCACACCAACATTTCATCATTTTATGTTAGGTACTGCAATGATCAATTTACTTGTTTAATATCATGTTCCGGGCGTTCGTAGCCAGCTCATCACAACCGTAGACTGACGCTAAGCGCAAAATTCCGTATGCGTTATTCACAGTCAAATTCTTCAAAAGAAATTTGCAGCAGAGGTCGACGAGGCCGATTATCCCACTTTGATCGGCAGCCGGCAAAAGCTGCTGGACGTTTCGCTCCGTGATGCTGCAGGAACGCGTGTAGCAAAACTCGATGATGAGGTCAACGACTGACGAGGGGAAATCGAGATTAACGACGGACTCGCTGCTCGACAGCAGCAAACTGAAAGCCGCTCGGAAGTAGTCCGAAATCGAGGCGAGGAGAACCCGGTGGACTTTGTACGTTTTGCCGTCGGCGCTGACGATGACTCCGTCGCAGAATTGATCGGTACGACGAAATTCGTTGTATTTTCCGAGGACTTGAGCGAACTCTTGGACGTTCCTCGCGTTGACTTCGGTTCTCCAGTGTGTCCTCGGAGGTGTTCCAGCTTGACCGCGTTTCCTCCAGAATCGCGTCCTCTCCCGTCTAACGAACTCTCTGGGAGGTACCCGCCTCATCGTTCTAACGAGCTCGAACAACCTGTTCGTGTAATTAAAAACCTTCCTTGAAACAAGTCAAACTGAAGTACTCAATAAAGATTCAGCGACTAGTCGAAATTGCGTTGCTTACTCTACTCACCATTAACCTTGAAAACACAAGAAAATCCAAATTTCGTGCTTACCAATGTACCCCCATCATTATGCTGCACCGCATCACATGATCCCTTCCAACGTTTCCGACTCTCGCCACGAGGAGGCGGCAGGTTGGCTAGAATGACCCTACGTTTGCTGATCCCCGTCGGTCTCATTCCTTAAGGGAGTCATGTACCCCCATCAGGAGCTTTCCGAGTATAAATTGAAGTACAGCTCTATTTGGGAGTGAAATTTCGTACGGGTCCTCATTTTCAACCATTTAAATTCCCCCATCAATCCTAGCATTTTGGGAACCAAAATATCCCAACCGTATATGAACGGTGTTATGCAACAAGGATCCAAGCGACATTTTTCAAATTTTCGAGGAACTCAAAGTAAAGTGTTTGATCAAGTGTCACGTTTCTAGGGCGTTGTTCTTGATTCCTGACGTGGAGGGGTCACTTATAACTCATTTTGAACTGCCCGAAATGCCTGTTGCGTCAAATTCTATGTCTATGTCACACAGAATCTAGGCTAACCGTCATTCCAAATTTCGCAACATGGGTCTAAGCGACATTTTTTGGCGTTTAGACTCTTGTTAACGGATGAGACAAGCAAACAGGGTCCAAGCACCACATAATGAGCCATTCCGAATTTCGCAAAAAGAGTCGCAGTGGGTGTATTATCTACATCTTTGCTAACCCTAGTGAAACGTAACATATCTTTCAACTCATGTAAGAAACATCATTCGAAAGTGTGTACCAGACCAGGATTTGGATGGAGGTCAAATAAAGATTTTGGGTCTTGCCCTGATTTTGGTTCATCGATTTCAATAATTTGTTCAAAAATACGCCAAATTCGAATATCGCATTGGAAAAACTCCCTCCGTCCGTGGCCCTTATTCAAATTCAGTAAAACTATTCGTTAACCCCACGTCATTCCTATTGAGTGCATAATGGGGGTCGACATGTTTATAGCGCCATAACCGAAAAACTCTGAATTGAACAGTATCGTTTATTGTAAACATTTGAATAAAATTTGATTTTGAGTTTGATTTACTGAATTGAACAGCATCGTTTATTGTAAACATTTGAATAGAAATTAATTTTGAGTTTGATTTACATGTTCGACGTTGTGAACTCGGTAATATTCATGGTAGTTGTCGTAAAAATCCGTTTATAATATTACATGTTGATTTTTTCGTTCGAAAACCTGTCCAATTCAGCGGTTTGTTCGGACATATGCCCGTGGACCTCAGGGGGAATCAGTATTTTCCATTCGAAATTGACCTTACTGTGAGACCCCCGAAAGCCCTCCAGCGGTACTGATGCATTATAACGAATCCTCGATTATATTCATATCAACGCAATTTCCGATTAAAAAAATGCTTCTTGATTCTGTATAGATCGGCCGTAGTAAGACCTGATGGAGTACCTACTAGGAGTACCTACTAATATCTCACCTGCCTCCACCGAGTCTTCCCAGCTTTCGGTTGCCTTCCTGTCTTCGATTCACTCTACCAGGGTGAAACACAAATGGCGAC
Source organism: Stenodema calcarata (assembly GCA_963920205.1). NCBI lineage: Eukaryota > Metazoa > Arthropoda > Insecta > Hemiptera > Miridae > Stenodema > Stenodema calcarata. Next base: position 15,319,437 of record OY986054.1, read on the forward strand.
TGTTGTTGCATTTGATTATTGGGTCCCTCCCTCTTGCTCTTGCAACTTTACTCTTGTTGGTTCCAACAAACGAGGTTTAAAAAACAGAAAATTATAATAAAATTCTCAAATAAAATTTTAAATGTCCGAACAGGAAAGATCCGAAAAAAGTAACGGTTATTGGAAGTAATCATATGATTACTCCAAGTATCATCATATGATTACTTATCGTATGAATGGAAACGGTTGTATGTAGTGGGTCGGATCCAGGGTGCCCTATTGCACAATCTTTTATTAACTAATAAGTAGGCATCGCATTATATTTGTAACACATTAAATGTAACTAATTTGTAGTAAATACAAATTTTGTAAGACACATTGTGTTACAAATATAATTGTTTTCCGCACTCATAATACTTATATTATATAAGAATTATAATATAAGTACTTATATTATATAAGTAGTAGGTACGTGAGATTTGTGACAATTATTCGAGTATAGGTATATATGTATTTTTTATTTTTATAAATCATTTCTTTCTTCAACCCCATCCTCTATAATTCGCGAACTCCACCTGTATCTACCTTGTGTAATTCGTACAGCCCTCTCTCCCACCCACCTGACCCTCAACGATTCGTACTCCATATGGTTAGACCCTTCATAATTCGTACTCTCACTATTGATTTCAAAGGTTCAGGGTTCAAAGTAGAAAATCCAATATAAAACCATAGCGTTAGTGGAAATGATCGTCGCACTCAGAAGAAAAACCCCAAATGTAACTGAAAAAGGCCAATGTGGGCATCACAGGCTTGAAGTATTTCTTGGACACAACCCATGATCTGGGTCCGGGTGTTGTGCTCTTCACACCATAGAACTGGCCATCGATCGAGCCCAAAATGAGTGTTTCAGGCAATGAAAAATAACTGCGTTTTTTAGATAAAAATACATTTTTTGAATTTCTCAATTTTTTGAAATTATTTTGAAAATTAATCCACCCATTGATAATTCGTATTTTCTGACCCCCTCCCATCCGTTCTCCAACTCCAACAAACACTCCTCAATTCGATCATCTCATTAGGATTGTGTATGCCATTTCGGAGTTATTTCGATCACTGTTCACACCGCTCTTGTATTTCACAACTGTGGACATTACCCTGTCGCCTTCCTTCTCTTTATCCTGTGGTAAATCGTCATAATGTTTTGTTCTCAAAGCTCAATTTTCAACAAATGTGGTGGATTTTACATGTGATGGTGTTAGAACATGAAAACCGCCGTTAAAACGAGAGAAATTAAAAATCCATACTGAACAGTAAACCATTGGAGAATAATATTGAGATACAAAAAAAAAAAAATCTAAACTAGCACCCGACCCAATAGTTTGGTATAAATGTCCTCGAAAGAAATTGAAAAAGGGAAGTTTCAGTTATGCAGCACGGAGTATGGGCGAAATTCCGAAGTAACCTCTTGAAAGGTGCCAAACCAGTGCAGCATCCATCTAAGTCATGTCTCCATGAAACCATTATTTTATTTTTTTTGTGTCATAAAGTGGAACAGTCACAGTTGGGGACATTACCCTGTTGCCTTCTTCTCTTTATCTTGTCAAAATGTCGTCAAAATCTTTGTTGCTACAGCTCAATTTTCAACGAATGTGGTGGATTGGACATGTGATGGTGTAAGGACATGAAAATCACTGGACACATCAAAATAATGTCCGGAAATTCATATTGAACTGTAAGTAATATTGAAATACAGAAAAATCTGAAATAGCACCTGACCTAATAGTTTGGTATAATTGTCTTCGGAAGAAATTGAAGTTTCAGTTATGCAGCATGGCATTATGAGCAAAATTTCGAAGTAACCTCTTGAAAGGTGCCAAACGAGTGTAGCATCCATCTAAGTCATAGGTACCTACTCAATGTAAATTTTTTTTGTTTAATAAATTAGAATAGTAGGTAACAGTTGTTCGTATGTTTGGACGATACCGCTGACTAGAAAATTTTGCGTTCCGACGACACGTCTCGGACTTGACCTACTACTAATAGATTAGTCAGATGTTCTTCCTAATAAAAATGTAAAAGACAACAAAAAAGCCTTTGAAAAAAATTGGGTTTTCAAACGGAGCTTCCGCCCCGAAAAACGGACTCAAGTTACCGTAGATGTCAAAAGACTCCGGTTGGCAGGAATAACCCTCGAAACCGGACACCTGCTGGGGGTCGTCTCCCACCAATTGTTGGCCACAGGACAAACCGTTTGCTGTGTGTTCATTCTCCTCGTCAATCCCCTGTCACAATTTTACACCATCGCACAATCGGGTTCCTCTTCTTTTTTCTTCCTTTTATTTTCCCGCTCAGTCTGGGGCTGTTGAAGAACGGCTTCGATGAATGAAGAGACCGATTGGAGATTTCAGGTGACGCATTGATGGGCCCCTCATCATAATCTGATACCGTCCAACGGACACGAGCCGACGTTTTAAACCTTTTGGGGGGATGTCCTTCCGATTTGTCGAAGGTTGGTAACCGTGTCGTCTCGATACCTGCTGTACAACCAGGGGCGTAGCGTCAGGGGCAGCGCAGGAAGCGGCGCTTCCCCACAAGAAATGAAGAATGTAGGTAGAAGTTGAATGATGAACAAATTTATTACGAATAACAAAATATTTAATCAAAAGTAAAACATTCAATTGAAAATTAACTACAGCTACCTACCTACCCATGGAAGAATTCCTTCTTCCATGCTACCTCCTTTTGATAGTTGGTTTCAAACAAGAATCCATGGCTGAAGGCAAGACATCTAAGAAGAAGAAGGTAAAGATCCACGATCGGAACCGCAAAATTATTGCGGGGGCCATGACGTCACACGTAATGTGTGTTTTCTGGCGCGGGCGTGTGAGTGTGTCTCTGACTGTTTACCGTGGAGCTGGTCACCGCACTTTTTTCGCGTATGCCCTTGTTATGCGCAGGCGTCGCTTTCGCTAAAATACGGAGGCCAGAGAATTTATAATATCCATCAATTGATAATATCCATGCAATTATGTTTGTTTTGATGTGTGCTGGTAGGTTTACGTTATTCGTTTAGTTTATCTTCCTAAAATAAACGTTTCGCGAAGTTTTAGCGAAAAATTCGACAGGTGCCAGATCTCAAGGGCTCGTCACCGTGAGTACTAGACATTTTAATGTTGAGAACTAGAATAGATACCGACCAATGGTTATCAGGGTGTACCTAGTTCAAAAAACCTTTAGTTTTCCTCTGAAAAAACATCATGGTGTAGTGGCTTTATATCGAATTTTCAAAGAAAAGGAAGCTATTGTTCCCGGTCCAAAATGTTTTAAACTCGAATTTCCAAAACATTTGTATACCAAAATCCGTTTCAGAACAAAAGACTGCCAAAATGCACCGAAAATTATAATATAATACTCACATGTTATGTATCCCCAAAATGATCTTATAAGTGCTATTTTTAGAGTCATTCTAGATGACATTAAATGTGATCTAGCAAGTCTCTTTTGAAGTGTGTGTGTGTGTGTGGTTGGTGGGGGGGGGGGTGAAACGAGTGCGGTAACCCCATGTTCAGTGCCACGCTACGCTCCTGTGTACAACATACGGTTAGGTTCAGGGACTGTCCACACATTACATGGGCTGTGCTTCAGGGTTGTGCGTTCGTTGAGTCAAAAAAATGCCGAAACTGGTAACACTAAAAAGACAACTGAACGAAGATTAACAGAAATGGGGTGAAACGGTGACTTTGTAGAATGTCAGTAACTCACGAACAGGTCTTTAAAAATCTGGTTGAATTGGAGTTTTATGAGGGCCAAAGAAGTATCAAATAAAAAATTCCACAGTCATGCAGCATGGCTATAAGAGCGAATTTTCGACGAAATAATTGGTTTTATGTAAAATGTCTCCATTAAAGAACATGATGTCCATGAAAAACATCTCAAGTATCAACCACGTATGAGAGCGGAATAAGATATAGCAATTCTGACTTCCCCATCTTATTCAGCGTGTAAAAATGAAGTGTCACTTGACAGACCGTTTCATTTTTGGAATTCATGGGTGAACCCCCCCAACCCCCTAACCCTCCAAAACCCCCCTCAGTTTTTGGACATTTCAACGCTGTATACGACGGCGAAGTCAGAATTGCAATATCGCATTACGTCATCAGATTAGAGCAGATTAACCATGAAGATCGTATTCTTCATCTTCAAAGTACTCAAGTTTGCGAACGAAATTAGGGATCGAAATTCTGACTTCACGATCGTATACAGTGTGTAAAAACCTTTAAAATGAGGTGTCACTTGTCAGACTTTCATTTTTTGCGTGACACCCCCCCCCCCCTCCTCCACCAAACTCACCAGAACTCCCCTCAGCGTTTGGATATTTCAACTCTAAACACGACGTGGAAGTCAAAATTGCGATATCTTATTCCGTTATCAGATTAGAGCAGACTTAACATGAAGATCATATCAAGTAACAACCACGTTTCTTCATCTTCAAAGTGCTCCAGTAGATTTTGGTATGAAAATTTTTCGAAAATTCGAGTTTTAAGAATCTTGGACCGCGAACAATAGCTACATTTTCTTCGAAAATTCGCTAAAATGAAAAAATAGTGTAGATTGGTGATAGTTGTAGGCTAAATTTCAAAATATTTTAAAACTACATCTTAGCGTTAGCAAAACGTTAGCTTATGAGCAATTTCAGTAACTCTTGAGTAATTTTGGTGTTTTGAAAAAACTGTATCAAAAATGGAAAAAAATATTGTCGGTTGATGTTGGTTGTGGGCTACTTCGGTATCTCGCTCATTAGATCATATTGCACGGGCTGGAACCGGTTGATACGATGATGAAGGTCATAATTCGCGCACTTCTGACTGGCCCACGGGATGGTCAGATCTTAATGACGTTATTACGATAGTTGAATTACGAGGGATTAGCAGTTAATACGGCCGGATTAGCCGCGGGTGTATCGGAATTAGTGATTGATTTACAGGTAATTGGGTGGATGTTGATGTTACGGAGGAGGAGAAGGCATCGCGCATTAGTCCGATCAGCGGTGACGTCAGCCGTCGACCACCTGGGGGAGCATCGGGTCGGGCCCATCGGGGAAAAGCGTTTGTCGCCTTCCGTCACCCAATCACCGGGCGTCAGCACCCGACGTCTTCTTGCGAACCCAATGACCCGAGACTTAACGTGATTACCCTCTGGTCGAAGATTGATTGGTCAAACCCCCCCGCACCATCAAACATGACCCCCCCACGGCTACGTCTGTATCCGTCGGTACGTCTGAATCCGTCACAGAGAAAATCTTCGGTTAAGGGACCCATATTGTGATATTGTAATGATTGGAGGGGGGGGGGGGACGTCCCGAGGGGTCACGAAGGGAAAGAGGAGTCGGGGGAGATTGTCGAGTTCGAGAATTGCGAGCAGGATTAGACCCTATTGATTGTCACCCACTTAACTCACCAGCCGAACGGATTCAATTAAACCTGCCGCTCCCCCGTAACCTTCCACCGCCTCCAGCGACCGCCCTCCTCCTCTCCCTCTTCCCGCCCACCTGATTTCTCTTACAAAGTTACTTCGATCACTCAATCAATCAATCTATTGACGAAAAAACTTAAACAAAACGACACTCAAGTGCCTTTATACAGTAATAACACAATAAATACAAGTAAATTTACACTCTTCATTGTTCTGTGCTCAAGTAACAGACAGGCACGTTCCTATATTATCAAAACCTATTGATGAATACCGATATTCTTCTGATATTGAACCAAAGGTACCATGACATAACGGTATTGTTTGGTGCAGAGGAGACGAGGGTTGGTGTTGAGGTTTTTCCGTCTGCTGAATCCAAATCTTTTTTTGAATTTATAAGGGGTTTATTTTCAAGTATTATTTTCAACACTCGAACGGAGCTAGAAAATTGGTACCTGAGTAAATTGGTGTTGTGGGACTCGATGCATAATAATGATTACAGGATAACCGTTGACAGGCTTGGGGGAATGTCACTAAAAGCATATGACATATTGTGTAATAAAGTTTCAGTTTGAGTTATGTCATCAAGGAATAACTAAGTGTCGGCTAAGGGCGAGACAAGCAGTGTGGCGGTCACGGCTGTCGACATCTATAGAACAACATGTTCAATCCTGCCCATCATGCCTTTAATCCACACTGAATATCCTGATCGACCTTGGAAAATTTTAGCGGTGGACCTTTCAAAATTGTCAACACCTGGTTCCTCACGGTAACGGACTATTATTCAAGATATTTCGAAATAGCTAATCTAAGCTCGCTGAAGGCTCAAGAGATCATCCAGAAGTGCAACACATTCTTCTGCGTCACGGAATCCCCGAAATTATCAGGTCAGACTGTGGCACCCAGTTCCAAGTTCTTGATGGATCAGATTTCAAAATATTTGTGTCCATCCAAACCTTGATTATTGGCAGAGGACAAAAATTCCCTCGTTTCGGTGAATGACCCGATTTTAGATTTGGATTTAGCACACTGAAATACCCCAACAACCCTCATCTCCTCTGTACCAAACAACACCTTTTTTTGTTGCCAGTGCCTATTGAAAAATACTGGTACCTATTTCTTCTCGATATTCTCCTCATATTGGCCATTGTTTGAATACTTCCGATGTTAGGCAGGTTTCTATTTTGATATCTTCCAGTAGTTTGAAAAATAGTAGGTACCTTGACAATTGAGAAAATAATTTATGAAATAAACCAAAAAAAAGTGTAGAAATGAAAAGTCCAGTTAACTAGAAAAGATGGTAGCTCAGCAAGCGATAACTACGTAACACTTTGGTATGGTATGGAGGCTTGAACCCTCAAGAAAGGACATTGGCACAATATCCAAGCATTCGAAATGTTGTGGTACCGTAGAATGCAGAACATCCCTTGGACTGACAAAGTTACAAACATAGCAGTTGAAGAGAAGAAAGATGCAAGACGATATCACAGCTTTCTTTAATAAGGGAAAATAGCTGGGAAGGGAGGAAGAAGAACGACAAGTTGGATGGACAATCTTAAAGAATGGAACCACTGTAATTCGTAGGAACTGTTCAGAGCTGCAAGGGACAAAGGAGGAACAATAAGAAGAACAATTTTCCAAATATCGGTTCATTCGAATAAAGAACAGGGTTTGATCACATCCGTGTTAAAATGATACATTCATGTTGCATGGCTATAAGAGCGAATTTTCGAAGTAATAACTGGTTTTAGGTAAAATCTGATCTTTGGAACACGTCACTCAATCATGTTTTTGCCAAGTAACACCTCACATGGTGGTGAGGTAAAAATGGCGATATCTCAATACGTTACCGTGAAGAAGGAACAGTGTCAGAGGAACCGTGAAGAACGTCTCAAGTAACAACCACGTTTCTTCACCTTCAAAGTGCTCCAGTTTGACAACGGAATAAGGTATCGCAATTCACCATCGTGTTCAGCTTTTAAAAAACATTTAAATTGAGGTGTCACTTGTCAGAATTTATGGGTAATTCCAGGATGGTCTGCAACGGATTTTGGTAGGTATACAATATTTTCGTTAATTCACGTTTCAACAATTTAGGACCGAGAACAATACTGTTCAGTCTTTTCTTCGAAAATTCGCTAAAATATCGGAGGTGACTGATATTCGGTTGACTTCCACGTTGATACACGCTGACTTCCATTTTCCATGTACTGAACGGTACGTCACTTCACCTCATCAAAATGTGTGAATCGACCTTGAATCGCTCAATTTCGACGTCAGACTCCAAAATCCCCCCGACATCAGACCCCGATCATGATGATGTTCAGACGCCGGTTAATATCAATTATCGATTGTTGCACATCACCGGAGCCCCCCAGTCATCTCCCCGGGGACAGTAGTTTAAAGGGGATTTTTCACACAAGCGTTCTCCGTTGTGAGGGGAACAGATGCGACGGAAAATCACTTCGTCTCACGAGGCCGGTGACCGATCCGCCGGAACGGTCTCCCGCGAGGGGCAGCTTATCCCGTTGAGTGCCTCGTTTACGAGATTATCAACTACAAGTACGAGACTTACGGCTCAGTGTAATTAATTACTTTGGGGCCATTTGAGCTCGAAATCCACGCAATTCAGCTTTGTGTTAACACACGTCATATGCGTGCAAGCGGTTATTTAGTCGGCCGCAACGAATCGTCATCGTATTTATCACACATGATGTCGTAGTTGTGTTGATCTCAAAAAAGCTTTTTTCCCGGACAAAAGGTAGATTTCTCCAACATCTGAGTGTCAATTAGTATAAAATGGTTCGTTTTTGGTTCGATTGCACAGTCATCACTTGTAAACCCGAAGTGTCCTCAAGGTGGACTAAATCTTTAAGATGCCGCCGCTGAAAAAAGTTAGTTTTGCAGACTTTATTGAAACTTTTAAGAAATTCTAGTAAATTATCTAATAATTATCCACAGGCAAATTTACGTACGATTTGGCGTTCACTAAAACCTCTCCTACCTTTCCAGTGTTGGAACTCAGCCTGGGTCTGTTTAATACATTACTTCTCCTGTAATTCGTTACAGTTCCCGTTCGAGGAGCATATTTCCCCTCAAAGCCTTCTCCACATTTTCCGGTGCATGTGTCCAATGGTGCTCACTCTGCAACATCGTATCCACTACATACTCGGGTGACATATTTGCTCTTGTGACCAGTGCTTCATGTAGCCAGCTCCGTTCCACTTCCCAAAGAACGTGTGGTGCACATCATCTTGAACGTCCTGGCAGCTGCGGCACCATGGGGTATCCACAATTTCCCATTCTGTACAAGTAGGCGTAGACAAGTCCATGTGTTGTAGAGAACTGAGGCAGAAAATAGTTCAAGTCAAAATTTGACATTAGGGTCTTCAGGTAGGGATTTGGTAATCCACGAATTTATGACCCAAGGGCAATTCAAAATTCCCCAACCGCCATTGCTCTGTACCGAACTAGCTGGCAGGATGGAACAGCTTGTGGCCAACCCTCGCCATCAAGAATCCGATCCAGCTTCGCCTGATTGAAAACCTGTCTGTTATGTTGAGATCAAACGGAATGCGAACACTTGGGTCGAATGCAGAAACGAGAATGATAATCATTTTATTGTCGTCAATCCTCCTCTATCTGGTGATAGTCAGGGATTCTTGATAATTAACGAGTACAACACAGTGCCCACCCATCCATGCATTCTTCATTTCGGGTGTTTCGTACGGTTTGTCGTTTTTGACATTTTATGTCTTTACTCTGGCACATAACTCGAAAAACGTTACACAAAAGCGTCACACGAAATCGTCACGAACATTTCTGATGATTTTCGCTTACAACCAACTAGGTGCTACGGAACTTTATCTTCGTCAGTTATCATCGTACAAAAATCGTTCACCACTCGTTGGATAGCTCTCGATTTACCTAACCATATTACGTTAACCACTGCGGAGTGCGTGCCCGACAAGCTGCGGTATGAGCGTGATTGTTTAAATAATTGTTTACACACAGGTGATCATTCTCAATAATTTATATTGTCTATACGAATGCAAGCTTCATAATTTATGATGAACCCTACAATTAAGTATAACAACTACGCTACTGGGGTAGGTGATGTAGCATTGTTCGAAGGTTCTTGAATCACTTCTTTAAAGACATAAAATGTCCCAATGTGTTGCAGACTCGTATGCAAGCATTTAATTCTCGACTGTATCAACAACAGGATGGAGTTGACATTCTTTTGACATTTTCATGTCTTTGCTTTGGCACATAAACTGAAACGGGAAAAATTTGTTTCCTTGATTCACCCTTCCCCTCAGATCACGTCAGAACACAAGCGACAGGCGGGCCACTACGTCAGAGCCTATGTTGCACGAGCGTATGACGTCAGACGGCTGGCCGGAGGCCAACTAGTACGTCAGAGCCTATGACGCACGAGCGTATGACGTCAGACGGCTGGCCGGAGGCTAACTAGTACGTCTTAGCCTATGACGCACGAGCGTATGACGTCAGACGGTTGGCCGGAGGCCAACTAGTACGGCAGAGCCTATGACGCACGAGCCTATGACGTCAGACGGCTGGCCGGAGCCCAACTATAGTCCGGCAGATATTTCTGTGTGCACGGGTGAAAGTGGGCTGAGGTCGGTGAGCGCCCCCTCCCCTCTAATACATACCTGCAGGGACTAAGGGTTGCGAAGTGTAGGGAAAATCTCCCATTGAGTTATCGCTAGAAAGGGAGAAATCCCATGCAAGGGTAGTAGAAAGGTAGAAAGGGTAGTCCCATGCACACAGAAATATCTGCCTGACTATAGTACGTCAGAGACTATGACGCACAAGCGTATGACGTCAGATGGCTTGCAGGAGGCCAACTAGTACGTCACAGCCTATGCCGTAAGAGCCTATGACGTCAGAGGGCTTACTGGCTCGGTGATCGGGTTTCAATAAGTCTCTGGAATTCCGCGCCTTCATTTTGCATTCATTTACATCTTCACGTAGAAAAATCCTTCATCTTGTCGCTAATTTTTTTGAATAAATTTTTTTTTTTTTTTTAATATAATAGAACTTTATTGCAAAAAAAAAAGCATTACAGTTGGAATAATTTTATAACAACAACGGGTAACATGGCACATGAGAGGGAGGTGTAGTCCATTGACTTACTCCCATTACAAAAAGTATATACTTATAAGCAGTTGTAATGGTGACTAGAAAAGAGAAGAGAAGACTAGGGTGATCTAGGCATTAGGGTTGGGCATTGACGAGGAGGTCGGTATGGCGCTTTCTCTTTAGTCTTCGGCTTGGACGATCAGGGGGAATTGCGAACAGGATATCAGATGCAAGAGGGTTTGCATAAAATTTTGCTAACAAAATTATACATGGAGTGAATACCGTCAACAGAGGATTCACCTGCAACGAAGTCGCAATTGCTCAAAAATCCAAAAACGTCCCTTAAAAACACTAAAAATCGTAGTTGAAATTCCATATCATTCGAAGGGGGACGAGAGGGGACAAAAAAGTGGTTGAAATTGATTGTTTGAGGTTGAAAACGTTTTTTGAGGCTCTATTTTCTAACAAAATAGATTCAACATGCATGAAAATGGCTTTTTTGAGGCTCTATTTTCTAACAAAATAGATTCAAAATGCATGAAAATGGCTACAGGTGAAAAGAGTAGTCATACATAAGTACCGTCTGTAAACCATTTTTAGTGAAGAAGCTCACCTCTGAGTTTGAACAACCATCTTCCACCATATGGGTCAATGGCGTTTTCCTTCAACTAGGGATGGCCATCGGTAGCCAACATATCGATATTTCGATATTCGATAGAATCGGAGGTAAGGTATCGATGACGGTATTTATCGTATAGCTCAGTATCAATACTTTTTGCAACCGATAGTATCGATCAAACATATCGATATTTACTAAAATATCGGTTGAAAAAAACATTCAATTAAAAACTATGTAAATAGGTATCTACCCAAGCCCAACTGTAATATAAATCTTCTGGCAATGAGTTTTTGATTATAGTATCATACCTATTTAAACATAAGTACTTCAGCTAGTAAGGATGAGGACTGGAAACGGCCAAACAAATAGATCGCTGTATAAAATACGTGTAGCCGATTCACCTGAATGCGACCACTGCAACGGGGTAGAAGATGACGTCGAGCACAGGATTGTTGAATGCCCATTTTACGAGGAAGAAAGGAGGAGGTATAGCGAATTCTTTGGCGAAAGTGGACTCAAACACATAGGTACTGAAGAAAGGAACAACCGAGGAACTACTAAAAATACTGAAATTTATGAGAGAAGCGGGGATTCATTTATAAAAACTTTGAATTTTCATTTTATCTATTATCCATTTTATATATTATTCAATTATAACATTATTCGATGGAATAATTTAACTGGCGATATGTATTCAAGGAATATGTAATACCTACACAGTCTATACCTAAATAAAAAAGAAAAAAAACATATGTACTTGTTTACGACACAGACAAATTACCTAAGCATAAATTACGACACAGACACCTACACTCACCCTTATCAAAATAAACACAAAGGGTTCCCTGATTGAATTATTCCGAGGCTGCCGTCAGAATACACTTCGGTTTATTCCTACGGTATCAACGATATCTATTTCATTGATTCCATGTCCAAATTTCAAATAAGCTTTCAATCCACCGTTTCAGTCATACTTTTAGCCAGTATGAGGATTTAGCCCAGGATTTAGCTAAAGGGTGTAAATTTCGTGTTTTTATTTTATTTGCATTTATCATTTTGTTTTCATTCAGGAAACATCCAAGATTTTCACAGAAAATCCGTAGGTCTACAGAATAATAATATTATTATGTGAAGTTGGCGTCGCTGAAGGAACGCAACGAATATGAATCTGACTAGTCCGTCGACTTGGGTTCGATTTCGGTCATTTCAAATTCGAGTTTACCGGTTCGTCGAAACCGGGCTTGAGGGAGTCGTGGAAATGGGAAAACCGATTTCCGTCGCACAAACGTAAACCGATTTAAAGAGGCCAATGTGACGTATTTACAGTGGCTCCGGATGAGGGGGAGGGTCCGGGGCGACCATGAAAGCCACTATAAATACCGACTGCCGACCCCGGCATACCAACCCACGTAATGAAAGGGTTAGCGAATTAGTGAATAGGGTAATAAAAACCCGCCCTTCCGAAGGGCACCCCCGCTGCCCAGGACCCGCTGCTAATGGCTTTCAGGAATTTTCTAATAAACTCCCAAAGCTCACGAAACCCGCGTCTCTCCCTCGCCTCAGGGGCAGTCCCTACCCAATTTTCAGGCCCGGGCGTTGTCGGATACGGCTGCGAAGACTACGAGGGCGTACCCTTGGTTTTCCTATGATTGCCCATCAACTTTCTGTAGATTCCCTTAAGCGGATTATTCAATCGAGTAGGGAGTCACCCTCACCAACTCCTATTATATTCCCTCTCTCCCGTAATATTACCCGAAAAACGCTCGAAACCCGACTTTCATGCACCGCCTCACCCTATATTTATTAAATAATTACTATATAATTGATTTTTCCCTCTCTTCCACTCCCCTTCGCCTTGTATTAACCTCCGAACCACACAACCCTGTTATCCTCTCTCATACGCCGTTTAAATCGATTAAACCACGACCTGTTGGGTGACTTAGCAACACCTCAAGGCTCCTTCAGACATCGCCTTCGAGCCCTCTCTATTCCATTGTACTGTCCAAACACTCCGCGTTTCGAGGGAAAATGTAATTTTCCCCGCCACTTGGAAGCCCTGATTTCGACAAGAAAATTCCGTCGGTGATTAATCCAATTGACGAGTTTACATCTGAATACGACACTGGTTACACAGGGCGAAGGAAAGTGACGAGTGTCGAGAAGCTATAAATATCGAGGGGTAAAACACGTGTACCCTTAGACAATACCATTTTACTTAACAACTTCATGGCGGTCATTAGCATTGATACTCTGATGAATACGCAGGAATTTTGAGACGTTTTTATTACTACTCATCTATGTACATAATACATAGATGTGTAGGATTCAAAACGTCAAGCCATGGCGCCAAGGGAGGATTTCGAAACGGGTAGGCTGCTTGTGAAGTGGTTTAGTTGGTAGGGAAAGGACGGTTGGGGAAAGTGGATATCATCACTTTTTTGATATTTGCTATGCGGTTGTTCATTACACGGAGTTTCGGTGGTGGGATGGGGGGGGGGAGGGCAACCCTTTTTGTTGTTGAAGTTGAGAAGACCTGTAGGGTCAATATGCAAGAATAAATTAAGCAAGCTAATGAAAGTATAAACTAATGATGTATTAATAAATTAACTAACTTCTAAATTCTAACTTAATAAGAAGAACATGGTAAGGGCAAAGAATGGGGTTTTTCAAGTTATATAACTCGGCTACCTTTAAACATAGCGACTTGAATCTCTTGGAAGACACTGGCTAAAGTTGAAACAAAGCTGTGTGCAAAATTCAAGTCAATCGGTGAAGGTGGAGAGGTTGTAGCCTTGACCTTCTGAATAAGAACAAGAAGAACATGGTAAGGCCTAAAAACAGAGTTTTTGAAGTTATATAACTCGGCTTCCTAGACCAAGAACACCCAGACCAAATTTCAAGTTGAGCGGTCAAATAAGAGCCGAGATATGGATACCTGGAAAATTATAATATAATTTAAAGAGTATGTTATATATTATACATATAGTATGTGATTTTTAGTGTCTTTTGACAGTGAATTCAGGATGGTCTGGAATGGATTTTGGTATAAAATGGTATAAAATTGCTATAAAAACCAAGAAAAATAGCTTCCTCTTCTTAAAAAAAAACTCTCTAAAAGGATGATCTCAATTTAACATTCAGGAAAATGTACTAGCTGATATGGAAACACTCTGAACTATTAGTTCACAATAAATTGCCACTAATGCAGCAACTAATACAACCAATCCGGACCCACTGAGGGGTAGCACAAAGAAACCGAAGTTTACAGAAGTTTCAAAATTACGTTCTGCGGTGCATCGTCGATGCTGTATGTCTGCTACAGATAGAGGGAGTTAGCGAGACTGTAAGAAAATTCGTGATGGAGCGAGAATCACAAAATATCCAACTGTTGAAGTATTGGAACTACAGGTTAGTGACGTACTGAGACGACCTCGGTCATGACTCACTAAATGTTTAAATGTTTTCACGATGCGTGGTCAAAATTAGCCGTAAATGAATAAATCAGTCGCTGCACAAATATTTACGTCTTGTAAAATGGTTAAATGCTTCTCGTGTCGTACCAAGTGGTAAGACGAGGTACGACGCCTGTTTACAAGACCACCTACTCCCGGCGAAGTCCCTTTAGGGCGATATCATACAAATCTTCCTCGTCTTGATTAGAAATGTCCCTTAGCAAATCCCCAAAGCCCTACTCGATATTAATTGCCTGACACGCAACCGGTTCGGCGACAGATGGCGTCCCATTCTCTCCCAGAAGTGGGTCTCGCCCTTCAAGGCCCGTAAGAGGGCATATTTGTCCCGGAATAAAACCGAAAAATAAGGGAAGCATTGAGTCCAGCGGAGCAGACTCCACAAGAGGATTTGCTCAGGCTTATCCCGACTGCGAGGCGACCCCTTTTTCGGCGGAATTAATTCGTTACAACTGTCTGCCGTTACTGTGAATGTTTTTCACCCCTTCAGATATTCCCTAAGGTTTTTCCTTTCCTCCCCGTGCGCTCTACCCTGAAAACCGCCCTTAACGTCCCCTTTCCTTCGCGCTACGAGTTTTTCAATCATTCACAACGCTTTTTCTTCCCCTGGGGAAACTCCTGGGTCTGGTAAATAATTTCTGTTCAACAAGTGTTTACTGTTTCTTATTAGTTTGAGTTGGGGACACTGATGGCGGGGGGGTTGTTGGTCTTTTAGTGAGGGTGCCGACTGAATGAAGCGAGGATGAGTATTGTGTGCCTTCCGCAGGGTTCTAACGCCGGGGACATTATAATGGAAATCATTTTCTATAAACGATCGATTTGCTCGGTGAGAAGGGGAGACGTCCCTCTGGACATTTCATGAAGTTTGGAGCACAAACACATTAATTACAGAAAAAAGAACCAATTTATCGTTACTGAGTGGTTGATCGAGTGGTCGAAGAGTGACAACCGGGAAGTGCGTCACCGTTACGAGGAGCATTCAGAAGTAGGTTAGAGCACAAAGTGAGTATTTTTGGGTCAAAAATTGCATGAAAAAACTCAAAAAGTTTGAAAACTCCCCATTAATGGTATGGGGTTGTGAGTTTAGACATAAAAATATCATTTTAAGTACAGACGGTTGGGATTGAATCAGTAGAATCAACCTAAGTGAAGGACGCTGAAGGAAGATTTTGGTGGACAAAAATGTTTGGATTTTGTATTTTGGTGGTTCAGAAATTATGTAAGAGTAGAATGAATAGTTGTAGAATCGCTACTATGCTTCGAAAATTTACTTATTAGTTACTTAAATTTAATGCATACCTGGATTTTCAATTATTCGTTCGGCTGAGCGTAAGGCAGATTGGCATTGGTAGTGACTTCACGGAGTGAGGGAAGCTTATTGAACAGGCGAAGTTCCTAAGTAATTCAGGCTCCCCGTCTGAACCGGGGCGAGATTGCGCTTCGCAACTCCTATTAAATTAGCGGAACTCGTCGTAGCGGCTGTTGACATCGTTTGGGGTGAAATCCTACAGTTCTTGACGCGCATCGAGAGGGAGCTGAAGGTAGATACGGCGTGGGAAATGAAATGAAAGGAAAACTTGCCAAAGTAAACGTAACACAATTAACGTAACGTGGCAACTCTAACTGAAAATTATTCCCATATACATACAGAAGATAAGAACCGCTTTCAATTACTTGCACTAATTGCGCTACTATGAGTAGGTACCTACCTCCTACAATATCAGGTGGAAAACTAAGGATCGGCATCAATTGCAAAATATCAACTCAAACTTGAAACATGACACAGCCCCACAAAAAAGTTCAAGATCCGACAGACTAACCATGGCATGCGCATGTCGAGGGTCTCACGGCAACTTCCCACATCGTCATTTTCGGCCAAAATGAGTTATGCATACCATTCGAAGCGTCTTCTCCCAGCGGAACTAACTATGTATATGTTAAGTACCTAAGTTAGGTAACACTAAATCTCACGATTTATTTTCTGAATTACTCAGTAAACATAGTCAGTGGCAGATGGTTTTTTGGCTCTGCTGAAAAGTTGCCGAAATGGCGATGTGGGAAGTTGCCGTGAGGCCCTCGATGTATGTTTCGACGCTGATCACAATCTGGTATCCAAAAAAGTTGTAAACCTGTAAAATTCGACCTACGGTCAAAATCACCCTTGAGAGGGAATTGGGACATGATTTTCGGGTGGCAAGTCCTCAAAGGTGCTATTTGTCTCTATGTCCATGCACAAGCACAATCCCTTTTTTTGGCAGCGGATTGCATGCCCATCATGGATTTCTCAGGTGGGATTATGCATGAGTTCGTCGTGTTAATCATACGATATACAATTAGAGGAGGTTTCAAAATTCTGATATTAAACCTGCTAAGTATGCACATAATATTACTTTTTGTGGGTTAGGCAGAAGGTTTTTTGAATCGCCGCTACCTACTAAACTTGAAGTTAATAACCACGAAAAGGGAGTGACTCAGCGGAAAACCCAGTCAAAACCTTCCCCCTGATATTCCTCCTGAATGAATTTACAATAGCCGGAAACGCTTCTGTATGACGGCAATGATGGAGGACTTTGCGAGCGTGAGGTTTTCCGGTGGTGATTGGCAGGACTGCTCAGTCACCGGCCCGCTTGCCACCTTTGCCGTTCAGGTGGCCTGTTTATTTCTTCCGTTCAGAAATCCAAAGGGGAAAAATACAAGATGGCTGCGCGAAACGTGATATAACACGCAGGGGCCTTCTTCTGTTTCACTTGGCCACTAAACGGTTGAGACATAAATAGTTTTGATGGCGTTTTGGTTGGATATTTTCAATAATAAGCCACATGACTCTACGAACAATATCATAGCTAGTTTATAACATTCCTTCGAAATCACCTGCCTCACAAGATGACAAGAAGTTTGAACATGCTCTTGGTTTGGCGTAGTACTTACTTATATATAGTATTACCCAACTACCCCATGTCTTACATTACACAAGATGGATGTATTCGGGATAGATTAGTTGTTGCAATATTGATAAAACGACTTTCCTCGTGTTCTTTCCTCGTGTTGGGGTTAACAGTACATTACTTCACATTAGAAAGCCGTAACTCCCCTCACTCGTTCACCGTCAAACTGGTTCTATTTGGTGGAATTACAACTAGTGATCTAAAATTAAGAGCCATTATACTATCGATATATTGCTCATGTTTGCCTGTGGACGAACCTCTCGGTCTTCCGTTTCAAAATTGGCACTCAGCCTATTTTCGGGGTACGTACTTACCGAATTTTAGCCGAATCGAATCAAATCAACCATCTAGTTGTGAACTTTTGAACCACCTACGATAGATACCTGGACTACTCAATTATATCAGTATATTCGGTTTATACCTATTCCTCCAATCCAGTGTTGCCGTAGGTCTGACTAACGATAAATTACCTCGTTCCAAACGGAGTTCTTATTCTGAGTTTACTCTTGCCTAGTGTAGTGCAGTTATTGTTCGCCAAACATTGTTGAACACCCGCTTTTTACAGCCTCCCATGAAAAAGATATGTTCGACCGTCAGCGTGCAGAGTTTGCAGGCCTGGAAACAAGGGTAGCGGGAAGAAATACATTTCACCCTTCCAATTGTTTTTTGTGACTTTTTCATCATGGTTGATAAGTCTTTTTATAACCTGACTCTGTCGGGTTTTTTTACCCTCTTTTACGACTCCACATTCTGTCAAGTATTCACAGGTCCCTCGTCGCCGTGGTGAAAGAAAATGGTTGTTTACTCTCTTCCACTCAATGTTTTGTAACAGGATGCTTTCACTCTCACGGTTCCTGGTTTTCTTTTACTTTATTATATTTATAACATAGCTTTAAATTGCATACGGCGATGTGTATATTGAAATATTTGATTGGAGGTCACCATGTGTTAGAACCCCCATAATTCTGTCTGGGAATTCGCCATTCCCATTAAATCTTCAGTTTTACGGAATAGTGATCTTTTTGGATTTAGCTTAAACCAAGGTAGGTAAAACATTGATATTGACCAAACTAATTTTAAATTTTCATGACAACAATAATTGTTGAATTTTATTTTAAAATCGAAGAGCGAACTTGATTGCGTGTCAAATGCTCACTGTACACATCCACTAATATTACATGAAGGTTGTTAAAATCACGAAAACTATTATATATCGAGGTAAAATGGCCGTACAATCACTCAAACCACACTGTTTGTAACATTCGCATATCCGTTCCTTGTCCTCTGGAGACAAAAGATTGTGATACGGTGTTGTCAATCTTGCCAGTGACGTGTACATAAGAAAGGGGAAGGTTTCGTTGCAGGAGGATTTGCTTCCTTGGGATGTCGAGTACAATCCGAGAACGGCCTGGTCGCATATCAGAGGAGACCCGAGGGGCAGGCAGCTGTTGGATGGTCGTGTCGTACACAAAATTCCTACAAAGTACAAATCGGAGGTCCAACAGCTACAAGAATAGATTCTCACCCTAAATCGAATTGTATCTTTAGCTTATGAAGTGGTAAAAGTAAGAATTATTTAATATCGAGTACTACCTATTTGATCGGTTATTGGGTGATTTTTAGGTTCTCAAAATACATCACTGAAGAAAACCCTTACCTGTTAGTTCGAATGAAATATCGCAAAGGTTTGGGTACAAATCACAAACCAAGCGCTCACAGTCATGCCACGAGATGACCTGAATTTCCGTTAGCACAAGTTTATCATATGGCCCTTCAGTAATGTACGTCATGCACATCTCGTCCTTCCACTGGGCTTGCTTAGACGTCCACAACAATTCTTCTGTACATATCTTTGGCGACCAGGAAGAAAACGTCTTCTCGAACAAAGCCTCTAGAAATGCACCACGTTATGAAAGTGAGATTCGTATTTAATTTTAAATTCACCGTTTTGAAACATCCGAAAAGAAAGTCAATAGCCTGATATTGCTCCATTTCGATTTACTTACGACATTTTTCAAGTGCTGTTCTTACCGTCTTTTTCTACGCACGCTGTAGAGGGCAAATCGACGTCTAGCGCTCTCGCGAATTCGTAAGGATCAACAAAATTCTGGGTGTCCAATATCGCCAGGTCGGATAACCAGGGTAAGGGTGCCGTTGTCGGTTTGCATTGCGTGGAGACATTGAAGGTTTTAATGTAGACTGGGCTCTCTTCCCAGACGAGGTACGCTGGATTCCAAACCACAGACCCCAGGGAGGCATTATCTACGATAAGTAATGTTCATCAAGGACTAACTAAGAAGGTTTAACGAATAAGGAGGGTACTAGAGAGATTATTACAAAGAGATTTGGTGAAGAATCCAGTTCCTGTGTATATGCTGCGATTTCAAGTGCAACAGCTGTTTGCTGGAGTTGACAGTAAATGTTCAAGTAGTAGGCTCCAGTTTTACTGGCAACAATGCGGTACAATATCCCTGACGAATAATATACTTGGTTGTGCTTACAGAAAACTAGTCGTAGGTGTTTTTCTTCTGCCAAACAAGAGCAAGTTGTCAGCACCTTCCCCGTGTGCCAAATGTTGAATCCCAGACAGTGGTGGCTGACATCTGTTTTCGACTTCCGGACAGTGATCCCCATCAGCCACATTTCGTCCCCTAATAAGCTCCCATTTGGGAACGAAACTGTTCTGTTGGATCTTGAAATGAAAACTATAGTCAAACGACATCTCAATGTAATGAACAACCAAGATCCTGTGAAATTGCTTGTCAATGGCAATGGACCGTATAAAGTGTTATTGGTCATCATTGTCTGAAGACACTGGATAAATTCACACACTGTATTATGTGATTTTTTCTATCCTCTGAATGTCTACGTAAACAAAGTTTTGTCCCAAATGCAGTGTTTAGTTGAGTGTGCTTGGTTTACACCATACTTATGGGGTAGTTGTAGTATGAAAGCCATGAAAGTGGTAGAGGGTCTTGCTTCATGTACCGAGTTAGAACAAGAAATTGAGAAGTTCGGCCAACGATACTTACTTACTGGGTCTTTGCCGGAGACAGTGTTGTCACTAATGAGATGACTCTTCCCAAAAATAATACTACGACAAACGCTATCGACATGGCCTCCGATTTAACAATCTCATGGTACCTGGTTTGAACCAAAAACCGGTTTCAATTCCCAAAAGAGAGATCGTCGAAGTGTGTTTCTGGTACCAGCGATGAAGATCAGTTGAAGTGGTTTGTGTACGTGTTGTTCAAACGTGATCAACTATGTTGACAAGTTTCAATATTGTTGCCAATCAATTGCTATTTCCTTGGAAAAGGTATTTTCGATACGAGTTTAATGGTTTGAATGAAGTTGATCCTGTGATCCTGATTTCTGGTCGTAATCTACAAGTTTGAAGGAACTAAATATCTTCCAATTTATCTTATTGAAGTGGGAATGAAATACAGGGCATAGAAATGGCATCGAGTGCCAAACGGGAATTTCGGCCGGGCCCCACCCACCATGGCGGAAATTAAGATAGTAGACATTATGTATTCTACAGGTACCGACAAAAGACGTTGTCTTCAGGGTTGCATAGTTCCTAAATAAGCTTTGTAAATCACCTTCTTAGGTAGAATTCCAGCAGGATAATACTCGTACAGGATTTCTCTCATAATCAGATCGGCCACTATATAAAAAGAGCTCAGTCTTGCTGTTATCTCCTATATGATAATATCGATCAATATACATTCACACAAAATCATATTTTAACGTCTTTCGTTTCGTGTTTGTTCCAGGCCTGACACACCTCCACCAGGATTCCGCCAAAGAGTTTTCGAGTGACGCGCTGACGGGATTCGGTTCCTCCAAAAAGAAGAAGAAGAGGCGGCATAGGTGAGCCGAGTTACGCAACTTTACCTAGGCATATGAGAAAGTGTTACTATTATATACTTCCAAACCTACCTACATAGCTAAGATCACCTCAATGTGATATTAAAGTATAGGATGGTGTTACATTTGAAGTAGGCACATGAAACTAACGTTGTTTTGTGCTCATAGGGCACCCTCTTTTATCTAAATTAATAATATAGATTCCTATGAAAGGAGCTTCAGATCTTCCCTCAGCACCAACCATCAGCTTGATTCTACTTTGAGAACACCATTGTTTGCACCGTGATCAGAGAGAGCACGTGATTTAATCATGCATCGCCATATCAACTATGTCATAAATTCATTAATAATCAATTATTGCTCTAGCCAGTTCCCCACAACCGTAGTCTCTTCATCAGAGTCTTGTACGTTTAACCAATTTCTTTGTGACTTTCATTACCATCGGATATTCCAGTCAATTATTTTTTCATTAATACAAAACTCTGCATAATCAATATTTATCACAATTAATACGACGCACATGTATATAATATATAAATGTGTGTCGTATTAATTGTGATAAATATTGTGAGAGGAAGATATTATATTCCTTTCATGAAATAAGTAGATTATTGTAGACTCAAACACTCATTATTAGGAATTGAAATGTCGTCTCATCAACCTGGAAGAATTGAAAGGAGTATCCGAAACTACGCTAAACTGTTCCAGGACGATTTTCACGAGTTACCAATTGGAAGAGCTGGAGAAAGCGTTTAAAGAAGCGCACTACCCCGACGTCTACGCACGCGAGATGTTGTCCCTCAAGACAGACCTACCCGAAGACAGGATACAGGTGAGTGCTCTGTTGCCTTTGCTACTCTTGATCATAAATAATAGTGAGGCGACAACCTCGAATGAAACTTGTTCAAAACAAAATTTAACGGGTTTTGTCTGAAAATTCGATAAAAGGTACCAGAGGCGAACTATATTAAAATATCTCGATGCATATGCGATAACTTGAAATGACATCTCTTACTGCTCAACCTTGAGGTGGAAATTGAATGAGGATATTTTTTGACGGTTATAAGTTCTCATAATTCATATTATGAATTATTAGCTACATATTATAAATTACGACAGCCACAGTGCAAAAGCCTTAACTACAATTATTTTCCAAAAATAAGGTTTTGAGCTTCTCTGGTAAATTTGGGCCTTGTGCACACGCTGAGAGGGACAGAATCGGGCTACAGCGCTTCATTTATCCTCAATGGATGTTTGAAGTAACCCGTAAGTTGGTTACAGTTACTGTTGGAAAGTAGCTCTTACCGTTTCCTGAACATTTTTGATTTTAGTACATACAGGCTTTTGCACTGTGGCTGTGCAACACTATTAAATAGTGTTGTCACAGTGCCATTATAATTATTGTAGCATCTACGAGGGACGTCCGGAAAAAAAGGGGACAATTGTTGTAGGGGGTGATGGGGAATTTTTTTCTCAAAGTTGGCATACCTGCGTGTGGGGGAACTCCTAACGGTCACAACGAGCCCTCGCCCGTCTCAGTTCGTTCAAAAATGTCGTCGCAGGAGCCCGTTGCGTCAACCTCTGCAAGTGTTCTTTGCTCCACCTACCGAAGGTGCGAGATTCGGGCAGTGATCAAGTTCCTCACTTTGCGCCAAAATTCAGGTGCCGAAATTCATCGTCAGCTAATGGAAACCTATGGACCTGATGTGATGACACGTTCGAAGGTTTTCAAGTGGGTTAAGGAGTTTAAAGAAGGTCGCACAGACACGCACGATGAAGAAAGAAGTGGGAGGCCGTCTGTCGTTTCAGAAGAACTTGTGCAGCAAGTCAATGAAAAAATTCGCAGCGATCGTCGTGTGACCCTCGACTCCCTTCATGAAATGTTCCCACACATCTTAAAAAAATTAAGGACAAAAGGAGGGGAATGCTGACTCGAGGCGTGACTCTCCTTCACGACAACGCCAGGCCCCACACCGCACGTGTGACCCAGGACCTCCTTGTGAGATTTGGATGGGATATCATTAACCACCCACCATATTCCCCTGACCTGGCGCCCTCGGATTTTCATCTCTTCACAAAACTGAAGGAGTTCCTGGGTGGAAAACGGTTTTCCAGCGACGAGGAGGTCAAGGAGTCTGTGGAGAAGTGGCTGTTCGAGGTGGAGCGGAGCGTCTATGACGAAGGCATAAAAAAGCTCGTGTCTAGGATGCAGAAGTGCGTGGAACTTGCTGGGGACTATGTTGAAAAATAAAGGACTAAATTTTGAACATATCCTGAAAATTTCATTAAAATATATGCATTTTTCTATTTTTAACAGCATTTGTCCCCTTTTTTTCCGGACGTCCCTCGTATTTTACTGTGACGTGGATACTGCGAAACGTCAATTATGGTTCATCAACACACTCAATGTGCAGCGCTTCATTTTACGCCTGATAGATTCGATATCCCTCGAAGGGCTCCTTGGAGGGATTTGAATGACAATCTTTTTCAGCGCTCTGCGTCGATGAAAATTATATAAATATAATTTCGAAAGGGGGGAAGAAAATGCTTAGCAAAGAAGAAATACGACTCAAGAGAACCTTGGGGTTAGGTAACGGTGTTCCCGATGAAAGGTTCCCGAAGGATAAGCTAATAGGAGTCCCCCCCGCAAGCCCTTCCTTCTCACTTTCCACCATTCCCGACAGGAACTCCCTTTTGTACGAGAGGCCAAAGTTGCCCGTGGCAACGGCAAATCGGATCCGGCAGGCTCTGATGTGATTCTCGGGGTAGGTGAAGCGGCTAAGAGGATACCCCCGCTCTTCATCACCCGGAGGCGGCCACTTTCCGCCAATCTCCTTTTGGCCAATTCACCGTTGTCCCAGATTATCATGTTACTGTGCCCACGTTAACATTATGTGTCCTCCGGTTGGTTCGTGTCCGTATTGTCCGACGATTGTTCGTTATTAGTAATTGGAGATCGTTTTCTTAAGGATTGGTCTTTTGGTCACTGAAACTACTGCGTCCCTTCCAACATCTGAGAGCTCAATTCGGCACCTCTGCTGCAACAGACCAATCAATTTATAATGAGTGATCGAGAACCTCAAACACAGTTAATGGTATTGCTATTACTTCCTTAACCAAGAGGAAGTTGACAACAGTGGATAACGATGCCAAAATGGGGACTTAGAGCGCCTAACAATAACCATGGAGATTAAAACCGTTAATTTTGATCTGCAATCTCTAGAAATAAAAGACGAGTTTCAAAAACGAAAAAATCGATTTCCACCAAAAATAAGAGTTTTTTTCCTCCATCCCAGAGTTTTCTGAAGGGCCCGGAGACGTGGAACCAAAAAATAAATCGATATAAACTAATCGATTTGTCTCAAATATTTATATACATCCAACCTCCAGAAAATATCAAATATGTTTGATAATAATTGTACTTGTGAAAATATCTGTATTATGCAAAATGTGTATATAAACGATTTGAAATAAGTAAATAAACTAAAGATAACAGTTGAGGAATTAATATAATATATTATATTATATTAATTCCTCAACTGTTATCTTTAGTTTATTTACTTATTTCAAATCGTTTATATACACATTTTGCATAATACAGATATTTTCACAAGTACAATTATGAATGCAACGTTCTTTTGTTTATTATCTGTGCCTAAGGCCAGTGACCTACAGTACATTTCTGTTATTCAAATTTTAAATCTAGGTATGTTGGATTTTTGGAGGGTCATTATGAAGGTACCTACATTTCTGTTATATTCAAAATTTAATTTAAGGATGGTGGATTTTCGTTTTTAGATGGTTTTGGAATGTTAGCGTTTCGAATACAGCTACAGAATTAGTTGTTTTAAAAATTATTGCTGATGGTAAATTTTCGAAAACCGAGGGGGCTAGCCAAGGCAACTGCCTATTGTAGAAGTCATTGCTTGGGCGTGCAATTGATAAAATACTTAGTGCGTTCAACCTGGTAGGTCTGACATCACTTCTCTTCTTGTATTTATGTGTTGTCACTAAGTACTTTAATACACTTTGTATTCGTAAACATAGTGGAATATGTAGTAAGATTCCAACTCAATTAATCAAAGAAGGGTCGTAATTTGGACACCTAACGGAAAGAGGTCATTAGGCATCCATTCCTGGCACCGAACTGCTACTTCTCTGAAGCCATTAGGAGGCCGAATCACGCAACTCCCCAAGATGTTGTTTGTTTCGAAAAAACGAGGCGATTAACAGTGAATTCGATCACTTACTGTTTAAAAACGGTTTTCGTCCTCTAGAAGCAATTACTTATAATATTATACTCGAGTCCCCGCCTCGACCTATCAGTTCTTCGAGAAAGTTAGGCGCTAATGGTCTTTTCCGAGTTATTTAGTCGAAGGAAATTGCGTTAAGCCATCAGCAACAAACATTGTGGAGTAATTCGTTCCAAATAGCTTCCCCCTGCATCGCTCGAAGACTTGATATCTCTTTCTCGTGAACGGGGTGGGATAATGGGGTCGGTGGCGCTAACATTGTTAAAAAGTATTTAGGGTTCCGTTTTTCGGGTGGTGGGGATGAAAGAACAATCTTTTACATCGATGGAATTTTTTTTCTCTCTTCGGGAAGAGGGCAACAAGATTTCTTAATACCCCCTCTAACTCACGGAATAAACTGCGAATAGAGGGGTTGGCTCGGGGAGTGGGAAAATGTATACCGAGAAAGAGTATAAAAGAGGAAAGAGAGAAGGGATATCAGGGCTACATCATTAGGCTCCGATGATAACGTGATTACTCCAGTAGGGAAAAAAAGGAGCTCTATACAGGGGAACGGCGGGAGTTGTTTGTGTTGTTGAGCCAAAATGGCGACGCCATTAACAAGAAATGGGAAGGGCTGGTGGATACAGGAGGGACAGAGAGTAGAAAAGGTCTTCAAAAGACCCCAACAACCTCCCCAACCCTCCACCATTCTAGGGCTGTTCTTTTTATGAGAAAGCCAGATGAAAAAAGAGCAAAAGAAAAAAAAATTCTCCTCAAGATTACTGGATGATTCTCAAGAAACTGGAATAGCCAACGTCAAGAAGATAATTTTCTTGAATAATATTTCAATAATTCAATAATTCGGTAATTAATAAAACCAACAAATTAATATTCAATGCGGAATAATTTTAATTCAGTCATAAACCCCTGTTTTATGGACACAAAACGATTTCCAAGTAGGTACACGGTCGTACAATAACACTATTTATACAGGTGAGTGGGTACATCATGTTATTTAGACGATACGTCACCGTTCTCACTTTTATGAAATTACCAATAAAATGTTCAGATGAGTGGTGAATCAGATCAAGAATAACTGCGGATTCTTGTTTAGGCCTAAGGGAGCCGTGGAGTTATTTAAAGGTGACCATATGGATATGCTACCCTCGACACCTTTCCCTCTTTTTTTATAATGATGCCCTATGAATAAACCCCCAATTCAAAAATCACTCCTACGGTTTCTTGCCATCGAAGTCCCTATGTGACACTTTTCTATGATCCTCCGCGGCCCATTCTAGACATTTTTCCTACCCAGAAAACATGATATCTAGTTATTAAAGACAATGCTACAGCCATGCATCCATGTATTAGGATTTTTGCGGGGGTTGAAACATGAACACCTAAATTTGAACATCCATCCACCCAGTGTAAACTCACTACCTTACAAATCCCCTCTATTTTTGGTGATATCAAAGTTAAGGTTTTCAAAAATTGCATGTAATTTTGGTACCATAACTATATTCTTGTAAATATTTGGATAACCAGGTGTCCGTTCGGTTAGGCGACCAGATGACTACTCCTCACATTAAGTCTAGGACTTGTGCTGTGGAGAGTATTGTCTATTTATAAATCAACTACCGTACACCTACTATGCTGCCCTGTTAAGGTTAAACGCCTCAACTCAAAATTCAAAATATCGCAGAAATTCGCCAAAAGATTTCACCTGAAATCTTTGATGGAAGTTGACTGCAACTCATTATAAAAACCCCATTTTTTGATGAGATATCGATATGACTTCAACCAATTCAACGGTGAAAAAACTCGAAAATTAATCGATTTATAATCGATTAATTGCAGTTGAGGAGATTTTAAAATTTCCAGCTTACGTTTTAGGTAAAAAGCCTCAACTTGCTCTTGAGGCAGTCACCTTAACGTAAACAACTCAATTAAACGGATGTTTTGTTACGAAATTTTGATTGTCTGCCTCAACCGAAATCTGAAGCCAAAATAATGTAAATGTAGGTAAAACGCCTCATCTCAATATTTTGGTGAGTTGAGGCGTTTTACCTTAACACTAGCGCGAAAATAAACAAGTTTTGAGGCATTTTCATCCTAGAGTTGAGGCGTTTTACCTTAACAGCATGTCGTTGAAGCGTTTTTCCCTAACATTGACCAATTTTCGTATGTTTATGGTTAGAATTTTCCCCACTTGAAATTTGGACTTCACCATCGAAAAGGCCAGGTTCAAAATAGGGGGCTTCCGCAAAACCCCATTTTCGTAAACATTGGACTGGTTGTGGTTAAATGAACGCTCCGAGTGGCTTTTGGTGAATTTCAAGATATTAAAATGTTATGTGTAGGTACCTCAAATAGCTGAAAGCTAACAAATTTGAAAATGATGAACCAAAATCTAGGATGGATTCAGAGTGCCGTAAAAGGGATTTGTATTGAAATGTACCAAAAATGTGGTTCTGATTGCAATTTCGTATTGTCTATGAAAATGTGATGAAGGCTTAAAGGTAACGCCTGAAGTTGTTTTTGGGAAGTGACTCTTGAGACAATTAACGCCACTCCGACTCGTTCCCCACTTTATGTTCTAATTTCAAAATTACTACCCAATTAAGAAGTCGACACAGTGTTTTAACCTCAAACGCGCTCATATGATACGGCGGAATTAACCTAGAAAAACTGCACCTGGGGAAAATTCCCGAAAAAAAAGAAAAACACTTTTAAAGTCACTTGATGAAAGTTTAAAGAATCGCCTGGAGCCCTTTTTTGGCAAGTGACTCTTGAGAAAATTAACGCCACTCCGCCTTCTCCACCTCGTTCCCCACCTTTTGTTGTCATCTCAATTATTCCATTAAGAAGGTGGAGGCTGAGAGGGGGTAAAAGTGGCAAAAAGAAAGATTTTTTTATTAAAAAAAAGAAAAGAAGTCCGAGGGAAAAAGAGGGTGAAGATGGAAAGTCTAACGAAGGAGTTAGCTGATAGCTTGG
The DNA here is from genome assembly GCA_963920205.1 of Stenodema calcarata. Classification (NCBI taxonomy): domain Eukaryota; kingdom Metazoa; phylum Arthropoda; class Insecta; order Hemiptera; family Miridae; genus Stenodema; species Stenodema calcarata. Next base: position 15,348,127 of record OY986054.1, read on the forward strand.
CTGCTTGTTAAGTAGAAAATGGAGGAGAGTTCGCCGTCATTATCCTCCGAAACCCGTCCCACGGAAGGGCTCAGCCGCTCCCCCCGCCCCTTTGTTATAATTTAATTATTAATTTTCCGAGCAAGGAACAGAAAAGGGGGTGAATGGAAGGGGATGAAAATTCGTTAAAAGGGAACCCCAGCTACCTCGTGGAAAAGCCTTTTTGCAAACGGCTCCTATTAGTCATTTGAGAATTTATATATTAACGTAGGCGGCCTCCCCCCTTGAGGCGGAGGGGTCGGAGAGGGGAAAGGATTGGATAATTACAAGGTTCATTAGAGAACAGACTTCGTTTTCCAGAGCTCCCGAGAGATCCCGAGAGCACCCAAGGAAAACTCTCTTCGTCTCGCGGTAATATAATAGAACGCGAAGGAAAACTTTCTACCGGGCTCATGGGACGCCAAGTACACCCCTCTGCCGTTTCACTATGAGAAGGGGCGGGTAAAGGCGGAGGGGTCTTAATTTATTCATCCTACTACCTCTTAGGCTTTTCCTTTAACATCCCCAGGTTAATTGCGATTTCCACCGTGAGCGAGCGAGAGAGGGGAAGAAGGACCCATTTTACTAGTGTTTGCGGATCTTGGGAAGGTTTTGTCCGAATTTAATTTGATACGATAAACCCCCATTTTCCGGGCATAAAGGATTAATGAAAACGGCGGGAATTGCGAGTTTCGGTGTAGTTTACGGTCAATTAAGTAAATGAAGTTGGGTTCAAGAAATGAGCCAGTTTACTAAGGCTATATAATGATCTGTAGTTTCCTCAAGACAGGAGAGGTAAGATGAGGTAAAACTAAGTTGAAATGTCAGAATGAACTGCTAAGTTGGCGTTCATCAGGCCTTACTTCCAGTTTTTACAAAAACTGAATTGTGGGTGGTATAAACTGTATATATCGTCGAGGAATCAGCAACACCACCAAGCTCGTTTTTCACAACGTTTTAGGAGAGAGAAAAAACCGATTTTTTCGTCCATCAAGGCCTAATTGACTGAAGTTTTATCTCGATATCCATCATGAATGATATCTATTCATCATAGAATAGATTTTATCTAGTGATAAAAAGATCGCAAACGCTAATGAGATCAGGTGATCGAGAACAGGGTCAAAGTAAAAAAAGCCCTTGAAGTGTTCAACGGTTTCGAAAATCCTGACCACTAAGTTCAACCGATTTTCGAAATATACTGACTATGAAAGTAGAATTTAAATAGAGTAGAGCTAAAAGTAGAGATTAACTACGGAATGATACGCGTGGATTGTTTCTGCAAATAACGTTATAATTCACAAAAGGCAAAAAATCACAAAAAAGCTAAAACTATCTAGAACTAGTTACCTAGGAACTCAAATCCTCAAAGTTCAAATCGTTTGGATAACTTCTGACTGAGTGACTGAGTCAGACTTTTTTTCACCTAGATTGGTTGCAGTCAACACTGTATGGCGTGGCCCCATCCCGAGCTGTCCACAAGGCTCCCGGGCTCTATACACCATATACTCGTAATCAATAAGTTTGAATAAATAAACGATTGGAGCTGGATAAGCTCAGGCCAACCAGAAGCCTGGAAAATACTACATTTTAAACTCTAAATACCGCAGTGGTATGTAAAACGACACTCCCAGCGCACATTCGAAATTTGTATGCGATTTTTGGGGTATTTTGGTTTATTGTCGTCGATAAGGAACCATTAGAATCGCCCAAGAAAAAAAGAACCCCCCTCCCCCTCAAATGTTGAGGGTTTACGTTTCAAGATACGTAGATTCAGAAAATCGAATAAAACAAAATCTAACTTTGCCCAATTAGCGTTGTGCTAAATTTCCAAAATTTGGTTTACGGGTTCGGACCAACCCCAAAACTTTTCATAACTTTAGGTCAATGGGAAGGGTTCAAAACGAATTTTGAAACTTTGAAAATTTCATATCTCGAAAAATGCAAACAGAACGTATAGTTATTCATATTTAGATAGAGTTTATTTGTTAGAATTTTTTAAGACCATCCGCAGCTTTGTACGACCAGCCGTTCGTTCACAATGAGGGTTCAAACTTAGAGCAGATCAAAAGTCGTCAACGTGAGGGTGAATCATGCGGCAGCCTGTCGGGTCTACGGATAATATAATCTGTGGGCTCAAATGACAATTGTTCAGGAGGGGATTTAATTTAATTTTTTTTAAATGCGGCATGCCTATAAGAGCAAATTTCCGAAGAAACTGGTTTTATGTAAAATGTCTCCATTTTACTGGTTTTATAACATGTTTTGTCTTCTTTTTTGGCCGAGTAACACCTCATTTTATAAATTTTTCAACGCTGAACACGATGGTGATGTCAGAATTTGAATTCAAAGTATAGATTATAAAGTATACACCAGTCTAACCGTGGAGATTTCAATCATGAAATGCCGTGAGATTGATTTTTGAAGAAGGTTCGGGAGCTTCCGAGAGGCCTGAGGCTGTAAGTCGTTTCAAAAGTCAGGGATGATAAATATTATTTTATTCATCCTCGAACATCGAGAGCGGTTCGGTAGCGATCGTTCGGGGATTTTTCCTTCTTTTTTTGTGTCTTTCTTTTTTCGTCAGACGATATTTCCTGAATCATTGGGCAGTTATACATCTAACTGTCTATACCTTCTTTGTGCCTCGCTTTTGAGTTGGGTGCGGGGAGCGAATGAGGACGTTTCATGATTTCAAAATAACAAAAGGGCCGTGGAACCTCCTGACTGGCGGAAGGCGGAGCTAATTGGGGGCCCCCGGTCCGTGGGCCCCCCGAAGCAAAGTTGACATGGTAATGAGGCATCAGTCCCAGCCCACGGCCCCCGGGGCCCACTGGGGTGACTCGGCGTTTTTTCGCTCAGTGCGAGGCTCTAACTAGGTGCCCCCGCTACATCGTTCGGTTCTCTAACGACTAATTTCTTTGCTATTATTACTCTACTTGGGTGACTGCTGTAATTGGCTGAATGCGGATGGGACCGCTCCCACTTGACAGAACAATGGTCAGGGCGAACAACTGTACTCATGTCCGACAATAGATAATAAGAAGCTACCTACTTCCAAAACCTTCGAAAGTTCCATCATTAAAAACTATTGTAGCTTATAATAGTTCATCTGTTATTATGTAGACCAAAGGGCAGTTTGCAATATATCGAACTACCCACATCTAAAAGTGCCTTTCTTGGAGTGTCTTGAATGCCTTACAGTCCCATGCAATTGTACTACGCCAATACCTTTACAAGGAGAATGCTGCTGGAAGAAGCTCAAGATACCTCTCTGGGAGCAATCCTAGTCTGACTCACGCGAACAGGAGATCCCCATTTGTAATGGTTTGCTGAGTGCCCCTTCCCGAAGTTTTTGTTCGACCGCTTGGATGATAGCCAGGTCTGTGAATGCAGACTGGATAACCCTCTGGGTGGGCGTATTGCCTAACTCCCCGGGAACAGGGGTCACTCAGCCAACCATTCATCACACATTTCACAATACGTGGTGTCTAAATGTACTACTCAATTCGAATTCAAAGAAAATACTCTTTCGACAGATGGGGCACCGATTTTCGTTCGCGAAAATACGGGTTGTTCTAAGGACAGAACGCACCAAGGAGCAAGACCGCCGAGTGCCCTGGGTTCAATTCCCGGGCTGGTAACGAGCTTTACCGTTTCTGAAGATCTCAAAGATAGGGTGAGCCATTATACAACGATGAGATACCCAATGCGGTTAACTGGAATGAAAAAATATAGATGTACAACATTTAACTTACTTGTAAGTTAAATTTCATCACATTTGTTTAACCCTCGGGCACTGTCAGATAAAAAAACGCCTTAAAACTTCAACATACTGCTTAACCAAAATGTATCACCGTGTGAGTGTTGTATGATGGTGGAATGATCATATCTGGGGTGTTGTGTAAGATTCGTGAATAATGGAATACACGCCTTATACAAAGTGATGGACATAGAAGCCACCAAATCATCTAGATCGTCCAGTACAGCAGACAGAAGCGATTTTGAACTACCAATCAAAGATGAAGATTCAAGTCACAACTCTATACACGAAGAAGTCAACACGCCGCTTTTTCCTGACAGGAGTTCGTTGTTGAAAGATATCAAGGATTAAACCTCTCAATGTGGTGTTTATCCCATTGACGTAATGAATCCATGAAGTGCTTTTCCATTTGGAAAAATCTTCATTCAACTGCAATCAAATCTTGGATCGCCGTTGGATACTTGGATTACCAAGTCATTGTCTTCAAAATGAGAGTTTCTTTTTTTTGTTGAAAATGCTTCCGCTGTGGGATGCCTGTTTTCCCGGCAATCACGAAAATGAAAAAGTATAAACCAACCGTATTTTCAGAGGCGATTCCGGCCGAATTAAGTTCTACTTGAAGGGCGCCTTTAGAAGACTGCTTTCTTGACGTTTCCCTTCATCAATTTTGGTTCCCTTTTTCCCTTAAAGCCTCATCAACCGCTAAAAGGCGCAGGATTGACCATTAGCAGATTTGTGGAGGCTTGTGAGCGGGATCTCCCTTTCCAGCGCGGCTAACTGGTTCATGAGGAAAAAGGGATTGAGGGGAAGACGAAGACAAGACTTTCCTGTGAAAGAGTCGTTAAAGGCTTCCAAAAAAGAGGGTGGAAAGATTCGGTTTAATAGAGACCTTCAACCACCGAGGAGGGAACAGAGACGGAATAAGGGTGAAAAAACGACCAGAACAAGAAAAGAGAGATAGGTCTAACCTTATTTGTCGAGGGGATGAAAGAAGTTAACTCAAGCCGGAGGAAAGCCTTTTCTTTTTTAAGGTTGGTATTGAGGGAAAGAGCTGTAAGGGGGAAAGGCAACTTAATAGCTCGGGTTTATCTTGTTAGAACCCATTCACGGGAGTTTTTCGACCCCCATCGTAGTTTTTCCAGGGAAATTGCAGCATCTTCATTCTCAGTGTCCTCTTCTCAAAGTTATAAACTTATAATCTCTCCTTTCTCCGCAAGATGGCTGGAACCTTTTCGAAGGATAATTATGATTAGGGTTCCGAAGATTACTGAAGCCAGCAAGATTTCCTTTTAAAGGATCGCGTTTAACTCACAAGCTAAAGAAGCACCCGAGCCTGAGAGCAACCTTGCTGGCAAGGAGTTTTAGTTAAGCTTAATGAACGGAGTGGTTCTGGTCCGTTTTTGAAATTGCTTTCTGAACGCGATGGCGGTTTACGGGAGTGGATTACGGGAAAACGTTTCAAAACTTTGAAAGCCGAATCTCTTCTTGAATGGGTCAAACCAAAGTGGTGGGTACGTCGAGGGATATGGAAGATGGAATCGGTTTATCTTGATGAGCTGAATATGGCGTATCGAGTGATTTAAAATTATTCATCTTTAAGTTGAATGAGTTTAGGTTATTCAGCAATAAATTCCTTACTCGGGGACCGAATACTTGTAGTTAGTGTTGAGATGGTGTCGTTTGTACTCTTCACGATCAAGATGCTCGTTTGAAGACACAGTTTGAGGAAGATGGGGATGCTGATGACCCGTACAATGGTACTCGAAGGTAGGGAGGACTGGTGAAATAATGATGGAATCGACGAAGGATACTGCTGACCTTCGATGGTGGAAAATGTGGGACTGGAGGATACTCGCAACGACAGCAAGCGAAACTGACGTCACAGCGTTACCAAATCTCCCGCAGCTACACGATGTCCTCGCGATACAAGTCGCGGTTGTTGGAAATTTGTTCAGAGTCAAGTTCTGAACAACTGGATTCTGTCAAATCTTGACGTTTTTCTCTTTAAGGGTATAGCAAGATCAAAAGCCAAAAATTAGAATAGGTATAATGGCGAGCACACAAATCCAACCTATCAAAATTGACTTCATCTTTGTCGGTCACAATACTATTGTGACCGACAGCCAGCCATTCATGTCTTTGGTTGTCAAACATGATTTTCAACGTGTGGGAAAAGGTTTTGAATGTTTGGTCCTCTTGATGCATAATGAAAACTAGCAATCCACAGCTAGTGTAATGCAATCGATATTCAGTTTATAAATAGCTACTGGTAATCTAACAGACTCGTCCAACTGTGCACTCTTTGTGGACTCTAGTCTTCCTGCTGTAGCCCTTTAAATTTCAATGAACAAACACTCTGTTCGTACCCCTTAAAATGCTATTGCAGTGCAGACCCAGGATTCTTCTGGTGTATCTTTAGTTCTGGTAACATCTGGACATCTCATTAGAAACCACTAAATATCACGTTTCCCACTCATATCGTCCACTTTCATAGCTCATATCGTGTCATCGATTTCTCAATGGACGCCAACTCTGACCACTTGTTTACCCGATTTAAGTGGGGGTCAATTCCATCACAGAATCCCACCGCCCTTCCGCAGATGTGTTTTTCGACGCAGATGTGCAACAATGTGAAATGTCGCAAGTGTCCGGTTGTAAACCGATACGCAGCAGGAGGTGTACTTCAAATAAATCGGTTCTTCGGCCAAACACTCAGCCCCTTAGTGGTCAAGTTTGCTTTGAAATCGATACTTCCCCTACGCTCTCCACATCGCCTTGTAAAAGCGAAGGAAATTGATTTCCGAGTGGTGAGATAGTGTTAGACACCTTATAACGATCTTTTATTCTGTGGATATTCATTTCAAGTAGCCCCAGACAAACCGGAAACTGTCGACTTGTCTGTTGTATGCATAGCTGTAAGTGGTGCAACCAATTCAATGAAACCGTCCTGGAGATTTCAGCCGTTTGATATATTTTATTGTACATATCATACTCGTATATTCAGCTGTGCTTCGGTGGGAATTATTCAAGTTTTCTCTTTGTTAAAGAACATTTTATTTCTTTGATAAAATGTTGAAATTGCATTGAACCGATTCGACTAAAATTTGGCTGCAAGAACCCACCAACATCTTGAGATATTAAGATGAAGATGGTCGATCTTGGCCAAAAAATGGTTTCCTATGATGTCCAGTGTTTGCGAAGAATGATTGTGTGATTGAACCACCAAATTCCTATTATGGTAGGGTCTCTTGATCCAAAACATACGAAACATGAATTTTGGGACTGTTCTACATCTTCAACGTTCGACATTTCTATTATTTATTATTTGTTATTACTAACTGTAGTATAACACTATACGCTCAACAAAGTGAGCATGTTGCCACTCACCGTTGAGACGGTCCACACTGTCCGTTCCCATTATCCCAGTTTTCATACAAAGATTGTATTGTTCTATTATAATGATAATTATCATTAAAACCAGTGCCTTTTCATTTGCGTAAAAACGGCGTATCTATTATTAATACCTAATAATATACTACCCACGTAATGTCGCCACTTGCAAAATTAAGTGTGAACCCAACAAATTCAAAAAGCAGCTTACTAAAGCTTACTGACGTGGTACTGTGTACCTTGCGGTGGGAGATTTCAGGGAACTTCCTTTCTGTTCTTTTGTCGGTTATTTCATGTGTCATATCGTAAGCGGGATAAATTCTTTTAGCGAATTTTCGAAGGAAATGTAGCTATTGTTTTCGGTCCAAAATGTTTAAAACTCGAATTTTCGAAAAATTTTCATACCAAAATCTGTTTCAGACCATCCTGAATCCACTGCCAAAAGACACCAAACATTATATGTAATTATGGAACATTTTGACAAGTGACACCTCATTTTGAAGGTTTATTTATGCTGAACACGATGGTGAAATCAGAATTGCAATATCTCATCCCGTTCTCAAACTGGAGCACTTTGAAGATGAAGAAACGTGGTTGTTACTTGTAATGATCTTCATGGGTATTCTGCTCCAATCTCGGAATGCGATATCGCAATTCTGACTTCACCGTCGTGTTTAGAGTTGAAATATCGAAAAGCTGAGGGGGGTTTGGGGAGTATGAGGGGGAGGGGGGGGGTTTCACTCAAAAAATGAAAGTCTGACAAGTGACAACTCATTCTAAAGGTTTTTACACGCTGAATACGATCGTAAAGTCAGAATTGCGATCCTTAATTTCATTCGCAAACTTGAGTAGGTACTTTGAAGATGAAGAATACGTCCTTCATGGTTAATCTGCTCTAATCTGATGACGGAATGCGATATCGCAATTCTCACTTCTCCGTCGTATTCAGCGTTGTAATGTCCAAAACCTGAGGGGGGTTGTTGCGATGTTGGGTGGGGGGGGGGGGGTTCACCCATAAATTCCAAATATGAAACGGTCTGTCAAGTGACACCTCATTTTTAGGTTTTTTTACACGCTGAATAAGATCGGGAAGTCAGAATTGCTATATCTTATTCCGCTCTCAAACTGGAGCACGTTGAAGATGAAGAAACGTGGTTGTTACTTGAGATGTTCTTCATGGAAATCATGTTCTTTAATCAAGACCGTTTACATAAAACCAATTATTCCTTCGAAAATTCGCTCTTATAGTCATGCTGCATGACTGGGGATTTTTCATTACATTTCAATGGTAAAACTGTATGGATCGTGGTTTCCTAACAGCGGCTGTTTTAAAGATCACTATGAAGTAGTAACACGACCATTCACTTGGAGCGCTAGACGGCGCTACGGTGGCGGTATTACCCCACGCGCGGTGAACTACAGAATCTCTCTCAACCAGAGGCCAAAGTACGAATCATTGATACGTACCAACGAATTGATTTCAACTGGATGTTGTGGTTGTATGATTTAAGCTCATCTTGATATCATCAATCATCGTTTAGTCCGCCTCTCCCGTCACATGAATCTCTCAAATCTCCACAGCTCTATTTGAATTTCTCAGAGGTCAGTTGGCGCTTTGAAAACTTTGTTTATTTTGTTGGAACGAAAGCTCGTGGTCCCTTGATTTTTTGTCGACCCTTCCAACCCTTAAGACCTCAACGACGAAGCATGAAAAAAAGAATCTCCGCTAGTTGTGCGTCCGCGTCGTGAAGCTATTGAAAAAAACTTGAGAGGTCTCGACTTGGATGGCGCCTGAGAGTCTCAAGTGCCGCCAACAGGTAACATCGAGTAGCCTTCCATCATGTCGCACGTCAACATCTTCAGTTACTCGTTGCTCACGCCCTGCGTGTAAATGGATCTGCCTCTCAAACGCACCGAGTGAAATTCAAACTGATAACAATAATTTATAGAGGAGAATTTATTGTGGGAGTAGCTACCCAACAGGGTGGCCATGAGGAATAACTGAATTACCGAACCTGAATACTAGAGTATAGAGGGATAAAGAGGATTCTCTTTATCTCTCTTTAGAATCATTCAAATTCAAGGATCTCATTATGGCTTCCCAAAATAACCTGTCTTGGAGGTGATATAAGGTAGATTCACACCAACAGTCACGGGACGATCAGATCATGGTAGAATCACCGAAAGATAGGGGCAACTCAATTCACACTGCACAGGCAGATCAGTCTACTCCAGACATCAAGTGAAATTTGAGAGGATGAAGAAAAAGACAAGAGTGGGTCCATAAAATATTTTTGTCGAGGAGAGATGAAGGGGATTTCGCCAAACTGTACGCACAGCTCGTGGATGAATCATGGCGTAGTCTCTCTTCACGAATGCACTCAATTAGTTTTTCCTCCTCCATCAAATACTAGAAGGAATGCAACGAAAAATGCGAACAAACTGGTCGCACAATGGGAGGAACAAACTGGTTCCTCCTATGGAAAACACGTGACTTGACTGCGACTGTACCGTGCCTGTGAGTCGGAATACCCTCTGTGGAAACCCACAGGATGCGATCTTGACTGGACTGTCTCTGACCGTGATCTGATCGTCCAGTGTGTGTCGGTGTGAATCCATGTATATTATACAATGGTTTAGATCAGGGGTTTACAAGCTTCGGCCCGTGGGCCAAATCAGGCCCATCATGTCAGTCACTTGTGGTCCTGATTTGGCCCATGGGCCGAAGCTTGTAAACCCCTGATCTAAACCAGTGTATAACATAGATGGATTCACTATGATAGAGTGAGCTTATACTCGCTCAGGGCTTGTACTCGGGGACTAGTCCAGAAATTATACATACTGGCAGGAAAATTAAAACGGGTTTGGCCCTTGGAACTCACTCTAACAATCAATATGTCCCAGGGTGAAAAGTTTGGAGACCCTTGGTTTAAATCATTCAATTCGAAGTAAAATTGTGGATAAATTGATTTAAAATCGAAATGACCCCACAACAATACAACAACTGCACTCATACTATGTAATGTACATGTAATGCATACAACCTATGTACAGTATACTGGGCCAATTTGGATATTGGGCCAAAAAATACGACAGTGGTCCAGGAGTGCAGGATGACCTTTTCGATGTAGAGTACTCAAATTTGAACAAACCTCAAATTTGAACAATGTTTTGTTGTCAAAATCTGTTTAGTTTTAATGGATTTGCGCTGTTTCAACTCTCTTTCTATCCTACTAGTTTTCATGCAATAAAAACTCAGTTTTAACCTTTCAACTGCTACTCACTCTTTTTATCCCACTGGATCTGTTACACAGAATAATGAGGATTCTAAGTTTTCTTTTATTTATTTTGATTTGATTGTCAATATGCACCTAACAGAAGGTACTTAGTCAGTGTAGTTTGATCATTCAAAAATCAAGGACTTATTGTCTAACTAAAGATCGTACACCTCGTGTAATTTTATAGAGAATTTTCGATAGCTTCCTTTTATTGTCCTCGGTCCAAAATTTTTGAAACTCGAATTTCTGAAAACTTTTCACTCCAAAATCCGTCCCAGACCATCCTGAATTTACTGCCAAAAGACGCCATGGTGTCTTTTGCAAAAGTGTTCAGCGATGAAAACTATTAGCTGAGGTGTTACTCGGCAAAAAAGGAGACAAAATTTGTAATAAAACCAGTGAAATGGAGTTTCTAGTTTTCAATTCATTCTATAAAAGAAAATGGGTGTGCAAATACTTTTTTCACCACTCTATGTGTCATTCCTGACGATAACTCGATATAATTGAGGTATGAAGTTCAAATTTGCACAAAAAATCTATCTTGGCAATCGAAAGGCTAGGTTCGTAGATGGGCCAAATCGGGCCACTCCGAGAGGTGTTTTGGGGAGTTTTAAGGGGGGGAGAGTTACCCTTAAATTCCAAAAATGAAACAGTCTGACAAGTGACATTAATGTTTCATTTTTGGAATTTACAAATTTTGTATTTACCACAATTTTGACCCGCAATCATTTAATTTGACTCATTTCACGTATCCCCAAATTGTTGGGATTTAAAACTAAATTTTTTTTGATAAAATAATAAACATTTTCCGATTTAGTCCGTTACGAAAATTCCCTGAAACAGGACGGAATCCGATGAGGAATGAGGGATGGTAAGAGGTGGGTGTGGTCTTGTTCTCATCAAAACCTCCTTCAACCCCAGTGCCCAGGTATCGGCCAATTATTGGCTCTTCCACTGCGGGCTCTGACGTCATCGGCTGTTCAGCCAATTACAGAGACAGCGGGGGGGCTTCTCCCCTCTTTCGAGCCCCCCCTCAACAGCAGTTGCCTTGACTACCGCCCCCCTTCCCCCTTCCCACCCCACTACGGGGGGTTCATCGCACGCTTCGACCCGCCCGAATTGAAACAACGAGGAAGAAAAACCCCGGGTCCCCCCCCCCGTCCGCCCTTTATTGGCTATTCTACGGGTGAAAGCTGGTTTTACGTCGGGCGATTCTTATTGGTTTATCGTTTTCAATAGGTAATAAACCATTAACATTTACCTACAACAACAAAAATAATTATAAACTTACCTACGGCGAGGATGATCCTTGAAAATGTTTATTAACCCAAGTCAATAGGAAAGGGTGCGAAATTTGGGTGGAAACTTTCAAAACGCCGTATCTCAAAAACGCCTGCTACAATGGTACGGGTTTGCTCAAATAAAAGTAATTTTTATTTCAATGGCTTCATGCAAAAAGGGTCCTTATGCATTTTTCCCCGTTTGGAGGTAACGAAAAAACGGTTTATCTCCTTGAAATTTTGGGTTATTTCAATGAAATTTTTACTGCGCATTCCTCAAGGTAACCATTGTTAGGAACCAAATTGCTTTTGTTGATTGAACGTACAGTTTTTAGGTCCAAAATACAAACAGCTGTCGGAATAAGGCCCCTTTCTGCACGAACCAGCTGTGGTGGTTTCAAATAACGCAAAAACAACTTTAGAACACTTTTTTATTGAACAAATTATCAAATTGAAGATTAGGTTTTTTTTAAGTTTTCAAATTTCCAATTTTTAACATAACAGATCGGGTTTTTTCAATTTTTGTTGTGCGAGTCACTTATTTTCACAGGTGCAGGTCAGTCATTCATTTCCTCCTTCATCCGCCTCTTGATTGGCTGAATAGGTCGGCCAGGTGAATAGGGAAGCAAAGTAAAGACGATACTGTTCTAGAATGAGAGGTTTGCTACCTCGTCAACCTGCCACGATGATGTGTTGGATTTCGTGCAAGAAGGGAACTTATCCATTTTCTAGTTGAAATATTGCCGAGAGAAGGTCCCGTCTTGCATGAATCGGTGGAACCGAAGGTAAAGACGTAAAAACCACCATCATCTCGATTTGGCCAAATGTGGCGATAAGGGCCCTTTTTGCATGAGGCCATTTAAGTCATTTAAGAAATGTTTAGAATGGTACGGGTAATGTCACATATGGTATCCAGAACTGAACGATTTGTGCGGAACAAACAGGAAGATGTTTTCCCCCTTCATTTGGCATTAACTGGGAGCCATAGCCATGAAGTAATTTTATTTTGTTATATCACATTACAGTGTTAAATATTTGCGATAAAAGAACGCAAAATAAAGACGAAAGAATAACAACAATATTCAAACTTTTTGGAAGTGTAACCTTCCTTAGTACATATAAAATGTTGATATCCAGAAGATAGAACAAAACCTCTCGATTTTGTTAAATGACTATGTGACAAGTGTAGTGATTGAGTGTTCTCCTGAGTTATAGCCACTGGACAAGCAGTTGAAAATTATATTATAGAAAATTTTTATTTATTCAACTAATGAAATAATTAATTAAAATTAAAATTAATTAAAATTATTTAATAAACTTGACTAGCCGATGCTCAGTAGTTATGTTACTGATTCCAAATATAGATCGATTATAAACATAAATAAGAACTTTTGGTTCGGATAATTTTTTAAAACCAACTGGAGCGTCGCACGACCAGCCGTTCGTTCACAAGAACACAAAAATAATCAGTGGAACTTAACGCCAATTTTCGTACTAAAGAACAGGTGATTCGAACAACACACGGTTTTATGACATCGAGCTTCTTGTTCTGAGTAACTTTTCAAGTCTTGAGGAACGAATAATATTTTTTGGTTTACAAATAGCTTATAATTGTAGCATTATGCATTGTATAGGAAGAATTGTCGAGACCATAACTGAGTTACCAGTTGGATTTTGTTGAGTTTGGAAAAATAATTTTTACAAAAATCTAGGAGCAGTGATCATAAGAGACTTAAAAACTTCACGGAAAGTTCTGGAACAATTTTGTTGTTGCTTTAAGTGTAAATTTGAGTTGATTTTATTTCATTTCCATTTAAACATTACGTTTCAGTTGTAAACTAGGTACATGCTTACCTGAAGAAAAAGAAAAAATTAATTAAAAAGAACTTGCCCCAAAGCTGTATTACACTTTCTATATCTCCTGATGTGTGTTGTATAAGGTATTTGTGGAATTAATATAATAAACCAGCTGTTACCCACACAAATCTGATCTTAGATCCACCCAATCACTCCCCCGTGGTCTAATATCGACAGAAACCATCTCTGGAACTTGCTGATCACAATGCAGCAATCCCCATCAAAATAGGTTCAGAGGTTTGGCCGTCTATAGAGCTGAAACAAAAAATCCACAGGCATGCAGCATGGCTATAAACACGAATTTTCGAAGAAATAACTGGTTTAATGTAAAATATCTCCATTGGAGAACATGATGTCCATGAAGAACATCTCAAGTATCAACCAAGTTTCTTCATCTTCAAAGTGCTTCAGTTTGAGAACGGAATAGGATATCACAATTCTGATTTCACTGTCGTGTTCAGCGTAAAGAAACCCTTTAAAATGAGGAATCACTTGTCAGACTGTATCATTTTGGGAATATATTGGTAATCCCCCCCCCCCCTTAGACTCTCCAAAACCCTCCTTAGCGTATAGATTTTTCCAAGGTGAATAATGGTGAAGTCAGAATTGCGATATCTCATTCCGTTATCAGATTAGAGCAGTCTAACGATGAAGAACATCTAATTATCAACCACGTTCCTTAATCTTCTAAGTGCTCCAGTTTTGGAACGGAATGAGACATCGCTCTGGATCTATGTGCAAACCCTGAGCTGCAGAGCAGGAGCCACCACTTATATAATATAGTAGTGTTGAATTACGGTGTTGACCAAATATGATGGTAAAACATGATGCAACCAAGAAAACTGTCGCGTGTAGTAGTCAAAAGTCAATAGTAGTTGAGATAAATTACAAATTACGACCGATAATGGACTGTTAGAAAGCATGTAAGGGTCAGAGTGATTTGCTAGTCTTAACCAGTAGACGGAGGAGGGTGAACTGGGGGATTTTATGGGCTAATGTGATCGTGAACAAATATTAGAGCGGCTTGAGTGATTTGAAATCGCTGTTTTCATTTTGTACCCGATCAACGCCCGTGACATGACAAATAGTCTGGAGGGCGGATGGAACTGTGTGCGTGCGTCGACGACCCCATCGAGCTTCGTGTTTGTCCGAGCGATTTAATAACATAAATAAATTAACTCCGGGGTTGATTCCCCTTCGTCTCCCCGCACGAACAAATGTTAGCGTTATGAGTCTAAGTGAGACAAATGTGAAAAGACCTGCACCCGTCACAATGGGAAAAGGGGTAACATGTTTTACGGAGGACCCTCTCAAAACTAACCCGAGGTTAATAGCGCGTGAATTGATTGCGTCGAAGAATCAACATAACGTTTTTGAGGGTGTTCGAAGGGGGATCGCGTCTCGGGAAAGCCATAATTTCTGTGCGGTTGACGCCGTCCGAGGGATCCGCAATGTGCGCTTTATTGGAACACGCGTGATCATCTCGCACGGATTATGTGGCGTAAGGTGGTTAATTTCATTACTCGTGTAATCAAATCAGTCAAACAACTGTTACATTCATCGCCTTAGAAACTTTCAGCTGTTGGTAAACATCAGGAAGCGATAATCCAAACGCTCTAAGAGACTGCCATGTTGATCCCATAAGATAAAATGGACTGAACCAAGGGGTAGTACAACATCTTTCTAGTACTCATGGCAAGGAAATTCCTCAGTTCCAAAAAAATTGTATGATCTTCCGTAACCTGGAGTTGAAGGATCTTATACGCTCGTTCCAAGGCAAGCATTGGTCGATAATCACCTCTAGCTACTTGCTTGATTGAAGACAATTGCAAGCTCCAGCCCCCCCCCCCCCCAGCAAGCCCCAGCCTGATGACCGAAAACTTTACTTGTAGAGATTACTTGTATTGAGCGTAAATTGAACTGATGAGTGAACTCAAGTTCTACGTCCTTGTCCACTGGTACAACAGAGACATACTCGTAAAGTAAACGAGGCTGAAGAAAGTTATTCCAACCCGATAAACGGATAAGCGGCTGTAACCTCAAGATTTACGTTTCGCCACCGTGTCAATACCCTGAACGAGTTCCATTTTGTTCTAGATGGTCCATTTTGTTCTGGATGGTCCATTTTGTTCTAGATGGTCCATTTTGTTCTGGATGATCCATTTTGTTCTAGATGGTCCATTCTATTTTGTTCTAGATGGTCCATTCCATTTTGTTCTAGATGGTCCATTCCATTTTGTTCTAGATGGTCCATTACATCAAAATGATATTTGACATTAAAATTAACAAATCGCATCAAAATATCACCTCAAATATGGTTTAATGTATTTTTTGAGCAATTCATTTTTCGGGGGAATTGTGCCTAGGTACTCGGTTGATTTCCAAACAAAGCTAAGTTTTTGAAAGTGACTTGAGAGTTGAATTACATAATATATAATTACATAATATGTTATTATTTCGGTTCATTAAGGCTGAAAAGCATAATTTCGCACAGTGAAGCTAATCTCATAATAACCTCTATATGGGCAGCCACATTAATGGTATCAAGTCAACCATGGTATCAAGCTAGCATTAATGTGTCTTCCATAATATGAAATATGATATGATTATGATCTTATTATGTTATACCTATTCAGTATTGATTTTGAAAGGCGCATGTTGATTTTACGAACCTCAAAATTCACACTTGAAAGCCCAAACGCACGTATTTTGGCGAAGTATTTCGGGCCTCCTGCCTCCCGTTTGGATCCCCATGCTATGACTCCAGATGGCAGACAGCAGGTCCTTTGAACTGAAAAATTTAAATTCTTGTTGCTTTTTGTGTTGCATCTTCGCTAAACCACTGAAAAATTGCAGCCGCAAGATAACTTCAAGGCGGTTCATGAGTTGGATGATGAAGTTGGATCGTTTAGAAGGGCAAAACTGTCGTGAAGGACCATGAAACACGACAACCTTCCTCTAACGACCTGATGACAAAATCACTAATCATTAATCACCGATCGCCTATTTTAACACATTAATCTTAACTTGCGATGATTAAACTTCTGGTTAGTGAACTACCCCTTTCCTGGTTCCCCACTCGAAGGGGGTGAAGTAGTTCGTTAATTACTTCTCCCACGGCGAGAGGTCAACTTGGAGTTTAGTTCTCTTCGTCTCCCTCACTTGTGAGTTAACAACGACTTCCTCCGCGTCCTCCCTGTTTCCTTGTTCTCCATTTCAACTACACCCAGAAGTGCAGAACCAGTAGAACAATTATACAGGAATATTTGTTGGGTGTCTTTCATCGAACATAAATTACAGTGCTCCCCTTGCTTCCCTGTTCCAGGAGACCATGCTGCGTAGAAATTTCTGTGCAGTTAGTAAGAACTAGTTAGAAACAAAGCTGGAAACTCAAGGTCTTCGGTAGAGTGGATGATTACTAAATTCGGAGGTTCTGCAAGTTGGCAGTGGTGAAGCACCATATCTGACATTAAGTGCAATGGGACGGATGTAAAATTACATAATCAACCACCTACCGTACTTTCTACTGCAAAACCCTAAATGGTACTTTGACTTGTACTTTTTGAGCTATTATGGTGGTCCAATTGAAACATAGCTTAACCAACATTTAAGGCTATGGGTGGATAAGCGCAACCCAGACAACTGAAACGGGACATCCCCAGGGATCACTACTGAGACCGATACGTACAATGCATTCGTGTTTCACACAAAACGAAATAGCAGATAAGAGACGGAAAAGTCTATTTCCAGAAAAATCTACAGCCACTGTAGACCAATTGTGGCTGTTATACCATCATCAGTACAACACAGAATGAGGATGGAGTGGACATCTATTTACATGCGGCTCAAATCTGAAAGGTGCCTTCTGATTGGCTAAGGAGGAAATGATCAGTTACAGGAATAGATTAATCAAAAGGGAATGTCTAATTTGACTTATACCATTTTGTACAAATATGGTGTATCAACTACTAGATTATTCCTACCTATTTCATAATTGGTTCGATGGTCTTCATCAAATAAATGGTTCTATAACGTTTCTCTCCCTCTTCTAAGCCCATCCCTGTGGAATCTGGTTCCCTAACCTCCCTCTCATTGATTTGAAACCGCCAGATGGAATGTCTTTAAAATTACTTTTCTCCTTATCCCATCTATTGTGTATGATTTTTTCGATAATCAGTGTCTTTCAACACATCTTATCAATCCCTTTGACGCTGATTATCTCTGATACCGTTCTCACCTACTTATTATTGATGAGTGATTATTATAGGCTATTGAAGATGTATGATTTTCATGGTCTGCAAGAGAACCGAATCCATTTAAATCAACTTCCCTCATGGACAAACCTCACTTTGAGCGTATAATTTTATCTCCAACCGGACGCATTAACTACTAATTTCAATTCCACCGGCTATGGGGAACAGGCCACAACGGCCTACGTCGCAATTAACCCTTTGCGCCCGCAGCCGTACACCGTTTTCCATTTGAAGTTCCCTCGACTCCCATGAGGGCCCAGCAGAGCGGACGATCTGTGAGACCTGCACGCCCAACCGTGCAAACAGTTATCAACTATTGCAATAGTTTGCGATCCCCCCAACTCGTATCATACGACCCAGAGAACAATCCACCCCAACCGACGATCGCCGTGTTGGGGTTTCACGGAAAACGCCGGTTTCAAACCGGTATCGTAAGAGCTAAATCGTGAGCATCATCAGCTCATGCAGGTGCATTTAGAAATGCGGGATTATGAACGGGCGCTTCTGCTTAAATGGATCAAAATATCTTGTTTCTGCGGTATCCCGATCAACCGACGGGCTCTGGAAACATTCGAGCATTAGAATGATGATACGCAGATTCCAGTGGCTGTATACAATGTCCGTCGTAGAATGCAGATGCTGAAATGTCAACCATAGTAGGCACCAAAACGTCCAAAATAATTGTCATACAATGCATAACAAACTAGTTGGCTGAAGATCCTCCCCTTCAAGATTGGACCACAATGAAAGGTAGTTTCTTCTAACTGGCAGAAACTTCAGATCATGGATATCTTTTTGAATGAAAAATATAAATCCTTCTAAATGCAGTATCATTTATTTACTTTTGGGTTTAATGCTAAGCAGATGATAAAATAAATATGATACATAATTCATCGAATTTACAGTTTTAATATGGCGAATGAAAGCTATATTCCTGTGAGACCATCCTAAGGAGCTGTGGTTCACATTTCAAGTCAGGTCGAACAGCAACAAAGTTATCTGTGCAAGGCAATCAGCTGATCTCTTTCCCTTAATAGTGGTCCGGTCTTGAAAGCGAGGATCTTCAGCCAACTAGATGCCAAACAGAGCCTTCATACAAATTTCAATACTCTAGCACCCCGGGAAATGTGCTTTAGAATAACCCCTTTGTCATATCCCTGTGGATGGATATGGTTCCGATGTTAAGAGAGCCCACCACCAGCTATTCAGCAGCACAGGTAGCAGCACAGTAGGTCTACTTTCTGCATGGCATTGATTGGTAAGTTGTACCTGGTTACTTCCTGTTGTTGAATAGTAGAACCCTCTTGGATTCTTCGGGTTGATTGCAAATTTGTACTCTCCACGAGGTATTCTCAACACAAACCTCGAATTGTGCAGAGTGAAATATCTTCGGGTTTTCGTTACATCAACCGCTGTTACCCACTGAGGAACTCAAACCTCATCTTCAGAAGAGTTCATTAGCCCACGATATTCCCTCCAACGAGGGAAGGAACGTCCTTTGTGAAACTGGGAGGAGGAATCCCCGGCCCTCCTACAACCGTAACGTGACAACCCCGAAATTAACATCTCCCCATCACCCTCCAAAAGACCTCCAATGAATGAGTTGATTTCTAATTGAATTTGTTAATTTAAGTCGAGTTTCCCTTCACTGGAGGCGCCGACTTGGGGCGTAATAGGTTTTTGTCTACCCTTCGGCATCCATCCCGCGCCCGACAAATCTTATAATCTTGTTTGCTCCCTCAATAAGACACACAGTGCGCAATTCAGGTGTAGTTTATTTCAAAGAGACACTCCATTATCACTCTTGTAATTTCACTTAATATCCTCAGTTCATCCGGGTTCTTTACTCGTTATGGTTACTGGCTTCATCAAACTATAGCACACCAGAAGTTATTTGATCTTGACTAAAATTTGGACACTGCATACTGGATGTATACAAATCACAAGATAATACCTTCATTGAAGGTGATTACAAATATTTACGAGCATCCTACAATGAGTACTGGATGCGAGTCAACGAGGGAAGAAGAAATTGTGGCTCAGTTTGTCGGGGCATGTCCTGGTGATGTCTTTGAAAGAAGTGGCCTAATGTGAAAATTGTGAGATTTCGTACGCTGTGAGATAGAGCCTGTGTTAGTCAGGCATACGAGTGGAACCGAGGGTAATTACAGGAAAAGTAAACGGTTTACGAGGGATATCCAGAAAATAAGGTTACAAGTATCCTGGAGGGCAACTGGTGCCTGATGTCGTCACAGCAAGCGATTCTATTTTCGTACATTTGGATCATTGAAATTTCGATTATAGGAAGTTCGATGAAGGTGGCGTGCTGTGGGTGTTTGTGCGTTTCATGTTAGATGAATATAACCCTGCCTAATTCGGGAATCCAGCCAGTTCGGATTGCACTAGTATCTTCATCAGGAGTCCTCATTCCAGCTGTTGGTGTTGGGCACTCCTGAGCGCGACGCCGTTTTTGGTTTATTATCTTCGATAATGAACCATTGGAATCGCCCAAAGAAAAAAAAATTTTAACCCCCCCCCCTCAAAATTTGTTGGTTTACGTTTCAAGATACGTAGATTCAGAAAATCTAATTTAAAAAAATCCGTCCGTCACCCGTACGCCGTACGCCGTACGCCGTCCCCCGTACGCCGTCCGCCGTCCGTGCCACTTTGCCCAGTTAGCGTTGAGCTAAAATTACAAAATTTGGTTTCTGGGTTTGGACCAGCCCCACAATGATCCTCGAAACTTTTCATAACCCTAGGTCAAGGGGAAGGGGTTCAAAACGAACTTTGAAATTTCGACAATGTCATATCTCTAAAAATTCTCATGAAACGGTGTAATTTTCAGTTCACTTTTGAATGACCTGAATAATTACGAATCTTTTAAGACCAATTGGATTTTTTTGCGACCAGCCGTTCGTTCACAGTGACCGCGCAAAGGTTTAGGAAAACCACTAAACTTTCGCGTCGAAAACGGCCGTTATGTGACCCAACCCCCAGACGCCCAGAATAAAACTACCTTTTTTCATCTTCCCGGTAAACTACAGTCTAGAAATTTTAACCGTGAGTCGGGGATAGACCACATTGCAATATTTACTCGGTTTCTTGTCTGTAAAATTGTTTAAATAATACCTATTTGTTTAAACAAATTAAATTTTGATGATGAGCTAGATACTTGAAATTTTAAATATAGGTCAGAAATGGATGACATTTCAATATTCACTCGGTTTGTATGACATGGTATGAGTATGGTATGGTATATTATTGTATGTATGATTTGGTATAATACAGTATGGTATGATAGGAAAGAAATTCGTATGGTATGGTATGAGTACGGTGAGAATATGGTATGGTGCCGATTTGCAATACAGTCTGGTATAGACAGAAGGGTGATCTGCACAAGGAAGATAATAAACCGTTGTGTCAAGAATTTGCAGAGTTTTTTATCTCAAGTTTTTCCAAAAAAAACTCAAAAAAAATCGTGGAAACGGGGGCAGGAAGGCTTTTCAAAACGGTTTGGTGTCATGGGTCAACAACCTCCCGCCCCAGGGCAGTTTCCACGGCGCTTGGTCCAAGGAGTTTAGTCCGCTCGGCTGACCTCGGATACACGTACACCCTGTAAAGGTTAATGAAGCTGAACCCGCCACTTTGGGAAGGAAATGGACTCTTGGACACATCCATCCCCCTCGCTCGTTTGGTTCGGGATGTGCTTTCACTTAACTGGCCACTTTTCCCTTCAAAGAGTAGCCAAATTCAGTCGGATCGATAGCCGGATTCCGCCACTATCTCAGTCTCGGGTTTCAGAGGAGCCTTCTCGGCTGTCTATTTTAGAAGATCTGTCTATTGCTGCTTTCGCTAGATCATCAAAAAGTGAAATCCATTCTTTCGTCACCGTCCCACCTGTTGGATGGTGAACTGCAGGTGACTCAAATATCTACAATGACTCTGAACCAAAAACACATCTCGTCTGGTGGCAAAGAAGAACAATGGCCACAGTCACAACACCACATTCGAAGCATCCAATTGAGATGTTATACCCTAATATCGAAACAGGAACTCTAAACAATTAGTGAGGCGTTGAACAACTCATTCTATGGAGCCTGTTGGGTCAATATGTGAGCTCGTAGGATGCATTAGTCAACTGATTTGGAAGCCTCAGATTGCCTCTAAATGGGGAATTTAATGTGTATACATTCAACGACAAGTTCGCTTCGGCTGGACGAAACTGCGTCGATGTTTAGTAACAATACTGTTTTGTAACTGACGATGGATTGATCCCCGAAACCAGACTTAAACTGCACTTTTACTTTATAACTTTTTGGTTTTTCTTTATTTCCACGAAAGTTTCATGACAGTGAGGATAATCCTCCATATGGGCACGCCCGTGGTGGAGGATGAATCTACAAATACAAACATGAAATCAACATCACACCAGTGATCTTAATAAACTACAAGAAAAATGAGAAAAAAGATGAAAAAAACAGTAATAAAAATGATGAAAATAGTAGGTTCTTTTGGTGAAACTAATAACATACTTCCAATGCATTCTTAGGAAATGTCATTGTTATAGCCATGCTGCATGACTTTAGACTTGAACCTTCATATAAGAAAACTAACGCTGGACCTTCTTATTCGTGACTAAACGTCAAGTCAGACAATTTCTAGTTGGTAATCTTCTTGTGGTTCTTATGATGAACTGTGATTTATTGTGGTACTTGAGTATTTGGTACTGGTATTTTTTCGTTAGTACTACCTAACGAGGTGGAAACTCTCCGAAATTTAAATACAGAAAATCAACTCGAGCAACAAGGAATTCATATCCACCTTGCTTGGATCAGAGGTCACGTAGGAATTCGTGGCAACGAAATAGCAAATGAACTTGCCCGAAACGAAACGGACGATCCTAACGAATTTATCGAGCCACAATTCCCCCCTACGAATCTTTATAATTACTTCACAGCCCTGGCAAGAACCGAATGGCGAATGAAGTAGATATTCTAATTACCATGCAGGGAGATATTACATCTTCAACTTCCCAGTACCACCACGAATACCATGGTTTTATAGCATAGTTGGAAACTCCAAGAGATTTTACAAATGTATGTCAAGGATTCGATGTGGGACAGAAGTCACTAAAGTGTATTTACAGAAGATAGAACGAGAAACCTCACCAGCTTGCCGTTATTGCGAACAAGACGAAGAAACGATTGAACGTGTTTTGTTATTATGCCCTATGCTGGAGGATGGCAGGAAACCCCTCATCAAGACGATCGTCCGCAACCTGCAGCAACCTTTCTCGATGTCGACGATCATACAGACTGAAGAAACCAAAGTGTATAACAGAAGACAAAATAAATGTTCATCTGTGGAACCTCACATGCACATTCCTTACACCCTCTCACGATTTCACCAAATTCCTCCAAGCCTCACATGAACTCAAACCCTCATTTGTGAAATTTGGTTTAATTTCATTTTATCAATAAATTGTGAATATCCTCCGTTATATTTTCATGGATTTTCAAGCTAGAGGATGTAAATTATATAGGTATTATGAAAAAAATGTAACCAAAATCGAACAATAATTTAAGAAAATAAGTGTCGAATATCCCTACTTTTGGAGAATCACCCTTAATAAGGGTTATATGACTGGTGTTATAGGTACCTAATTAGTATGACTATAGTATAGTCAGTCTTAACTTGAACATATCAGTTGTCGGGCCTCAAACAATTAGTTATTATTTCAGCCCTTCGGAAATTTTGGAGCAGGTGCCGACGAGCGGTTCGATGGCTAATTATACCGAAACGTGCCCGCAAGAAGGTTTCGATGAGGGTTTCAAGCGCACAGCGAGAGATTTGAGTCAAATCCGTCGGAAAACCGCCTAATTGGAAGTGTATAAGAGACAAAATAGGTCGTGAGAGGGGATAACTAACTGGATGTAACAGAACGGAACCCCGAAGGAAACTCAATCGGTGGGAAAGCTCCAAGGAGGGTGGGCTGTAGCCTGTCGGGGGTGGAGAGTAACGAGGTAAAGACGCCACGTGGACGGCAAACTCTCATTAGCCGGACGTCCCGCTGCGAGGCGTTCCCGTCGCTTCCCTAATTTGTTTTTTTTTCTTTTATGTATTTTTCTCTCGTTGTGTCTTTCACCAGTTTGTAGCGTCGCCGTGTTATTGTGAATTGTAACGAATCGACGGGTCTCTCGGACCCTCATCGTATGGGGAACCAGTTGTCGAAAGGGGTGAGAGACCCCGATGAATATTCGAGTACGCGCTAAATCCTGTCGCAAACAGGGAATTACGCGGGGGCCACATTCAGTGCTTGATCAATCAGTACAACTTGTTGAAAGTCGTGGTACTTTCGTATTACACCGACCACACCCTTTTACGGAAAGCAACATAAGATTTTGGTTGGTTTGATATCACCACATTATTGTAGGGCAATTACGCAGATTATACAGCCCCACAAATGAAACAAAATCCGCAGTCATGAGTACATTCAATCTTTGCTTGGTACTTCCAATATTGATGAGGTAGGGGTGGGGAATACTTAACGTAACCGCTTCAAATAACCTAATACTGTCCAGTAACCTATTACCGGAAAAACCCTATCACTGGAATAACTGTTTTGAGAACTTGGGGGGAAAGGCCTGTGAGGGCTTTTTTGTCGCCGGCCATTCGTGATTCCGTGATAATAGGTCGACTGGGACTATTAGAGGTAATATGTTACGGAAAACGAATGCGTGAAATATGATGGATTTCCAGTCCGCGTTGGGCGCTGGAAAGGTCCCTGAATCGCCAGTAACCTAATACCAAAATAACTTAATACAACAAACTATTACCAGACGGTCGCTGTTACTCGATAACCTTTATGATAACCGTATTATCCATGCCTAGGGCAAGGAAGAAACAATTCATCGCAAGTCGGAGCCGATCCGCACTGCAATAAGAATCAAACATGGCTATAAGACATTTTACAAATTTTACAGGAGAGCCTTCCAAAGTTTCTCCATCTTTCTGAATCGAGAAATGGACATTCTAAATCAGTATCATCCTTCGTATTCTCTTTTATATGATTGAATGAAGCAGTGGATGATGCCTTACTAAATTAATAAACCCTCCAAAATCCCGTTAATATTAAAATTATAGTGATTTTTCTGCAGAAAACGGAGTTTGTCAGTTTTACCAGGAGAGCAGGGAAACCCATGTTGCAGATAGTCAATCCGCAAAATGTGTCCATTGGCACATGGTCAGTTTATTTATTTATTTTTATTTATATCTTTTATTGTGTAGAAGACATTATTGTCCAATTATACACATGGAACAACAGTTTTGCCAGACAAACTTTTGTATCCCCCGTAATAGTGATTGAATAAAAACTGACATTTGCCACTTGATCAATTTTACATGGAAACGAAATCAGCGCATTCCCTTTAAGATCACTTTTACCAGCGGAATTCTGTCCAACAAGTGGAATCATCAGGTCTTCATATTCCGAAGGTCACAATATCGCGCTGGAAAAGATTATTTTGCCTTTTTTCTCCAACTTGAGGTAAAATATCATTATAAACCCGTTTCCAGGTTATAACTCGACAAATTCTATACCTACCATAATATGGTAGGTGAATGTTATTCACTCAAAACATAATTTTCTCAAAAAATGCCACTTGGTCATTTTTACCAATCACCTCACGAATGAATGAATGAATGAATGAATGAATGAAAACATGCATTTATTTTAGATATATGTACAGTTTCAATTTTCCTATTTCACAAGCATGCTATAATCATGGTCCCAGGGACCGTCTGATTCCCAATCACCTGACGATATACCTATTTAAACATTACCACCTAAATATTGTTGACTTTCTTTGAGAAAGATAAAACAGCTGTCAACAACAACAACAAATTTTTTTCTCGAACTAACGGAGCACTTTGCGTGTAGATTAAATGTTTCTGTTATCAAAGTCTGTTTCTGTCTTCAAGAGTATTAAATAAATTTTATTCTACAACTGCTGGATCCCTAGGCCTTCTGGAAGTATTATTGCGTCAATGTTGTAAGGGTAAACGTTTGAGTGTTAGGTACGTACGTAATTCTCCGTGTTTACTTACGTGTGCCGGAATACTGCAATTTGCTGGTACAAGAGATTACATGGGTGGTTAACGTAATAACTATTCAACCACGAGGCTTCAGGAAGGTGATTATAGTGATTAAGCTTCAACCTTCAAGGTAACCTTCTTTCATGAAAGGAAAACAGGTAGCCCGAGTGTGAAAATATTGATCAACGTTGAAACGGCTATTAGGCGGGCGAGGTGAGAGGTGTTAAATTCTCTCAAGATTTGACCAAACGTAGCATGAAAATATGAAACGGAAAGGGTATTCGGTATCCCGCTTGTTTCAAGGGATCTCGGGGTAGTTGACCCAGCTAATGTAGCGTAGTCGGTTTGACCACGAGCTCGAGGTAGTACTTTGAATGGAAGAAGGATTTTCAGATCAAAGGACTGACTGAGAGGTTCCTAGTGGTAGTCACAAGGTAGTCGTTCGTCTCACTGCCGTAACAGGAAGACAAATTCTAGTTCAAAATGTAACTTTTCATCCAAAATGAATCACCGTTGAAGTTCCCATTTAAATGTTAATACGGTTGGCAGGCGCATGCGCGGACGAAACCACTGTAACCAGCAAATCTATCCTTCTGTGCTACTGATCGGATCGCATTTAAATTTCCATGATATTGAGAAGAGGGAACTGGAATTGGTTCTACAAAACAGAATCCGAGGCCCTCTGATCAGACAGCGTTCAAACTTCCATGATATTGGTGAATAGTCGTCCGAGGATCCTCTGAACATTAATTAAATTAAATTATTTCTGGGCCTTGTCTCTACTACATTACTTATTATTTTAAGTGGCCCTTTTGCCCTTTATTGTTTTAGCAGCTGCAATATTTAGGTTGCATACTTTTGATGCAAACATCGATACCAATTCCAAAGTATTTTATCAATAGCACGCCCAAGCAATGACTTTTACACTAGACAGTGGCCTTGGGTAGCCCCCTCGGTTTTTCGAAAATTTGCCACTAGCAATACAAAAAAACTAATTCTGCATTTGTATTCAAAAGGCTAACATTTCAACACTTGATGAATCAAATAAGTGCAAAATCCATCATCCCTAAATTTAAATTTTGATATAAATTTCTTCCCTTATCTGCCCTAAAAATTACTTTTCATGCATTCGAGTACTCTACTCTGAGCTACTTTTAGATCATTTGAGGTGGCAATAAAGTCAGTATGCGACTTGTATTTAGATCTGGATATCAAAGCCCTACCGAACCTCTGTTCTTGAAATTTGTAATTCTTACCCCTCGACTTACTTATGCGCCAAATTTACTCCAATTGTACTATAAATATCAACTTTCTAAAATCCCTTGATTACATGGTATCACTTGACTTCACTCGGGTATTAAGGTACCGATCCCTTATGCCAAGTGTAATTTTTATCTTGTATGCTATTTAGGTCCCAGACTTTTTCATTAAGTTCTCCTAACATTAAGCTTATCAAAAGATTTAGCAAATTTAAAAAAAGTGTTTATGAGTTTCTTATGCAGCAGTATTTAAATTCCTTTATTCATATCCCGTTACTGAACTTTTTTCATTGATATGTTTTCCTATTTACTTTATGAATCTTTTCTCTAGGACTTGATTTGATTTTTGATCATTAATGTGTGTTTTATGGATTATTAATTGTATGCAACTCCTGATCTCCGGACAATTTCTTTAAATTTTGGAGATCAGAAATGTTTTTGTTATTTATTTACACAAATTTTTACTCGTGAATAATTTCTGTACTATGCGTATTATTTTAATAATACATGGCTTATTGATGATTCTACTGAATACCACCGAAGTATGAATTAACTTCCGCTCGAATTAAAGTTGCCCGACTGTCTGAATTGTGGTCTGTCTGAGTTCCACTCAAGTTCCAACTGTCTGAATCCGAAGCGTTTCAGTTGGTTTATCGGCGTCGGCCGTCAGAGCAAACCGCACAGCAGCAGCTGTGGCGGTGAGGGGAATTGCCGCGCTTTGGTCGCATTAGTTTCAGCCAATCAAAGGGTGCCGATGGGAGGCGGCCTGTCATGAGCCGTGAGCCCCTTGATCAATCAGCGGATCGGGTGGCCGGGTTTGCTGATTAGACGCGATCCCTTGACCTGCCAACTGCCTCCTCCTCGACCGCCTCAAGTCACAATTTCACTGGGCTACTACACCGATTACAATATTACACCGACTATCGTGTTGTGCTCGGGCTCTGTGTTGTGCCCTCATCCTCGCTATTATAACGTTAGCATTGTGTAGGTCGTATAATTTGAGCGAATTTTTGAACAAGACACGCTAACGCTCTAAAATTTGACACAAATCCATTCTAGACGACTCAGAATCTACCCATAGACGTTAATATATGGGCCATTCTCAGGAAAACGTTAAACCGGTTGTCCAGTATGTTTGCTCTTGTAAGGGACCGTTTTTATGGAACAAATTCAAATATCCCGCTTCCCAATATAAATAATATTTATAATTATAATTATATTATATATAATAATTATATATTATATTGAAATTCATTTCTATTAAGCAAACTAGCAGATTACCCGGGCGTTGCCCCGATCGGGGTGTAAATAACTCAGTGTATTGATAAATAACCTTGACAACTTATAAAACAAATAGTACACCCTTTCATAGTTACGAAATTGTTTACCCGGGAAGCATCGCGAAGGAAAGAATCGTCAAAATAGGACGTTTCGGAGATTCTACCATAGGTTTAACCATTCCTGGAACAACACAATGGAACAACTCCCGTCAAAATTGGTTCAGTAGCTGTCTATACAGAACAAACATTAGTCGTTTCTATATATTATACTTATAGATTTATCAACGTCTAAGAAAATATAATTTTATGGATTAAGACATTAGCTTTGTTTTTGGCTCAGTAGCCTTTTCTTGGATATAAACGCCCCTTTTCTGGACCCTACAGTCCCTTTCTGATAGCAGTATCGATACTATCGACAGCATTGAGCATTCGGTAGGGTACCTTTCGCTTGGAAAGACGAATAATCGAGTTCGAAAAGTTCCTCCGTATCCGTAGTTCTGTACCATGCCAACCGGTGTCCAGGCTTTCTCAGAAGTCAGGACTGTTAAGACAAAAATGGAAGAAATCAGAAAAAAAAACGAAACTCAACTTCAGAGACTAGTACCTACCTTGTTCTACCTTTTTTAATTAAATCAAATAAGCTTTTTTCTTTCTAAACTAGTTTTTTTCTGTAAGTTATTCTTACTCCTTGTAAATACGATGGCTTGTTTGGTGTTGTACATTTACAGGCATCATTAAATAATAATCATAAGCACTTGACCTTGTCATATGTATAGCAGGGCGAATGAAAATGAAATATTCACAATGAATTCGCAACAGTACATTGTTAAATCAACTAGCTAGTCGTATATGAGTTATGACGTGTGATCCGCTGTTCTCCATCTTAAGGTGTTAGCTACTTCTAGTACATATTGGTAACCTTTATTTATTTTTCTTCGTTGTTCTTCTGCACAGGTCTGGTTCCAGAACCGAAGAGCCAAATGGAGGAAGACTGAGAAATGTTGGGGAAGGAGTACGATCATGGCGGAGTACGGCCTGTACGGAGCGATGGTCCGCCATTCGCTTCCACTTCCAGAAACCATCCTCAAATCGGCCAAAGAAAACGAGTGCGTGGCGCCGTGGCTACTCGGTGAGTACTTTACGAAACTCGACATTTTACACACTTTTCAAGAAAAACAAGAAGAAAAATGCGCGATTTTTGCCCGAAATTCACGTAGAGGCGTCCCAAAGACCAACTCCGGTCCTGATTTCCCTCAGGGCCAGGCTCCAAACTCTTTTTAAAATAAACCAAAATAACGAATAAGCCGTTCTACTTCCTCGTACCTCCAAAAACCCCATACCTGTGCAGCATACCCGCTCACAAACCGTTACACACGTTTGTTTTCAAATGAAATATCTTTAGCCATAAAATTCCTCCAAACACTAATGCGACCAAACTGCGCAGCTGCTTTTTTATTTGACAAATGAGTTAGTTCTCCAATCAAGAGACGAAGAGAAGGTAACCCCGAGATATTTATTTTCCTTGACTATTTCGATAGGCTTACCATTCAACCAATTTACCATTTTCGTGCTTCACGTGGTACCCCCCACCCTTTCTGAAGACCACTATTTTCGATTTATTCAGGTTGACCTACAGATTTTTTCGCTGACAATATACTTCCAATCTATTAATCATATTTTCTAATGCTCGCGAACTGTCTGTTACCAGAGCAATATAATCTGCATACTCAAGTATCTTTACCTCAACCTGTCGTACACATACCCCACTGCACATACTACTATCAATGTCATCCAAATATAGGGCGAAAAGCAGAGGTGAAAGTAGTCACCACTATCGTACACCCATGCTACTACCGTCAAAAAAGGGATTATTTGTCATTTGCCCACACAGCAGTTTCCGTGTTAGCATAAATAGCTTCCAGCATGGTCACAAATTTAGTTGATACTTCCAACTCAAATAACCTATATAATGTATCGGTTATTTGAGTTGGGTGTATCAACTCTTGAAACTTTAAAACCGTAGGTCAATAGGAAGGGGTTCAAAATGAATTTTGAAACTTTAAAAACGCGACTTTTGCGAAAAAATTTAGTTCAAGTTTGAACAAGCCCATAGCACTTAGCCCAGTTAGCGTTGTGCTATAATTACAAAATTTGGTTTACAAGGGCAGACCACACTCACGCTGATCCTTGAAGATTTTCATAACCCGAGGTCAATGGGAAGGGGTCCAAACCAAATTTTGAACTTTCAGTTCGTTTGAACAAATTTTTGAACTTTCAGTTCGTTTGAACAAATTTTTTTGTTTCAACTTCCCGATGAGCTAGAGACCTGAATGTTTTAAATACACCTAGGTCAGATCTGGATGACAATGCAATATTCACTCGGTTCCTTGTGTGCGAAATTGTTTAAACTATTCTTATTTGTATAAACGAATCAAATTTGGGTGACGAGCTAAAGTCTTGAAATTTTAAATATGGGTCAAAGGTGCATGACATTGCAATATTCACTCGGTTTCTTGACTGTGAAAATTAAATTTGTATGATGAGCTAGAGACTTGAAATTTTAAACATGAGTCAAAGGTGGATCACATTGCAATATGCACTAGGTATTTTTATCTGTAAAATTCTTTAAACAATACCTACTTGTTTAATTAAATTTGGGTGGTGAGCTAGAGTTTTATCTTATATTTCGTGAATAAGATTAGGGTGATCTGCTCAAAGAGGATAATGAACCGTTGTGTCAAGAACTTGCAGAGTTTTCTATTCACTTCGATGCTCGCGAGGCTTGCTAACGTGTAGATGTGATTAACAGTAGATGTAGTACCCTTTTCTATGTCCCGCCTGATGCTTTACTCATGATATTGCATACACCCAATTTTCTAGCTGCTTCAGTAAAACTCCCATAAAGATTTTGGCATTGGTGTTCATGAAAATAATCCGTGGCCTCGTCCGAAGGACCTCCCTTACAGAAATGAATCAGTAGGAATCATTTTAAAAAATGTAGTAATTCAATACTAGTGATTATTTGGAGGATCTCTGCCGTGATTGAATCATTGGTGGGGAATTTCTCACAATAATCACTTTGAATCATTAAACAAATGTAGTGATTGGATAATTAATGCATCGCTAGTGCATCACTTCCTCTGCAGTGATTCAATCGCGATTTCATTAACGCGTTAATGAATAGTTAGGAATAAGTTATATACAGCACAGCTTATCTTAATTAAATTGTTGCGTGTACTAATTGTAACTGTAAATACTATAAAATACGTGTAATACGTGAATAATCAAAAAAGTACATACTATAGCGAACTATAGCTCCCGAATCCTGGAGTTCCAGCACTACCACCAGCAACTGCGGCTCAGACAGTACTAGGTACATGTAAATGATTATTCACTGCTTACTTCAGTGATTCGGCAGTGATTCTCACCAATGATACATCACTGATCTTTACACCAGTTAATTATTGGAAATTTCTACATAATCAGTGGTAATCACTAATTTTTACTGATTAAAACATTAAACCGCCAATGGTGCAGGAGATAATAAACCGATGTCAACGAATTTGCAGCGTTTTTTGTTTAGGCTGAAGAAAATGCAAGTATGACATACATTGTATCTTCATGGAACTAAATTGTACCTACGTATTCATTCACTAGTTGTAAAAAAGATTGTGCATAAGTGCGGTGCGCTCTCATGGCAAGTGTGAGGAAAAAGTGTCATTATGGATATTACAGTTGGTATTTTGGAGAATGATTGTTGAGTAATAGCCAAGTCGGTGAACAATAGCAAGAGAAAAAAAAAATACGAGAAAAGGCTGAGGCGGTAAGAATATGATGTGGCGGGAAGTGACGGATGATGGTAGTGTAGTACTCTGGAGGGATAGTGGAGGGGGTAAATGGCGGTGAGTGTATGTATTCCCCGGGTGGGTATGGGGGGGGGAGGGGGTGGCACTAGCTCCGGGTTAATGCTAAGAACCCTCTTCCCCTCTTCACCGCATGAGAAACCGCAAAAAAACAATCCCATTTGGAGAGTTATCACTTCCCCTTCCCCCAACCGTCACCCCGCACGACGTCTCATCGCGGGTAGTTGGTGGTGGTAGGGGAGCGGCAGGAGGGGAGGTGGGGTTATCCCTCGTTTAATTGATATCGAGGAGGTGAGTTAGGGTGGTGAGGTGAAGGGGTGAGAAGGCGAGTAGGGGAGGGGAGAGGGGTTTGGAGAACAAAGGGCGCTGTATGCGCGAGGGTGGTGCCAAAATGGCCGCCTCCTCCTCCACCCCCACTCTTCTCCGTCCTCAGACGATCGACTCTCCCCCCCCCCACCCCGCCATTCCACCCTCCTCCCTCACGACTCACGCCGCCTCGTCGTAACCTCTCACCTCCTCCCTATTTACATATCTGGTCGTCTGGTAGAGAGTGGAGGGAGGAGGGGGAAGTGTGGGCGACACGGGTAGAAGTGACTGAGGGGGAAAAGTGAGGGAGTCCGACTGACTGAGGGGTTTCTTGAGTTTTCCCAACAAAACCTCCTCAGTGCACCCACAAGACAACATTCCTTCATCGTGATTTTTAAAATCCCCACTCATGCAGTATGGCTATAAGAGCATATTTTCGAATAAATAACTGGTTTTTACGTAAAATGTGATGTTTGAAACATTTTTTGCCGAGCAACACCTCCGCTCATACAAGGAGTCTACAGAAATTATGGGACAAACTCAAGAATCAATTCTACAGCTAATTTGCAACAAAAAGTGCCTCCTGGAGTTTTTTCATTACTCAACCAAAAAACCGATTTTTTTCACTTTCAAGGTTTTCTTCGTGTTTTCGACCTTGTCTCAGTAAAACGGCTCTAACCCCCTTAAATTAATATGTAAAATAAAATTTTAGGATACCGTTGGAAAGAGCGTTGAATTAAATTAAATTCTGTCTCAAAATCCGATTTTTTAAGACAGATTGATGAAAAAAATTGCCAAAGTTCAAAATTTGAAGATTTCTTAAAAATAATTTTTTTTCTTTCGTATTTTATCAGTGAGGGGTTGTTTTACCGTTCGCTCCTCGGAGAAAACTTGCCCACAATCTCAGTTTTCTAAAGGCATAAAAAATGTTTTTCACAGTGTAATTCGGTGGACAAAATGACGTTTGAGTTCTGAAAAACGTGGGTTTTCAGGTGAAAATCAACGTTTTCACCAGAAGCAATATTGCTTCATGGAAATGAGCTCGGTATCGCAATTTAGACATTTTTTTACGCTAAACACGATGGTGAAGTCAGAATTGCAATATCTTCATCTTCAGCCAATTTTGAGTTCACCATCGTGTTCAACGTTGAAAAATCCATAAACTGAGGTGTTACTCGGAAAAAAGGAAACAAAATGTGTTATAAAACCAGTAAAATGGATACATTTTACATAAAACCAGTCATTTCTTCGACAATTCGCTCTGATAGCCATGCTGCATGAATAGATTTTTTAGTCATGACTAGGATTTAGGCAGACTCCGTAGTCAGTGGAGGAGTAAAACTAAACTTTACAAGTCGAATTCGATTGCCTTTTCGTTACGCAATATTTCAATACCTGTTTTGAACAGTATTGAGTGTCGTAATTTGTCTGGCTGCTCCACAATGAACTGCAACTACCCAAGTAACAGGCAGGTAACAAACAACAATAACACGGTGTTGTTTGATGCAGATGAGGATTGTTGTTTTGGTTTTTCTGTGAGCTGAATCCAAATCTGTAACCCATTTTTCGCTATCAGGTCG
The DNA here is from genome assembly GCA_963920205.1 of Stenodema calcarata. NCBI lineage: Eukaryota > Metazoa > Arthropoda > Insecta > Hemiptera > Miridae > Stenodema > Stenodema calcarata. Next base: position 15,382,342 of record OY986054.1, read on the forward strand.
AGTTTTTGAGATGGAGCTCATATAACTATTTTCTAGCTCATTTCAGTGTTAAAAGTTCCATTTTTCGAGGTATAGAATCCGAATTTGAAACCCGATTTTAGATAATATCTAAAATAATATCTAAAATAAATAATATCTAAAAGGAATGGAAGAAGATATTATCTTCTTCCATTCCACAGAAAACAGCGGTAAAGTTGACAAAGTAGGTACACACAAAAAACCTATATAAAAACAGTTTTATACTTATGACAGTGCATTTTTGTAAACAACGTCAGAAAAAATTTGGATTTTTCAACTAGATTTTTCTATTTTTCGATTACGAGGTTTCTTACCGGATTCTGAATCGAAATATGAATCGAAATATTTACCCATTTATTCGCATTCACCCTAGGTAATGCTGTTTCACCACTCTGCACTGCGCTCACTCCTCCTTATTTCGAACACCTTCAAGCATTTTCGACAAGATCCGGATACCTTACGATCAGAGTCTGTGGTAGAGTAATCTCGTATATGAACGTTGAAATAACGTTGAAACTTCTTTATTTCACTGATTTCCACCCATTTTCAACAACACATAGGTAATGCTGCAAATTTGAACACAGCGGTTTCTTAAGATTTCGAAGGCTCTAAATGTCCCTAAATATACTTCATTTTTGATCAGGAGTTCAGGTACTCATTTGTTCGCTTTTGCACAGCACATTCGTCAAATTCTTACAGGCCTGTTTATTTTCGGATGATTTTTCGTTCGTGGACAAATATTGGGCTTTCGACGGGAAAATTACGGTTGAGGTGGCGTTCATTGGGTTTCCTTTAATTTTTGTTTTCTCCACAAAAAAAATTAGAAAGAAAACTTTCACCGTTTTCGGCTAATTTTTGTGTTTTTGATTTCATGTGGCGTGCCCGGTAGCTGCTAAAGCCCAAGGGGAGATGTACATCAACGGTACGTAGGCCCAAGTTAAAAATCATTTCGATCGTCCAGGGGTCACGTTTTTATCACGGTACGTTCATTTTGAAACTTCGGATAACCCGTTGATAAATGAAAAACCCTGTGAAACTAACGACGGAACGTGATAAATGTGACCCTTCTGTTAGGACACACAGTTCTCGTATTGTTGTCAGGAGCGTTTGCTGGTTGTCAGCTAGAAGGCGTCGAGGGTTGATGTAATTTGGTGTGATAATTAGCTAATTGCCGGAAGTCGGTGGGAAAATGCCTTTCGTTTCCTGTGGGACGGTTAGGGATAGTCAGGTGTTCGGAGGAGCACAATAGACTCATAACCACTTGTAGTGCTGTGAATAAGTGCAGCCAGTCCAAATAATATTGACGTGGAACACTTTCTCGTTTTTCATGGTAATACGTCCTCCCACACACTGTTCCTGTCAAATGAACAAATGAACTGTTCAATTTCCTTATGTTGTTTTTTTCGTCCTACGAGTCATACTGTTCAATACCGACAGCAAAGCCTGCAGATGAAACGTACGAGTACGTTCTACAAGTGGGATTTTTCTATTATTCTATTTTATTTATTATTTATCTCGATTCCTGCTCACAACTTGTAGCTGTTTAGTTTCATCAAAAACAACTGCAAATTCTTGAACAACGGTTTATTATCTCCTGTACAGATCACCCTTCTGTCTAGATCACTGCTCTGCAATAACCTTGTGAATCCCACAACCACACGAAACAACAGGAGAAATGACCTGCAATATTGTTCAAATGGGCTTTTTACTTTATAAATAATTTTTCAACTATAAATACCAACTAACAAATATTCGTAACAACCTTCGACACCATAAAACCATGTATGTACGATTCAGCTCTTCCATTGTATGAAAATTGGCTCGACTTGCTCAGTATGATTCACACTCATGTTGACGATTTTGCCCTCAATGCGAACGAACTTACGAGTCTAACTCAACTCTGGGTGGTCTGAGAAATTTCTCTGAATCAAGAGCTATTCAAATTTGGACCTCAAACTATACCGTTCAATTTGCAATTTTCGAGAGAAGACGTTTTGAAAATGTTGAAATTCATTTTCAACCCCCTCTTATTGACGTCGGATTCTGAAAGTTTAATGCATCATCCTCGGCCTGATCCGAAACCGTAATCCGAATTTCATAATTTTCTGATGCTACGTATCTTGAAACGTAACCCACAAATTTTGAGGGGTGTTCAAATTTTTTTTAAATCAAAGACTATAAACCAAAAATTCATTTGTTCTTGCAAATTCCTCGGATCATTCAAATTCATTCTCATACGGTAAAAATGATTGTACACAATATGCTACATGATTGTACACAATATGCTACTAAATACCACCAGAATGAATCCCAACTTGGGATTTTTCTCTTGTCTTCGACTTGATACAGACTTCAGTTTTGCCTCTTGAAATCCATAATTACCCAATGTAGAACTCGTTCAGATACTGGAACCAGATTCTTAGAAGTCCATATAGATAAGTTCATTTTGCAAGGTATGTGACCATGGGTTGGAAATTCGCATTTTTGACCCTAAATTCGTTTTTAGCGCCCTTATAAACCCCTGGAGGACCAATTGTCAGGTCAAAACTCATTCTGGTTAGTGAAAATTCACAAGAAAGCAGCGAGCGTTTGAAATATTTTGTTCCTCAAAATTAATCGATAACGTGGAATAAACAAGTAAAAACTTGATATCTCATCGAATCGAGGTATTCATTTGGGATAAACTGGACCTTGGACAAGACCTTTCTGCGCTAAAACGTCTGAGAAAAAAAAACACGAAAAAGTTTATTTTCGACTGGATAGTGTGGTACAATTAAGTGTAAATGACTCGTCGGAAAAATCGTGAATCATTGTAAGCGCAAGCTGCAGTCCGACAAAAGGAGCAATCAACCAGTGGCGATCAGTGTAGCAATCCTGCTCTTTACCTAAAATCAATACTCATTTCGATTTCGTTGTTAACCAATTGCTCACTCTCCTGGTCCATTCAAGAGCATCCAGCTCACTTATTAGGGTCTTCCCTCTGTCGATGGAAACATCTCCTTTGTACAATTTCTTCAACTTAACCCTTCTTTGGCAATAATTTAACCCTTTTCACAGGTGAATCATTTCGGTAGAATTCCTGGTCAAACTAATAATCAAACTTGATAAAGAGATCCCACCGTTGGCCCGTTCCCTCTCTAGAAGACACTCAAGTTATTTACACGTCAATTATCTTAGTTAAGCAGTCAACTGTACAAGCTTTCACGCATTGACTACATTCATAGCCGTAATGTACGAGTTTGTGGTTATAAAATAGACTGAATACTTTACTTGTATTTGTTCATCTGTGGTCTGAATGCTCTGAGTACGATATCACCAGTGCTCAGTGAAAAACGGCCTGCTTCATATTTGGATATGCAGCGCGACTCTCTTTCGCACAACCATTTACAGGTACAGCTACTTTCCAACTTGTTTGGTTTGGGTCCTGGCACATGTAGGCCCGTTTACACGCTTCGTCTTATCAAATCAGAAGAAAAAACGTACGTTCAATCGACTGTTTACACAGTAGGTACCTATCGTTTTCCCTTCCAATTTCTACCTCTGTTCCAATCCTGAGTCGAGTTTTGACAGTGCACTGCCAGTGAATTGACTTATTATGCCACTGTGAAGGACTAGACAGGTCCCGGTCCCGGTTTCTGTGCCTGGGTGATGAAAAACTTTAACATGGCGAATCTTAATAGCCTCTGGAAGTTGGTAAAACAACTGAAGCTCACGGACGAGCTCTAATTACAGGGAGGGTACAATAGATCTAATTAGGTCGTGGTGCTTTAGTTTACAAGCCTCCCAACATCTTATCTTATCTGGCTGAGGGCTCACCATCGATAGAGAAAACTAATCCAAAATGTATCAGGAGGAAACCACTGGATACCCAGTAAGACCAAACTGCAGTCCCCTTCAAATTTTTTAATGAAACCACCACGTTTTATTCACCTGTACACTTAGTGACGACCCGTGATTGTTAAATTGTCGTTAACTCGAGTGTGGGTTGCCATATTGTATTGAAACGGTGATTCAGTGAGAAACAACTTCCTTGCCAATCTGTGGTATTACCTCGATTATTCATCCAATACTTGTTTGTCTTTGAATCGCTAAGAACGAAGAGGAGAAGGAGAATTTCGCCTTTCCGAAGAGTATAGAGATTGTAAAATGGAAAATTGGCCGAAGATGTATACTGGTTGAGTTGGTGGAGAGAGCGGTTTGTTGAGGAGGGAACAGTCCATCAGACCATTGATTTGTGCTTATTCTGCAACGAGATAGCAAACTAATAAACAGCTGAGTCCCGAATTTTGGGCATAATTAGGAAAACTTTGAGAAAGAGCCAACTACCAAACCCAGTTAAGTAATTATACTGAATGGAGAAAATTAAGGTGGCGTCTGGTAATATCGTAAAAATACGTGAAGTACAATGTTCAGTATAAGGGTTTGTACTGTGATGAGTTCAGCTAATCCACAGACACTGCTGTGATCGGGAGAGACATGTTGGGGAGTGATGTGAGGTATTTCAGACCCCGAGAAGAGCTTTAATAAATTGGAAATGTTAGCATGTATAGAAATTCAACAAGAAGAAGATGAAACCGTAGCAAACCCATTTTCATTCGTTTCAAAACCGGCTCAATCCAAACTTGAAATTTTCCCAGTAGACACAAGAAACGTTCTCCGCAAAGCACTCTATTTTATACATGTTCATTTGATGTCATTGTTTAGGCTGGAGGTCTTTGAGTGCAGTAGGCCAAGTTTTGAGTTTTCAAATGATCAGGGTTTTTCAAAATTCCAAATCAAATTTTGGATTGAGCTGGTTTTTTTGCAATTCGTTAGTTTGACATAGTAGCTTTCTTGCCATATTACTAAAAGTATCCTCTAAAATTCTATTATCTATGTCGCAAACCTCATTCTTTTCAGTATTTACCTGGAAAGAAGCCTTTCAGGTTGCAAAAAGAAGATTCATAATGAAAAGAGACATTTGAAATATTCTTTATTCTTTAACAATCCAAAAATCACATTAAACAAAGAAAATTTAGTAAAGAGGAAAAAATGAATGTTCGTGGTTGAAAAATAGTTATTCTTTTCTTTTCGTGAGCTGACTCGGATCCATCAATGTTTTCCCTCTCTTAGTTCACTATAGTATACGTATACGTATACGTCTCTGTTGAATTTCAGAACTGGTCATTCGCTCCAGTTGTCACCGAAATGTTTCTTCAATAGATTTGTCACGTTCGTGATTTTCGTTGGATTTATGGGGACTCCAATAGATACGTAATTCGTTGAGATGCCCAATCACGTAAAGGGGTTTGTATGGATATGAGAGCGAATTTTTGAAGAAATAACTGGTTTTATGTAAAATGTCTCCATTTTACTGGTTTTATAACCAATGTTGATTCCTTTCTTTGCCGACTAACATCTCAGTTTATTGCTTTTTCAACGCTGAACACGACGGTGAATTCAGATTTGCGATACCTTATTTCGTTATCAGATTAGAGCAGATGAACCGTGAACAACATCTCAAGTAGGTACCTAAGTAGGTAACAACCGTGTTTATGATATCGCAATTCTGACTTCACCATTGTGTTCCACAGAACTTGTCTCCTAGCGAGAAAAAAATTGCCGTCATTTTTCACCCCAAAAGCCTCAATTTCGCGTTTAAAAACGCGTTTTCCGACGGGGAAACGACATTTCCTCCCTTATTTTCCTATGTAAATTCAATATCGAGAATACCGTTGGAAAGCTGAGCTTTTTGGGCAACTTTTCAAGTAGGAGTACCTAGTAGGGTTTACATGCGATTGAAAAAACTGGAAATTTCCGGGATTTGACTTGTTTGTTCGATTTGTTTTACCCGTTAAATCGGAGCAAAAGATTTTGGATTGGCGCACGAGAGATATTGTATAATCTTTCCAACGGTATCCTCAAATTTCAGATTACCTACTTTGTAAAACAGAGTTATGTCCGTTTTCGTGACGTAAGGTCGAAAACACGAAAAAAGTGAAAAAACTCGTTTTTAGTGGAGTAAAAAATATGAGTCATAGGGAATTTTTAGTCACGAATTAGTTGTATAATTCACCCCCGGCGGGATGTCCATCCTTACGTGGGACACCCTGTACACTTGAATATAGGTTTTCCAAGTCAAATTGAGAATTTTCCAAACCAAATTGAGAACTTTCCAACTCAAATTGAGAATTTTCCAAACCAAATTGAGAACTCAGAACTTTTTTTGACACAGACATTTTGTAGAAGAGACAAAAAAGATGAGTAACGCAAGATGGGGAAGGATTTATTCATAGTTCTAAGTTCATATTAAAATTATCGGTTTTCTCGTACAGGCTCACTGTCACTCTCACTCCTGGAATCGTCCATCGTTGAAAAACTTTAAAACTGTAAAATTTATTAGTTTCGATCTGTTTTTCAACGATGGACGATTCCAGGAGTGAGAGTGACAGTGAGCCTGTACGAGAAAACCGATTTAAAACCCATTTAATGGGTCAACCACCGAAGAGTTTTGTGAATCCCCTCCAAGAATGAACAATGTCATGTCATGTTGTTTATTGTTTCCAGCCTTCTGGATGAGGGTAGGGACCGCAGACGGGCAAAGTGCAATATAGTGGGCATCGGTTGATGGGATACCACCCAAGGTACCTTTGATAAAATCTAACGGATAATCACTGTTCGTAGTTTCGTCATTAGAATACTAACGGATAATCACTGTTCGTAGTTTCGTCATTAGTTTCGTCTATCACAGTTTCGGCATTAAATACAAACGGATAATCACTGTTCGTAGTTTCGTCATTAGTTTCGTCATGAAGGATTTCAGTGCAATGATAGATAACTCTCGAAGTTCCTCTTATTTTATCCTTTGTTTTTGATCTGTTTGCAGGCATGCACCGGAAATCGTTGGAGGCGGCGGACACTCTCAAAGACGACACGACGACATCCGGCGGCGGCTCCGAGCGAGAAGACGACAGCGAAAGCGGAGGCGGCGGTGGAGGCAGCGGCGGCGGCTCGGGGGCGGTTCAGTCGCCTCAAGGCGGCAACAAAGAAGACCAGGAACAGTTTCGTAATAATAGTATAGCGTGCCTCAGGGCCAAAGCTCAGGAACACTCGGCCAAAATCCTTATGGGGGCGCCGCCCGGGAGCGTCTCGGACGGCGGGAGCCCGCGTCTTGACAACAACGCAAACAGTACACACGTGCAGCACCACATTTACTAAAGAAAACTCGAATAAATTATTTACCTATTTTTTAAATTGTTGTAAACTGATCTTTTCCAAAGCCATTTTCAAACATAATTCCTGTTGATATCAGTAAGTACTCGGTCTCGAACCGAAAATTGTTAACCACAATCTCCTGAGAGTCATTTTGAAAGAAAGCCATGTAAAAACCTGGTCAATTGAAGGAAAAAGTTTTATTATTCCTTATACAGGGTGATCCGCTCGAAGGTGCAGTATATTACCTGCCCTAATACAACGACAAAGAAAATATTAAGCGTTAATTTCTAGTCACTTCCATATCTACCTTATATACACGCCCACATGCTGTTCCTGGACGATTCAAATCATTTACCAAACAAAACCCCATCAAAAGCCACTAGAGAGTGTATTTGTTGGTAAAAGATAATATCTATTATAATAGACATATTATGTCTACCAAATTTTGAAAAAAAAAAAAAAAAAAAAAAATACACAAATCAATACCAATTGCCACCAATTGAGTTTGGTCTCCGAGTAGTGTTTTCATTGGGTGAATTGATGTCTAGAGATTGCTATAAAAATTACAACTGTTTCCAGGATAAAATTAGGTTGCAATTGTACTGACGGAATTTATTCACTAGAAATAATTTTGATTAATTTTACCCAAAGCGGAACCACTAGCGGATCATGCACGAGTGAACTAATGGCATAAATAAAAGGATTCAATGCACTCGTATCAAAGGAATACAATTGAAAATGGCTTGGGGAACCTAACTGAATGTAAAGTCCTTTGGTTCTTCCCCTACAGAAAACATTTACGCATTCACTGTCGCAGGATAATTTTAAAACTCTTGAAAATGTTAAACGAAAACGCATGGGAGTCCATTATTGACAATCAGAATATAGGTACTCGTAGTTTTGAGAGTCCACCGTTTCGTCCATGTATTCCAATTGTAACTTATTTTGGTCATCTCAAACTGAGTGTATTTTAAAACAATTTGAAACAATGTGGTGGTCATGGATCCCCATGCGGTTCTCATTTTCTGTTCCTGGTCGATCAAAAGATGTTCGATTTATGTTGTCCCTGCGTTACGCACCTTCCTACTTATGATCCACTTTAATGTATAAAAATTAATCGTAATTTTTCTTTAGATCGGTGGTGCTGTATTTATAAATGTACTTTTGACTTGTAAATAGGTGTCAACAACAACAACAAAAAAAACAAGTGTTTCCTGTTATCTTCAGTGCAATATTTTACATTTTAAAATGAAAACGGCCCATTTGTATATTTGGTGATATGTTGTACATAGACTTTCTTCTTCATACGCACTACAACGACTCTTACCGGAAGATAATATTGTAGCAGGTGCTCCATGTTTTCATAGTAAAACTAAATAAAGTTTATTTTTTATAGGGGTTACTTATTAATTTGTACTGATTTTTTTCTTGTCGCACGGGTTTTTAAAATCAACGGGTAATTATTGTTATTTTATGTTCATTATCATCCGGACGTACCTCAAAGGTTGTTTGGTTTTTTTTTTTTCTTTGACGAGTGTCTAGGAATCTACGCTGTCGTACTGTAAACGCACTTCTGTACACAGGTTCAAAGCATTTACACTCCTGGTTTTATCATAAGCATGAATACTTCACGGAGATGTGTTATCATAAATTTAGTTTTGCAGTGCAGTATATCGCACGCTGTGAGGTATACTGGTACACAAAAAAAAATTCGACATGTACTGGCGAGTAATAGGACATGGTACTGGCATAAGTCCGAAATCGTCGATTTCCAGCTAAATGTACTATCGGATAGCTCTCGGCGAGCTGTACAAGGTGGTAAGAACAATTGGGACGTCTGGGGCATGTGAGCAGCCATTTCCAAAATCTGTATAGGTTCGTCAATTCCCTTAAGGTTCGCTTTTATACTTATATTACTATTGCTCCAAGTGTTCGCCGAATTTTCTTTTTGTACCAGTATTGCTCCCAGCGTGCGATATCTTCGATGACTGAGGCAACTATGATGACATGTCAATTCCAGGGTGTAACTCACTTGTAACCCACCAAACGGTTGTACTTAATGTGACAAAGAAAATCACGTTTTTTGGTTGATTTTCAAGTAACACCTTTGATTCGAATGATTTTTCTTAAAGAGAAGGCTTGTATGCATTTTTTCGATACTGACAATGGTACCTACCCTATTTCAATTTTCCTCTACACCATGTACTCATACGATAAAATACTCTCTATTCCTTCCTCATCCGAAATTCTTTCATTTCGATGACGGTATCGTTTGTTGTCCTCAAGTTCCTCAGTTAATGAGCTGCACAAAAGTATCGCAATAATTTTACCTCATACTGCTCATTACATCAAAATTGTGCCCCAAAAGTTCCTAACGCCCAAATTCAATTATTTATTCACGTTCGCTCTTCTGTCGACATGCTGCATCGATTGTTTGACGATAATTCGTTTTACAATAATATCGACTCCAGAAGTGTCAGATTTTGAGAAAAAACTCAAGTCAACACAAGTCAAAACCTGTAGGTGAAGATTCGTTTTTCCTCAATAGGTTCTTCTTAACTAAGAGATTTCTACGTGTTCTTGTCACTTCGTTTTGCCGTATGATGTATCATAATTATGTTTTTACAGACGCCCTGCTCGATACTTACTGTCCGTGTTTATTTTGCTTCACTTGATAATAGGCTTTATGTTTTTTCTCAACAAACAAAACTACATGTGTAAACCAATCTATTACTATTAAGCACTAAACTTTACTGTACTTAACTCCCTCTGTACATAGATGTTTTTACGATTGAAAATTGAAAATTAAAAAAAAAAAATTTAGAAAAAAACCTTATTCAAACCAATTTTGTATATATTACAATTATATTTATAAAGGGAATGTTTTTTCCAAGGTGTATAAATTTTAAGACGTTTTCCTTAGAAACCTAGGTCTCGTCTTGCTTTGTAAAATATTGAATCGCCCTTCGAAAATAAAGGTATAAATTTAAAGAAAGATTCCTGTGAGGAAATCGATATTATGATATGAATTATAAATATTGTATTGTTTATGTCATTTTAACCATAGATGTTCACCAAAACAATTTAAAATGGGTCAAGAAAAAATATATTAGATAATCATAAATGCAGAGTTAATTTTATTCGTACCCCTTCCCTCCTTTCAATGCTTTCAAAGGAAAGTTTTTTAAAATGCATTTATTTTAAGAAATAGACCTACATTCTATGTTAACATAATTTATTTTGAACACAAGATGTAAAAGAAAAAAAAAAAAGAAAAAAAGTAGGTACCAAGAATTTCGCAAGAGCTTCATGGATCTTTTTCTCTTCTGATTCTTAGAATTTTATAAACTCGTCTTGATGGTGTAACTGGTTCAACATTACGCAAAATATCTGTTAAGATCATGGTAGTTATTTTTAGATGACCCTATTTTTAAACACACCATCAAATACAATTTCATGTATCATCTGATAGTAAATTTAACCAACTTTGAGATGGAAAACAGAAATTTGGGATGGGCCAAATAGTTTTGGAGTTGTAGCAAAAAATGTGCCAAAAACATTCAGATTTTACTATAGTACGCGGTATTTATCGTGCCGGCGGGGGTGCTTACCGGGATGTATTCAAAACTTCATAGGTATATGGGGTCTTTAAGATGAAAGAAAGAAATTTTGAATTGGACAAATATTTTCGTTATAGCTCCGAAAATATTTGTCAGCAGGAACTCATTGTGGCGTTTTGTAACCACCCAATGCCCGGTCCACAAGGGCTGGAGCTTCGAGCAGATGCCTCTGCTTCTCTTGGGTTCGTACACCCAAACCCAATTGCCTTCTTTATGGAGTGGGCGCTTAGCTCGTCGGTCGAACCACTCTTTTTGGAAGCGCATCTTTAGCTGGGCTTCTTCACTTGCAAATCTGCGTACTTGCTCGAACTGTTCCCTTAGTTTCATAGCGTAGGGCGTGTTCAGGACTTGCGGATGCTGTAGTGTTCAGACCAAGTGTTCAGGTAGGTGCAGATCTCTCCCATAGATGACTTGCGCAGGGGAGAATCCTGTAAGTGCCTTGGGGCGTTGACCGGTAAGCCATCAAGAATGAGGGGATCTTCTCATCCCAGTCAGTTTGGCATTCGTTCACAAACATTGCTAGGTGCTTTGTCAATGCCCTATTCAACCGTTACACCAACCCAGCTGATTGTGGATGCAATGCTGTGGACCGAGTACGATGCATTCCTAATAGTTTGGACAACTCCTTCACCAAGGCAGCTTCGAAGTTTCGCCCTTGGTCTGTGTGCATCTCTAATGGTATGCCAGTACGGCTGAATACCTGCTCAACCAGAGCTGAAGCTATTGCCGCTGCCTCTTGATTTGGGAGGGCTACTGTTTCAGGCCATTTGGAAAAATAATCAGCTACCACTGGCACATAACGGTTGCTCCGGTCAGATCTATGGAATGGTCCCAGAATATCAACACCTATTCGTTCAACTGCGCCAACTGGCATTTGCTGCAATGGTGCAGGATTCCGGCGGCCTGGCCCTTTAAATTTTCTGCAGACTCAACATGTACGACACCAGGAACGGATATCAGACGTCATGTCTGGCCAAAAGTAGCTCTGCTTGACCCTGGCCAGGCTCTTCCAATAGCCAAAATGACCCCCCTGAGGGACGACTAGCTGTGCCACGCTTATTGCCAAGCTCGTCCCATCCACAAATGGTGCAATTTTCCTTCCCTCACTTCGAGTAATTCCCGTCTATTTAGGTACCGGTTGGCGCACTGTGGGATCTACTCCTTATTCAAGGATATTTTATTATACTCGTGTATTAGGTACGAGAGAAGAAGAACAAGAAGACAATAATATTGTCTTCTTGTTCTTCTTCTCCCGTACCTTTTTTTTTTTTTTTTTTTTTAGTAAGTTTTTTACTAGGATATATAATTATATTATAATTATATATCCTAGTAAAAAACTTGTCAAACTCCTCTCTCACGAGGGTTAAAACCCACTTCACGTATTTAAGAAAGTCCAATTAATATAGGTTCCGGAGGAATCTGTCGTCACTAGCAAGGCCTGATATGAAGTCCTCCAATACTCGTATTGTAAGTGACGACGGATTCCTCTGCAACGTATGTTGATTGCCCTCCTTTACCGTTTGACGTCTCCATCGTCGCTTTTATCAAGTTGAATGTTTTCATTCAAGTACGTCTACTTATCCTATGGACTCATGGAAAATTACACTGGATGTAAAAAGTCAAGGCTGGTGTTGTTATAGATGACTCTGAACATGTTTGGCGAAAATACGCAGACTTGACTGTCCTCGAGCCCCGCGTGAGCCAGACCTGAATATAACGTCTCTTATAGTAACCCTCCTCCTCCTCTCAAAAAAAAAGCCCCTACTTCCAACCGGAAAGAAACAGAATTACGTTCCAATCAAAGCGATCGCTCCGGGATACTCCTGGCATCAGCCGCAGTGAGGGCGTGGTCCTAGAACTATAAACATCCTCTCCCGCGGCGAGTCCGGATTTATGCCTTTCCAACCGAATGGAAACTCGGGAGGTCTTTTCCCAAGAACGAGTTCTTCCTCCCCTGTGAGCTTACCCCACTGGAAAAGGAGCCGCAATTACCGAGAAAACGGTCGAGTGATAAACGTCTCCTTCGTCTGGATAAATTGACAATTATGGTCCTGTTTATTCAGAAGCCCGATGTTGTTTGTTGTAGAGCGGAATCCCTGTTCTTTCAAAAAAAGAAAAAGAGGGGTAATGTGTTGGAAAAGCAAGACTTATCGTTTACAGTGCTTGAAGGCTCCTCTAATGGCGTACTTTACTTCCCTTTATCGGTCGTTACTAAGAAGATTCTTTATTTACAATTTTATTTCGGTTCCTTCTACTCAGCGGTATCGTAACACTTAATTTTACTACACAGGTAGCTCACAAATACACTTACTACTTAATCAGAAAACATACGGTAGGAAGTCTAAAAATTGTAGGAGTAGGTACCTATTTATTCACGTGAGTGGATAGTATTTAATACTATCCTCTCACGTGAATAAATAGGTACCTACTCAAAATTAGACTATTTCGAAAGATTTAGCGCTATTTACGGCTCATGAGTATTTTCTGATAATGGAACTTAACTAGTATCTTCTGAGAGAGGGAATGCTAAAAATGTTAGGTACCTATATAAACGACGAGTATTATCCTACAATTGATAGTTCGTACTCTCATAATACGAGTACAATTCTTGATGAGAAGATTCAGTCCGAGCCAGCCTATCTTCTACCTACATATTTAAATTGCAATCATTGGAAGATTTCGAAATTTTGAAAGGATAATTGGAAGGTAGGTAATTTGGACAGATTATACATTTCTATAGGGGACTCAAATGCAAGGTTGGGTACTATTCAGATACTCCTGGACAGGGTTCGGAGATCCCAATCAGGTGAGCCTGAACATGGTACCTATCTAAGGACAATACAGTGGACTCTTAGGGGAGGAGGTTGGTCTTGGGTGTTCAATGATCTTGGAATGGTGGTATTAAATGATAGATTTCGGGGAAATGTAGAGGGTAACTGGACATTCTTGAACACACAGGGTGCCTCGGTTATAATATAAACCAAACCACCGCTAAATATAATATATTATATTATATTTAGCGGTGGTTTCGTGAGAACTTGCGCAGCATGTGGTGAAGTTTGGGGTGGTTCCTGATGTATTTTCTGGTCATCAACCTATTGCACTGACGGTTTCGTATGCTAATTCGCTAATTTCCCAACATAACCCTCTTTTTATGAACAAAGAAAGTCCAAAAAAGGGGAAATTAACATAAATGTAAATTTACAGTTAGGTATTACAGTATTTTACTGGGTATTTAATACACTTTGGAGAAACGATTGAAACTACTTTTTTCAACATCTTGATAATGAAATTGAAGCTGAAAATTGTTTCGCCATAATCAGTACTGAACCGAGCGTCAAAATTGCCATTTTCAGAGAGACTTTGTACTAATGATGAGATGAAGAATGTACCACAGACTATTATACTCGGGAGCAATGGGGAATTCGCGTCAATTTTGTTTATTTATTTTATTTTTTCGAAAGAACAAGCTAGGAGCATAGAGAAAATGATGGTCAGCTGCCTGAAAAGTCGACAATTGACACAAATTCCACATTACAGGGGTTGTGGAATGATCAAGCCCAAATATATTCATATTTTGAACTAGTTATTTTATTTCTTGAACATTTAAAGCATGACTATACATTCATTTCATAAATATTATCCAAGTACAAAAATACAATAACGCTTAATATATTAAAATTATTTAGTAAGAGTTGATATTAGTTTAATACATCGAATACACATCAATGTGAAACTAACTAGTAAATTTTGGAATTAAAATAATTCACTATCTCCCAAAGTGAGCTTGTGAAGATTAGTTCCAGCTCACGGAAAAACTCAATATTTAAAGGCACAGGTTTCGTTTGGCATACTTTTTGTTTGATTGAAGTTGATTTTCAAGACTTTGTTCAAATATATATAAGAAACAAAGGAATAAGAGATATAAGAAACAAAGGAACATGAGTGATTAAAATTTATAATTAACTACAATTATTGCAAAGGGGAAGTAGGAAAATAAAATGTTTATATAATTTATTGAAAAATTTAAATGGTGGTGGGTATTTATCAAAGGGGTAGCTAATCACACATGATTAAAGGAATCGAATCAATCATGGAATGTTGAACGTGTAAAATGAATTATGATTAAAATATTCATAAAGTAAAATTTGAAGTAATGGTGGGAGTTAAGACAGTAGTGGAGTTTGTGAAGAGACAAGTTCGTGAGACAAGAAAATCAACATATCCATATAATTAATGCGATGAAATGGACAATTCTTTGGGAATACAAATACATAAAAGTACCTAGTAATGAATTCAATCATATGTTTTCTACAGAAGAGCAGGTAAGATTCTATGACGAATAACAAGGGATCAGGTACAATTTCAGATCTAAATTGTGGATTTTGGCAATATACGAGTATAAGGAACAGAGGACGTTTAAAGGTGGGTTAGATCAAATACAGGGCAAACTAATTGAACGAATCAAAGGTAGTAGAAAGTTATCGTCAAGTTCAAAACTAGCATCAGAATCAGTAGTCTCATTTTAATGAAAGGTTGAGGAGGGAAAAGTTACGGGTACGGCACAAAACCAAGGCACAATATTACTCTATTTCTGACGGAGATTTAATTGACTAATTTAATTGACTATAGTCTGTTTCAAACTGCTTTAGTATTGGGGCGAGCGGGCCCTAAGGGTAGTGGGGCGGACACTGTTGCCATACTGTTGCGGTGTTGATCAAGAGACACTGAAGCAGCCCTTGTCACTTCCCCCAGATGTGGCAACGCTGCGGTAAACGACCCCCGATCATTGGCCTTGCCCCTTCTTCAATACCCCTTAATAATACTAAAGCAGTTTAAAACAGAGTATATGTGTTATTGGCAATTGATTAAACAGTGAATACTTGGGTGCCCGTTTCACACAAGTTCCCCAGTAGACAGAATGGAGACACTGGACACTGACTTAAATTTCCACTGTTGGCCGATTCAATTCCAATAAACTCCCTCTACTGCATAACTGAATCAATCATTTCGATACCAAACCGTACTCCCTTCAAATTTCATTTTCATGTGGTAGTATTGCACCTAGTTTATTCTTTGTTTTCACCAATAAAAATACACTATCAAATTGTTCACTCTTTACAACTAACATGTTCTCATTGGGAGTAAGAATATTCTAAATTCTAAACTGTGAATATGGAAACACACAACATTTAAAGCCGTATCAGGTGTATGCAATAATCTACAGAGAATGTAAATGTACACTTCCAACACTCCCAAATCCTTGAAAGTATCAAGCTTTGAGATACACCCGTACATTAAAAAATAAAATAATGATAATCACGATGAATTATCAAAATATTTTTTTCATCATCAAAATATAATCATTGCAATGAATCATTTCCAAGATTCAAAAGCTAACAACAGCTTTTTAGTGCGCTAACAGTTGTTTATTGTGCATGTGATATCAGTTTCTAAACATTACCTGTCCGAACTTTTAAAATTAGGCACATAGGTCGTGATAAACTTGGGAACATTCTACGTTTCGCACAATCTGTTCATATGGCAAATAATTAGGGTAGGTACAGAATAATTTTTAATAAGGTACAAGGCAGTGTCGAATTTATCAGACCAAAAATATTCAGGTACTTCATTTTTTACTCCAAATTTTATTCAAATTCGACAGGATCATTTTTCAACTGTCGGTATTATTTTTCATACCAACCTGTTTCAGGTTCAGTTATTGGCTAATCCAAACAATTTCAACATTTTCTTTAAATTGTATAACACATAGTAAACCAGTTCTACCATGATATTATGTTTTGTCTGTGTTTTTAAATGAGTTTGTAATTTATAATAAAAGTTGAAAGATTAATGAGAATAACTAATGATAATATTCTTATGATAATATTCGTCAATATGAGTTAATGTACATTAAATGAGGAGAAAAAGTTTTGTTTCAATCAGAGACAGTTGTCAAAATAAACTTTCTATAACTACTAAACCAATCAGATTCTTCAAACGAGATTAAATTGTAGATTACATCACAAAGATGAGAAGTAGGATTATGTAAACGATTAGAGCCCTATTGAAAACATAGGATGATTATGTGTTTTGAAGACTAAAGTCACTATGCACTATGTTTCATTCAGGTACGGACATCGAACCTCTGTTTTCTTAATACTTTTGACCAACCATAGATGGGGGAGGAGTGTCCTTACAAACTCAACACACTAAGAATTTGGTTAAATAGTTACAAGTACTGAAGAAACCACAGAAAACCAAGAATCTTGGAAGAAGATGAGTCATTAGTAACTCATCACCTTCAATTGAAGAGGCGGATTCTTTATTTTTCATGTAGTGATTATTCGAGGTTGCATACCACTAATTATTTATAATCAATTGAAAAGATTATCAACATTTTTTCTACGATTTGGTTATAGAAGATTAATGTTCGGTTTTAGAACTCCCTCAATAAACTCACAACTATTACTTACACGTTGTCAGAAGAAGAAGTCTTTTCGTCGACAACTAAAACAGGATTCAGACAATAAAAATCATAAAATAGATGCTTGAAAATTGTCGTTTTTTAAGATCTAACGTCACAAAGGAGATTCGGTGTCCATATTCCTTCTATATCAGAGAGCATGGTGACACTTCGTCGGAAAGTAGGACTTGTAATAGATTTGAAGTATGATTTGTTTTCTGTTGAGATTATTCGATTTCTTCACACATTACCTACATGAGAAGAATGATGTCCATGTATCTGAACCCTGATTTACAAGTTACAGGCCATTTACGTTAATTGCAGGTCCATAGTTATGCCTGCTGTGTTCATAAAACGAAGATGAATTAATGTGGGCATATTAGCGGTGAATATCAACACCATTACAGTAAACCCTCAATTAGCCGAGGTGGAAGGTACCCTTCGCGAATTGCAAGCCAGACTCAGGAATTGGTCATTGATCAACGCAAGAAACAACAAAAGACTGGATGACATCACTGTCGTCACCTACTCGGTATAGGACCCTTCAATCTCGGGTAGTTGAGAGCTTTAAAATGTCAAATTTCAACCTCTGTTAATGAAAAGCTTGGATAATCGAGGGTTAAGTTTGTTCAGAAAAACAAATCATGCAGCTCTTTTTTTCGTCTTCCTACTTACCGACAGCGTATTTAGCCCTGACTGTACATAACGTCTAAATAACACAAAATCGCCTGAGGAGGCTCTTCGCTTACAACTTGTTGCGCGTGTTGATAGCTCGGTAATGGGGTTTCTCGATGGAACAGCAGATGATGAGCGAAAAGATGAGACCGATGATTTGCGTTGTAACGAGAATGGCTCCGACGATGATCATCCAGAGGCTGTTGTTTACGATGCCGTCAATGAACTTTTGAGAGCAGCCCTGTAAATAGATTTCATGAAATTGAGCTCAGTAAACACAATACAAATGCTTCTGCCATATGAAAATGATAATTTGCATGTACAAAATCAAAGTATAATGCTATCAATATAAATAAGATGTGGGAAGCTTACAGCCTATTGATCTAATCTTAGACTATCAAGGCAATGGGGGAGCAGAGATCATGAGGTAAATAGAAAATCAGAATTTTCATGCGAATGTTGAAATAAAGA
Organism: Stenodema calcarata; assembly: GCA_963920205.1. Lineage (NCBI taxonomy): Eukaryota > Metazoa > Arthropoda > Insecta > Hemiptera > Miridae > Stenodema > Stenodema calcarata. Next base: position 15,400,786 of record OY986054.1, read on the forward strand.
GTTGAAATGGCATGAACAAGAAGAATGTTTTCACATGGTCAAAGTGTTTGATATCCAGAAGGTGGAGGAGAGTAACAACATGAGCATTGAGTAAGGCGGTGTGAGCCAAGCTACTGGTGGAAGGAGGACCAGCTCCTCATGTAGTCACCAGCCATGTATGGAGAAACTGCATATCACCACCCACTCATTTGGAATTGGAAACGCAATTCCCTCATTTCTGTTGATTTTCACGATACGCTCCTTATTTTTTTCCTAGACTCTTAACACAAGACATGTATCTAGTAAAGATTTTGGTTTTTAGGAGATTCTGTGAATAAAAAGTTGATTTGCCATCGACATCAAATCACCGGATAGTGCCACTATGACGAAAGACCCTAGTAATACAACATAAAGAAGCAGCAGGAAAAAAGGGATATGTCCGTACCCACGGTTAATCCGCTACCCGGTTAATCGAGGTTCTACTGTATACAGCGTTTTGCTCAAACAATAATCTAACTGAAAATTAGCACAACACTCATACAACATTCAGTGCTACCATCTTTTCTCATTGGAGAATCATCACGTGGTACCCAGATTCCAACTTCCAAGTAACTGCAGAGTAATTGACCTATATGTATGGAAAATATTCCTGCTCAATTATTAAACGGATGTAAATTGGCATTGGGTCTGTGCAGTATTAATCAAAGAACTAATCTATACGCCCCAGCTCCGCAAGCAAACTACTTACAAGAAGGAAGGAAGGTTCGAGTACTTAAGCGGGCTTTAGGGCGGCCAAACAATGTCGACCCCATAAAAGAATCGTATTCCTAGATGGGATATGCCCACAGGGATGAACATTAAAATGCACACGAAAACTTCGCTGGTTTAGGATCGCAGAATCGTTATTTCTGAAAAAGGCCTCTATGGGAAAAGCACGGTGTTCGGCGGTCCAACCCTCCGTTGTAAACTTTCACTTCAGGAGAAATGTATGAAGCCAACATCTCCCCCCTTCGACCACCCTTCCAACCTCTACCTCCATTTAAAACCCGCCAGGTTTCACTGCTGGACCCTGTATGTGAACCAAAGGTAGCAAGCAATCTAGAAATTATGAACTCACCACGGAGTTGATTCCTTGGACTTGATCTTTCAGGAAAGGGAAAGTTTCAGATTTGGCAGCAGTAAACTTGCGGATGCACCCAGGACCAGCAGGCTGGTCGCGGCAGCAGGATTCTGGGATCTGGTATTCTTTTATTCTGGAACTGAGGTCAAGACCTTCTTCTGTGTTCAGAGCTTTGTTTTTCAACCAATCGTTCCAGTTGTAGGCACCACAGCATTTCATCTGTCCATAGATAACAACATTGTTACAAAGACACATTTCGTGTAGTAGCATGAATACACAAACTAAAATACTCTGGGATCGTGTATTAAATGGAACACATGGGGAAGTCTCCAATCAAGAACTCAGTGATAATCAATCATCATGGTCAAAACATTATTTACCTCAGTCTGTACGACGTCAAATGCCTTGGTTATAGAATCATCAACGCCGTATTCCTTTTCGACTGTATACTGAACACTTTGTTCAATGTGGGTTTTCAGAGCGTCTCTGTTCACGTAGGCCCAAACAGCAGCGGAAATCTCAGCCACAAGAATAAGCAAGAGGATACACGAGAACTGAAATATTTAGAACATATTTAAATGGACATATTCAGTTGAAGTAACCTAAACCACGGAAAATGTAATAAAAATTTCAAGGCTCTAGCTTTTTTTTTTTGTCACAGAATTAGAAAGCCAAATCTATGTCAAAAATATATTTAAACTTGATGCAGACACATCGGTACATGGATATGTCTTAAATTAGCCTTCAGTTTCACCCTCGCAGGATGACATTTTTCATCGTACAAAAATCGTTCACCACTCTTCCGAAAGCTCTTGATTTATCTGAAACATTCATTACATCTCACGCTGCTAACTTCCAAGAGACCGTTACATGTACAGCGTGACGGAAAATGTGCGGTAAGACATATCCACGTCAATACGGAAATCGTATGATGTGATATACACCTGTATCGCATATATATGCATATATATGCCTGTATCGCAATCCAAAACTCTTTCTAAACTGGACGATTACAAATATTAACACTGGAAGCATTCATTGTAGCAAAAAGATACGGAAAATGTTTTGTTTATTATTCCAGGAATAGAACACCTATTTTTACTTCCGATTTTTTAAATCGATTTCGTTTCGATTTTGAATCGATTTAAAGAATTGATACTTTTTAACCGATTGCCCATCCCCAATACCAAATGATGACTCAACACCGGAAGGCGAGCCCTTGGCCCCCGCGGCTTGATAAGGCTGCCACCGACGGGAGGATCCCTTTGCTGTGGCGGTCACATTAGGCAGTTTTCCAAACGGCTGGGTCAGACTCAAAGGAATACAAAGTGCCGAAATCCGCTTCAGTAAATATCGCCAGTTCAGTTTATATATAAATACATCTGGGTCAAAGCCATCGGTGTTAGGGTCAAACCTATTTTTAAGGCGGGGGTTTTATTCTTCTATCCTGACGTTATTTATTAGGACGGGGACAAGAGTGTTACAGCTGGTGGCGAGTTGTGTATGGTTAAGATTCAATTTTTTCCGACTCAGAACACTGGTTTTTGGACAACCACTGGGTTGCACCAACACGCATGACACATTGTGTCATGTAAATTAGGCTTTCAAGCCTACTATACACCTGTTCATTAAGCAAAACTGCAGAGCCATTGTGGCAATAAAGTTATATTTTAAAAAACTCAAATTTGCTCTCCACTATTTTTTTGTGTGACGGGCTAGCTTAAATTATATTAATTTAATGACCAAAATATGTCATTATTCTTTGATAGCATGAGTGTGTAGGTATGAGTGATACGGAAGATTATCTGGTTGACAATCTACTGTATTAATATTAGTGGTGGATTTAATGGAGGGGGGGGGGGTGTCAAAAATAATTACTAAATCCCATCCCATTAGAAGAGTAAGTTGGCTATTGACAGAAAACAGGATTTTACTATTTGAATCGAATCGCGAAACGGAGCCGCACCGGGCACCTGAGGAGCACTAGTGGCCATGAGGGTACTTCAACTGCTACAGTTAAGTCCATTTGATCTATATGTCCAACTAATCGATATGGTACTATATTATACAGTAGTTGGACATAATATGTCCAATGAATTTCTACTGCGTTGACGTTAGGCCTGGTGTAGTCATGTAGACGAGACCAGGGAAAATCTGGACTATATTATGCCAGCATATTACAATACGCCTGATATTTCTATATGCCTAAGACAGGTCCATACTAAGGGTTCGAACACGGACGACTTTGGCTTGCGAAAAGTGAAATCCCTACGTTAGTGATGTACAAGCAGGAATTGGGTAGAAATCCAGTTATTGTCAGTGAGTCCCTAAACGCTCTATATGCAATATAAAGAATTAAATCGCTGAAAAAAAAGGAGTTTAGGTTAGCTTATGAATCTCATGAGCCCCCGAAATCAAAGTCTGCATCCGCCCCCGCTTAATACCTAATCAAACAACACAATCAAACTTTCGAAACGCGAAACAAAAAATATTAATACGTCAACCTAATGTGACAATGGTTGAATAGCGGGGCAAACTATACAGTAAAGAGAGTGTAGCTTAAAAATTGGAATTGAATATCAACCAACTTGAGAATGAAATCCTTTCATACATCAGACTTGCTGAGTTAGTTTTAGGGGTGATGGTCAAATCATTTAAACCTAGAAACCAGCCATATGCGTAAATGTCAACACGCTAAGATGTGAGAACGCCTAGCTCTGACAGATACGAGCATTTCAACATCAGATCAAATTACTCTTCGGAGAAAAAACAACAGTAAATTAGAAGGCAGCTATGTAGATTGACGTAATTCATTTTTGAATTTTTTTTTTCTAATCTGTTGCCCTTCGTGTGAAGAGATTAAAAATAAACACCCGACATCATCCTGGGCTATGAATAGCGTTCTGACTATTTTGTGGCACGTTAAGTAATGAGGGGTGAAAAGGCTGAGTGATCTGTTTGAAATAGCCGGTAGAAAAAGACCGTCTAAACTGCTGGACCGATTAGGGAATGAGCAATATGAAGAAAAAGCTTAAAGATTAAAATATGGTCAAAACATGGTGTGTTATGACAGAACTCTGATGACTTCAACACCACTTAATTTCCACTCGAAGAGACCAGTCATGCATGTGTCACAATTATTTCTTAGTAGTAAACATAACGTCAATTATCATGTTGTCATCGACCTCACGACGTTAAATCAGAACTATGATGGAGTTGCGATGGAATGCGCTTTTAGGACAACAAACGTAATGTTTCTACGTTACTCCCTCTTATCGTGCCCGGTTTAAATGGAACGCGTTCTTACCAGAACCAGAAGGACTTTTGAACTCCTGATGATCCCACAGCAGCCTAAGAAACCGACGATAAACAGCAAGACACCAATGGCGAGCAGAAGGGAAACGCCTATGTTGTAATTCAGACGATCCTGGCTGTTTATGTACATCGGGGCAACGAACATCCATATCGAGATACCAATCAAGGCTAGTCCTGATGCCTAAAAACAACAAAGAAAAATCAGTATAATATATTATGACAATGGAAGATTTTCTGTAATTAAAGAAAATCTTGATACCTAGGTCACTATGCTAATAACAAACAGGCATATAATTTTAAATTTGCTCAACGAATCAGAATGATCTAAATTTGAATTTACCTAGTCTGAAATTATATTTGACCATGTTCAGAGTTTTAGGTGAGCCTACACAAACCCGGGGTTACAAACCCCTGGCAGAACTGAGTAACAGATCTGAGATTTTATTTCTATTTTATTATTTGATTTATTTTATTTTTGAGTTGCTATCGCACATAAACACTTGTTTCCATGTCAAAAAAACTTCAGAGATCGATAATCACAATTGAAATCTGACTGATTTGAAACTTGGACGTAAAATGGCGCGCGGTTGTGACGTCGGCCCTTCTCAGCCATCTCGCAAGTTTCAGGAAGGGTGGCTACCGGTTTTTGTGTCGGTGCGGTGGTAGCATTGATTTAGTTGCGTCCGACCAATCAGATGTTTCAGCGGTTCTGACGTCATCACACGCTTTTTATGAACATGATTACATTTCTCTACCCATAAAAAATAAGGCCGTTTTCTTATTTGGAGGGTTGCAGGAGGTTCAGTGAGAAGAAAGAAGGGACGTTATTGGAGCTTTCAGCATTATTAAGCCATCTTCAGGGATTGGTAGATATTTTCTCCTCATCCCAGTCTCTACCTCTTTAAATCCACTCGTCAGGTTTAGAGAAAATATCTACCAATCCCTGAAGATGGCTTAATAAAGCCAAAAGCTCGGAGACAACGTTCCTTGTTTCTTCTCACTGAACCTCCTACAGCCCTCTAAATACACAAGAAACGGCCAATAAGCCTAGGTGAAAATGCACAAGACGTTAACAAGTTAAAAAATAAGGGTAAACTAATTTTGACGATTGGTTCCCATTTTCACGGTTTTGAAGCGATTCTCTATCAATACAAATTCTAAACAGAAATCATGCGCAGACCCCATTCAAAAAATTTGATGATTATGTGGAAATTTTACTTCGGTTTGCTAATTTTAAATTTGCCGCCAAGAATATCGGTTCTGACTCCTGTTCAGTGGGTGATTGAGCGAACTAGCCGCAAATGTAATTTAACATAAACACACTAGGAGCTCTAGAAGTGGTCTCGACACGAAAATGGGGAGATTTTCAGGTATAAGAGACTAGAACAATGCATTGGAATAGGCTACACACCAAATTACAGCCTCATAGTGTGGATAGCATAGAAATCATAGGAGCTTATCTAGCTAGACTCATTCTAGATTACATTAAATCTGATCAAGCTAGGTCTATTTTAGGGTAAGAGTTAAGAAGTGTGTGTGTGTGGGTGGAAGGGTGGGGGATGTGAATTGAGTCCGGAAACCCCATGTCCAGAGCCTCCCTAGGCTCCTGATAAAACTGCCTATATTTTACTGGACAGTCCAAAAATAACAGTTTGCGTATAATAACTCTACCATAGACACTTTGATGACTATGACTTTAAACCCCATTCTATCTCCTAACTCAAAGCACCTTCTGGGGTCAGCAGCAACCCTTTCCTTGCCTCTCCAGGGTTAAATTGTTTCAAAGAAATTTCAGTGAGATATTATGTTGAAAGTTTTACTGAGATAGTTTCGAGGGTAGAAAACTCAATTCATAAACCGCAGTTTCTGATTGGATAGTAAGTTATCGATTTTCAAGAGAATAAGTAGGTGGAAGGAAGTTGCTGCAACGATCTACGGCTCGGCACGATAAAATATAGATTAGGGGGCAGCACCCCCTCTTCTCCTAGGGCCAAACATCAGTGATGGCAGGTGTGTCAGGAAACCACCTGGCTCACTCCATACTTTCATGACAGTGAGAACGCCGATCGATCCATATCTGATCAAATAGCCTTGTGAATATTTAACAGTACCACCCGCAGAATAATGCCACTACAGCAATTGGAATGTTTGTCATTCAAATAATTCGTAGTAGGTAACACCATGACAGAATGACATCATCAAGCTGCATAACGCCACTAATAGGTTTAAAAATTACTCGTTACTATGTAATGGTTCAACATAACTTATTCGTTCGAGATTATTGAGATTAATAAAATCTATTATTCACAAGATTGTACTCTGTATTTAGTTACTATTTAGGCGGTGAATCGATGTCAGTAAAACACTCAGAGAGAAGGGTAGAAATCCAGCATACTTACAAAACTATCAATAATAACAAAAGTTTACAGAGCCCTGCACACGTTCTAGCAATCAGCTAAAGAAATTCGGTAAGTAAATAAGTACACCCTTCTAGTTATAATACCAGTTGGACGGCTCGTGATTTAAAATCTATATTACAGTAGGTAGGTAAATATTAACAGTTACTGTTCCATCCTCGCACTTACCCAAAAGAGGACGTTCAGGGCGAAAACCAGATATTTCATGAAAGAGTGGCAGCCACCGCTTAAACCCATGGTGTCACTCACGAGAAGTAGCTATCAACAATATTGAGAAAGAAAATGAACCAAAAATAAAGTCAGGTATTTCACAACTCCGAGGGAACACCTCGGGTCTCGAGATAGAACCACTGGTAACTTTGACATTTTGTCGACGTACCTTCGGCGACTATTGACGTTGAGATTCCTGTCAAGCAACAACGCAGTTATTCGTTCGACAGTATTCCGGTATACGGGCGGAACTTCACAACTAAAAACTGGGGAAATTCATACACAAGAATAAACACAACTTAAAACGGGTGATGAATGTTGATACACAACAGTGGTTGAGGTTGATACGGAACGACAGATGGTGTTGGTGAGAAGGGAACTGATTCAAAGGCTAAATATGGAACAACTGACGTCATCAAGGTGGGACTCCCTCTCACACTTCAGTTCAACTGAAGTGTGAGAGGGAGTCCCACCTTGATGACGTCAGTTGTTCCATATTTAGCCTTTGCCAACCCACACAAAGTCGGAAGGTGCGGGAAGTAAGGATAGAAACCAAACTAGTAATCTTGAACCTTTCCAAGTCTATTTCTTATCAATGTGACCAACTGCCTAATTTGTCGAAGGCTACAAAAGAAGAGAAAAGCACACACACACTTATCAATGTTCATGAAGAAGGAACGTTCTGTTAGTAAACAAAAATTATATTTTTTGTCGTGATTTTCATGTTAATTATTAGTTTTATATTTTTGTCGTGAAGTGTTTTGTGAATGTTATTCAGTCTCAGTCATCGTTCATTTTGATTTGAGTAGCTGTGTAATCCAACAGGTAAGGTTGTGAGAATAATTCAGTGGATTATGAGTTTTGAAACAAGAGGACATTTATTGGGTTCTTACTGGATACTTTTCCAACTAATGAGAGTAATTCTAACTAGTAATGCCTACTTCTCAACTACTTCGGAGGTGATTAAAGAAGCGTTTACACCGGAGTTGACAACACAATGTCGAGAAGTTTTTGTTGTAGACAAAATCTCTAATGGCTTTTTTGTTTTTGCAACATATGTTGCCGACAGGAAGAGGTAGGGACTGCCAGTCGGTGCCAAGAGTGGAGACATCATTCAGGTGAATATAACCGCCAGTGGGATTGTCCTCACAGCATTAGTAGGATGGAAGGAAAACATTTTATGTTACGATCTCAATCAACTGTTGTTCGTTACACTAGAAGTGATTAAGTACTTCAATTTTAAGGGATTTTTTAGCATCGTCCTATTGGTACTAGTCAATGCTAATCACTGTTTCATGTAGACCTACATGTAGTACCAGGTACTACAGGTCCTGTACGTTTCCGTTGGTTGCCAAGGTCGACTGTCCGACGGCTGAGTGTTTTGATCACTGCACATTGAACAAGATGCTTCAAGACTCACGCCTAAATTTGCCCCCTAGTATGTGCTTACCTGGCAGAACTTTGCCTGGCCATATTTACTATTGGTTGATGGCGCTTTTCCTTTACGCCATTTCCGGGAGCTTACAAGGGCAGCAAATAACGTGCACGGAGAGTGGTTGAGGACGCGTTCCGAGTTCTTGGAAACCCCTGCTTCTTGAGCCTATCAATGCTGATCTTGTTGAGTTGCCACATCATTCAGGTGAATATAATCCCCAGTGGGATTATCCACATTACATTGGTAGTACCTACCTATGGATGGAAAACATGTGATGTTACGAGCTCCTATCATCTGTTGATTGTTACATAGGAAGGAATTACATACTTCGATTATGAGGGATTTTTTAGCATCGTCCTATCGGCACTATTCAATGTTTATTACTGTTTCATGTACTTTTCCGTTGGTTGCCAAGGTCGACTCTCCGATGGCTGAGTGTTTGGTCACTGTACATTGAACAAGATGTTTCAAGACATACGCCTAAATTTGCCCCCTGGTAGAACTTTGCCTGGGACATAATGGCTTCATGATATTTGGGAAAGGGCCATCAATCAATAGGTATTACATATTATTTACGACCAAATATCATTCCGGCCCTTGAACGCATTCGGAGTTCTTGCAAACAACTGCTTCTTGTGCTTATCAATGCTGATCTAGTTGTGCTGGCATGTGTGCATTTGCACAACTTTTTGTGCAGCAGCCATTCGTCCGGTGCATCGCACACTTCACCTGGGACGTTTGATGTTGGAGATACAGCTAACAACTCATTGGTACCTGGTCAGTGGAGGGTGGATGGGATGACCACGGGCACATTGAAACGAATTCCAAGGCCTACCCAAATTATATCGTCAGGAATTTAGTGAATATTTCACGAGTGATAAAGGCTCAATGTCATGGCAAAACGAAAACTGTTGAGGGAATAGTCTACTTGTTGATCTAGCAATTTACGTCCTTGTTTATATTTTTACATACATAACTTTAATTTTTAAATGAAAGTTATGTTTGTAAAAATATAAACGGCTATTTAAAAATAGCCGTCTTGTACTCGTAACTATTGACCTTTTTTCATGGCGTAAACAAAAAACGGGTTCTTCATTTTTTTCGTTTTTACTGAAAATTTTTTGGGAGTAAGTTTTCTGAACGCTTTCCCACGGCGGTGCAAGTTTTTTGGAAAGATTAGAAATAAAAAAGTCAGCAGAAATATATACAACAAAAGTCCAGACATGCAGCATGGCTATAGCAGCGAGTTTTCGAAGAAACAACTGGTTTTATTAAATTTTAAAGTCTCCGTTTTACTGGTTTTACTGGCCGAGTAACTTATAGGTCAGCTTATAAGTTTTTCCACGCTGAACACGATGGTGAAGTCAGAATTTTGATATCTCATTCCGTTAACAGATTAGAGCAGATCAACCGTGAAGAATATTTCAAGTAACAACCACGTTTCTTCATTTTCAAAGTGCTCCAGTTTGGGAACGGAATAAGATATCGCAATTCTGACTTCACCATCGTGTTCAGCGTAAAAAAAAAAACCTTTAAAATGAAGTGTCAACTGTCAGACTGTTTCATTTTGGGAATTCATGGGTAATTTTTCTCCCCCTGATACTTCCCCCCCCCCCCCCCCACCTTTAGAGGTATCAGATTCTGCTCATCAACGAACTTAGCCATTCGATTGCCAAGACAGATTTTTTGTGCAAATTTGAACTTTTTATCTCAATTCTATCGAGAGTTATCCACATACAGGGTGTATACGTGACACATACAGGGTGTCTCACGGGAACCGGACGAAAAACAAATGAATGTAACTCCAATGGTTGAAGTCTTAAATTTTTTATATTTTTATCAGAAGGTAGGGAATTAAATGCCATTTTAAGTTTTAAAAATAACATCGGACAAATGGTGCCCATCTTGTTCGAAACACGTGGCAAGTCTGTCCAGGAAGTTTCGGTGGACGCGCTCCAGTAAGTCTTGATCAATTGACGCAACTTGAGACGTTATTTCTTCCTTCAAAGCTTCCAAAGTGGAGGGTTTTGATTCATAAACGCGTGATTTAAGGTATCCCCAAAGGAAGAAGTCACACGACGTCAAGTCTGGGGACCTTGGGGGCCATTGCACGTCCCCAGAGCCTGACACAAGGCGATTGGGGAACTTCTGGAGCAAGAGGGCGATTGCGGCTCTGGAAGTGTGAGGGGGGGCCCCATCTTGCTGAAACCAAACTTCTGCTTGGTTGACAATTCGTCTTCTTCTGCGCAATTGAGGTTTCAGAGCCGCAATCGCCCTCTTGCGCCAGAAGTTCCCCAATCGCCTTGTGTCACGCTCTGGGGACGTGCAATGGTCCCCAAGGTCCCCAGACTTGACGTCGTGTGACTTCTTCCTTTGGGGATACCTTAAATCACGCGTTTATGAATCAAAACCCTCCACTTTGGAAGCTTTGAAGGAAGAAATAACGTCTCAAGTTGCGTCAATTGATCAAGACTTACTGGAGCGCGTCCACCGAAACTTCCTGGACAGACTTGCCACGTGTTTCGAACAAGATGGGCACCATTTGTCCGATGTTATTTTTAAAACTTAAAATGGCATTTAATTCCCTACCTTCTGATAAAAATATAAAAAATTTAAGACTTCAACCATTGGAGTTACATTCATTTGTTTTTCGTCCGGTTCCCGTGAGACACCCTGTACATAATGGATTTCGGTATGTTGAATGAGTTTCTGAATGAATAAGGCAACTTTCGGTGCTTGAATTAAGTTATTATAAGTAATTAGTCATATTTTCTGTTTTTCAGATCAAAATGTCCGAGGAGGAAGATGATGATATTACTATATCATCAATTTCCGACGTGGAAGATGAAATGAAGGATGTTGAGCTCATGAACGACATTCTTCAGTCAATACAGACGTTACGTGCGCTGCCTCCTGGTTCAGATTTGGCTTTTGAAGAATCTGCAACAACTGACGACGTAAAGGAGACTCCGATCAACTTTGACAATCTGTCTCTCTTAGAGTTGAACATTATCCTTGACCAAATATCGCAAGGTATTGATTATAACAATCTTCTTCAAAGCAGTTTGCTTATGAAAGAAGTGAAACTACTATCGATCAAAAGACAACTTCAAGCTTTCCAATCACAAAACCCTGGGGTGAAAGATGAGAAATTTGATGAAAGTAAAGGCGATAGTCGAAAATACATTGTTAAATTCAAAGCTCCTTACTTCAAAAATCATCAGCACTTTTCCAGTTATACGATTGTTCCAGAAAAGGCTTTACCTTTCTCAGCAGCTAAATATGATAATAAGTCATTGCAATGGACGAAATTGGATTTAAAAGTGCTGGAAAATGCTATCAAGACTTTTCTATCACGTCGCTCTGTACAAAATATGGTGAAGACGAAGAAGAATGAAACTCCTTTAGAGAAAGAAAACCTTGTAAATAGCTACGCTCGTCTGAAAAAAGCTCCTCTGAAATCTCTAATTACCGACGACTTCGACGAAATCATCGACTGGTGTCAGTTAGCAAGTAGTTTAAAGAAGAATTATTCCCCTTCGGAATGTCAAAAGGCCTGGGATATATTTATGAAACCCAGTATCAACAAGAAAAAGTGGAGCAAAGAGGAATTGGCAAAGCTCAAGAAATGCGCTCTTGAACGGAATTTCGAAGATTGGGATGCTGTAGCCCAAGACCTGGGGACTAGCCGTTCTGGTTATCAATGTTTCCATGAGTATGTTGATGCACTCATGACGGTTCAGGAGGGCGAATGGTCCAAGATCGAGGAAGAATTTCTGATAAAATTAGTCAAAGATTGCACTTATGGTGATAGAGTTCTTTGGCATAAGATATCTTATTATTTCGAAACTCGTTCCCTCGCTCAGATCTATCGAAAATGGAGTTCATCTGCCGTCGGCAAAAACAACAAAGCTGGCCGTTTTACGGAGCAAGAGGATCAAACCATCATCGACTCTCTCATAATGGATTCTGGAAACTTGAGCCGAGTGGCCCGTCATTTGAACCGTTTGCCCAGTCAGGTTAGGTACAGATGTGCTCAGCTGAAGAGCTCTTTACAGAATCACTATGGCGAATGGAGACTGGAAGAAGACAAACTGCTTACAGAGCTTGTCGATAAGTACGGTATAAAGAAATGGGCACAAATCGCCGAACACATCCCAAGCAGAAGTAGAGTGCAGATTAGACATCGTTATGAACATTTAAGAAAGAAATTGGCATCCAATCCAGGAAAGAAGATCGACGAACTACGACGGCCTACGAGACATAACCATAAATGCAGGAAGCAGTCGATCATAAAATACTTGCTAGATAAAAAAACTGGAAAAGCTGCTGGTACTGGTGAAGACGATGATCCTGACGACCCAGTTGAGGAAGACAATGCTGTTATTGGGTTTGACACGGCATTTGGTAAGATAGTATTACATAAAGAGGATGTGGAAGGGGTTGTGATGAAAGAAGGAAAATACATTAACAAGAGGAATGAATTTTCTGTAAAAGCAAGTACATCCGCCATTGCAAAGAGGAAAACTAAGAAGACTAGAGGAAAATGTAAAAAAGCTTCAAAACCTCCATGTGACTTCTCCACTAATGTTTTGGATTATTACTCTTTCATTTCTGAATATATTGGGGATCCTGTGAAACCATCCGAAGTCTGTTATGCTGAGCTTGAAGAGACAACAACGAATGCTCTTTTCAAGTTCAGGCCGTATAAATATTTCAATAAAGAAATTGCAGATTGGTGGTATATTGCTGATCGTTCTGACCCTTATTATAAGGAGGCGGTCAATTACGTTGAGAGAAAGCAGAAAGATGAGAGCGAAATGAAAGAAGGGGCAAATTGGTTGTTTCCTCCTTGTGTAACGTCTTTCGAAGGATTCTATAACTTACTGGTAGATATTGGTTACAAACCTTCGGATCTTGATAAATCGGAGGAGGAAATAGAAGGAGAGCTGAAGGAACTGTATTGTGTTTCCGACGACGAGACAATAGCAGCAGTTGCCAGGTGGAAAGAACGACTAAAGACTCTGTTTCTGTGGCCGGCGGCCTTGTCGGAGATTGAACTGGATGCAAACGAAGGGGAGGTTGGCGTTGAAGAGACCCCGGGGTGTAGCCAGGTTTTGAACGAGAGTGAAATCATTCAGTTGGCCGAAGAATTGAATCAGATAGAAGACGATGATTTGAGAGCTGTCATGGTGAGGCAGCTCGGGCTGATGGAGGAGTCTAATACCGACAAAGAAAACACGAAACGCCTAAGCCTGGTGGTTCAGCAAGATGACGACGTAGAAATCAAGACTGAAGACCTAAGAGTCCCAGAGACTTCAACCGGTGATGTAGGAAGTGAAATTGAACGGCCCGAATTGGACAGCGCGGATATCCAACAAGTTGCATCAGCTGTACGCTCCTTGAAAGTGTAATTCGTTTCAAGTAAATTAGGACACCACACCTAGGTATACCTATCTCTTGTATTGTATCATAAATGTAAATATGTTCAAGTACGCAGTTGTCTAACATAAGTGTAGATATATGACAGCATTCTATTCATACCTGTAACTTGGTGATAGCGAACCTCAATGGTCCGGCACTTGATATTCACCCTTCTTGTTCATGATAATTATCAACTCCTGCGATAAAATCATTCACAACAATTCTTGAAATTATTCAAAGTTTTTACTCACTGGATGAGTGTCTTGTTGGGTACCCAATTGGATGTAGTGATAATAAATTCAACTAACCTTTTGAGACAACGAAACTTTATTGTCATATTTTTTATAACACTGAACATACCCCCCAAAACACTACTTTTAAAACTAAAACAACGTCACTTGCATCATACATAAATAAAAAATATATTTTTCCAATTTTAAAAGATTTCTGGTAAAAAATAGGTTTTGTTATGAACACGATGGACAGCTGAGAATCATTACACCTAATGAGACGATAAAACATTTTGTACATTAACGATTTTTTTTTTTTTACAATGATGGTGCTTTATGTACAGAAAGTGATGTAATATATGTACATATCATGCTATTACGTACACGATATTATATACATAGTTTTGATTTGGTATATCTTTTCCCTCAAAATCCAAAACTTGTGTTTCTTGAGATGTCAGGTACGAGTGACTACTGCAGTAACAACGGATACGAGAGATCATCGTTTCCTAAGGGTATAGATAACAATTCAACTCAAATGTTCGAACTGTTCGTCCATTTCGTCGTGATGCCGCACTTTGCTTAGAACTTTGATTTCGAGGCAATCCATTGCGAGAGGAGCATTATCCGATTTCCTGATTTCCACGTTATACGTGTTGGCCTGCAAAAGATATTTTTGTAAATCAGTGGAAAATGAATATCGTCCATAAATTTTATGTTGGTTTTATCGTATCTTCAATAATTTGTGTGAACCGTGGAATTTTGAATGAGCCCCATTGAAAAAATTGGATTGAAATTCGATTTAAATTCATTAAAATACACTAGAACAATCTTTCCATAACGCTAGGTCAATAGGAAAGAACATCACGCCTATTAAATATTAATATAGTGTTTTGCTATCGCAGCTGATTTGAAGAGTGAATATTTAATAGGCGTGATGTTCTGGGATTGAAAGCGTTTGAAACCTTCCGATGTCTAACTGTTTAACGATAAACAGCCAGTGGACTGTATTTCGTGTGTATAAAAAAGGAAAGAACGTGATCTAATCAAAGTTTGAATAGCAAACGGTGAAGAGTTCACAATTATATGTTTTGGAGATGGGAGCTTTTTGGCAGCCCCGTCTCATGCGACTGCAGGATCAAACAGTTGCTCTAGAGATCCCACGCGGAACCGTACGATTGGTTTTCACCCTTTCTTTAAACAACTATTAAAAAGTAAATTAAATAACTAGTAAATTTTACTTAAAATAGCAACATTTTTATTTCTTCGAGTTTGGGCCTCCTGCCTGTTTGGTTGGGATGCGTACCCTCATCGAGACATCAGGTAAGCTGCCATTTCATCTCCATCTTTATGTCCATCTATATTTTTTCGTCCGATTAATTGTGAACAATATACCTTTTGCTATTCAACATTTGAGTAGATCACTTTCTTCCCTTTTTTATATGGCGCACTACACGAGCGTTCCCGCACAGCCGTAGAGGCTAAAGATCGTGGACTCTCGCTATTAGTGAGAGATAAAGCAGTTAAACGGGAAATAATAGCATCGGTCAAGGGCAATCAGTATTGAAATGGAGTCCGTCCAGTTTGTGGGGAGTCTTTTAAATTCAATTTTCATAAGACATTGGCGAACAATGTGAGCCGCTGGGCATGTGCTCGTAGAAGTTGCACATGTGCCGCAAAAACTCTTGGCAGAGAAGTGATCGAAATTGTGGGGGAGCACAACCATCCTCCTGAGAGCGAAGAAGTGGCCAAGTCTCTACTATCAGCAAGTGTCAAAAGAAAAGCTGACAGTGACGTGTCCTCTCGGCCATCAAAGTTTTGTTGTTTGAAAGTATAAAGAACATTAAATATTCTTTATACTTTCAAACAACAAACCTTCAATAATTTACTTATTGTAATGTATAATACGAATAAATTTAAAAAAAAAATGAAAATAGATACGCAACAAGGTGACTACTCCCGTAAAAGAACTAAAAAAAAAAAAGGATCAGTGGGTGGAAAAATGGATAAAAAAAATATGACCAACGAGAGGTGACTTTGTACAAATTTATTCATATTATGGCCATAAAGTACCAACCCCGGCAGTAAGTTGCTGTTAATTGTTTTGTGTGGCAATATACCTACCTAACTGTATACATCATGTATGTACTTGTTTTTGTATCCCTATTTGATTTTGCATCCCGAAGCTCGTTGATCGATGGGAAAGCTCGTAAATACTGGTCAGAACAGATTGGGAACGGTGGGTTCTTGAATGGGAACGCTCATACATGACGTGCACTCTCGTACATACTACTTTCACCTTGGGAACGCTCGTACATGCGCCCTTTTATATACCGACCTACGAAATACAGCCCACTGATCTGAACAGTTAGACACTGCCAGATTTCAGGTGATGAAGGCATTGAACAAAACAAACCATAATATGCGAGTTATTACTACACCCTACACATCAAGTTTCAGTTAACAAAAATAATGATAGAGTCGACTCACCAGCATCAGGCAGGATAAAAAATGGCGACAGATTTCGTGTTTAGGCTGATCTTTAACTACTTCGTTAAAAGGTCGAAAGTTTTGGTCAGTGTCAGGAAATTTCTCGAGGATCCTGGTCCCATATTCGTGGACGTTGAACTTCCTCCTCTTTTCGGCCTCCTGTATACTGGGAAGTACGGCTTCGTGCCATTCAGCCACTCTCTTGGCGACCTCTGTTGCTAACAGGCCCTATTGCAACATGAATTTACGAAGGGAAATGAGCATGAAACGAGGTTTTCATCCGTTGGGTAAACAACAATTGATAGTGTCAACAAATGGTCAACGTCAGGGATGTAGCTGAAATGAAATATTATCAGAAATAAGGAATTCCCGCGATTTCATTAAGGCAATTATACGCGCCCATTTAGTTAAGTACTGAGCACTTTTTCTTCTTTCCCTGGAGGTTTTATTGTATTCATAGGATTTGTGTACTAGGACAGGTTACAATCGCACTATGGGTGCAGTAAAACAATCCTTCAAAGGCCATACCATGGCTTCTGACAAAAACCAGCTTACTCATGGTCAATTTTGGAGAATATTGTCACATAGGATCAGCGGAGTGATACAGACACTAAGAATGTGGTTTCCTGCACAATGTGGTTTCTAACCAACACCATTTATACAGGGTGGAGCGCGAAAGACAGATGGATTTGTAAAGGCGCCGTACCCGACGAAGAAGGGTCGCAGATGTCTAGAAGGGGTTTCATTTGAAAGAGGGATTGGGAAGTTTGTTTTCAGGGTAACAGCATGGTGTGCAATTTCAAAAAATGGGATAATTGAACCTTTTTTTTTTGAGGAAAATTACAGAGACATTTCTGTCTGAATTGGATGAAGTGAAACTGGACGCCATGTTTCAGCAGGACGGGGCAACCGCACACAGCAGGGAGAGTGATGAAGGTTTTGAGAGGAAGGTTCCCCGAGCGCCTTATCTCCCTGAGAGGCGATTTGAACTAGCTAGCGCGGTAACCAGATTTAGCCCGCTGCGATTTTTTCCAGTGGGGCTACGTCAAATCCAAGGTTTATAATGATCGTGTCAGAACCCTAGAAGAACGTCATAGCCAACATCGCCGAAATACCAGTTGAAATGCTTGGAAGTGTTTACGAAAACGGTTTCTTCAGTGTACTCAGAGTGAGGGCTCCCATTTGCCAGGGTCGCTGATCAAAACCATATAATTTTAAATTTCCAATAATTTGTGTTTTTTGCCATTTAGTAATCCATCTGTCTTTTGTGTTCCACCTTTTACTTGTGCATACGATCTGTCTTTCCAACCATAAATTTGGAATTGTTTTTATCCACACAGTAGATAATTAAACCAATTAATACATGAGTTAAAATTTAATTTATTATACTCACACTCTCTCGCCTCTGTTTTTTGAACTTCGAGATCTCGCTGTCTCCTTCTGGTAACTCAACAACATTTTCTGAAACGGGCTTTGCTCTGCAATGATCGTCGCCCTCGACTATAGTATGGTCCATACCTGCGGTAGGGAAAGCAACAATTAAGAACAAACCGAATTGGATATTAGTTCACTGTAAACGCTGAAATATCTGAAATTGGATGTGCTATACCACAATCTAATATGGTCGGGAACGGCTACAACTACTCATTGGACTCAATATGACTAGTGAAAGACAGTGGCTCATATTTCTACCTGAAACCCGGGAAGGATCCCAATGATAAGAAGTCCTACAAAACAATAACTCCGTTACCAGTAATATCTAAACAGATGGAAAAAATGACTGCTGAAAAGGCTGAAGACCGTGAAGAGTGAAATCTGATTCCTGGTCACCAGTTTGGGTTTCGACCATTTATCAGATCCATCCAACGCAATAGAAAAATCATTAGAAAACAAGAAAGTATGCGCCTGTGTGTTGTTGGATGTATCACAAGGTGGCTTGACGTGCAAAATGCAATGTTATTTGCCTACTTGATACTTTGAAATACTTAAATCCTATATCAGCTGTAGACACTTTTGACTAAGGCATGAAGAAGAGGGGCTCGAAAATATCTGCGCAGGGGTCCCACAAGGTAGTGTCCTTGGGCCTGTGCTATACCTAATGTACACAAGGGATTTGCCATCTGCTAAAAGTAGAGTTAGCGCAACTTTTGCTGATGATACAGGATTCACGGCCGAGGGGGACATAGCAGAAGCTGCTCACAAATTGCAAAATCATCTTGATAAAGTCATCAAATGGACCCAACAGTGGAGAATTCAACTCAACGAAGCCAAAACTGCATACGTGAATTTTACGTATAAGAAAGATGACCAACTAATTATCAACCAATTATGATCAACTCCCCACTCATACCCGCAGCAAACACAGCTAAATATCTAGGGTTGACGCTAGATGCTAAAATAAAATGGAAAGAGCACGTCAAAATTAAAAAACCGAGTTCAACATCAAACATAGAAAGATTTACTGGTTACTGAGGATTCACTCTAAACTAGAGGCTCATAACAAGTGACTGCTGTACAAGCAAATTCTAAAACCAGTCTGGACGTATGGCATACACATTTGGGGCTGCCCGAAAAAAATCCAACATCTAACACTTCCCAACTTTCCAAAATAAAGTACTTAGGGGGATAGTCAGTGCCCCGTGATACATGAGGAATGACCACCTTCATCGTGATCTGAAAATGGAAACCGTTACCGAAGCATATCAAGAACTATGCAGTGAGGCACGAAGAAAGACGTCACAGGCATGTGAACAGTCAAATTTCGACGACAGGCGCTATCCACAGTCATCTGTTTACCACCGTCCGTCGTTCTTCTTTTTCGCTGCTTCTTGAGGGGGCAAATTCAAGTGTGCCACCATAGTGCTTCAACACCATCTCATACACGTTTTAAAAAACGCGTTTTTGGGCTACATCCTAAGAGCCTCGGGCTGCGGTTTCCTCTACTAGGGATCTGGCAACTCTGGGACTGAATGGTTCAGGTGTTATCTTAATCTTTAATAAATTTATTAAAAATACACATATTTTTACTAAATAAGGTCGCTTACCG
This sequence comes from Stenodema calcarata, assembly GCA_963920205.1. Classification (NCBI taxonomy): domain Eukaryota; kingdom Metazoa; phylum Arthropoda; class Insecta; order Hemiptera; family Miridae; genus Stenodema; species Stenodema calcarata. Next base: position 15,420,452 of record OY986054.1, read on the forward strand.
TTTTCCATTTCTGACGCTGATCCATTCGTGAGTTTAGCAGCTTTTTTCTCCTGCCGGAGTTTCCGTTTTTTCTGCCGCTCCATCTCCTAAGGAAAATACACGATTTGAATATAGAGGAGTGGCGATATATTATACAATTAATAGGTAACGAAAAGGATATCAAATAAATCTCACTTCTTCCGCTTCTTCTTGAAGCTGTTTCGGCAATGAGAAAACTCTCCGTCTCTTCAAGATTTTTAGTGGAAATTTGAATTCGAATTTCACTGGATCCCAATCCACCACTTTGCACAAGTTGATCTTGAGTTCTCTCAAAGTTAGGGGTCTAGAAAACCAACATAACCAAAATTATAAGATGTAAATAGTCTTAACCTATTATAATCCGACTCCCTACAAAAGCTCGACGTGATCATACGCCGGCGGGGGTACCTTTTTTTATTTTTTTTAGAATGATAACTTTATTGTAACAATATTACATTCTAGTTGTGCTGTACAATAAATAACAATAACGTGGAAGGTGGTGTGAGGATCCTATCCAGCGATAGTCCTCACTATAACATTACTCATAATCATTCTCTAACAATAATTGTTCATAGTGCCAAGTCACTGTGCCACTTTCTTTTGAGCCTGCGTGCGGAGGGGGGTGGAAGAGTTTCCAGGACGATCGGGGAGAGGATGGGATTGGGGTGCACGTTGATTCGATCGAAGAAGCGATCAGCTGCTGTCTGTAGGACGTCCTTCACAGTGGGTATTTCCAGGTCCTTGTGAATGTTGTGGTTGCTCACATACCACGGTGCATTGGTAATCAAACGAAGGGCACGGTTTTGGATGGTTTGCACTCTCTTGATTTGAGTATCACAAGCAGAAGCCCATATTTCGCATCCGTACATCCATATGGGTCGTACAACTGATAGGTAAATTCTGCGTTTGAGATGTAGAGGGACGGTAGAAGTTGGTTGAAGCAGGAATCGTAGTTTATTGAGGCGCAAACGTAACATTTGGACTACGTGGGATATGTGTGGTTTCCATAAAAGTTTTTTATCGAGTTTTACTCCTAGGTATTTAATAGTGTCTTCTTCGGGTATACTTGTACTGCTTAACATTAATAGTGGTCTTTCATAAGTACGCTTGTATGTGAAGAAGCACATCCTAGACTTTGTTGGATTTACCGACACTCTCCACTTTTTGCACCAAACATCTACGTCGTTAGTGAAAAGTTGTAGTTGTTGTACTGCTTCATTTGAGTATCCTTTTGCTAACGCAGCCACATCGTCAGCAAAGTGAGCCACTTTCACGTCAGGTGGTGATGGGTAATCGTGTGTGTATAGTAGGTACAGGATTGGACCCCAAACACTTCCCTGGGCAACCGATGCTTGGATTTGTCGTGAGGAAGAGAGTGCTCCACTGCATTGGACAGAAAACGTGCGGTTCGACAGATATGACAGCAGAACAAGGTAGAGTGTATCAGGCATATGTGGCTTTATCTTGGCTAACAATCCCTCATGCCAAACCCGGTCGAAAGCTTGCTTCGTGTCCAGAAGTAGACCTGCGCACACAGACTTTTCTTCGAAGGCACTTAATATTTGCTCCACTACTCTGTGTAGTTGTTGTGTACAGGAGTGTAGTGGGCGAAATCCGAACTGGGTACTAGGTATGAGGTTTTCAAGGTGCCCGAGTAAGTGTGGTAGTAGGAGCCGTTCGAAGATCTTTGAAAATAAGGTGAGTAGACTGATCGGTCGGTAGCTATGCGGATCATTCATTCGTTTGTTGGGTTTGTGGATCATTACTATGATGGCATATTTGGCATATTTGATGGCGGGGGTACCTGAACATTTTAAATTCACATCTAATAAGCGACTCTAACGAACGGATACACAATCCGTAAAAACTGGTTCTGTGACGTCAACCCGGAATATACTGAGAGCTGGTCGGATAGAATGGATTTGAAGACCTTCAAGATATAAGTTATGGCGAGGACAACGCCTAAATAAATACAGACCAAAATACAGATCAAAAGTGTTCTGTATTGAATTTGATCCAATCAACTCACTTATCCTTGTCGGACAAAATGGTTTTCTCAGGACCATTTTCTTCAGCCTTTGGAGAAGCTGCTGCAAAGCCGTTAGACAAACCCTCCGGAGGCTCACTGGTATCCATTCGGTCATCAAAATGAGAATCGTCATCACAAACTCCGTTAACTTCTGAGAAAAATCAACATCATTCATCACAATGAGAACTGCCGTGTTCTTCGCCGTAAAGATCAATAACTTATTATCTCGTCTAAGTAGGCATTTTCAGTTATGATTTCAAGCTCTTTCAAGTCTTCGTGGAAAATGAGCAAATGCGATAAGCATACAGTTGCTTGTTAATAGCTCAAACGAAATACAAAAGGTAGCTTTGTCCCAACGTTATCTTCAACCACTTTTACTATATAATTTACTTATCACGTTATTATGTGGCTTCGCGCTCTTCATTGTCAAGTTTCGTACAAACTACCTGTAGCCTTTTAATAGAAATGCCTACGAATTTAATCATGAATCATTTTCATTAATATTTGCACACAATTCATCTTCTATTCTTCATATTATCTTCTCTTCCAGTTGCGATCTTCTTCTTACTTCATTGAGTTGCAAAACTTGAATATACTTGAAAACTTGAATATAATCTATTTGGTTTGGAAATCTTCCACTTGTGAGGAATTTCTTCGAATAACTAGCAGTTATTCTAACACTGCAAGGAATTCAACTGCCCTGTAGTTATTCGAGCTCTTTTAGCAAATCTATTGTTACGAATTACTGCCAGAAAAATTTAATGGGCATCAAGAGAGTATTTAACTTCAATTGAGATAGAATCTCCAACTGAGATCAAACTGAAAAGCGTGGATGATGAAACATGAAAATTTTGAACGTCAAAGGCAATTTTAGTGGGAAGTGACATCTTCCGTAACGCAAGAGTTTTGTGTATCCCCAGCTGTGAACTACTGCAATAACTGATAGTTGGTGATGTTTGCTCAAATTTGAGCTACGTCCATATGGAGAAGCAATTCTGGTGCGGCAACGCTATTGGCCAACGCAAAATGGATTATTGGCACGCAGTGTCATGGATACTATATCAGAATACCTCCTGTTGGAGGATTGCAAAAGTGAACCATAGATAATCACAAGAAATTCGAAAATAATACAATCAATTTGATTGAATCAAAGTAAAGAGTGGAAAACGACTTGGGAAAACATTGTTAACAAAGGAGAAGGTTATGATTCCGGCAACTATGTGCCCATGCAGGAACGGCGTCTCCATGTGAACCTATCTCAAGTGTGACCAAGTTAGTAAGAAGCGAAGTAGGTACGTTCATCCATCATAGAAATCCCACAACTTCTACTGAGCAAACCTCTAGGCATTCAACCGAACAGGCATTCAAATGAATAATGCTTACCAACTTGAGAGCCCCTCCAGAATTTGACATCATGATTTCGGTTAGAGAAGTCATTGTTTATTGTTCCATCGGACCACGTTTTACCATATAACCTTTAAAAAATTAATAACACCAACGTACTATAAACTTGTAGAAATGGAACAACCAAGACATACAAAAACCCTAGAAATGAATTGTGATTCAACTGAGGCATATACGAACATTCTAGGTATGTTCCTCATTTGTCTTGTTACATGCACCAGGTGGTTGATAGGTTAAACAACCTGACACTTCCGAGGTCAACGTAAGAATTGGTGGACCCTTGATGATAGGCCAGAATTCTTGAAATTATAGCTGTAATATTGTGACATATCAAAAAGTCCTACCGGTAATCGTCTTTGTAGCCCATGAAGATGTCATTGGATCCAACCAGAGGGATTGCAGTGTCAGGTTTCTTCACAGCCTTGACATCTTTGTTGAGAACAATCTGTTTAGGTGGCGGGAACTTCAGGAATTTCGGCAAATTCAAATCAATGTTATGATCTGCACCACAAATGACAACAATAAATTGATTATTGTGATGTAGTGAGATAACTGCGTGAGCAATAAGGAGGCAAATCGTAATTAAACACAATATATAAGTAGCGCTATTTCACTAGATATTATTATTTTACATACACGAACACATCGGCGAATTTACCTGTATGAACGTAGTCAAGAAGTTCGAGATCATCATTTTCAAGAGATCGAGCGACTCGTCTCTTTTTGGTTGGGGCTGAAATACTTGCCTCTTCATTATTACTGAAGGCACAACATACAAATAGTTGAAAAATTCAATTATTTACGAGAATCGCTAGAAAACATAATCTGCTATCAAATGCAATATTTTCGTCCACAAAATTCAACGTCATTCCAAAATATAGTGTAGTGAAAAATTACGACAGGTCTACAAACAAACGCAATATCCTGATATATACCAACTACACAGTTTAACAACAATTTTTAGAGTCTGGAGTGTTCAAGGGCATAGCTACCACGTCATCAAAGAAATTTAAAATGAGCCGCTCACAGTTACTCAGTGTTGTCAAACCAACTAATTACATAGTTGTTATTTTTACCATATTGATTGCATCATCGGTATACACTACTATAAATTTTGGGAAAAAGTATTTGATGCGGAAGGAATCAAGTCTTAACTATACGCCTGTATTACTTGTAGTAATCACAAGACTCCCAGAACAAGACCAATTGAAAGTCGTATGTTTTGTATAGTGGGCTTGTTACTTGGAATTTAACTGATCGTCGATCACAAAATTATTAATCAACATTCTGGAACTATATATCAGGAGAATTATCTTTACTATGATTAAATATTTCGTTTCCACAGGCTCAGCACTGAAACTATTTTTTTCTGTTTTTTTTTTTACATCTCCCCTTCGTCCTATGACAATTCATGAACTAGTCACACCAGTTAGTAGTGTTCTACAGTTTGACAACTTGAATAACACATGCAGTATGTCACTGTTCAACTATGAAAAGCTCATAATCAATGTCGATGGCTCACACAGTTTTGACGCCATTGACAGGTATATCTCATCATAACTGAAAGGCGGTAAAATTGTTAGTGAAAGTTGCCTCGGATATTATTGTGGGAGATGGCGAGGTCCCGGAAGGGTCATAACCAGAGCAAGCACTCTGTATAGGACGAATTTTGTATTTCTCTGATTTGGCAGTTAAAGTAAACTGAGGGCTTGCGGTTAACTCCTAATTTGGAATCTTAAAAGCTGGACAGCAATCAGCAGCATTGACAAGTCTCAAAACTATCGTGAAATGAGGACTGTTAATAGGGACAGTAATGATGGGAAGTTACATGCCTTTCATCTACTCAACGCTAAACGAACAATAAGCTTCAATCGTTTATCAAATGGTAAATTTTAAAAGATCTGAGACGATATAATGGTCAACAGCAAACTCAAGTGTAGTGTTAAAAAATCGAGTAGAAGTAGGTGTATTTCCACCACAATATTTTCCATCATTACTTACAGTTTCGTAAAACAGAGGGAAATTCAAACCAGAACTTACAGTCATCATTCAGAGAAATAAACCACATGTCTATTTCGGGAATCGGTTAACTAGGTTTTGGAGACTGAATTGGAAGTTAAAACCCCACGCTCTGGCTTGTAGTACATAACAGTTTAACACGACTCCAATGGTTCCTAACTTATTGAGAGGTAAAATTTAATGGAAATGATACAATACGTGCTCTTATGGGCAACATTCAAATTCAGGTTACACTTATGAGTTCAGGCATAAGATAATACATGGCGCCACTGTTGCCAGGCCTCATTCTTACTGGTTGATTAGTTCTCCCAGTTACTCGTTTGCTTGGATCGGATGTCAACTTTATTCAGGAAACGGACGTCATCGGTTCAATGAGTTGATGTCTAATATTGTTTTTATGATGGTTAAATGACAAATTAGGAATAGAGATCATTACAAGTAAAACTACGATAAACGAATGCAAGCAACTCCCTATCATGATTGAGTAGGAGGAGTATTCGTTAACCACTAAATTCGAAATAGAACCAACCAGAGCCAAGGCAAATTACGCTCACCAGGTGACAGTAGAAGTAAGTGTGGTAAGTTTAGGAATTTCAAACTACGATAGCACCCCATGCTATTCTAAGGAGAGAAAATATTATAATGCAGTCGATGACTTAGTTTACCAACATATTAGGTAACAAGTCAAAGATTAGAGTCTTCATGTTAGTACCTGGATTACCTTTTGAATACCCATGACACCAGCAAGTAAAATAGTGGCTTTGATTCATTATTCTGTTCAAGAACATCTAATTATCCAGATTAGTTCATGGTTGTATGATCTATGACACTCAGTCAGGTCAAGCTGTATCTACACCATTGTTTTATAAGTACTTCTGGGGGTGTGAGACCAGGAACGAGGATTAGGAAACTGGCTGTGAGAGTGGGATAAAGTTGAATAAATTAGTAAGTCATTATCGTTGTTACAATCTCCAAGTAGGTTCAATAAAAAATTACTTAGTGGGAAAATCGGTCGAAGCTCATTCAGAGGTTTCTCGAGGGAAAATCGAGGCTCAGTCAAATTCCTACAATAATGGTATGTGTGAACCGAATTTAAAAATATTGCGAAAACGTGTACATTGTGTAGAAGGTCGTACGTGAGTTTTCAGTAGTCTGAAATTAGTTACCTATTGTTATCAAGAGGAGTATTTGTACAGGGTTCAATCGTTGTGACGACGAATTAATCTTCCACCTATTCATGAAATGGAAAAAATGCTTTACAGGTATGAAGAATGGTGAGATCTGAATTACCAAGATAATTCCCATAATATTATAGAGGGCCCATTGGTCACAGAACTTTTCATCACCAGGGACCCAAGCGTGCCCTATCAACCTGTCACCTTTGAATTAATAAAAGCTAATGTGCTGTCGGTTAGGTCTTATGGTATTGCAAACTAGGCATGCATTATTCAAAAACCTAGAGCTGTTCATACAGGAGCAGTGCAGATTTGGGGTTTTCGGTGGCAGGTAAGAGATTTCTGAACGAAGTCTGAGTAAAATATTGATCCGTTAGTGAGGAATCTAAATAGAATGTTTCAGCTCATAATGCAGTATAACTTGCTCCTGATGGAGACATGAGACTGGCGCAGTCTGCCCCTCCCCCACCATTGCCATGCAGGAGCGCATATAGTATCGAAATGAACGTGTCTCTAATATCTTTCCGCTGAACAAGAAACGACTTAATGAGAAAACACTGGTAGTTTGGCCCTGCTTCAAGTAGCACTTTTATCATGAGGGGGTGAGATACACGCTAAGTTCTTCAGGAAAACCTCAAAGTGGTCAGAGATTTATCAAACTGACAGACCAAGAACGACAGACCTGCCGCAAATCATGCACAAACCTTCTCCTTGCCAAGCAACCCTTACCTCGTGAGCTCAAGCCCCTTCACCAGCCCAGGTAATCAATTTCATAAGTATGGTAGAGTAGATGTTGTGTATTGCTAATCAGATTGATAATGCAAGAAAGGGTAAAGCAAGAGTAATATTCCAAGGGATGAATAGTTCTCATCTCTCTCTCCTACTTCAGTCTACCAGACCCAGATTGTTCACAGACCTGAACCAGGCTTCAAACGCCTATGTTATTATTGGAGTCTAGCGAAGATTGGTAACGATCTGCCAGATTAGATCTGTTTGTGGGTGGTGGAATGGTTCAATAACAAAAGAATCCTGACAGAAAATAAGTGGGGACATCTCGATGCATCAACCCTTGGGTCACATGAAATCGTCTGTGAACGAGGTGATGCATAGTTTGACTATCAATCAAAGATTACAAATTTTGTCATTTACCATTAAAGAAGAAGGCTCTATCACTATGACTGAATCCAATAATGAATCATTTATTCACTTCCGCCTTGCAAAATACATTCCAAGTTCATGTTTTTGATCATCATATTATGATATTTCAAATTAATGTGCTAGAACACCAGTGTCACAATCGACTTCATTGATTAACACCAAATTCATTCACGGCAAACACGTTGAGACTTGACTTGCTGCTTTCCATTAGTAAAATTAGAAAAATCAATTTTAGCAGATAAGAGTAACTCACGTAAATGCCATTCGTTGAACGATGTGGCAGTATACGGCCATATATCTACAAAAAAATAAAAGTAGATGCAGCAAATTATACGTCTTCAAGAAAGAGAGAATGCTACCGTTATCTAGGAAGTCTTGACGCATTGCAAGTTATGTACAATATTCCCAACAATATACAGTCGGACCTCGATTTAGCAAATTGTGATCCAACAAAATTTAATGCTGTATTTTTACAAGTCGCCCAGGTTATAAAGAAATTTGACATTGAAATCAACCGTGATTTGAAAAATCAAGTGGAGGGGCTAAAGGTGTATAACCATTTTAAACGATTTAGCCTTCAGACCCCATCAGATTCTATTATCACACTGGTGCTGGCAAGAAGGCATCCACACCGCCCATTAGATTGCAAATATTGCAAGGCAACAATAGGAGGGAATCAATGGCAACACGTCCAATTACATCACGAAAATGTTTGGTAATTACTTGATTGTGAGATTAGTCTTCTTTTCTAGTTACTACTAGATTCTTTTTTTTTTTTTTTTTTTTTTTTTTTCAACAAGAGAACTTTATTGTAATAAGGTTTACATTATAGTTGTAGTTACTAGTGTAAAAATTAGGTTTCTCTGATGGCGCAAAAGAATGTCCCAGTTGAAGGAATCCTGCAGTTTTCTTGGTAAATGCAGCCGACAACAAACCAGAGTCTCAAGCCAAACTTTCTCAAAACATCACAGTAAGGCAAGGAATGATGTTGGTCCCATGACACATGTTTTCAATCAATAAAACACATTAAACGTCCCGTAAAATCTATGTCGGCTTTGATAATCTTTCTTGAATATCACCTTCTCTTTTTGGGTTGGGTGCGTTCTTTTTGCTCCCACTGATATCATTTCTTCAATCAAATGGAGCACTTATCGTCAGTTACCACCCACTTTAATAGGAAAAAAAGTTTCTGTTTCGTCTTCTTATAATATTTGAGAAACGTGATCAAGCTGTTCCTTGTGTTGATTAGACAGGATGCCACATTGCACTAACTTTGAATACCCCACGTTTTTTCTTCAAGATCTTGCAGACTGAAATTCGTCAGCACCTTAAGAGCCTCAACCGGTCCCTCTTCAGTCGCCATAGACAGGCAGCTACTTTGCTGTTCATCTTAAGAGTTTCAACTTCCTCTCAGAAACACGAAAGGCCAACGATGGACCGTCTAGGTGGACATGATGTTTTTACCATACAAAGTGGTGATTTCCTGGGGTCAAACTCCGAAGGACATCCTTTGGGAGTCAACAATCGAATCACTGGTAGATCCACGTAGGTTAACACTGGTAGATCCACGTTAATCAATATTATAGCTGCATAAGAAAGTAAACAAACCGCTTTGCAGCAACCTTCACACAGTGTTCCCAATATCCGTGTACAAGAACACTAATCATTGAACCCATGAACAGTGTTTTATTGTTATTATTATCATTTAACTTTGTTCAATCAGGGTAACTTACTTTTTGTACACCCCTCGCAAAATCAAAGTTGAAAAAAATGATGATGAAAAAAGTTAATAAACATGAACATGAATTACAATCTGCCTACAATTTGACACGTTACTAAAGAATCATGTCAGAGTATTTGAAAAATCGTCAATAAATGTGATATATCCCTGTTCTTAAACTTTGATGAAACACGATATTCATCTGGATGTACTTAACTATTTGTATCCTGTACAAATTATAAATCATCAGGTATTTGAGCCTCTTTTTCATTCGGGTTTGGAAGTATTTTTATTGTCTTGACCAAATCGTTCACTGCTTTTCAACACGATCACGCAACAATCGAGTTGAATTGAGTACGTGTAAAGTGATTAAGGAATACCAACTGTTTTTCCGATTCATGTAATTGGACGAGGTTTGTCGCAATAAGCAGTTTGTAACACCCAGGCCGGTAGCTATCGAAAGTTAAAGGGAATTACCGGATCATGATGTTTGGTGACCATGTACATTCGTAATAAACGAAATCAAAGGAAATTTAGTTGGTCTAGCATGGAGTTGGAAAACCACACTCAACAAATTCCTTGCTCACTGACCTTGAGAAAGCGGAAATGATGGCTCAGGCCCCTGGAATTTACTGAATAGAGGTCCGACAGTATAACAGAAGGCCCAAAACCAACCATGCACAGCAAATCTGATCTGGTCGTCAACACCAATAAAACCCGTACATGCAAACAGAAAAACACTCCCAGAATCAACCATGTTAAACGTTTGGGAAGAATGGCTAAAAATTGGCACCTGTAAGATTTGAGAGAGCTAATACTTGTAATGCGAAAAGAGGAATCACAACATTTGATTGGTAACTAGTACCATGATGTTTTTACCATACAAAGTGGTGATTTCCTGGGGTCAAACTCCGAAGGACATCCTTTGGGAGTCAACAATCGAATCACTGGTAGATCCACGTAGGTTAACACTGGTAGATCCACGTTAATCAATATTATAGCTGCATAAGAAAGTAAACAAACCGCTTTGCAGCAACCTTCACACAGTGTTCCCAATATCCGTGTACAAGAACACTAATCATTGAACCCATGAACAGTGTTTTATTGTTATTATTATCATTTAACTTTGTTCAATCAGGGTAACTTACTTTTTGTACACCCCTCGCAAAATCAAAGTTGAAAAAAATGATGATGAAAAAAGTTAATAAACATGAACATGAATTACAATCTGCCTACAATTTGACACGTTACTAAAGAATCATGTCAGAGTATTTGAAAAATCGTCAATAAATGTGATATATCCCTGTTCTTAAACTTTGATGAAACACGATATTCATCTGGATGTACTTAACTATTTGTATCCTGTACAAATTATAAATCATCAGGTATTTGAGCCTCTTTTTCATTCGGGTTTGGAAGTATTTTTATTGTCTTGACCAAATCGTTCACTGCTTTTCAACACGATCACGCAACAATCGAGTTGAATTGAGTACGTGTAAAGTGATTAAGGAATACCAACTGTTTTTCCGATTCATGTAATTGGACGAGGTTTGTCGCAATAAGCAGTTTGTAACACCCAGGCCGGTAGCTATCGAAAGTTAAAGGGAATTACCGGATCATGATGTTTGGTGACCATGTACATTCGTAATAAACGAAATCAAAGGAAATTTAGTTGGTCTAGCATGGAGTTGGAAAACCACACTCAACAAATTCCTTGCTCACTGACCTTGAGAAAGCGGAAATGATGGCTCAGGCCCCTGGAATTTACTGAATAGAGGTCCGACAGTATAACAGAAGGCCCAAAACCAACCATGCACAGCAAATCTGATCTGGTCGTCAACACCAATAAAACCCGTACATGCAAACAGAAAAACACTCCCAGAATCAACCATGTTAAACGTTTGGGAAGAATGGCTAAAAATTGGCACCTGTAAGATTTGAGAGAGCTAATACTTGTAATGCGAAAAGAGGAATCACAACATTTGATTGGTAACTAGTATAACTTAACCTAAATTTCCATTATTAATTGACTCGGCCATATTCTTGAACAATTCAAAGAAATTAACCTCTCATATTTGGCAATGAGACATTCAATTTCGTTGGATTTGAGGTACTTTTAACACGGGCCTAGAAATTCTTGGAATGACTGGGAGGACGCTTTGACAATATCTTATAGGTATTTCAACAAAATAAGTGACAGTTTCTCAAATAACGGTTGGGGGAAAAAGTGGACTTTTGGAAGGTGGTATTATTTATGCTGGCTGCTCCGGATGGTTTGCAACACTATTTTGATTTCATACAACAATTAAAAAGAGCTAAATCTAGGTATTTTAATGATAGCTTGGTGCCTTTTTAATGCAGAAATAGATTCACAAGGCAATTAGTTAAGAACAAGCTACTGAGGTTAGGAACTCACAGTGATAACAATCGTAGCACAGAACTCCCAACAGGCTTTGAGCAAAGCCACAGTAATGACGTTGCTTTTATCCAATTGATTATTCAAGTGAATACCTAATACCTCCCCCTCCAACCACAATAACTTATTTTTTCGCCAAGTTTTCAGAATGTTATCATCATTCGATAATGAAGATTTCAGAATAGTATAGTCACTCCACCGTAGGACTTATAAAACATACTTGCCAGAAACCCCGTATTCAGATCATCGAGCTCACGATGGGTTCCTATCATCAACGATATTAACAACTTGAAGAAGTTCTTGATAATGCTGAAAAAAAGTTGATACTTTTATTGGTGGATTCCAAAAGTTTGTGAGAATTCGGCTTTCTATGCAATACTCCAAATTATGAATTCCCAGACGCTTTAAAAAAGTAATTTCAAGCCATTCTTCCCACTTGATGACGCGCCAGGTAGATCGAATCTGCCGGGCCAGACTGAGTGCCATGAATATAGTAACAATTAAATACCTACGTCTTTGATTCTATATTTGAGATACCTAACTACCTACACAAAAATGAGCACTTCTGTCAAAATTATACGTTCGATTAATTCATTGGGGTTTCAAACATAGAAATTCGCCGTCATCACAAACTGCCACACATATTGACGCTCTTTCTTCATTTTTTTTTCTCTTTTTTATCAAAGGTTTACCTAAATTAAATTATTAATAGGGAGGGGTGAGGCGATTTGCTCGATTTTATCTGGCCCAAAATATTGAAATTGTGAGGGGACAGAGTTTTGTCATTTCCTCCTGTTAACCATCAGCGTTGATACTGGTATCACTTGCAGACATGCATATTTTACAATTGTTTGTGTATTAAGGAAGAGCGAAAAAGAAGTTTGAATGTGTACCTCATGTTCATGTACGTACGTTTAGCCATGAGGCCGGTCGTCTTATTGTTCGATACTGGCAACTATCCTGTTATAACAATCAGTTTAAACCACGGCCCCTTATTCAAACCAATTAGCTGTTTGTAGGTGGAGTCCAATTCTTCCACAGGGGGTATTGTTTTCAAGAGAACCATTTACTTGGAGGCGTCTGTATGACAAACCGAAAAGGAATGCCCCATGTCAATGTGTGGATAGAGGGAAGACAGGATGCGCCAATTCTGGATACCTTCAGAGGGCATGAGTGTCTGGTTATCGCCAATGATCGGACAAACGCTTCCTGAATCATTTGTGAAGGAATATTGAGCCAAGGAGCAATATTGATGAACATCTTCGTCCTGGTTTGCGTGATGAGAGGAGGTGCCGAAAAGGATCCAGGAAAACGAACAATGGATCAGGGGCTGAGGAATTTAAACAGGATACAGCACTTTCCTAGATACACTTTAGACATGACATATGATCTCAGAAGATGACATTTTTCCCCAAGTAGAATTTCATTTTTTAGCATGGAACATGCTTTAGCCTTGGACTAACTAGCCGAAAAATGTCAAAAAAATTGGTCACAAAAAATGGGTGACGAAATTTTTTAATGATTTTCACGTACAACCGAGTCGTTTCTAGGGAAATGAAACTTCTTTAGTTTTCATCGGACAAAAATCGTTCTCCATTCGTTGGAAAGCTCTCGATTTATCACGCATTTATGTCGCAGGTTTATATTTATCTACGAGATATTAATCCAACAATGCGATGTTATAAATGGTTAGTAAACAAGCATGTTCCATGTTTCTCGATTTTTAGCCGCAGGCTCCAAACGGTAAGCATCCGGGGGGTCCAGGGGGGCTTGCCCCCCTGGCGAGGCGCGAAGCGCCGAGTTTAACTCTCAATTGTAGCATTGTTCAGTGATGATGGATTCGGAATGAAAACTCTTTCAGATCTACCTTATCCAAAACATTCAACACTCTGTTGCCAAAGATACATTTAAACGTGTAGTATCCCCTCCCCCCTTCAAACACAATAATATTATGTTCACATACAACATAATAGGTTCTTGTTTACTAACTAAAAATCGGTGGAAGATGGACAAAAATCACAGGGTTCGTCAAGAACTCACCTACAAGATAGTATCGTTAACTCTTGACTCAATTGAGGTACCTACCATAATATGGTACCCTAATGCAAGAGTTAACTATACTATCTTGTAGGTGAGTTCTTGACGAGCTCCGACGCAACCGACGATACAATCTCTTTCAATTGGATAATATTACATCCCATACATAGGTATGAAAAGATTTAATGGAAACATGCATACACACAACACACAAAATGTCGTAGGTTTTATGGAAGAAACTACGCAGATTGTTCCCAGGCAAGAGTCATAGAGCAGCTGTGTCTCCCTTCAAGGGAACTCCAATCATCCAACTGTATTCAAAAATCTACTCAGCCTTTTCATAACACATATGAACATGAAAACGGCTTAATAACATATTTCAATAACGACGAACATAAAACGGAAATAAATGAGATATAGTAAAAAAAACTTTACTTATGTCACTAAAAAAAAAAAAAAAAAAAAAAAAAAAAAAAAAAAAAAAAAAAAAAAATCTGAGGACAAAATTTTGTTTCTAGGATTCATGCATGGACTAAATTTTATAACTCACAACTGCGTAATGCCGTCAGTCAGTTCCTCCATTATTCGGAAAACCACGTCGACCCTCTTGCAGTAGAAATTGGTCGAGTTTTGAAGGAGGATAGCAGCTTGGGAGAAATTCATTGCGATTCTCTCGTTTTGTAGACGTGTTATAAATTCGTCCAGGACCTTAAAAATCCAAATGAGACTGCTGAGCAACGAATACAACGATTAACGTTATGCAAGGATGGTTAGGATGGTGGGGGAGATTTTTACAGATGATCTTACGAACAATGCATAATTTGGGTCTTGAAGATTCCTTTAGTCCTTGAAAGCGGATGGAAGGTGTCGGGAGTCCTAGCCAGAAGGGCGTGCTTTTCGGGGTGTGATGTGGACCAGTAGGAAATTGGACCAGAAAATTACATTTAATTAAATGCAGAGTGTGATCAGGTATTGCAGTATTTGTAATGATCGGTAGCATAGTGAAGGGAACGAAACTTGAAAAAAAAAAAAAAAAAAAAAAAAAACAGGTAGTATTCTAGAATATTATTCTCTACAGGGTATAATAAATGGAATATTTAACATTTTCAACTTCCAACACTTAATTTTGGTTTGTTACCTTTGATAATGAACCATTAGAATCGACCAAAGAAAAAAAATTTGTTAACACCCCGTCAAATTTTGTTGGTTTACGTTTCAAGATCTGTAGATTCAGAAAATGGAATAAAAAATCCGTCCGTCCACCATACGCGGCACTTTTCATAATCCTAGGTCAATAGGAACGGGTTCAAAACGAATTGAGAAATTTTGAAAAATTCATATCTCGAAAAACCGTCGTACAGCTTTTAGTTCACATTTAGATAAAAGTTCATTTTTTCAGAATTTGTTAAGACCACCCGCAGCTTTGTACGACCAGCCGTTCATTCACAATGAGGGCTCAAAGTTGGAGAAGATCAAAAGTTATCAACATGATGATGAATCATGCGGCAGCTTGTCGGGTCTATGTTCATACTAGCGCAGCTAATTCGAACAGCACATGGTTTTCAGAAATCGAGTTAATTAATAATAAAAATTAATCTAAATTATTGATAACTAGCAATAATTAATAATAATTTACACTACTTGATAATAATATTATCATGTAGTGTAAATTAAGAATTATTATTCTTTCATTTAGTGATCTAGACAGAAGGCTGATTAGTAAAAAGAAGATAATAAACCGTTGTGTCAAGAATTTGCAGAGTTTTTCATTTGGAGATCACTTCTCACGCATACTCGAAAGTAGGAACCTACTTTGTTCGTCGGGCCAAAACATAAAGATAAAACATCATTGTAAACTAATAAAGGCTTCCCTCGCACCAAGGAACTTAATTGCTTAATTTAAGGTGCTTAATTAACATCACTCACGTGTGACAAGGACATCCTCCAATTCTTAAGAAGGACATCCTTGAGGGGTTTGAGCAGGTCTTCATACCCTACTCGTTGTGGGTCACCCATCCTTCATCTGGAAGAATAAGGAAATTAAGACGGTTTTTGTAACACCTCAAATTAAATTTGTGCTGTAGGACATCAACTCCACTGCTTTTATTATCATCAGGGTCTCTACTTTCGAAATGTACTTGTTTAAACCGACAATTTAATTTATTTCAATTATTTATTTTTAAACTAAGTAAAATGCGCGAAAAAGCTGCATGCTCCAGTTTTCGGCAAATAAGAACAAGGAATTGGCACCCCATGAACGAAAGGTTGACAGTGAAACTAGGCAGAACAAAAATCATTCAAACTCAAACATTATTTTTACTTACAAACTACTTAAAAAATTGCAAAACATTTCACGTGTACAATCATTTCAAAAAAAAAATAAGGCACATGGCACACAGCTTTCATGTAAGGTAAATCTTCAGAATTTCAAATAGGAACTTTGAAAGATCAAATCTTTCTTTCTCTAATCATGGATAAAATCAAATTATTATCTTGACATATCATTAGACTGATGACTTGGTAATATTCTAGCAGTAAACAGTTTTCCAGCATTGTCAAAGAACATCTCCTATTGTCCTTTATAAAAGTAAAGTTTAAAAATATTGGAGTGAGGGGCCATGCACTTGAACAGATATTTTCGACTTCGAATACCCGACTAAAAACTATAATACTTGATATTTGAGAAAACCTTGAAACAAAAATTAACAGTGATTTTAGGATGCGGTGGATTTTCTAAGGCATGACGAGCATAGAAAAAAAGGGTGCCATCGCCCGATTCTTCACAGGAATCAGAATATTTGTTGAGAAAAACCTTGAAGGCACAGCTATTAATGTCATCAGTCTAAACATATTAAGCACAGGCAAATGGTCCTTCTGTGAGAAGTTCATGACCATCCGTGTGTCGACTGAAAATCCGATTAAAACGTAATTTCGTGAATCCAGTCGATTTGTATTTCATCTACAACACACAGATGTTAACGTACGGATCTGGTTTTAGAATGTTCATAAAGCCTTCATGTGGTTAAACACAATAAGGGCTTGTCCGGGTGTCCCTAAAAATAATCTCAGAAACTGTCAGGAACATAATAGAATGTTAGACTTACCTCAACAAATACTGCTTAAATCAAAATTGAACGGTCAAGTCTAGGTGGGATGGATGATGATCCTCGTACATCGGGATGAATTGGCTATTCTAATGCGGACTTGAATGAAGATATGAATGTTGATATGAAGTAATCTGCAATCCAAACAATTATATATTAAAATTGGGGTAAAATGGAGCAATAATAAATATTAAATGATTTTCGTATTTTATTGATCAGGACGCAACTTTCTGTTTATGAATTGATTTTAAACAGTGCTTCCTATTTTGGCTGTAGATTGGATGCCAGGAGAATGGGTATGGTTGCTTTGACATCATTCTTCTATAATTTGCAAGCATGATATCAAAGCAACCATACCCATTCTCCTGGCATCCAATCTACAGCCAAAATATGAAATTTATTGTATATCATACAATAAATCGATGGCAAGGGACTGAAAAACTGTACATTAGCTTGGAAACCAAATCCGCTGATGGAATCATCAGCTTGGGGGATGCTACTATTTAGAAATCAGGTAGGTAACTAATGGATATTAAAGGTACGCTTTCAATTAACAATGCGCAACAAAACTCTGAACAAAATCAGACAACGTCCGACTCACTGGTATCTCTTAAGCAGTTGCTGTAGTCCTACCCTATTCTAATCTCGACGAGCTTTACATTTTCTCACGCTAGAACCTGCACTGGACGTTGACATTAAGATGAATGGTTTGCTGTTTTCCCCCTGTAACCCGGAGAGGTTAGGCAATTACGCCCGACCCAGAGGGATATCCAGGTATGCCTATCCACAGACCTACCTATCCCCAGAGCGGTCGAATAAAAACCACGAGGGACAAGGACAACTTAGCAAACCATTACACTCCCACCTTCAAACAACACCTGGTATGCCAGGTTGTTGTTGATAGAAAAAGGGGGACTGAAAGTAGTATGGAGTTCCAATCCAGGAATATCAACTGGAAAACTCCAAGGTATGGTTAACCTCCATCGTAATGTTACTACTGCAAATTTATTACTTGTGGAGAACAAGTAATGCATATTGGCAGGGGATAGAAAAAAGAAAATTGAACCAAGAAGTTGAAAATAGAAAAAACCCAATGAATAATAGAGGCGTGGAAATGAGAACATTGAAGAATAGAGAGAGAAATATATTTAACATAAATACCAATATACATGCTTATACGCAAATGGGTATGATCCCTAAATAGGAGTCCCTCCAGGGGAAAAACTCCTGAAAGAGCTCGTTAAAGCTCTAAAAAAAAATTGTGGAGGAGGTACCGAGGCAAAGCCAGGTCATACCTACCAACCACGCTCTGCTACCATGAGATGAATGGTTTGCTATTTGCCCTGTAACCCGGGGAGGTTAGGCAATTACGCCCGACGCCAGAGGGATATCCAAGTCTGCCTATCCACAGACCTACCTATCCCCAGAGCGGTCGAATAAAAAACAGGAAAAACAAGGAAAACTTAGCAAACCATTACAACATACGAGTACATGCTCAATGAATAAACGGTGACAACTCAATGAATGGATGATGACCATACACTGATAAATAGCTAGCCGATTGTCTCATAATCGTATCAAGGAACGACCGAGATCTGCACGCTAGCCTCCACTGAAGTCTTCTATGATTGAAAACAATTATGTTTCTCATTCCTTATCATATATCTTCTACATCATATCCTTAATTTGATGTAGAACTCACGCGGAATTGAAGTAGGCGTGATTCTCTCTAAGCACTAAGTTAGTAAGGTTCCCAAATAGCTTTTAAATGCGTATAGGAGGAAGGCAGGTGAATTTAGGAAGAAATAAAACCCATTTCAGACAGTTTTGTACAGCCGAAGTGATAGTGAGACGATAGAGCCATACCTGCCCATACAAAGTTAAAAGAAATATAATATCTATACGGATTAGGTAGTCCAAATATGTGCTGAAGCACTTACCTTAATTTTAAAACCCGAAGATCGATAGATAAACTAAAAAACAAATCAGTAAGACAAATAGGCATATCACTAAAGGAATGAATGTAAACTCCCCGCTGAACGCGTTTATGGGGAAAATCACAGTTCTATTCATTGTGGTGTGGAAATACGACAATAGCCGACTGGCCTTTCCGTTCACTGGTTTAGAAACAGAAGAAAAAAAGAGGCCAAATTTTATAATTAGACACGTCAAAACTTTTTTAAAAAAATAATCTAAACTGAGATGAGAGACCCCAAGCCAAAACAACAACACGGACAGAAAGATACATCTTCTTCCATTTGTGTCTCTTTGTCAAAAATGACCTACATCGACCTCTTGGTAAATCTATTATTATATAGTCTAGTTTTTGCTGTTAAATACCTTCAAGATTACCTTTACCAATCGTGTTGGAAGTAAACTACTTTTATTATGAAGGGTTTTCACGGTATTTGTTTGTTTTCTTCCATTTCTTTTGATGGGCGATTCTAGATAAGAGCAACACTGTGAGCCAGTATAGCATCCATGCATACCTGAAGCTGGGTTCACATGGATCCGGAAAGTCCGGATTGCGTATTGCTCTGTAATTGGTCAAAGCCATGGAAGTACACTCCCAACCTTCGACGCTGACCAATCACAGAGCAATACGCAATCCAAACTTTCCGCTCCATGTGAACCCGCCTTTACACCTACGATGGATGCTACACCTCACGGAGTACAGTTTTCCATAGGAACGTTCAGCTCAAAGCGACAAGGGGATCAATGGATAGATCGTCAAGGGTATACCTATCGATATATCCGATGTATCTCGAGAAATACCGATATACTGGAAGAAAATTTCTTCCAATTTAATTGCCGAAGTTGCACGGTTGCCAAGTCAGGGATTTTCCCCCTAAATTTAGGGTTTTTTTCGCTGACAGGGTTTTTTTGTTGGGAAGGAATGTATAGGGGTTTTCTTTAGGGTTATTTTTTTCTAGTCAGGTGGTTTTTAGCGGGTGAATTTCACTGATGAATCGAAGGTAGCGACACTCCGGGTTTTGTTGCTAATCAAAGGACATTGGACGAGGGTCGCTGGCCATGCATGCTAGTTCCAACTTGCCCTCGAAGCGGGACAATTTATGTCTAAGGAAGTGGGAACATCTTTCCGATGTGACGAATAGGCATGGCTAATACGGTTATTTCTTGGTAGTAACCTACTACCAAAATAACCTAATACCACAACCTATTACCAGACGGTCGAAACTAACTCAATACTCACTCAAATAACTTGTCACCCGGTATTACCTGGAATAGTCACGGCCAACCAGACACTGAGAATGGCCGGATCCACCGAATGGCCGGCGACAAAGAGGCCCACAAAGGCCTTTCCCCCAAGTTCTCAAAACAGTTATTCCAGTAATAGGGTTTTTCTGGTAGGTAATAGTTTATCTGGTATTAGGTTAGGTAATGGACAGTATTAGGTTATTTGAAGCGGTTATGTTTAATATTCCCCTCCCCTAGAGACGAAGTTCCGGATTTCGACAGCGCAAAAAACCCTCATTTCAGGAATGTTGCGCTTTAGAATTTTTGCTCCCCATTCCGAACGCGTAGTCCGTTGGGAGATGCTACTCTGTGTACAACCACATCAATTTGAAGATGAGGAACAGGCTTTCCATTGATGTGTTCCAGAGTACGTTACTTCCTTCGCGAATAGGGGATCACATGTGCTCAGTTTCAGCCCACAGAGGAAAATTTCCCCTGGAAAAAATTATGCTCATTGAACAGAGAGAGCATTTAATGCTCTCTCTGTTCAATGAGCATATTATGTACTATTAATAGGTACGATCATATTTCCAAAGACACTGAGACATGGATTTTTTGGTGGGAAGGAATGTATAGGGGGTTTTTTTAGGGCTATTTTTTCCTAGTCAGGGGGTTTTGGAGAAAAAAGGTTGGCAACCGTACGAAGTTGCTGTCCAAACTTTCATTTTCAAGCTCAATGCCTGAAGAAATGTAGTGAAAGTTCTGTCGAAGATGTTGCTGTAGGTATTATTCTTAAGATAAATGCCAGGTGAAATCGTACAACACATTTATTATGTCTGTAATAATAGCTTAGAATGCAACTTCGGCTTGAGCCAGTGCCTTTAGGTATTGGTAATTATATCCCTGCCTCATAACCCACGCCTTTGGGTAATGATATCCTCGCCTTCGAGAACAATCTCTCAATGGGTACTAAAGTTGCTTGGAATCTTGAGACTTATCTCAACAACGCTGTACACAAGCGGATAAACCACCTTGTGGTAGGGCGGGGCCACACCACCCATATAATATATGGGTGGTGTGGCCCCGCCATATATTATGAATAACATGTTAACCGTGGCGTGCATTTGTCCACCAAATGATTTCTCCTATACCACCCTAACAAACATTGAGGTAGGTACTTACCAAGTTATAAATTGAATTCGAATTCTGAATTTTTTTTTTTTTTTTCTGCCGGGGTTTGTTCTCCGATGGTCGCATCCCTAGACGGGATGTAGAATGTTGTGGAGTAGTGTTTTGTAATGAAAGGAAAGGCGATAACGGGAAAGCCAAGTGCGTTGAAAAGGGTTACAGGTTGAAGGTACGTATGCTATCTCAAATTGATCAACATTTTCAATTTGACCGTTTTATTCTACACCAAGTAATATCCTGGTCACGGCACCATGTCGTGAGCTTCATACAAAGGCTCACGAATTAGATGTAAAATTGAATTGTAAGTATATTGAATCTCTTCTGCATATGGTCCCAGTCTCCTGTAAAAATTGTGGGGTTTCCCCCGACGGTCTCCAGCCACCCCACACAACCGTCCCTTTCCTCTCATAATACTTAGCAGATTAATGACCAGTATGAAAACCATCTCACGCTATGGAAGTAGACAGGACTGCGTTTGTGTCTCACTCTTGTGATATTAACTCTGAGATTAGGGACGTGATGTTAACACTCATCCTGAACAGGACTGTGTCCATGTCCACCTTTTGTATTCTTCACTCGTGATGTCTACCTCTTGTGTTTATGCGCTGAATACAGCCCAGTTGCGTTATTTATACGCGAAGAAATCGTGGAAACCCATGTTAAGAAAAACAAGAGTACCTATTTGAAGAAATCGTCTATTTCCACTGAGTACACTGTCAGGTACTGTGTTGTTACGGACGATGGTTTAATCACCGAAAACGGTCTAACAGTGTACTCATATTTCAGTGGAAATAGACGATTTTTCCAAATACTCTTGTTTTTCTCAATGTTTACTAATAACTGTTTAAGAGATATGACTGAGACTGAAATACTACAAGAGTTTCACATTTTAACTTTGTGAAATAATGTTAAAATTGTACTGGCTGCTAAGTGAGCTTCTGAACCATCAGTGCATAACAAATTGCTCATCTACAAGTAAATCCTAAAACCTGAGTGGAGTTATTGTATCCAGCACTGGGGCTTCAATAAAATAACAAACAAAGATTTTTCAAACTTTCCAGAACAAGGAACTATTGTCAACGCCCTTTACCTCAAGATGGAATCTGTCAATGAAGTTGGGTAAATGTACCAGTAGCTGACACTGGTCCAGTTGCTGACAGGTTCATTGAAAAACTGAAATAATAAGGATCCACGCCATCGAAAATCACTGTTTTAAAAATTGGCGGCTTCAGTTGGCATTCCGTTGTCGTTTGGTGGCTTTGCCTGCTTCAATTCGGGCGTTAATATTGCCTAACAACACAAATTGTTCGGTTAGTTCGTTCCAGTCGGTGGGTAGAGCCTCTTGTGTTGCCATATTGGACAAGGACTCAGTTTTTCTTCTTAGCTATTCATTGATGTTGTTTGTTGCGTGTTTTGTGTTATCAACACCAGGGTCTAGGATATATTGTGTTCCATGCGTTGTAACCTTGATTTCTCAATTTACTTGGAGGATTTAACGGATGTCAGGCACTGGTACATGAAAACGGCATTTATCCAGTAGTTGACAGGCCCTGTCAGAAACTGGTACATCCGGCAGTTTTCTTCAAACCTTCCTATTTCTTATTTTATCATTCTTGGTAGCTGCACCGGGTATGCCAAAACGTGATTTTCAACGCAGATTTCATTTTTCAGTGCCTGACAGGGGGTGTCAGGTACTGGATTAACACATGTCAGCTACTGAAACATCAGCAACCCAACTTTTTTATTTTCTCGAATATTTCCCATAAATTCCCAAAATGAAACAGTCTCACAAGGTGACACCTCATCTTAAAGTTTTTTTACGCAGATAACGGTGGTGAAATCAGAATTTCGATATCCTATTCCCTTCTTAATCTAGAGAACTTTGAAGATGAAGAAACTTGGTTGATACTTGAGATGTTCTTCATGGCAATGTTCTCCAATGGAGAGATTTTACATAAAACTAGTTATTTCTTCGAAAATACGCTCTTATAGCCATGTTTTGCCCATTTCATGTCAGCTGCTGGGGCGTCCCCCTGTCACCCAGCTATCGGGGCGTCCCCGTGTCACCTATTGGGGCATTCGCTCTCCGAGGATGTCAACTAATGGTACAAAAAAGTTGGATCGAAAATTTTTAAAACACGAAATGTAACGAAACGTTTACAACGAAACGTACGTAACCTGAGTCCATTCATTTATTGTTAACTACCATTCTTAGTTTGCCCTTGCAAGAAAACACTGAATGTTCATGAGCTCCTACTATGGTGCTTCATGAACGTACAACTTACTCTCCCATCCGAAGAGCTTCATCAGACGGTAGCTAAGGGCTTTCAATGCCTTAGCATGAGCACTGCGATTGAACAACTAGAACAATCACACCAAAACTCTAGGAGTTTTCCCCTTACATGGTTGTATTGTATACAAAAAAATTACATCCAGTAATTTTAGCAGTACTTGTATTGAATTAAATAATAGAAGTATTAAATTAAAGTAGTTATTCAAACAAGCAAGGTAACAACGATCTACAAGTGAAAAGACCAACATTATTTCAAACTCGGTATGACAAAGACGGTCATGTTTGAACGTTTAATACCAACACGAGAAAAAATAAAAATAAACAAAATTCTGAATTCGAAATCTCACAGAGGAGGCACACAATTGCAAAGGGTTGAGTTCATATGGTAAAAATTACGTATTCAAGTAGATTAATAAATCAATCCATGTCAAACAAGTGGGTAATACAGATACTTTGGGATCTTTTAGGAGTTTCAATATTTTGACATTCCCGTAAGGAAAACTGCGGACACTTCAAGTGCTTAGATGATTTGATAGGCGTGGTGTTTTGTTTTATCATCAGATGTGGTAAGAAAATGCGATCACTGGCGTTGAATCTATCGAGATAACGTAGGAAGATAATAATTATTCAAGAATTCGTGTCACAGTGGCAAGTCATTTTCATTGTGAAAGAGAGCGTTCTTTGCGAAGAGTGGGGAAAACAATCTACAAAACCCCTGAAAACAAAGATCTTGAAACAATTATTATAATTTTTTCTTCTTTAATCCAAGACATTCACATGTAGCTTATCTCTATAATAGTGGTTTTTTTTTCTTCTAATTTTCACGCAAGTACCAATAATTATTATACCCCCCAAAGTACGTTATTGGCGAAGCCGATCATCAAAATTTTTGACAGTAAATGCTTAACAAAATGTAAAGTTTGCCAGGCCTGAGCGATTTCTTTCAACGTAATAACTCATAATAGAATTCTGGGAAAATTTGAACAATGTGTTGACAACCGTTGAACACAAACAAAAGAAAGTTTTCCATTTTGCACATACATCTAAATTAAAATAATATTGTAAGACATTAATTTGTAGATATAATGTACAAACGGGATGAAAAGAAACAACTATGGCTAGTCTACAAAACTTTGTTCTACACAGGCCTTCACTCGTTTTTCGTATTCACGTCGGTTTTCCTTGTACAACTGTGCAGCCATGGAGTTTGCAGGAGAGTTCGGATTGGGATCACTCAGCAACGACTGTAAAGAAGAAAATCATACTTATGATGTCAGATGTAACTCAGAACAACAATAGTATCGCTTGTGCGAACGCAGATGGTGAAATTATTAATTTCCGAGACGTTCTCACAATGAGCCAAATGGCTATAAATCTTGACTTGAAGTTCTTCCTTATATCTGATATATCAGGCGTTTATAATATATAAAGCGTTTTGCTCCACATAGAAAAGCCGATTTCGTACCCCGGAAAAATAACATCTGGTTTCACCGCCAATTGAAGGCAGCCCGCCATACGTTTTTATAGTTCTGAAAATTGGGTTGAACTGCTCCCTTTAATTATGCTTGTCATTAGGACCGCCATAAAGAAAAATATATAAGGCAGCAAAACTCGTGTACGGCAGTACCTTGAGGCTGCCTGAAGATTTTATCGAAGATCAGCCAATGAGAACCAGATCCACTCATGGATTTGTGATACAGCTGCAGGAAGCCATGAACAGACTCAGAGCTCAGCCTGCAGCAATACGCGTACAAACTGCATTGTTCGTCCACTCAGAGCTGGATAAATGCACACAGGTGATCTCCTTACTCCACCATACCAGCAGTCAGACGTGGAACGACGACGTACTTGGTGAGGATCAAGGGGAAAGATGCACCCGTTTCATTAGGTAGGCTGAAGCCCGCTTTCTTATGCCAGGAGGCTGAGCAGGGATTCAGATCTACCAATAGACACCACAATCGCCTGCACATTCAACCCAACCCTCTCAGGCTAGTCTAGCCCAAACAGGCTGATGGATAGCAAAGTGGGTTTACCGCGAGAAGTCCAGTTTCCCGTACGTTTTGCCGACCATCTCCTGTACTGTGGAGGGGCTGGTTGGGGGGGGGGGGGCAATTCGGCAACTACAACAGTTTATTATATTTCATTATTTTACTCAGATGATTATGCGATTACGGTTGAATGCGTTTTTTGTTCAAAGCGAGTGCACGTCCTAATTTCATTTGAGAAAATACGTCACAGTTACACAGGCACAGTAATTATTAGGAAGTCCACCTTAGTATCAATTCCTGAGATCCGAAGGACTACACGAATGAATATACGACCCAACTGGAAGAAATGCTATTGTGGGAGGGTTTCCCATTTCAAGTGGAGGTTTGATGGATTTTGGCACAGTGGAAGGGTGTTCTTCTAAAACGGCATAATCAACGCAGATGCTTCCTCATACAGTAACAAATACGGGTCGACACTACAGCAAAATGGGGATTGGGAAAGTACAACATATCAAGTACAATGACTACACGGGCACCACTCTCCAGAGACAGCAGGAGGTGCTTATCACGGTTGGAGTCGATTTTGCTGGGGGTGTTCTGGAATGGGCACTAGATCTGGATCTAAAAGGACTGCAAGGATTAATTGTCATAATGTTCAGCGATGAAACGTAAGAAGTCGGGTTGGATGAATCCCATACAACACAGGCCAGGGTGGGCCTCTCGATCCAGCCCACTGCTAAAAGGTAACAAAGGACAGAGCCTTCGTCTCCTGTATGGTTAGGGAAGCAATCATTGTCTGAAGTCTAGAGGCACCCCACAGAACAGCGAATCTCATCGAGACAGTGCCACTCCAAAACCAAGCCACTTCTGAGGAAATTAGTCAACATCTGATTCCGTCTACGATTTCTGTGTACAACCTGAACCATTATATATCATCAACCTGATTTCATAAATGATTACCCATCACCATATTAGTTATCGAGGTGTACCAACCTGGATTGATGTCAGAATAGCGGAAACGTCATAAGTTGGACTCCATCTATTTTGCAGGATGTCTAAACAAATACCTCCGTCTGCGTAAACGTTCGGATGAAACATTTTAGACACGAATCGAACCGTAGGAGGTTTGTTAGGATACTCTTCTGTGAACTCTATTGTTAACTTGAAGGTGCCGTCTTCGAAAGGCGTATCGTGAGGCCTGCGGAAAGAGATAGTTCAATGACTCAACATGTAAACCACAAATTACCATGTTATCCAAGTAGGTCAGGACATAACTACGATTTTTTTCGAAAACATAACTACGAAAACAACTGTATGACCATGAAATTCACCTGTGAGGTCCAAACGTATTGAATACTACGGACCATACTCTAGCAACCAAACAGATTGATCCCATGGTAGTTAGCTCAACGTAGAGCGTACAACTCGATCAAAAAGTTCAAGCGATTCGTAAATGATACGTGAGAGATTTGCGAGAACAAATGGAAAATCTTACCCAAATATGACAGCGTTCCATATCATTATATTATTATCGGTAGGAGCACCGCTTACTCCGGTGGGAGGATCTTCCTGCAGTCTGAAACAAGGTAGAAACTAAAATCCACAGGGCGAACATGACAGTGTTTGTTAGATCTCGTTCTATCATTGATAACCATTTGTTACAGGTTTGTTAAGAGAGGAAAAGTAGCGCTGATAAGTTGATGAATTCGTGTCGAGTATTTGTTGCTCACAGTCTTGTTACAATGTATAAGTGATTGCCATTTGAATAGGTTTTGACATGGATATGTCTTACCGCTGTAGGTCACGAACCATTTTGCTACCTACACGAAAAAAACTGGGCAAAGTGCCACGGACGGCGTACGGACCGATTTTTTTTAATTCGATTTTCTGAATCTACGTATCTTGAAACGTAAACCAACAAATTTTGAGGGGGGGTTAACAATTTTTTTTCTTCGGGCGATTCCAATGGTTCATTATCGAAGATAATAAACCAAAATGTAATGCGATATCAATAAACAGCAAGGGGCAATTTAGTATGTAGTCTCCGTAGGACTTTAACTTGACGCTTCCCAGGCTCCAGATCAGCTTATATATTATTTAATAATATTGGTGTATATTATTTGATAATAATATTATTAATATTTGTATACATTATTTAATAATATTTTGTCAGCGCAGTTTACTTTTTTTCCGGACTTGAATCGTATATTTCAGAATAAAAAAAGGAAAATGTAAAGGGAGATGACGTGGCTAAAACATGTTCTATGCTTGTAGAAATTTAGCCTTAAAGCTAAACGAGCTTCTTTAGGGCTCGAACTCGAAGCTGCCCAGCTCCCGGATCAGCTGAGTGGCTCCTACAGCTAATTTCTATGCTATTCGCTTTATGAAGCTGTAGTTTAATCCTTAGGACTTACACTTTAAGCAGAATAGGCCCAGGATCAGCTGAATGGCTCCTACAGCGAATTTCTATGCTATTCACTCTATGACTCTGTAGTTAGGACCTACACTTTAAGCAGGATAGGCCCAGGATCAGCTGATTGGCTCCCCAAACCTAATTTCGATGCTATTCATCGTATGAAGCTGTAATTTGTTATGCAGCCACCTTAGGACTTTAATTTGACGCTGCCCAGGCCCTGGACCATCTTAATGGCTCCTACAGCTAATTTCTATGCTATTCGCTCTATGAAGCTGTAATTTGGTGTGTAGCCTCCTTTTATAGACCCAGGATCAGCTGAGAGGCTCCTACACTTAATTTCTGAAAATTTTGTTACACGAAATGAAAAAATTGTAACACGATACCAATAAACAGCAACGTGCAATTATTATCAGTACATTCTCTTACAAGACGCTAAGCAATAGAAATACCGACTATTTTTATCGTTATTTTGTTTTACTTGGACACAAAACTCATATTTTACAGGGGGGAAAAACCGAATAAATAGTGTGAGCACAAATTCAAGTTAACAACATTTATACATTGATCAAAATCACGAGAGATGTCCTCATCACAGTCCTAATTTACCATCAGCAGATAATGGCCAGTCACGAACACGATGATTTCAGTGTTTGTAGTTCAAATTTTGTCAACTAATTACCGCAGTTTGTTTCCACTCATAGTATGTTCCTAAGTCGCGTTTCAAATAATGACATCCTGATTCTAGTTCGACGATTGTTGTTGTTGCTTCAATAACTTAAGAGCGTTCGCACCTCATTCGGAAGACATTTCATGGTTTCTACGACGAAGGAACTAGATAAAGTATATTCGGAAGTAAGCTATATCTGGTAAGGGCAAAACTTGAGTTAGAAACGGACTGACCATGGTCTAACAATAAACTTTGAGGTCGCGTCACTTCTTATCATTGCGTCATGCTTGGGAATCATCATGAATCAATATCAAATGCTGACAACAATGTGTTGGGAATAACAGAGGTTAAAAAAGTCGTTGAGTCGTACCAACGATTTTTCTTTCGAGCATTTGTATTCCTAAAAAAAACTCTAGTCAATGCACCCAAGTGAGTTGTTAGTGACAGCGTAGGTGGCATTAGACCTGTGTTGAAGAGACTAAAAACAGGCTAGTAGTGTAGAGAGCAAGTGATATGATTGAATTTAAAAGTGCAGGAATATAATAAAGAAAGTGAATGGTTGGAGACCTTTTATACACTGAGATCAAAAATATACCTATATATGACGTGGATAAAGATGAAGTAGATGACCTAACTACCTAATCAATCATTGTAATTGAAACATAAGTAATTAAAAAAGAACCCACGATCTTTACTATCCTACTTCAGGAAAAGTATGGAAGAAACGACCAGAGGTTCCTAAACACTATTATTTTGCATTCATTAGTCCTTCGATTTTAACCATATAATTAATTTAGTTACTTTTTACTTCAGTATAACTGGGGTAAAAAGTAATCACGGTTATTGAGATTATTAGGATTAGGATTTATTTGTTTACATTCAATAGCTAACATGAAGGATTGATATCTCGTATCTTCCTATTGATCGTATTCACAAAGAAATCGGGAGGCAAAGAGAACCCACAAAGACCATCAGATTTGTGAAAAAGTGGAATACGTTTCACCTTCAGGGATAATTTTTTAAATAAGCGCGTAAACAAAGAAAACTGGTAAGTAAATGTTCTGGGATTTGACCTATAAAAAGTACAACTTTATTTCAGGGAACGACAGCGGATATAACGGGTTTTTGCAGATCGTAACGGTGCGGGGACAGGATGATATCCAAACGCGAAACGATTTGTAGAAAATGTGAAAACACTGGTGTTCAAGTTCACACGTACATCGGATAAAGAACGACTTTCGAGAAAGGCAGGGGAAATCCATGTAACACGATGGCGCCCATCAACGTAGGAACAGTAGAAAGTTCGATTAGACGACCGAATTCGAGCATTTGTATTGCATGGTATTCGCATTCTCTCCAAAAATAAAACTAACTTGTTAAATATAAACCTACATCATAATCAAATAGGAAGCGGAATGAGCCACAGTATTGCAGAATATTGCACCAGTTTCAAAGGCAAAAATCAACAAACGGGAAATTCTTACCTCTTGAAGTCCCTCATAAGTCTTCGTCTCGCTGGAGTCGACATTATTACTTCCGAAACTTAATTACTAGGAAATTCGATACAAAATTAACTAAACTAACAAAAAACCGCGATTCGTAGGCGAAAACGTTCGGAAGAAATGAGAAAAATTCAATTTTTTGTGATAATGAACTCGGTTGGAAGTCGCCCAGCGCAGGCTATCAAGCTTTCAGCAAAATAAATTCTCATATTGAGAACATGGTTGCCAACATTTCAGTAGGAATTGCAAGATGATAGACAAAGGAGTGTTGAATGACGTCACCGAGCCTGTATTTATGAATTTCCGTCGTTGATCTCTATTTTAATTTAGCAAATTATAAGTTGAATCAGCTAAACCACCATGAGTTGAACGTTAGCTGAGATGAGGGAAAGAGATGAGATGAGGGAAACTCCTCCACGCATTGTCTTCCACAACGAGATTTGAAAGTTTGTGGAAGTCTCGTGACTAGTATCGTCAGCACCCAGCAGTGACTATAGTCGCGAGCCTCTCTGGAACTGTCAAACCTGATTCGGTCTTCAAATAAAGGCATCCTAGCTTAATTAATTTGAGTAGAAACCGACAAACCTAGTTGGAAACCTACAAATCCATCAAAAAAGTTCATAGCAACAACAACACCATTAAGAGATACAACGTGCTATGTCTTCTTTATGGCAGAGCGCTACATGGTTAACGCGAATCAAATATTCAAACGCGAATCGAAAATTACTGGAGTTTCGGCATCTTGCAAGGTGGCAGCACGTCTGTATTTCTCTGTTTGGAATTTCTCCTTTTTATGGAGAAAAACCCCAAATTTGTTATCGTGCTGACAAATAGTTTCTTCAAATAGTGCTTCGTATAGTTTTGTTCCGTGTTTTGGGGTTAAGTGTTTTTGATATGACCCTTCTGAAGTACATGCAGATCCACGTTAGAGCTCAATTGTAAGACACAATTATTTCCACCATCCATTCTACGCCTGTTTAAGCTGTTGCAAATTTTTACGTGTTCAAACTCGTCGTAATGTCGGAATACGATCCGCGACTTGGAGAGCTCAAAGTGGAAATGAAGACTTTGACTTTGAGTGATCAATCGAAAAAGAGGATCCTGGAAACCCTGAAGAGTTTACATGGTGCTGTAAGTATGCCATATACCTAAGTATGTAGTTCTTTTTACCGTATACCTAAGTATGTAGTTATTTACCGAACTAACGTTTGGAACTGGCCTGTATAGTCCGTGGTAGAACAGCATCCTCGTTGTAACCTGCCTTAGGTTGGTTGTCCATTTTATTAATAACTCGAGTCAAAGTCGAAGTTTTCCACTGAAAATGAAATTAGAAGGAACTTGAATATCTCAAGTACAGAGTAGCTCCTCTAGGCTTATATACATGTATATGTAGCATGTATATTAATCACCTCGTATCGTCCTCGTCCTCACCTCAATCCAGTTTCGTACTCCTATAAATTGAATCTTGAAAAAAATACTTCAAATAATCGTTGCTTGAGACCACGTAGTAAGTTGTCTAGTTAGTAGATTAGGTACGATCAATGTTTTTTGTGTTCTTATCACACTGTTCTTATCAACTACACATATTCTATTCATTCTTATCAACTACACATATTCTATTCCATATTACATCATGTTACACTTATGAAGTTCTACTCGGAATTCCCCGGCATATAGGCTGAAGTGTATATTTCTTTCTTTTTCAGCACCTTCTATCCTTTGTACAATAGCAGCCTAAATCTTAAATTAATTATTTTTAAAAAAATAATAGAACACATCCACAAATTATCAGATGTAGGATAATAACCACACAGTACGTACAATGAAAAATAATAATGTAATAAACTAATAATAATCAAAAATAAATAAAAAGTATGTATTATAGAGGAACGGATGAAGGCAACTATCACCAAACATTCATAGCTTTTCGGTGACATTTCATTTCTTATTTTGATTTAATTTCTTTAATTTTTTAAGGAGGTTTTGTGATGTATTTATTTTCTTTATATTACTTTTTTAAATAAATAAATATAATATATTATGTTATGTAGTTCATCCATTTCTCTAGATGATCTATCTGTTTCCAGGATATTGGGAATTTCAAGTCTTGATCCTAGACGATTGGTGTTCAATTTGCAACTTTTTTATTTAACTAAAAATCTTTATAATATTATTGGTCATAATAATGACAAAAACCTTAGTTTCATGATTCATATTGGTGTTTTCAGGAATTCACGCACAAAGACGAGTCTTCCTACAAGGACAAAGGAAAGAAATTGGATCGACAGTACTGGACTGATCGAGGCCAACTGGTGATCCAGGGAGGAATTGATTACTCTAATCGGGATAACAGTCTTTCCGGTACTCCCCAGGAAATGACACAGTTCGCATTGGACAAACTGGAGAAGTAATAACCACTTGCATAGAGTATGCAGATATTTCACCCTTGAGGAAATGCATTCATTGTAGAGCTTGAACCCAAGGAGAGAGTTCTGGATAGCTCTTATAGTCTGATCTCGCTTATCACGTATGAATACATATTTTCTCCCCATGTTAGAACTCGTGATTCGTGTTGCAGGTATGGCTTTCACCAAAACCATTGCAGGGAAGCTCTTAGAATCACTTCTGGAGACATGGGAAGCGCTTACGAGCTTCTTATGTCCAAGTATTTCAACTTCGACCTCTATGAGCCAAGTAAAGTCGATCCATCTCTTCTCGAAGAACGGTCCCAGGAGCTCGAGTCCATCAAGTCCATTTACGAATATTCGTGTGATGAGAAGATCCCCAACCAGCTCTGGGTCATCCAACTGAACTTGCCTTACCTCGCTGACCTCTATCTCGAGAAACCGAGAGATCGGCGTGGTGGCCGTAATGAATCTAGACCAATGTGTAGATTCTTTTCTCGCGGGAGATGCCGATTCGGCGGGGAGTGCAAGTTTTCCCATGTTCGTGAGAATCGTAAAGGCTTAGAGCACATTCCTGTAGACGAACTGAGAGACCGATTCGATTTGGAAATAAGGTTCCCCCTAGGTAGGTCTTTCTCACTACCGTGTAGTCATGATTGTATGAAATACAGACTTCCCATTTTCGAAATGGTTTTGTTCTAGTAGATCGGATTTCGTAAAGTGATCATCAACATTGATTATGCGTGTATTTTCAGGCTGTAAGTACCCTCTAGATCCTGCTATTGTCTCATTGACGGCTAAATCCAAGGAATTTCCTACCTCAGCGACTTTGAAAGTATCGCAGATGCTTATGGAAGAATCGCAGAAATGCGCCGCTCAGGAACAACCGTGCGTTTTTGCGCTGGTTGACCTTCTCAAGAATAGCCAAGAGGAAATAATTGCCGAACTGAAGCGGCCTTCTCCGCCGTTATACGACCCAGACCGGTCCCTCTTGCCTCAAGACATAAATGGAGAAGATCTTGAAGTACCGAAATGTGAAGAAGGAGGACACATGTACTCGGAAGGAACCAGCTACAAGAAACAGCTTATATATACAGATAGCAGTATTAATCGGTAAGCAAAACATTTTATGACTTGCAGTAGAAAAACTGTGTGTTGACTAAGTGCAAGCAACTGCTCCCAAAACACTTTTGTAATAGATCGCTTGCTTGAGTTGGACGTTTTATTTACCTAATGAAAATTGGCTATTACTAAACTTTAGAATAGACGCTAAGCTTGCTGAAGAATTCCAAATGAAGCCTCAGTCCAGGCAATATACAGATATGCTCAACTTCCGCCGTGAGCTTCCTGCATACCAAAAGATGAGAAACATCTTAGAGATAGTTGGAGCCAATCAGGTCACCATCATCAGTGGTGAGACAGGTTGCGGTAAATCAACTCAGGTAAATCCACTCACCTTGCATTCGAATCCTATTATACAATATATTATGAAAAATATAAATATTTTGAAAAAGAGAAATTATTTCGGGGGAACTGGTCACATTCGAGAAGTCTTGAGATGGAAGTTCCAATATATACTGCGAGAACTTTACCGTCAGCGACATTGCACCTCCTGCACCCCCCTAATTGTATTGCTCTTTTTCAGATACCCCAGTTTCTCTTGGACGACTGGTTACTTAACAGAGTAGACAGTCACGTAGAGATAATTTGTACGCAGCCAAGAAAAATCTCTGCGATAGGAGTTGCTGAGAGAGTCGCTGCTGAAAGAGCTGAACGCCTTGGGGATTCTGTTGGTTACCAAGTGAGTTGATAGACAATCCTTTCATGAGGATCCAAGTTTTGTCTGATCATTTTGCTCTTTGCTCCTCGATGCATCGTCTGTTTGAGTGGAGGAGGTCAACATCTTCGTGGGTCATACTTGAACATGGCCTCACAGGTCCAAGTACCATCCAAGTTCTAACCACGCTAACCAGTCTTTCATTTTGCAAGGGAGATCCGATGCAATCCGGGTATCGTTATTTCTTAAATGAAGTGAAACAAATGAATTCAGAGGTGATACAAGTAATTCAGGTATGAATACAGTGCAATTGTTCAGGTTGAATGAGTATTACAACTAAGCAGCAGCCGGGTGTCGTCATACAGTGCAATACCCAGATTCATGGTTTCGGCCCACGTGCTGTTGATGATAAAATTGCATCATGAATCTCATTCTAAATAAATATTGGTGTAAAATCTAGGAACGCGCTAGCGTTCCGCCCCGCCAAGCAAACAAGTTGAGAAAAACAAACGGTACCAAGTGTGTGTTTACCGGACGTCACAAAACGCCTTTTTCTGGTATCCATATCTTGGCTCCTTTGTTAACGATCGATTCCAAATTTGGTGTGGATAGTAAAAAGCCCTGAAAGTTTCAAGTCACTAGGTCTTATGGTAGCCGAGTGATATAACTTCAAAACCCCTGTTTGTCGCCCTTACCATGTTCTTCTTCGTCTTCTTTTCCTCCTTAATCAGACTGTCATGGCTTCACCCTCTCTACTGATGGCTTGAAATTTTGCACAGAGCTTCGTTACAGCTTCAGAGAGTGGCTTTTAAAAGATTTACCTAATCTATTATGTCAACCCAACAAAATATTAAAGAAAAAAACTGAAATTTAAGCTAATTTTGGCCACTTTGACGGGTCCACGCCGATCAACTTGAAATTCGGTATGGATCTTCTTCGGGTGGATAATAGAAAAAACCCTGAAGTTTCACGTCGGTAGGTCTAAAGGATGCCGAGTTATATAACTTCAAAAACCCCTTACCAAAAGAACACTCCGTGTAAAAATCGCAAATATAATTCTCCAGCAGCCGGAAAAAGTTATGATATCCACTTTCTCCGCCCGCCCTTCCAAATAAAGAGATGTAATAACCACTTCACAAGCACCGTACCCATTTCGAAATCTCCCCTTGCCATCATGGCGAGAAGATCGTTAACCATATTTCACAAGCTAAAATTGTTTATAAAGCCCCCTTTAGTGTTGTAGCTTTTTAATTGTGTTGAATCTCTGTTCAGATTTCGAAACGGCGGGGAAAGTGGATATTATAACTTTTTTCGGCTTCTGTAGATTTTTACGTAGAGTGTTTTTGAGGGGATCAATACTTTCACGAACCCAAAATACCATTCAATTTTTATATTATTACTTTAATATAAATTTAATCTGTTCATAGGTGCGTCTTGACAATCGAATAAGCGCTAAAACTCGTCTGATGTTCTGTACTACGGGAATATTGTTGCGAAGATTAGAAGGGGACCCTAAGCTTAGTTCCGTCTCTCATGTTGTCGTTGACGAAGTACACGAAAGAAGTTCTGAAAGGTATGAGTGAATCGTCATCCGATGTAATTCTACGAGTACATAAACTGTGTGTGACGTACATAGGCATTATTGCTACGGACCAGAACGTGAAAAACCTGAGTTTCAAGTGATTTTGAGTGTGCAGTACTCATTTCATATTCGACGAATAGATTCTATCTGCAGTAGCTGCTTTTACGGTCAATTTCGTTTATATTGAATGTATAGTAATGGGAACTTATTATGTTTCAGTGACTTCTTACTCCTAGTTTTGAAGGATCTTCTTCAAATCAGAACTGATTTGAAAATCCTACTGATGAGCGCCACTTTAAACTCGGCACTGTTCACTGAATACTTCCCAGGGGCTCCAGTCATCGAAATACCTGGTGGGTGAAACGTTACAGTTTTCCGATTATCTTTTAACGCTTGAAGCTCTCGGTACTCCATGTCCATGAACTACTAGAGTGATTTTTCCATTATGACTTTTCAGGTCGAACATTCCCCGTTGAGCAAATATTCCTCGAAGACGCTATAGAGATGTCGAAATTCGTTCTCGAAGAGTATTCTGGGACTGCGAAAAAACTAGGCAAACAACAGAGCAGAGAGCTGGAAATGGCTATGGACGCCGATGATGTAACGAATCTCCCCATTAAAGGCATCATGCATCCTCATCCCAGAACTCCCGACGAACTTTTACCCCTTAAACAAATATTCTACAGATACAAAGGCTTGTACATGTTAGATCTTTTGAGTTAGCCGGACGTCACCTCTGGATTCAATTTAACTTCATTTTCGTTTATATTTGAAATGTTGACTTTTTAATATTTTATTATAGACTACGATCGTGAAACAGCTAAAACCCTTTTTCTAATGGATTCGGAAAGGATCGACTACGACTTGATCGAGCATATTCTCAATTTCATAGTTGAAGGCGACCACGATTACCCAAGAGAAGGCTCCATTTTGGTGAGTAATGTTGAAATGAAATTTTACACAAGGGTTGTGATTTCACCATCTCGTTCAGCGTTGAAAGATCTATAAACTGAGGTGTTACTCGGCAAAAATGGCGACAAAATTCGTACTAAAACTAGTAAAGACCTTATTTACATATTTCTCCGTTATTTCTTCCATAATTCGCTCTTACAGCCATGCTGCATGACTGTGGGTTTTTTTCTTTTTTGGACGATAAGGCTATAATACGATTGAGCATTAAACCTAGACAAGGCTTTATTCACACAAAACTGAATTATTGGCTGGGTCGATACCTAAACAAGTAGGCACCAATCCATTATTGTGTAGTAAATTGTACTAAGATTAGGCGTAGAACCTAGACGAGGCGTTATTGCACACAAAAGTGAAGGAAATACAATGCTGTAAGTGAATGAAAAAGGAGCCTAGAATTGATGCATCCATAGTTACAATATAAATAACGGGGAGGATTTCATCACAATAGCTTAAAACTTTAATGTTTTTTCTATACGTTTGCTTACAGGTGTTTTTGCCGGGATTAGGGGAGATAATATCGGTGCAAGACCAACTTCTCGGAAACCCCATATTCTCTCCAAGGAATGGAAAATTCCTAATTGTCCCTCTCCACTCGACTCTTACTAACGAAGAACAGGCCCTGGTTTTCAAGTAAGATTCGCTGTTGTGTGAAAATATGGCACTTTCTTTCTTGAGAAATCTCCTTTAAAATCGCTTCAATAAGTACTTGAGCACTTGTTCAGGTAGATTTATTTCAATACCCCAAACGGTAAAACCTGAGTGTGATTAAATTGATTTCACATTAAAAAGAAAAGTTGAGAGTATGGTGTAATGGGAGCTTATAAGTTAATTTTTGATGCCTCACTACCCAAGGTAGTGGAATCTTTATAATATATCGTCATTCGGATTTCACTGAAATTCGGAAGGTAGTTTAGGATTGATCCATGAAATAATCCTCTTTGAATTGGATCAAATTCAAATCGATGGTAACCACTGCGCAGACTCAAACGTCCAACTTTGATTTCGTATTGTCCGATTTCACTCAAATTTGTACGAATTCACTCATATCAAACTGTGATTGGGGGCTGACGTCTAGATGATCTATGAAATTCATCCCATTCGGATCATTGATGGCCGTGGGTTAACGTGAAATCCTACAAACGCCTACTGATCAATTTTTGTTGAAATGTTAAGGGTACTTTGAGGCTTACTTGTTAATGGTCTTGTAAACGTAGGTGTAGGTAGGATTAACAAATAACCAACTTAAAAAAAAAAAAAAGGTTTACTTGTAGAACTGAGAAAAGCTCTACATATTTGGATAAAACGTTCCGAAATAAATTCCAAAATTTTAATGGAAACGTTCTCTCGCATACCTCTAGTTTTGTGTGACTGAACTGGACATTTCAATGGTATTAAATTAGTATGAAGGACAAAGGGTCCTTTTTCTCGAAAGATTCCTCATCACTCAGTTTAAAAAGGTCGTTGGGAGCTGCCCAACGTATGATGCAACAGGAAATGAATTACATACGCATTATAGTTGATTTTTGGAGGGTGGAAAACCTCTGCTGAGTCGGAAGCAAATCGTAATTGCATCACCAGCATTGATGTGTACTGTGGGTTACATGCTCAGCTGGGCTCACACTTTCATGTCAGGGACTGTCCGGTCCTCGTTCATGTGTCTAACTGAAGCTCTCTTCTGAAGTTTATAGGGATTCCAATCGTGCGTTTATCTGGTTATAATTGTATCCCGTGTCTTTATATGCGGGCAATTTTCAAATTGCGCCCTCGTTCGCGCATTGTTATTTTGTTGAGCCTAAAGTTTAATTTGTTTACTTGCAGGAAAATGTCTAAAGGAGTGAGAAAAGTAGTGCTGTCGACCAATATTGCGGAGACATCTATCACAATTGACGACTGTGTTTTTGTGGTGGATTGTGGGAAGATGAAGGAAAAAGGTTTTGACACCAACAAGAACATGGAGAGCCTCGAGTGCGTTTGGGAGTCCCGCGCCAACGCGGAGCAGAGAAAAGGTCGAGCTGGTCGTGTCATGCCTGGCGTTTGTTTCCACCTGTTCTCCAAACAAAGGTACCAACCACTTTTATTCTAATACAGTTTGTTTGTTGTTTTGTCCATTTCCTCCGTGGTTGAAAACCTCTGTCTATTTGGAGCGTTGTAGGAGGTTGTAAAGAAGAGAAGTTTTTCCGAGCTTTCGGCTTTAATAAGCCATCTTCAGGGGTAGGTATTGTTTCCTCGACCCAGTCTGTTTCGTTCTGAATAAACTACTACCGAGAAGTTTATTCAGAACGAAACCGGCTGGGTCGAGGAAACAATACCTACCCCTGAAGATGGCTTATTAAAGCCGAAAGCTCGGAAAAACTTCTCCTTTTCTTTACAACCTCCTACAACCCTCCAAATAGACAAATACAGTTTGGGTAAATGGAGTACAGAATGCCTAACGAACCTCAGTAAAGGAGCGTTATATGCACCCACTCTTCTTTAACTCTACAGACTGAAGTCTAAATCTCGATTGATAAATTGCATGTTATAGTTTTATTTATATGAACCGATCTATATGAAATGAAACCTACTTTGCTGTCATTTTTGGGACGATACATGGAATCCAAACGTTTTATTTTACATCTTCAGTTACACGTATTTTGCATTGATTTTACAGGTACGAATTTGTTTTGAATGCTCAACCCATTCCTGAGATTTGCCGTATTCCATTGGAGCAGCTCATATTACGAATTAAAATGCTCCCTGCTCTGAGCAGCAAAGAACTCTCTCACGTGATTAGTAAGTGGATTTCTACCTGTAACAGTGTATTCGAAGCGTATTCGACAATTTTACCAGAAACATGCTACTTCCAATTTCAGAGGGCCTAATTGAACCTCCTGCGGACGACAATCTGACAAGCGCTATTGAGAGATTGAGAAACGTCGGTGCTCTAGATGATTATTCAAACCTCACTCCCCTAGGCAAACATCTCGCGTCGCTACCTGTAGATGTTAGAGTTGGAAAGCTCATTCTGTTTGGTACGATTATCTACCCATGATCATTCAATAGTGATTCTTACGCCCAGCCCAGTCCTTTAATGTTTTCTTTCAATATGGAATCCCGTTTGTTTAGGCGCCATGTTCTCTGCGCTGGACTCGGCCTTGACGATTGCCGCCTGCCTTTCTTTCAAGTCACCTTTCAATGCACCGCTCAACAAACGAGAAGAAGCTGCAAAAAGGAAGAATCAGTTCGTCACTGGTTACAGCGATCATCTCACCACTCTCAAAGCTTACAAGGTGACACTTTAGTTGCTCAACTGTTTTGAGAGGATTCGTCTAATGCTCTTCTTTCACTCTTAAAATCGACACGTTGTCTCAAATTTGCAATGAATTCGTTGTTTCAGTCGTGGCAGGCAACATTCACCAAATTCGGCAATCGGGGTGCTCAAAACTTCGCTAATGAGAACTTCTTATCCCACAAAACACTCTTCACTTTAGCGGACATCAAGACGCAGTTTTTGGAACTTCTCATGGACATCGGCTTCGTCCCTGGAAATCTCAGAGTCTCCAGAAGAAAATTTACCCAAGATAAAATCTTAGAAATCACTGGGAAGGAAGTGAGTAGCGTAGGAAAGATAAGGGCCCAGCCAAAATATTAAAGAAGTTTGATATGTTATAATTACCGTGTTATTATTCCCCTCTTGCATTGAGAAATGCAATTTTGTCTAATTCTGACACGACTTGTTTTCAGCTCAACGCCCACGGGGACAATCAAAAGCTTCTTTCCGCCATCTTGTGCGCTGCTCTGTATCCCAATATTGTTAAAGTGTTCACTCCGGACAAACAATATTCTGCTAGCATATCTGGCGCAATCCCCACTCCGGTCAAAGCGGATGAGCTCGTTTTCAGGACCAAGATGGACGGTTCTGTAAGTCGGTTTTTGGATTACAATTTCGATTAGTGAATCTTGAACATTTTATTCTAGACTGAGATTTTGCTGGTTGATTCAGGAAATATTTGGGCGTTCTTTGTCTCACACTTCAAAAACAAAACCAGTCTCACAGTAGTACATTGAAGAGTTGGATGTGTAACCGGTTTCACCAGAAGTCAGTCAGTATTACATGGCTTCTTGCAACAGCTAAAAACTCAGGAAGATGATTTTTACAACATATTATGTTACAACTCATTAAGCACCTAACAGTAGGTGGATATAGGCCTAGTTGCCTATAACATATCCATGCTCAGGTGGATGCGTACATTTAACTGTACATATTTCAAGTATGTTGTTTATTTATTTATAGGTACTTCTGCATCCCTCATCTGCCAACCACGAGGTCGGCTACTACCCAAGTCCTTACCTCGTCTTCCAAGAGAAAGTGAAGACTTCCAGAGTATTCATCAGAGACTGCACGATGGTTCCGATGCTCCCTCTTGTCCTGTTTTCAGCTGGGCATCTGAAAGTGGAGCTTCACTGCGGGGAATTCGTTATATCCATCGACGACGGTTGGATTTTGTTCTCCGTAAATTCAAATAAGGTTAGTTATCTACTTGCAATTTCTGTGTGATTATGCACGATTAGCAAACTCATCCATAGGAGAAGTAACTTGACTATTCTAGTTACCTAAATAATTTGGATTAAGGAATTGAAAACAGAAGCAAGATATATAAAAATTTATAGTTATAATGTTATACATACGTCAGGTTACAATATATTTAGTGATGCTGTAAATGTCACCTTTTGTAAATGTCACTTCTTTCTTTTATTTAAACTCCGACGTCACTATATAAGGCAAATGAAATATGTATTAAATAGATGGGCAGAATATAAGGCAAATGAAATAAGTATTAAATACTTATTTCATTTGCCTTATGTAACATATTTTGTAATAACTATGGGTCGGATTCGTATGTAATTACATATTCATTTTTAGCAATATCTTGATGTTTTGACACATTTCGAGCCCTCTTTTATTTTACATGGTCTTAAATATTTCGCCCATAATCACATATTCCATTCATTAAAGTAAATATTTTCCATTTGGTGGATTATAAGAGTTAGGAGCTGATTTATAGTGGAAAGATCAAAGTTTAGACCGACCGATGTGCCAGGATGATACCGAGAAGCAGTAATCGTGTGATCCACAGACTGACGACTGTGACTCACACTTTTGTCCAATGGTGATAATTAGGTAGAAATTCCGTTATTGTCAATTGCGTTTTGCAATAGAAAGAATTTGTCTGTCGAAGTTAGGTTAGGTTATGAACCTAATGACCTCTTCAAAATTAAAGTCTTGATCCGCCCCCGCTGTTACCTTGTGGGATAGTTGGAACCTTGCTGTTTCTGGAAGACCCGATTCCTCTTTCTTTCTGTTCTAAAGCCTCAAGGAAACTCAAATTTCTACTGCTTTTGTCTTGCCTTGTACCCAACTTGTGGATTCCTCGAATTGGCAATACCAGCTCCTCATCTCCTACAGCTTCCTAACTCTGCGCGAACCTGATATAAAGATTCATTGGAAATCTCTTCTTTTCCTTAGATCGCTGAACTGTTGGAGTCGTTAAAGAAGGAGCTTCTTCAGCTTCTGGATCAGAAAATCAAGGAGCCGCGGATGAACCTCCAGACTCACCCCAAAGGGAAGCTAATCATCGAAACCATTGTCCAAATCATTACCCAAGGATGAAATCCAACGTGCCCAGTGCAATCCAAACATGTTTTTTTTTTTTTTTCTTTTAGTAAGGTCTA
Organism: Stenodema calcarata; assembly: GCA_963920205.1. Classification (NCBI taxonomy): domain Eukaryota; kingdom Metazoa; phylum Arthropoda; class Insecta; order Hemiptera; family Miridae; genus Stenodema; species Stenodema calcarata. The sequence goes on from OY986054.1 coordinate 15,463,232, forward strand.
CTTGTTCGTTGTTATATTATAATTTCATTACTATCTAGAGTCGTAATTTATTTTGCATTCTAATTAATTTCCTTACGCTATTCCGAACTGTTATATTAATAACAGACACATAGCTTAAGGTTACCCTTCGGCAAATAATATCCAAGTTTTACTTTTATTCAACGTCCAAAAACACGAATTTACACTGAAGAAGCCACTCATAGTTGAATCTCGATTTGGTTAACAACGTCATTCATAAGCTCAAGTTATATTAAATTATATTAAAAAGCATACTGCATACTGAGGTTATTAGCTAACTTGAGTAGTGAATAAATCTATTTTTGATATACCTCAGTAGTTTAATGATTGAATTTGGGATTCGTCTCTTCCAAGCCATGAAACTACTATACGTACACTTCATTATTTCATCGTCATCTTCCTATATTTCTTGCCCTCATCGCTTCATTTTGTACTATCTTGCAAAAACGTGCTTCATGATTGATTCTTGTGTAGGTACTACTTAGGCATGTTGTAATTTACCGTTTCACAGTTTTTCTTTTTAATATTCAACACTTTTTTTCCATTATTGAACCAAATCGTCCTATGAGAATTTTAGAAAATGATCTTTTTGGTCCATTTCTACATTTCCAAACCCACCTGCGCTTCAAATATGTACGATTAAGTACAAATAAGTAAGAAAACCATTAAATTAGTTGGTCAAATTCTGGAAAATTACTGATTTTTCCATTTCGGTGGTTTTACTTGATGCTTTAACACCTATGTAACGTGCTACGTTACAATTCATGTTCACGATGACTCATTATCAACAGTGAGACTTACTTCAGCCCCATGGGCGAATCCAATTTTTGAGCTCCGGTAATATGGTTGTTCTGAAACGTACAAATACATTCCAAGTAGGTCCACTTTGGCATTGATTAATAAGCTGTTACTTTTGACCGTGAGAAAGCAAGAACAAATTGAATAGTAATAATATTTTCATATAGTTTTTAGTAATTTAGACGAATGAAGAAGTCAACCCACACGCCTTACGCATATGTTGTCTGTTGTTATTTTATTTAGTAAGGTGTTTTAGTTTATTGTCCCTCGCGTATATTTCATGCACTAATTTATCTGATCTTAAACTGATCTGTGATAAGTAATTTTAGGTGGAAATATTCTAATAAATAATGAAAAATGATTTAAAGTGTATATACTCTTTCCTTGGTCGTAGCGCAATGAGATTTTTAATTAACTGTTTAATAAGAAACTGAAAAGGAATTTAAAAAAATGATATCAGTGAGAACTTCCCCAATTGGTAGTAAATGAGATGTACCCTACAATCGATTTGTTAGTGGAAACACGTCCTGTAATTTCAACGCCATCTGCACCAACGTACTGGGTAGAGGGTGGAATCATGGAAGAAGTTCTGTGAGGGGGTTGAAATCGCCTCGGAAGGAAGTTAAAATTCACTTGTAGGGGCCGCTGTATTTTTGTATATTTCTTGTGTACTGAGATAGGTATTGGAGAGTTTGGAAATGGATACCGGTTATGGATCTGTAACTTGAGGAGGGGGGGGGGGGGCTAAAGAACTAAAAATGAAGACGAATGGAGGATATTGTTGAAGGTTTCATGTATCATATTCAAGCGGGTTATTTCGTCGTATAAAGTTACACTTTTTCCTGAGGCCCATGATGAAGTTTAATGAATCTCTATTGGTTTCCGGTAGTCACATGATGTCTTCCACCCCGAATTTGCACTCTTTCGTCAATTACAATTGAGTGATTATTAATCAATTCATAGTCTTCACGTCAAGTTTATGAGATTCTTTTTCTCAGCGACTCCAGGGCTGTTAAGCTCAATGAGGTTATTGATGTTGTTGGCTGATTGCAGTTTGCCAGGCGTATGTGGCTGCGGGGGTTGTGCCGCCTCCCGTTCCAACCTCTCCTTCTCCTCCCGCACTCTCCTCTTTTCCTCCATTCTGTTGTGGACTCTCTTCATCTCCAAGATTTCTTTCATTTCTTCTTTGTCTTCTTCCTACAACACACGATTATATGGTAGAGCTCTGCGGTTGGACAGCCAAGATGTGTCACATGCGATTAATTTTCTCTTGATACAATTGTGGAGACACACCTCAAATATTAACAATATTTCCACACAAATTGTGAATTATCTAATAACCTAAAATACATCGATGAAATCATTTCTATATCTAAATTACACTTGGTGGTTTTCCTTAGTTAATATTTTGCAAGCCAAAATCTTACAATTCTCAATTGAATAGTTGAATAGTCGAATTCGTGTGAAATAGTCTAGTGTTATCATTTTGAAGCTTAAATGAGCTACAGGATTAACAAGGACCTTGCACAGGTACTTGCAACAATCGACATTATTTGCATCACTCATATACATGAACTTATCAAATGCTTATATTATGCGAATTTGAGGATCTTTGATCGCTATGAATGAGTGCTCAATGGAAGAAGTGGGACTGTGAATGGTTGCCAAAGTGTAAGAAGGGAATGATGGGATTTGCCAGAGGAGAAAATACGTTATTGGAGGAACCAAGTTGTCACTGAAACTAACCCAAAATGGATAGAAATTTTATTTTTTCATCACTCACTCTGATCCTTTTCACTCTTAACAGCTGATCATTTCATTACACTCCTCTACAATAGCTCACATCTTTCTTGTAGTGTTTACGGTTATCGTTTGTAATATCTACGATTGTAAAGCTTTGGAACTGAACTGACCCATCATAAAAATTAACTTACTGATTGATTGAGTCTGAGAACGAGCGCTCGCCGTCCATCGGACATTGGCTGGGAGTACCACATGAGTTTAGTCAGTCGCTCCTTTGGGCTTACTCCTCTCTCCACCACCAGAACTATTCTAGCCCACTGGAAACAAACCATCAGCAAACCTCTAGACTTCGTGTAATCTAGATCGGCATGCAATTTAATTGACCTGTCCCCAATTACTCTGGATTGCCCAGTACCATTCACTTGATCAGCACATTATTCGGAAATCTCGTACAGCCATTAGCTCGACCCCTCGTTTATGGTGACCTATAGAGGCTAAATAAATTGTACTCGTATCTTTGTCAAAACCGCAAATGTTATGTACCTGCCTAATGACCATTCTGAGAGATTCATTAGTTTACTCTGACGCGTATAGGCCAAATACAACAGCTGAGTAACATTTACACTGCCCAAATTTACCATACAAACAAGATCTAAATAGGTAGTGGGATTTGGGCAAAGCGTTCATGCTCCCCTACAGTAGGCAGGGTATCTACGTATTGAACACTTCTATTTCAAATATTGACAGTAGATCCGTAGTTTCTGTTTAGTTTGGTTTTGAATTAATTAATCTGTTTGAATAATATGCAAATGTCTCAACCCAATCATTAGGTTTCATTCATGTGTGGGTTTCCCTATGAGCAGCCTCCATTTTTTATTTTTTTCATTTTTTTAATAGGTTGGTGGACCTTTTTCTGATATCTTTTATTATTTATTCTGTCCGACTTGCCTGTCTTTGCCACTCGTTTCTAGTTTCCGCAATCTTCTGGTAGGTGTTTCCCATCATGGCGATCAACATGTTGACTAGAAGGATGGCTACGATTACCATGTAGATCACAAAACAGAGCTGAAATTAGACAAATCATTAGCTTTTGCGTACATCTATCCAATTTGACAATTACTGATGACTAAACAGAACGAATGATAACCTCAAATACCCACATGTGGGACCTGGACACAAATGAGAAATTATTCACCTTGCCGTTGAATTCATGTTCGGTTCTTTCTAGAGCTGGGTAATAATCGCCGAAACTCGTCATCGACATGAAGAACATGGCCATTACAGCTTCCACGGGGTTTGGTATGGGATTGGAGACAGAGTCATCCACGCCCTCCGGTGTTAGAGGATTGTCGAAGGTTAAAAATATTATGTAGTAGGCTGAAATTTATTTTTGGAATGTTGATAAATTTGTCAATATGACGAAAGAGAAAAAAATCAAATTAATATCTACAGTGTCTGAGGACATCAATTTTTGTCAACAAGGAGTTGACTTGAAAAATTACGGTTATTACAGGACAAAACATGTATATTTTCGCTTGGCTGTAACATAAATCTGGTGTTGTATCTTACTTGTTGAGAAATAAGTAGAATTCAATCTGTGAACCATTTCCACGACCCAAGACCTTGATCAGTGAAATTTAACCGTTAGCTGGAAGCACTGCTGAGCGAAAACATGCACAAGACGTGACCACTCACCCAAAAGAGCGTAATCATACGACGCTTTCGCGAATAATACGCTCTTTTCTGCTCGTCCCTTGAACTTTCCTACACGAGACGACGTGAAAACATCCGTCTAGACGGTAGACCCCCAAGCCTTCGCGAGTTCTACTGTGCATGATGCAAAGTCAATGCGACTATGAGACAATATTACTAACGATCAATAGTGCGGCATTTACATGTTCAATTAGTATTGTTGTAAGCATTGGCGATAAGTAATCGGTTTACTGGGATCTCAACAATATCTCTCATCTTTGATACTCATTGATGGTTACTGACCTTGTGCAAAGCCCATGACGAAAACGAGATAAATCGTGGCAAATCTCAGGAGATCTCCCATAATCATTCTGTAGATCATCACTACGAAAGGGCCAACAGTTTTGAAGCCCCTGAGTCGAAACATAAATTGTACAGTTAATAATCATTCGATTACATACCTATTAATTTAGTTAAAATGAATTACTGTTGTGTAATTATTAGAAATTGGACTAAAGCAAGTTGATTGGACCATTTTTAATAAATGCTCAATTATTGACGTTTAAGCCGAAGCAATGAGAAGTTGGTCAGTCTGACCCAATCGGACTACTAAACATGATAGCTAAATATAACAATCCTAAAAATCCTGTCTGTTTCCGAGGCAATTATACCTGCAGAAAAACAGGAAATAGGGGGCTGTCGTGAGCATAATGACCACTGCAATCACATCTTCGACTTCTTCGTTGCAAGAGAATCTAAAGAATGGTAATGTTAACATGAGAAGGCAGGAGAAGAGGAACATCACTCTCGAGGGCGCTGTCATCTGGAAAAAATAGATCAGTGTGAATGTAAGATAGAAGACCAATTTAATCATTCTGTATTAACTGTATAGATCTTATTATTTGAAAGAGCATTGCTTTAAAATGAATCAGTACCACACAGCTTTTTTTGGAACGAACAAGAATTGCAACGTTTTAATCAGACGTGAAAGGCTTACTAAATTTTCGACGAACATGCTGTATCCAAGAAATCGAGCTTCCCTGAGTGCTGCAATGATGTAAAGGACTGCCCCTATCTCCAGACCCATCTCGGCGGCCAATCGGATCATATCCTGGGTCGTATCCATTTGTAGCAATCTGCATTTGCCCCAGTCCTCCCACCATAGCTCAACCCTTCCCTGTGATGAGTGGGGATTTACTGCATGAATGTGGAATTTAGCTGGATGTCAAGATGTAAAGTAATATTTCAATGTGACGTTAAATGACTCACTCTCGTTCTGAAGATTGATGAGTTGAATCCCAAGGTGTCCTGACTTTTGCTCTTTCCTTTCATAACTCCAGAATCGAGGATGCAGGTTGATCTCACTATACCATCCAGGCATATGCCCTTCTTCTGGCTTCCCTCTTCACCGTCAATACCTGTGCCGTAAGCCTTTGCCAAGCCGTTCTGATCTGGAGCCTGTACATTAGGTGTCCAACAATCAATATTCATGTATACATATTCATATCATCAACTTTTTGGTTTATTATCTTCGATAATGAACCATTGGAATCGCCCAAAGAAAAAAAAAATTTTAACCCCCCCTCAAAATTTGTTGGTTTACGTTTCAAGATACGTAGATTCAGAAAATCGAATTAAAAAAAATCCGTCCGTCCGCCGTACGCCGTACGCCGTCCGCCGTCCGCGCCACTTTGCCCAGTTAGCGTTGAGTTAAAATTACGAAATTTTTTTTATGGGTTTCGACCAACCCCACAATGGTCCTCGAAACTTTTCATAACCCTAGGTCAAGGGGAAGGGGTTCAAAACGAATTTTGAAAATTTGAAAATCTCATATCTCGAAAAATTCATATAGAACGGTGTGTTTTTTATTTCATATTTAGATAGAGTTTGTTCCGTAGAATTTTTTAAGACCATCCGCAGCTTCGTACGACCAGCCGTTCGTTCACAATGAGGGCTCAAAGATTGTGCCTCACAACACGATCGTGTATCAAACTGTTGAAATACAGGTCCATTTTCATACTAACAAGCTCTTTGGAACATCATATGGCTTAAGTGATGTCGAGTTTGTTGTTCTGAGGTGCGTTTCGTGCTACGGAAATGAAGGTTATTTCGAATGTTTGTTGGTAGGTACTTCTTTTATAGAAAAATTATTACCGACGTAGTATTAAAAACCCCAGAATTATATCGTATTAATTAATCATAATTAATAATGATTATTATTAATAATAAATACGAATTATTAATACCTAACAATAAATTATAATAATTTTCACTAGGTACTTGATAAAATTGTTAATAATTAGTGATAATTGATAATAATAATTAATCTAACATTTAGGATCTACACATTTAGACCTAGTGATCTAGACAGAAGGGTGATCTGTACAAAGAAGATAATGAACCGTTGTGTCAAGAATTTGCAGAGTTTTTGCCATCGTGATGCAACAGCGGTGCACTCGCAAAGTATACGCTCCGCGGTTTCCACCTCCTCGTGGCAGAGGCGGCATTCAACTGTCCTGACTTTATCCATTTTGTGAAGGTGATACCTTAAAGGGCAATGCCCAGTGAGGAGACCTGCGAGCGTGCGAAGGTCTTTACGCCTCAGGGACAGGAGTACTTTAGCACGTTTCTTGGAAACCCCAGTATATACACATACATGGATTTGTGTGGTCTTTTGGCAGTGAATTCAGGATGGTCTAGAAGGTATTTTGGCATTAAAATCTTTCGATAATTCGAGTTTAAAAACTTTTTGACCGAGAACAATAGCTTTTTTTTTTTTTTTTTTTTTTGTCTTTATTGGCATTAGCAAAGGAAACTATACAGCCATGTATGTAACATGAGGCAAAACTGGAGAAAATAACATTACATTACATCTACATCTACAACATTACATTACATCTACAAATCAGATATTACGGTTAATGTTGTGTAAATATATATACAGGTATTCATAAATTTTTAAATATAAAAATTAAATTTTTTAAAAATTAAAATTTTTAAATTAAATTATTAAATAGCTTCCTATTCTTCGAAAATTCGCTAGAAGGTGCTCAAATCATGTCTCACCTTCAAGTCTATGATAGTCGTTCTAGAGATATTCTCCAGTTTGTCCGGAGGGATAGCTTCTGTCGGCGTGGACATCGTTGGCTCCCAAGTAACGTTCACAAACGTGTCGGTGACATTGAAGTCTGTGAAGTTGGACGGTGGGGAGGGCGATACTTCTTCTTCAGGGACGACAGGCGGTGGACCAGGTCTGAGTGTGAAGCACACGAGCGAGATGAGGAAGTAGAGGAAAAACAGGAAAAACTGCCTGTAAAACCTGAATCAAAACATCGAGTTACCAAACGTGATAGAGACCATCAAAAGGGCTCATTCCAGACCCAGAAATCAATGCAGGAATCAACACTAAACTGTGCAGTATTCACCTATTTTTGACAAAAGCGTTCCATTTGGCGTGCAGCAAATCTATCAGAACTCCATCCATAAGCTCAAGATGCTCGTCTTTCTCCTGCATGACGTTGAAAATCAATTAAAATTGAAAACGATATTTCGCATGCATATGAAATGGTGCATGATTTCTTGGTTCGAGTGTTATGTAATCGATTCTTTGAAAAACACAAACATTTCACAGATCTGCAAGGGTTAGTAATTGAACGGCTGGAGGTCATTTCCGAAGTAATTGTCTGCCTAGAATCTTAATCCAAGCTTATAATAATTATAACAATTATTGTCCTATAACGTCTGAATGTTGAGATACCTATTTGAGGTTATGTTCACGAAAAATGGCTGTTTTAAAATGGAACCCTAAAACCCTAAAAATGAACAGAAAGTCAAGTACTACAACCATTCAACATCAACTCACCACTGCAGTAATAAGTGATGACAATATCATGGTCACACACTCAAATCCACACTACTTGCTGCCTTCCACAGTGCCCTTCAATCATCACATTCAATCAACCCTCACCTAAAAATCGCCATAATGTTCGAAAGAAACATCCAACAGTATCATTCAAAGTCTAATTTTAAAGGGAAAGAGTAGTACTAGATGATGTAACGTGTAGAAAAAAATCAGAAAATCTTTGTCCAGTCTGTATCTAACCTCAAAAATAGCCAAATTAGCCATTTTTCGTGTACATAACCTCAAATATCTCAAATTTCAGACGTGATAGGATAATTCTGAGCTCATATTCAGATTCTAAGCAGAAAATTACTTATTATTAATTCTTATTATATTATATTCTTATATATATATATATATTAATTATTATTAATTTGGAAATGACCTCCAGCTGCTCAACAACCAGATCTGTGTTTTCAGATCAAGTGGATATATCCCATTGTACAAAACTCACTCCAAAAACAACCAAGTTGAGAGCAGAGTTTTTGCTGATGTTTCCAGTCTTGATGTCTATGGTGTCAATCTGTGAGAGGGGATAAGCAGCACAAGTTATGCTTCCTGAAAAAATGATTAGGTCAATACCTAATTTAATAAATCAATTAGTTTCATCCAAACAATACACTCCAAAGTTTATGAAATTCTTGTGCAGGCCATTGCAATGACTGCGAAGAATTATATTAGAGACGAATAACAAACAGTTTCGGGAATTTTAAGTTAATCCTTAGGAAAAAAAAGTTAAGACCTAGCGTGACGTTTCTCAACCCATGAACGAAACAATACTACATTCAGCAAGTGAGAGGTTCAATGCCACAGAATATAATATTAATAGCAGTAGCCGTTTTATAGGATTACTTCGAAAAGCAGTACTCTCCGACTTGGTCAGCGAGAGATGTAAGCAATTTTATTTTTCCTCTCAACTATATGACATTCACAATTTTGATCCTTATGTAGCGGGTGATCACGGTGACATCATGACTACTTTTCTGGAAAAGTCACTATTGTCGACCATAAAAGACGAAGGGACCAACACCAGGCTGTTTGACGGTGAAGATGAACTCGAAGAGGAGTCGCAACTGGATTTTCAAAAAAATAGTTACTACCCTGTGAACACGTTGGTTATCAAAGAAGAAGATGCAGTGATGGCCATAAAACCTTGCCAGAATTTCGAGAGAAAGAAATTTGAGGTCCTTCGGCAATTGGAGCAGGATCCTCAAATGGTCGATTTCAAGATCTCGTTGTTCGTTACGGCTTGCAATAACGTCAGGTTGAAGCCATTTCCGGATCATATTGTCGACGAGTCGCCTGAAGGGATGCAGGGGCTGCTACTGATCAACGACCTTGTACCTCCTGTGAAGGTTTTGAAGCAATTTATGGAGAGAAAAAGTATTACGCGAATGAACGAGCAGGTCGTGAACCTCGTCCACTGGCTTACCGTTCAGTTGCGTCAACCGAAATTAATAGCTATTGCGCGGGAAAATTATGATTCTGTGTTTCAACGAGTGGAATATTGTATTAACGTCGAAGATCCCACTCATATATTCAAAATTATGGTGAACAATTTATCTTCAAACCATTTACAATGGCAGGCAGCAAGAGGGAAGCACTCTACCAAATTTGCGTTCTACGGAGTACGAGCAGAACATATTCACTCCTTGGTACATTTGGGGTTGTATCCTTTTCAAAAAGTAGCTGGTCCGTTGGGCCACGGCATCTACTTGACGTCGGATCTCAAGAGCTGTTTGGAGAGCTCCCCACCCTCTTGGGTATGGGGTAAGAGCACGATGGGCACTCAGCTGCAGACTGTGGCAGTTGTGGAGTTCATCTCAAGTAACCCCAAAGTCGTCTGCTACCGCGACAAGAACAAGCCCTGCCACAGAGAAACGACTCCATACGGAAAACCGTACCATTACTACATACCGTACAACAACCTCATACAAGCCAGGTACCTACTTATATTTGTTAAAGACACGCATGCAATGCAGACCAACGCTTTGCAATTTATATCAAGGCAAAAAGAAACGAGACACGCGTGGAGAAGGGTTTTCTTCATTGGAGGATACGTCGCCCTGTGCTTCTTCTCGTGGAAGAGTATGAGAAATTCGGACCATCCAAGTATTTGGTACATCATTACGGAAAAATTGAGGAGTATTAGTGTTTTGCGACCATTTGCTCTCTTCATCCAACCACCCGCATCATTATACTAGGTAACACAACCCCCAAAATACTCAAGGAACAAATAAATAATTCAAAATTTCTCAATTACCAATTTGCCAGTATATTTCTCTCTCTATGTTGAGGATGTGGAAAAACAATTCGATCCTCGCTAATTTGGCGGCTAACGTGAGAGGAGTAAGATTTTGGACGTTGATGATTGACAGATCTCCTCCAACCTCGTAGGCCATGTCGAATGTCGACTGGAACAAAAACGTTCCGATTGTGACATAAAAACGAATCAGTTCAAATAATCAATTCATAATCAGTTCATAATGATATATTATATTGACACTTGTTTAGCAATATTGATATTAATTGTTCTTCGGGCAAAACATGGCCCAATTATGATATCAGGCTGTTACAACACTGGAAATTCTAAGGGAGGAAATGGAATTTGAATGAATGTAAGAATAGAAGAAGGGGTATGCAAAACTGGCATGGCCGATGGGTATTGAAGGAAAATATATTTTTCGAATAGTTATATCGGATAACTGCGAGTACATAGGGACTTATGAAGAAAACGCTCACCAATTTTGCGTAAATTACTAGCATATGTAGAACCGTGTTTCCGTTGGTGTCCTGATTGTTGGGATTGGCCCCTCTAGCTAACATCAGCCTGTAGCATTCTTCCTGTCCCAAACAAGCTGCGAAGGACAACGGATATTCACCCCAATAGACGTAACTGAAATTGATTGTAATGCATTACGCTGGATCTTAATTTACTACCTGTTTATGAGCAGGATGCATCAGTGTCATAAAGAAAGTAATGTTATTTACCCCTCATAATTTGTATAAGGACTCAGGTTAACGTATTCGTGATCAAAAGAGTCGGTTCTTGTTGCCTTTTGATCCTCAGGACACATAAAATTTCCTGGACGACACAAAAAAAAAAGGTTCCAGTCATGCAGCATGACCGCATGAGCGAAGTTTTGGAGAAGTAGGCATTCGTAGAAATAAGTAAAACAGGAGTAGGTTTACGTAACGTAAAATTGGATATACGGATATATACCAAACGTGCAATTTGAATAAATAGTAACAAACATACTTAGTAAATTCATTATTATTCTATAACCACTCAAAGTAATTGTAATACGCACCCAAACACCTTTCGTGATAATCGACGCCGCTATCCAAAAGGAATTTAACCATCGATGGATCTTCATTCACGATTGCTATGTGCAATACATTTTCCCCTAAAACTCATTATTATTATACTTTTGTAAAGAACCGTGGGTTTAGAAAAGAAAAGAACACTGTTTGCATGCCATTAAATATTTTACAGTAGGGATTTCCAACAGTCTACTATGATGACTGCGAGATAAATAAACAAATCGTCGCTTAAAAAGCATCACAGCCTAACCAATTTTCCCCAAGTTTTCAGGAATGACAACGAATTGGTTTATTTCAAAACTACATACCAGTAATTTCACACTAACATTGCCACTTTTTGCTTACTGCAGGCTCCTCAGAAGTACCTCATGATCTAAGATGAATTAACGCTCCGATCGGAATTGGCTTAAGAAATGGTTGGAATCGGATGTTGGCTTAAGAAGTGGTGGGATGGTAGAGTTGCTACAGGAGATTTTTCTTCATTTAACATTTTCTTGTTAAAATTATTGTGAAATGATTTTTAGAGTCTCTCAACTGTACAGGTAGGTCTGTACCTACTCGAATCTATATCTAGGAAATACTGCGAAATGTTTACGTTGATCAAACACCATTTCATGAATGTTCGAGAAAACAAAATGCTGTTAAAAACAATCAGTTATATTTTTACTTGTAATGATTGTTGGGGACATTAAACATAGATTAGGAATTTTAAAAAGCAGTCTTGACATTTTTGTGCTTTTAGCGGCCTATTTTCGAAATTCTGACGACACCATATCCACAGCAAAATTTGAAATAAGAACTTAACTTCATTTTGTTCCAAATTGTGGTTTAGACTGTGATGTTTCATAAGCGGCGAAATGTATAAACAAATTATTCTAGGTTGACCTAAACGTTCAGTTTTATGTCGATGTACTGTGATATCTTACGGGGACTAAATATTTCTCGAAGTATTTCTGGAAATATTTCGTGAATAAGAGTAAAACAAATTCATGAATTTCTTATTTGAAATAATATAAACATGCACAGGTTATGTCGAAAAGTGCACCTACCCAGACGCATCCTAATAAGATATAATTTATACACTACAGTTCACAAAACAAAGAGGTCATTGAGTGCAGAAAGTTTTCCGCAATTTCGACATCGTAATGTACCTAGTTCAAAGGCATCATACAAACCATAATACTCATCTGACATGTAAATGTCGTTGATAAGTTTCGGGTAGAATCTCAAAAGTCGTTTGGCAAGGTCAGCGTGGATTGAAGTGGCGTTCAGCAGACAAAGATGCAAGATCGTTTCGCCGACCGCTCCCCGCTCTTTCAGGTCCCAACAAACATCCCTATATTTGCTCATATCTGTAAATTGAGTCATTTGGGGAATTTATTACAATTGGGCTGATCCATCATGCTTTAGGAGCCACTCAGCTGATCAGTGGCCTGAGCAGTGCCGTTTAATTCCTAAGGAGACTACATACCAAATTACAGCTTCGTAGAGTGAATAGCATAGAAATTAGCTTTAGGAGCCACAATGCATAACGAACTGACGGACGGTTTCAGCCAGTTTGGTGGTGGCTAAAACATGATCCACGCTAAAATTAAATACTTGAACGGAAAAAATAATAATAAACACACCCCAGGAAAAACCTCTTCAGTCTACTGCTGTGGAATATGAGTATTTAAAAGATGCAGATTATTTCTATATTATGAAGAACGCAAAGGGCCTATACCTACTGGCTCTCCTGGCTTGATTTCGGGTGCTGGGTACGATTCAATGTCGTAGTCGTCTGGATTTTCCAAATTCTTCAACGGTGGTAGCTGAAATATGGGACGGATCAATATGTGGTAAGCAAGACGTAGTAATTTAAGAATGACTCTTGAACTTGAAATTCTCAAATTAATAATTATTATAAAGCTATCGATCCTTCTCAGTTCGATAGGTAATACCGCAAGCCCTATATGCATTACTTGGATGCACTCAGAGGCTGCATTGGTTACTCAAAGATCCCTGTGACATCACTCTGACATTTAAGGGCATCCTGACATTTTGACGGGGTTTATTGGTAATAAAAGCGTACTGCAACGCTATACAACCACTTCGTAACTTGATTGCAATTGCCCTACCTACCATTTTATGTCTGGGGCGCTCCTTGTTCCTCATCAACACGATTTGACTGATGGGCATCAGCTTTCCCTGCCCTTTGTTGTATAAGAACGGCTCGACTTTCGTTTTGATGGCGTGATCCAGCTCCGCGTACTGTTTGGTTTGCGCTGCCCTCTTCATCAGCTCCACGAGAAGGCCGCCTCCTGGAGAAACACGAGCATGATGTCGATTGGCGCTGATATAATATTGACAATATGGTACAGAAACACATCGTTGATTCGAATTGGTCAAACATGACCTGAATGTCCGCCGATCGCCCTGTTATAAATTTCGCAATATGTCTCTATACACATATAGAAGTAGGTATCTCTATACACTAAGCGAAGGCCACGTCTTAACTATGTGTGTGATGTGGAAGTTGACCCAAGCAAAGGTCATCGCATCTGTTCGCTAATTGTTGAAAACAACAAACCTAAGACTACCAGAAATAAACTAACATCAAAATTAAAGAGGACGTAAGGACCAATGTAGAAGTCACAGATATAGAATTTGCAAGGGACATTTCACAACCAATTCAGACAATCGCCCGCCTTGAAGTAATCGAATCCAACTGTACCTATCCCCCCGGTTCGATGCGGTTTAAACATCGTGAAGAAAGGCTACCAAGGTATAGCAGTTAGCTTCCCTCGTTGTCACACTTAATGCGATAATTACGTGTCAATAAGGAGCTTACCATAAACACAGTAAGGAAGCGGATAGGGGGCATTTGTGCGATTGGTAAAGTGAAGACTGGTATTATGAGCAGTAAATAATTATATGAAGAGCAAAGTTTTTTATGACAGGTACGTCATAAAATATCCCTACCTAATGAATGTCCCAAGTACCTTGCGATGGTCGTTAGCAGTGAGATGCAAGGCCAGTGCCCTTGAAAGACGAAAGTTCCCGGACAACTCGCAAGCTGATTAGCGTAACCAGAATCTACTTTGGATAGATCCAGTTGGAAAAGACGCCAAAATCATTTTCGAGAGAAAGCCGTTCGAGCGCGGGGCAGAGTTTATAAGCGGCAATTTAAAGTTTTCCGGTCGGACTTGCGTTTGCGTATTTCGATGGCATCCGTTTGGGAAGTGAAATCGGTGTAATAGCGAAATGAATAGAAACTAGGAACATCCATTCATACAGGTCTGAAACAACTTAGTAACTCTGTTAGTACCAGGTGATTTAGTACTTCCGTTAGTTTGGCGATCGTGGGGCAGTGGGGAAGCTAGGGATGTGCGATACTACACAATTCCCGATACCAGTACCCGATACTGGTATCGAAAGAAGTATACATTACTATCCAAGTATCGGAAGCAAGCATTGGATCATATGGATACTTCTATAACAAGAAAAGGAATAGGGGCAAATCAGAAGAATGCTAACATTTTAAAAAGAATACATTACATGGAAACCTTACAAATTCTTGACACAACAGCTTATTATCTTCTTTGTGCAGATCACACTTCTGTCTAGATTGATTATTATTATGAATTTCGTTACTTATTAATAATTATAATCAAGCAGTATAGATTATTGTTAATCATTAATTAACATTGATTAATTAATGTTAATGATTCATCCTCATGTTGACGATTTTCGGTCTGCTCCAACTTTGAGCCCTCATTGTGAACGAACGGTTCGTACGAAGCTCCTTGTTCTTGAAAAATTCTAAAATTAAACTCTATTTAAAAGTAAACTAAAAACTATACCATTCCATCTTAACGTTTCTAGATATGAATTTTTCAAAATTTCAAATTTCATTTTGATCTCCTTCCCATTGACCTAGGATGCGTAGTCAAAGCATCGTGGCTTGTATATAGAAGTCAGTTAAGATGTTTTGCATTTCTTTCCATTGTGCCATTGCTGCTACTCCTATTCGATTCTGTTCTGCAATAAATAGGAGGATTGTGTGAGGTTTGAAAACCGCTTTCCGTTTTTCCCCTCTCGACGAAGTTTGCCTTTCAGAAAGTCTCCTAAAGTTACCAAACTTGATTTTGGAGAACTGTAATTTTGTCGTCATAAACTACTTATATTTTTCTTCTTCGAGCACCTAAATAACCAAAATGTTATTGTTAAGAGGTTCTGATTCCTATGTTTTTTTTTTTTTTTTTTTTTTTTTTTTTTTTTTTTTTTTTTGCCTGTTGGGTTTTGTTTGTTGCATTTGCTACAGAGTTTTCTGGCTCGCTATTCGAGAATAATCCCCTCAGTTGACCTCGTACTGGATTGCATAGCGGTGATTATGTATCTAAAGCATCAGTCACGATGCGCTAAAAGTTCCCTTACTTATTGAGGCATCGATACGACGCGAGTCAATTTTGTAAATCTGCTATGTACTCGTAGAGCTATTCACTAGGTAAAGGCACCCTGACAGGCGCTCTATATTAAGGATATACTACCGTGGTTTACCCTCTCCTCTGATAAGGGTAGGGAGAGCGGTCTGAAGGTCAGAAGGGCCGCGCTGTTTGTGGAGTGGGGACTATCCCTACTCGCTATGAATCCTCACCCTCGCGTGTCTCATGTTTATTTAGCTTATTATTATTTGCGTTGATTTTATAACTAGGATGCTTGTCGTTGGATTATCAGTAGGTGTAACTGTAAAATATGATCTTGCCCAGTGGTCAAGACTCCTACCATACCGTAACTCCGTCTCAGGAATAGTTGTGTACCTCTGAACTTGGTTGGAATGTGTTGAAAATCAATGTTACAGTGTAATCTCTAACAAAATTAAGTCGCGTTTCAATTTTCACCGAACAAAGATGTGTCTTCTACAAGCGAACTGAGCGTATAGAGCTGCTCTTCGCATACCAGAATGCAGCCATCTGTAACCAACCTCCAGACAGTTCTTCTCGTAACCATTCGCGATTACTTAACACGGAAAATCAATTAAAGTGGAAAAAAGATGTTCCGACATGATGTACCCCGCTCAACACCTAATCAAACTAAATTACAGGTCGGACGGTCGTAAAATAATAGCCACTATTTCGACGATTCAGCGAAGCGAATGTTTTGTTATTATCTATCGACATCACTTTCTTCCGCGTTCATCTGAAATCGATTTGCAACATCCTGCGAGCCGATGTTGTTTCGGTCATTGCTCAACACGACAGCTCCCAAAAGAGAAGTATTGAGTACTTTGAGGTTGGCAACAGATAATTATACCTTTTCTATCAGATACAAGTATTTGGAAATGTATGTAACATGTAGGTCTGGAACGATGTGTTCGTAAGTAAGGTCTTTGCAAAGTTTCAAGTCGATTGGTCCCGTTACCCAGGCTGTAGACTCGTCAAAGTGGCTAAAATTAGCCTAAAAGATCTGTTTTTCGTTTCTAAATGTTTATTGGGTTGAGACAATGGGTTAAACTTTTCAGAGACACTGTTGAAAAGAAGCTCTGTGCAAATTTTCAAGTTAATCGGTGAAGGTGGAGAGGCTGTAGCCTTGGCTTACTGGACAAGGTAAGTGAAAAAACCCGGGTTTTTGAAGTTATATAACTCGGCTGCATTTACACCTAGCGACTTGAAACTTTCCGGGCTTTCTATTATGCACACCAAGAAGATCCGCAACAAATTTCAAGTTGATCGGTAAAATAGGAGCCAAGATATGGATACCTAGAAAACGCGTTTCGTGACGTCCCTCAAACATACACTTGGTACCGTTCGTTTTTCTCAACTTGTTTGCTTGGCGGGAGGAGCGCTACCGCGTTCCTAGATTTTACGCCAATATTTATTTCGAATGAGATGCAAGATGCAATCTCATCATCAACAGCAAATGATCCAAAACCATTAATCTACCACGACCCTACATTTCACTCATAGAAATCATATTGTCTAATTTGAACTCACCTTTTAAGTCGACCAGTTTGTATATTTTGATGGAAGAAGTATCAGCTTGCTTCTTGACACCACTAACCACATTACTCTCAGTATTACCCATATTGAATCCAAGATCTCTTTCAAATCACAATTCAAAGTTCGTCACAAGACTACACTATTTGCACACCTGCACAGTTCATCTCAGCACCTTATGATTTTTGTTTATTTGGTTAAAAGAACGACCACTTTTTGTAAAAGAACAACCTCTTTTTGTTCAACTGGTAAATCTTTCTCAAACTCACTCTCAAATAATTCAAACTCGGGAAATCCATTTACTCAGATTCTTCACAATTCCCCTATGGAGCCGCCGAATGAGAATGTTCCCAAAACGCACTTGCAGGTCTTATGTACCGTCACATGTTGGACCGCTAACGAAAAATTTCGATCAATTCCCTCCATTGATTTCGAATAGAGAACTATGAGAGGGCGGTGTTTATTTTCGACGAATCAGTTCTAGTCTAGGTGGGAAGTAGGTGTCAGTCTGAGGAACATAGCTAGACGTCGAATGCAGAGGAAAAATTGCGAAATACTGCACT
The DNA here is from genome assembly GCA_963920205.1 of Stenodema calcarata. Taxonomy (NCBI): domain Eukaryota; kingdom Metazoa; phylum Arthropoda; class Insecta; order Hemiptera; family Miridae; genus Stenodema; species Stenodema calcarata. The sequence continues at coordinate 15,481,246 of OY986054.1, forward strand.
ATACCAGTTGATATAAAAGTCAATTCTTTCGGTTGAATTAAAGAAAAGCTGCACACATTTTACACCCACTTGAGTATAATAAAGCTATTTGACGAACCAGAAACTACATACTAACGGAACTCCAACACATTACCAATTCTTGCAACAACTAAAAAACCAATTCCAGTATTTTTACTAGTCATCTATTTGTAAATACGTTAAAGACCGGAGGCGTCACACTGGACTGAACTGTGAGCTGCAGGATGACAATTAAAGTCGATATTCAGTGCCAGGCACGCTTGGAACGGGTAGGTCACCACCTCAAACTGTGAAGTTATTACTGGGAGGTTCAGTGAAACGAGAAATTCCAAGGTGAAGATTTGTGGCTATGATGCCCGTCTGCCCCGTTTCCTTTATTACAGTTATAATGGCGAACATACGGTGCAGAATCGGTCGATATTATAACTTGAAGCGTTTCTAAACTGTTGTACGTTAGAATATACTCTTATTGCTATTTAAAATTTGCTATGATAATTTTGGCAGATTTTTAGCGTGTTTTCGAAGAGAAGGAAGCTATTGTTCTCGGTCCAAAATTTGTAAAACTTGAATTTCCGAAAACCCTTTATACAAAAATCCGTTCCAGACCATCCTGAATTCACTGCCAAACGACACCAAAGACACCTCTCGATTAAAAGTTCAAATTCGCAAAAAAATCTGTCTTGCCGATGGAATGAGGGGATTGGCTTCGTAGATTAGCAGAATCTGGCCACTCTATGGTTGGGGGGGGGGGGGGGGGTATCAACCAAATCCAAAAATGAGACAGTCAGAAGAGTGACACTTTAAAGTTTTTATCTTTTTACGCTGAACTGGAGCCCTTTGAAGATGAAGAAACGTGGTTGATACTTGAGATGTTCTTCATGGACATCAAGTCCTTCAATAGAAACATTGTACACATGTATTGAATGTCCATGAAAAACAACGAAAAAAAGTCATACAGCATGGCTATAAGTGCGGATTTTCGAAATTTTTTATATAAAACCAGTCATTTCTTTAAAATCCGCTCTTATAGCCATGCTGCATGATTTTTTTCGTTTTTACTGAGAATTTTTTGGGGGTAAGATTCTGAACGCTTTCCAACGGTGGTGAACGTTGTTGGAGGGATGAGAAATAAAAATAAACCAAAACTCTGCAAATTCTTGACACAACGGTTTATTATCTTCCTTGTGCAGATCACCCTTCTGTCTATACCAGACTGTGTTGCAAATCGGCACCATGCCATATTCTCACCGTACTCATACCATTTCTTTCCTATCATACCGTACTGTACTATACTAAATCATACATACAATAATATACCATACCATAGTCATACCATGTCGTACCAAAATTCGTTTTGAACCCCTTCCCCTTGACCTAGGGTTATGAAAAGTTTCGAGGACCATTGTGGGGTTGGTCGAAACCCATAAAAAAAATTTCGTAATTTTAACTCAACGCTAACTGGGCAAAGTGCCGCGGACGGCGTACGGCGGACGGCGTTTGGCGTACGGCGGACAGACGGATTTTGGTTTATTATCTTCGATAATGAACCATTGGAATCGCCCAAAGAAAAAAAAATTTTAACCCCCCCTCAAAATTTGTTGGTTTTCTGAATCTACGTATCTTGAAACGTAAACCAACAAATTTTAAGGGGGGGTTAAACTTTTTTTTCTTTGGGCGATTCCAATGGTTCATTATCGAAGATAATAAACCAAAATGAAGTACGAGGTACGCGGTGTGGGTGTGGGAGGGGGCGCAGAGACATAAAAGGTATCGTCGTATGACGCACTAGTTGGCCCCCTGCCAGCCGTATTATGTCATACGCTCGTGCGTCATAGGCTCTGACGTACTTGTTGGCCTCCTTACAGCCGTCTTACGTCATACGCTCGTGCGTCATAGGCTCTGACCTACTAGTTGGTCTCCTGCCAGCCGTCTTACGTCATACGCTCGTGCGTCATAGGCTCTGACGTACTTGTTGGCCACCTGCCAGCCGTCTTACGTCATACGCTCGTGCGTCATAGGCTCTGACGCACTAGTTAGCCTCCTGCCAGCCGTCTTACGTCATACGCTCGTGCGTCATAGGCTCTGACGTAATGGCCCGCCGGTCGCTTGTGTTCTGACGTGATCTGAGGGAAAGGGTGAATCAAGGGAACAAATTTTTCCCGTTTCAGTTTGTGTGCCAAAGCAAAGACATGAAAATGTCAAAAAAATATGTAAATAGGTACCTACCTAACTGTAATGTCAACTGTAAGCCCAACTGTAATGTCAATTTTCTGACAATGAGTTTTCGACTATAGATTTCATACCTTTTTACTTAAGTACTTATTGCAATTTGAGACTGATAATGAGCTGTTTGCAAATAAAAAGTCTGATAACTACTTTATTACATCTTATTAATCTATTTTCAAGTTCCGATTCACAGTTGAATGTATTTTATTTAGATGTCGTAAAATTCGAAAACGATGGAATGACGAAACCTGTCGACTACTGACTCAAGTGATACAGTCGACTTCTAACACATGTAGGTCGACTACTAGTGCAAAACCATGTCGACTACTGAAGAAAATGTTGGTCACTGGTATCGACTACTACCTAGAGCATTGGGATTTTTTACAAAACTTGTTTTTCCCTTTTCAAACCATGTTGAATAATATTTCCCGCTGCCAGGTCTTTTAGGGAAGGATCTTGGGTACGCAATGATCAGGTTTGCAATGAGAAATAGTTGATAATAATAATTAATCTAACATTTAGGATCTAGACATTTAGACCTAGTGATCTAGACAGAAGGGTGATCTGTACAAAGAAGATAATGAACCGTTGTGTCAAGAATTGGCAAATTAGATCCTAAATGTTAGATTAATTATTATTATGAATTATCACTAATTATTAATAAGTTTATCAAGTAGATAAGTAGATAGGCGTTTCGTGCTACGGAAATGAAGGTAATTTCGAATGTTTGTTGGTAGGTACTTCTTTTATAGAAAAATTATTACCGACGTAGTATTAAAAACCCCAGAATTATATCGTACTAATTAATCATAATTAATAATAATTATTATTAATAATAAATACAAATTATTAATACCTAACAATAAATTATAATAATTTTCAGTAGGTACTTGATAAAATTGTTAATAATTAGTGATAATTGATAATAATAATTAATATAACATTTAGGATCTAGACATTTAGACCTAGTGATCTAGACAGAAGGGTGATCTGTACAAAGAAGATAATGAACCGTTGTGTCAAGAATTTGCAGAGTTTTTTTTATTCGATTTTCTGAATCTACGTATCTTGAAACGTAAACCAACAAATTTTGAGGGGGGGTTAAAAAATTTTTTTCTTTGGGCGATTCCAATGGTTCATTATTGAAGGTAATAAACCAAAATTCACAGCTGAAATATATGTCATACAAACCCAGTCATGCAGCATGTCTATAGCAGCGAATTTTCGAAGAAACAACTGATTTTATGTAAAGTGTCTCCATTCTACTGGTTTTACTGGCCGTGCAACTTCTCAGCTAGGGTTATAGGTATTTCCACGCTGAACACGATGGTGAAGTCAGAATTTTGGTATCTCATTCTGTAATAATTATTAACAAAAATGATTTCATCTTACGGGTATAAAGATCTCCACGTTTGACTCGAGACTTGAGAAGAAGAGATTTGGAGTTGAATATGTAAGGTTTGAACGGCAAGAGAATTGAAGGCTGGAATTAGCTACTGGAACTAGATTCCAGGGAAGACCATTGCGAAAGGCGAGAGAAAACAATCATAACTACCCGAAGGTGATCAATTTTGGTTCGGGACGCCACCACTCTATTATTTTACTTTATTATACTAGGAGTTGATAAAGCTGTAACGTTATGAAAAGGCCTTTCCCCCTATCGACCCTTGTCGGATTTAATTTCGTGCCTCAAAACGCCAACGAGACCTATTCACTACAACATAATACAAGGATTCGGGGGTTACTTGCAAAACTAGCCCGACGGTTTGTGGTCCTAGGTGGCGAGGAAATTAGCGTCCGTTGTGCGTTATGTTCCACATCCTACGAGCACCTGCGAATCATTCAGAGTCCGTTGCGTAGTTGGGTCACGGCCGGTTTAACTTCATGAATAAAAGCTCTCAATGCCTGTTTAACGCATGTTAACAATATGTAAAATACCCCAAAAAACCATCGATCTGTATGAAGTTGTAGCTTTGGAATTATGGGCTCAGATTACGCTGGCTCCATCACGAAGATGTCGTTCAGGAGACACAACAACACCCAACCAGCAAGTAGCATAATATAGCTTTCAAGCCTAGTTTCGGGTATTAGTCAAATCAAATGATAATTTCCAGTAAGATTGATTGATTGATTTATTTATTTATCCACCAGGGAAATGGCCATTCCCAAGTGTTTAAATTCTTGTTGAACTTTGTTGAGCCAAAGAGAACCTTTAAGGTCGATGCTAGGTCAAATGGTAGAATCTTGGTGGAGCCTTATTGAGAGGCAGGCCTAAGTTTTATGAATTGTTTACACTTGTTGAAATGTTTTGAAATTGACAATTGTTATTAATGTTGAAATTGTAAAATGTTATTATTATCATATTATGTATTAATGATATTATATATTTATTATAGATTCCAAAAGATTAGCCTGTTAGGACAGGCGGGCGGTTTAGGCAGCCACCATCACATCCACAAACAGGAGAGCAGTTGAAGCCTACTGTGGTCTGGCGCCGGAGGTTCGGAGGACTTGACAAGGGATGAGAATTCCACGTTCATCCCTAACCCAAACACATGATTAAGGGTCGATGGTGGTATTAACCAGTGACATTTGGGTTTGATGGAATACCCTATGAGCGTGCTGGTCAGCAGCTGTTTTCGTTAGTGGCAGTGAAGCCACATCGGCTTTCGCCTCTGTTGGCTGCTGTAGCGGTTTTCATTTAAATCCTTTTGGTGGGGTGGGGTTTCCGGTTTCAGGGCGTTGTAGGGAATGAGAAACATTCCTTGGTCTCATCTGGGAGTTTCTGAAAACTCTTCAGGATGGAGTGTTTGCTTTTCCCAAAGATGGCCCTTGTGGATGAAGAGGATGGATGAGCAATGAGGGAGGTCTTCTTGAATTTGTAGGGTTGAGTACGCCTTCGTTTCGGTGCCTCAATATACATGTTAATATACATTAACATAGTATCGAGGGTCTCACGGCAACTCCCCACAATGTCGTTTTGGCGACTTTCCTGCAGTCCAGTTTTTAATGAACATGTATATGACCAAACTTGTAGCAAATTTAATAAGTTTTTATTAAGTATTGAATAACTTTTTCACTGTTTTCGAGTTATAAGCGAAAAACTGAAAAATGGAACCTTTAAAGCTCCCACCACTACACCGCGGCACCGGGATTTGAAGGAACTTTATTTTGTCTTGTTCAGGGGACCCCTGACAAATTTGGAACTATTATTTTTACTTCCTCCATTTTTCCAATTTTGACTGAACTACTATATATATATCTGGATCGAGACTGTTTCCACCAGTTCGACCACAGAGTAGGTAACTCTGGACCACAACTGGTTTTTCTAAACGTTTTCTAATGGTCGAAACCAGCGTCGTTTCACTCCTATTGTCTTAAAGGTCTCACTGGATATAACCGAAAAGGCTATTTCAAACAACTTGTGTCGTTTTTCAACCTAATCACGCACGGACGTTAAACATTTAATGTCCAGTCGAAAAGTCATTGTATAACGCCTATTCTTTTTCAGATCGACCAAAATGAACGAGGCGGTCGCTCGGAAAACTATGGAAGCTGTGTGTACCTTCAGCTGACTAACTCTATTTACTACCACCAATTGTACCAAACTACTGTAGCGACCCGCACTCTCATAAAAGCTGGGAGTTGTTTAGCAGAGTTGATAAAAGAAAAAAAGAAGTCGTCGTGAAATGCCAGACATTGTTGGGTATTGCCTGCTTTTAACTATCATACTATTAGGTGTTTCTAAAGATCTTTTTATAACAACGGGGTTGCTCGTTGAACAGTTCAACTTCTTTACAGTCGATAAAGCTCGCCTTCTTACTTAACATCGTGGTAATTGCTGTTCACGGAGTGGACAACGCATTGCATACCTACAGAACGGCCCCAGTTGTTAGATGAGCTTTTGTGTGACTTTGATTGCACGTTAACGTCTAACAAACAAATTCTTAGAAATCTTTCAGTTGCATAAATTACATCATTGTTAACCGATATACCTACTGCCTATAGGGCGACACTAAAAAGTCACTTGTTGCAGTACAGTATTGTGATAAGTGGGAAGAAACGTCTTTATTCTGTAGTTGAGGTTTCAAGTAGCATGATGTTTGAAAGTGAATTATTCAACAAATTAAACAAAATTTGAATTTTTAATAATATTTACTTAAATAAATGTTGGTAGGTATAACTAATGATGATGGCGGATAAAAAAACAAACTATTCGAAAATGGACAGAGAGATCCGCTTATAGATCCAAAAAATTTGTTGCGTAAAACTAGAGGTGGGGCGTGGCCAAATGTGTGGAGACAGTGTGGAGACAAGTTCCCTTGACTTCCCTTGATTTGGCCATGAACAAGTCGGAGTTAGGTAAAAATTCAGTTTTTAAAAATTAAATTTATGGGCTTTGAATGAACATACAGCCTAATGGTACATGTTTAAACTCTTTAAGTATTTTACATTAGTTGATCACTTTTACAGAGGTCACAGTGTAATTTGAGTTTGGATTAATCGTAGAGAAGGCAGTCGATTTGCAAGGATGGAGTCAAGGGTTGTTTGTCATCTTTGGCAGCCTCTGTAGGAGTTGCTCTCTGGTTCATGCAAGCATTTCGCATTCCAGGATGAGGTGCTGTGGTGTTTCGTCGGTTTGGCGGCCAAATTGACATAGATGACCCCCCCCCCCCCCCCAACCCTCCATAAGTTAGGTTAGGTTATGAACCTGATGACCCCCCCCCCCCATCCTCCACAAGATCAAAGTCTGGATCCGCCCCTGATAGTTACTAATACCCGTGAACCTTTTGATACAACGTGGTTTTCTCTGAGAAGAAGTTGTTGTCTCAGAATTAACTGAGGCACGTGCCGCAGTTCTCCTTCCAATTCAGCACTTCGCCCCCATCCGTCACGGACCTCCGCTCTCCAATACGCATGCGTCTATGAAACAACAGATCGGAGGCTTTTGATGAAACATTTTCTATCGGACTACACAATGGTCTATTCGAAATGTGAATGGATTGAAACGGCGGGGTGAGTAGGCGGATTTCTGACATGCCTCGAAGGTTCCCCTGAAAGTGACGTGTTTTCAGAGCTATGTAACCAGTACAAAGAGGAAACTTGATCGGATGTGAATGACGATACAAGTAATTCTTAATTATAAACGCGAGCGTAGGGTCGTCGCAGTGTTTCATGAATAACACGAAGTTACAAGCTTCCAACGCTCACAGGAATGTCCTCAAGAGTTGACTATCAACTAAGATGCCAAGATTAAGTTGGTGGTTTTGGAAATGATTTTGAAAATGATTAGTTTTGAAAATTAATTATTGATTAGGTGCTACGTATATTTGCAGATAATGAATATTTTCTAGTAAGAAAATATGATGAAACGTCATATCTCGATGTAATTTTAAACGTGTTGGTAGTTTTCATTTCTTTGGCCGGGTCAATAAACTTGGGTATTCATTCATTCATCTTCATTTGAAAAAATAAAAACAGCCAAGTTCGGTTTCTACTAACTAGCTAATGATTATTCATGAGATCCTTATCGAATCCAAGAACCTCGATTTAAATGAGACCTGCTGCACATCTCGTACAGGAAGCTAGGCTTGGGAACTTTCACTTCAAAAAGCGGCACCCCGCTCACATTATCCAATACTTTTTAGCTCTCGAATCCCGAAAACAAACCTCCGGGGACGCGACCGGTCTACTGAAGACTGGGTAAACCAGTAAATCTCGACTTGCCGGTTCCCTTCTCTTCGTGAAAATGGACTAGAAGTAAGAAGTAACAGCTCACCAAAAGAGCATGAATGGGGCAACTGCTTCCGTTTTTTGTTCGGGATTATGTCCTTCGCCTTGTGCCACAATTAAGACGAAATTATGCAAGGGTGTTTGGTCTTATTCACAACATGAGTGCAAATACGATCATGATATCATTAGGCTGAGTTGATGAGAGATAGAAACAGGATGACGTAACATATCGTAATATACATAATCTGCAGTATCTTACTGAGGAATCTAGTGCAACTAAAGGTGATACTCTTCACTCCCCCGCCACCATCACTCGATATACATAACAAACAAGAAGGCTATTTCGTAAGGCACCGGAGTAACCACACTACGATAGTATCAAGTGATTTTCGAGTGACTAATTTTGTAGTGAACATTCCCCAGGGTACTGTGAAAATCGTATCACTTTCGACCAATACAATGCCTTGCTTTGGTCAAAGTATTGATTGAGGCGTTTTTCAATATCAACATTACACGTCCATATTCATTAACACTTCTTCACTTCTTCTTATTATTAACAATTGTTCCTCTTCTATAGGAATTTGGAAACCATCGTTTGTATTTGTCCATTGCAGCTCTGAGCAGTTCCGGCGAATTGGCGTGGTTCCATTCTGCGAGACTCTCCATCCAACTTGTTCATCTTCTTCCTCTTCTTCTCTTTCCTGCTATTTTCCCTTCTAAAATAACCTGTAAGATCTTGTACTTCTCTCCTCTGATAATATGATCAGAATACTACTTCACGTAATACGGCATTCTGAATAACTCGTCTGGATTAAATCCCACTTTATCAAGGGACTGGTTTTCATCCCTCCTAATAAGTAGCCAGCCTGAAGTTGTTCACGGTCCTCAGACCAGTCATCTCCACTTACGTTCGTCTCCAGACTGGTGGTCGACGGATAGAGGATTAAATTTCTTGAGAATGTATAATGTGTATAATATAATATATTATATAATAAGTATGTTCTTCTTCATTCTGAGACATATTCCAGCATTGAAGATGAACAACCAGGACTTTCAAATTACTCGAAATTCGAGTTATTCACCGTTTATTTATTTATTTAAGGAGTATCCAAGATTTATCCAAAATCCCAATTACCTACAAGAAAAGAGAGAAAATAAAGAAGAAAGTATATCACAACATTGTCGACTCGACTTACACAAAGTAAACACAAAACACACAATAAATACAATACCTACTAATCAATTAGAAAATATTTGCTGAAAAGTAACTGAACCATTTCCTCTTGGTGGCTTCTTCGCTCTCTCTATATATTATATTATAAATATCCATATCAACGCATAGACAATTCACCGTCCTCTGCATCCTCACAATTGGGCTTTTAGTATCATAATTTGTTCACTGAAAGTCCGGTACAAAAACATCCTTACTGCGAGTGTGATATGTAGGGACTCTGAAATTCAAGTGCTCAAGCAACGAAGGAGCATCTTAGGAACCACTGACGATCTTGCGAACGAAAATAACATGATATTGTACACATAAACCAACTTTACAATAACACTGTCAAAGCCCACGCCCTATTACATCGGGCTACGTTAGCTGATAACTTTCATACCAATCACCATTTCACGTAAGTCCGACAATATTCTTCCTGATCGTTGTACAGACGCGACCTATATAAAGAGACAAGCACTATAATGTTTTCCGTCAAACGTCCGTCAAAGCTCGTTCTACCCAAGTAAAGTCCAGCTTTACAAGGGTAAGCCTTCGGTGTCAGTAGAGGGAAAAAACCTCCTTTGTGATCATGCTCCTACTGTGCGTACTAAGAAGATTCGGATTCTGGTGTAACCCATTCGGGAGTCATAATGTTGGATTTGTGAGCCGGTGAAGGCATTATGGTAATAGGATTCTTTTCTGCGACAGAATCCACCGTGACCGAATCCATCCGAACACATAATCTCCACATGATGCAACGACACGTGTATACGTTTGCAGTTACAATCAGAAGAGATTCTTCAACTGAAGGGGATATTCTCTCTTCATGCTCTTCATTGGGACTGTTTCCATTCGGACAAACGACCTTTCCCTGTCGCCATTGTTTGGGCATTGAGAGCCGTCTGAGTGTCACAATCGTGAGGAAATTCTCTCTCGACCTACTTATATGCATTATACTACAAAGGTCGCGTATTTTCCAAAAAAAAATATAGGGCCCTATAGTCCTACAATGTTTTTCTTTCTCCCCCCGATTTTTTCTGAATTTTTATATCTAACATGTTTCACGGTGATAACAGTTTCAAGGTGGCAACTCGGTAGCTAATGGAGCGTGTAATTTCCCGTTTTTGCTCGATATGGTTATATCCACTCCTTATTTCATATTGAAGATCTAAAATCGATTCATCATCAGATGTAGACAGTAAAATCAAGTCCACATATAATTCTATAGAAAAGTCAATGCAAGCATACCACGACCCCACTGCACTGCTTTCGTTGGCGAAAGCTACATCATCAGCGAATTCGGAGTGTCCTCTAAGTAGACTCTCAAAATGTAAAGTCTGTAATTCCGTTCGTAAGTCGTTATTCACCACCTCTGACAGGCCGTTCTAAAGGTACCACATCCAAAATAACTTCAAACTCACCCTTTCTTCTGTAATTACTATCCATTACTATCAAGTAGTGGATATAGGTAGAGTTATGAGCTTGCCTCGTATAACAAGGTGGAAATACAATGGAGATACTACAAATTATATCAATCATTTCACCCAATTTTTTTTTGAAGCCAATTCCGTTCTGAAAGCGAAAGTGCGTGTGGGCCCGGGCCGATTTCTCCAATTTTTTGTGCACATCTGAAGCCAGGTCCCACTACACTTACTATATCGCAAAAAGTTTCCGACTTCCCCTGATTAGGTTTCTACCTTGAAGTTGTCGAAATGTTGGGCTACGGAGTTTCGGCAGTTACTGTCTCCGTTTTCAGAACGAACGGGTTGAACTGGTCATTTAGAACAAGATGGTACGTGAGCCACAAAAAAAAAAAAAAAAAAACATTTTTGAGAGTTTATGACCGAGCTCGAAAATTCATGAAGATGCATATTCATGAAAAACACCTAATCTTTCGCTTTTTAGTGACTCACAATGTGAAGTGAGACACCTTTATTGGTCCTTGTTAAGCGCTGATGCACCACCGGAATAAAACTTACGAGTAGTTTCAACGAAACATTTTTATTGACGAAATATTAAGAAAGAATTGCGGGCCCGACTATTGGGATGGTCATAAGATGCAAGGATTCATGAAGAAACTCGCCAGGACCGAACGTAAAGCTTGGGATAGCTTCATAGTATTGCATCTGGTAAACAGAATACAGCATGTTTAAACATTGATTAAAAGTCAAAACTGAATGGCAGGGTGTCATTCAAGGTACTTGATCTGCTTTTCCCTCATGTCTGTCACTCAGGAGTGCAAGTTGAGCGGTACCACCAAGTTTACGGTTACGGTTACCTAGTGGGTTATAGTTACGTTACAAAAAAGTGGTTGTTGTGTTTGGGAAATTGGTTACGGTCGAGTGTTGTTGTACCTTGTTGTGACAAAATTGGTGTAAATATACGTTGTTACTTATTCACACAGTTGGTTTTTGTACAGTCCATTCGATTTTGCTGTATGGGGCAGAGGTGTGGGCAGATGCTCCAAACGTTGTAGAGAGAGAGAGAGAGAGAGAGAAAGCGTTTATTACAACAAATTAATAGAATTTTCTATAAACAGTTATTCACGCTTATACTGCTAATCCTTTAGGATTGTCGCAGGGCGTTTGTTCGGCCTTTACTCTGTTTACTAGCTCTATACCTTACCTAACAAACGTTGTATAGGTACTACTGGAAGCCCATGATAGCTTTGCAGGTGTCCCAGTAGACTGCTCTGAAGATCAAACCTTTTGCTCCAATACAAAAATTAGTCCGACGGAGATGTTGCGAGGAGGAGCACTGCGGATTTCATGCGCTTACAGGACAGAATCAGAATTAGCAATACCCGTCCTTGCTATTGTGATACTCATACAGCTGCTAGCTACAGAAAGGAAGCGGGTGTACGAGCGGAGAGACGAAGGAAATGTGGACGGTTGGATGGACTGCCTGGTTGGTTCCTGACATCCAGGTGTGGCTGCCAAGGAGGTACGGAGTAGTTAACTATTTCCTAACTCAGTTCTTCTCAGGCCATATGCCTACTAGTACAGAATGGGAAAGGTGGAAGATGATTTTCTTCTCCATCGTGCCGAAGCTGCCGAGATGTGAAAGATGATTTTCACCACACGTTCTTTAGATGCGCGAAATGGGCAGATGAAAGGAGCTGGCTCAAAGAAGCACTGGGCATCACCCAATATGTCACCAGAACTATCAGCTGCCAAGATGTTGCAGAGTGAGCAGCATTGGACCCACACATTAGAATATGAGGAGAGAGTCTTGAGAGCAAAGATGCTCCTTGAACGGGAGTGCCAACGAATCTCGGGAAAGGTAGGTGATGTTCTAGTGTGGTTTGAGCCCCTTATAACCTGGAGGTGTGGTCCTCTCCAGGGGTATCTTACGAGATCCATATGCCACCTAGGTATGGATCTTAAAGATTTCTTCACCGGCCTTAAAAAAGAAAAAAAGAGATAATAATAATAATGAAGAATAAAATGAAATAAAAAATTCACCTAACGTAAGTACGTATTTTTGTTTTGAATGAAATAATCATGTTTCCAAGTACTTTTGAAAGAAGCAGGTGGTACTCAACGGTGTCGGTATAACTAGGTAATACTATGTCGTCGCTTTGAAAATAAGAGCAAAATGTAAAAAAATTAAAGGACACTTTGGGCGAGGGCTTTATGGCCGGCTGCTCAGTTAGCGTCCTCTAATTAGGATTTTCTTGAAATCAAAGTCCAATTGAAATTTTTACCTTGTGAAGCGAAGGTTGTTATTAGAAGGTAGCCACCCCTTGACATCCCAACTGTAGAATCGGCCATGGGTCTGTGACGTCCGGCATTAGCATATTTTCTCCCACGACATCCGATCCAAAGCCACCCTCAGTAAAAGTAGGTTTTGTTGCGGTAGGTGCCGGGGAGGGGACCCAAGGCCTCGAGCCGGCTTCCTACTCGTTCTAGGGTCCTTGGATTGGTGAGCCAAAACCGTGAAATAAGGGCAAGTTAAGGGTTGAACGTCGCACGGCGTTTATTCCCGTTGCCGGCCGAGAAATGCATCTTAAGACTGAAAATCGGAAGGAGGGAGAAAAAAAAATCTTCGACACATTTTCCAACGTTCGGTTCTGATAAGAAGAAATTCGTATGTGTCACTAGGCACACAAGTCGCAAGAACAAATTACGATTTCGCGGTGGCATTGTTGGAAACAGAGAAACGGAATAGCAAAGAATAGGAAACACGCACGAAATCAATCGCCTCCAATACACTTGCACAACTCGAGAAACATTCAATGACATTCGGAGTTGAATGGCTCACGGCATAAATTTGGGTTTGCCAAGTAGTTTCGTCAATAAGTATTGTACATCTGATTCGAAAAAGTTTACTATGGGATGTGGTTATTTGTACGCTACTGCGTGATTTGGTACGTTTTTTGTCATTACCTGATTACCTGATTTAGGTTCTTACACAGGGTGTAACGCGAGTGGTATCCGGCACTTCTCCTACGTGTTCTACATTTCATTTCTAACCAAAAGTGTCGGAGAATTATTTTTTTAATCCACTTTCCAACGGTATCCTCAAATTTAAATAACAGTGCAAATTAAGGGAGTTATGGCAATTTTAGTTAAGTAAGGTCAAAAATACGAAAAAATCTTAAAAGTGGAAAAAGTCGGTTTTTGATTGGATTAATAGAAAGGTCTACGGAGACACTTTTGGTCGGAAATTAAATTAGAAGTTCCTGAAGTGTCAAATAGTTCTGGCGAATGACTTTTATAGCTCCCCAGCCCTCTCCTCTCCATAATCCATTATAATAATATTTCTGAGATATTTCGGACAAAAAAAAATAATTGTTCAACGTAATTGTCATTTTTGTGTTTCAAAATCGGCATTATTAATCTCCAATGTACTCGTAACTTCCCAAATTTGGAAGTTCATTTCTCCTTCCCATTTTCCTTTTGTCTGAAATCGATGGATAGTTTGATAGAATAAACCATTGAACTCCTACTACAATAATTCAGATAATGAGTACCTACAAAGGAACTGAATTTGGTGGCTTTACTGAAGATCTTAATAAAGTGGTGCTGTGTGTTCTTTCTAGTGATAGCCTAAGTAGATGGCTTATAACATGTGAAGGAGGATTTCAGAGAGGAAGGAAATTTTACAGGATTGACTAGACAGTAATAATTGTGATTTTGAAACAATAAAATGAAAGTTATATTGAACGATTGTTGATGATAACTAACAATAGCTAAATAGGTAGATATTAGTCACGAATTTTCCTTTGTGATTAAATATGGAAATTTCGGTGGTTAAATTGGCCTTCGTTCCGTCTGTAAATACTTCAGTAGATATTGTTTCAAAATTTGTATTCCTCACTACAGCTACGAGTACATAATATGTAAGAAGTTAACAATGTATTTACACCCAGTTTGATAGTTTTCTTTTAATCAAGAATTCTGAGGTTACAGTACAAATTGAATAGGTTTTTTTCTTCTTTAGGCGTTCACACGGCTCTTCACTTGACCGAAAAAACCATAGAGCGTGAAAGGGGTCCTTACTCAACATTTTTTATTGAGTGATCAATAGATTTTACGCCAAAGAGAGTCGCGAAGGAAGAGTCCTTGGAGGAAAAAACAATATTTTCAATGTTAAGACGGTCTACTCCGTACGGGCTACCAAACGCGAAGAATCTCATTTGGGATTTTGATCCGAAACGACCGCAACAAGCGTGATGAATCACAAGGTCTAGTGGCCTCTCGTGTTGGTATAGTCAGTTCTTTTCCTTCACAGTGTAAACAAAAGTTTTTTTTGTGGGATGAAAGCGATTATGCAACACGACCTTTCGTCGATGGAATTGACGTTGGTAATCAAGTCGACCAAAACGTGTACAACGTTGCAGATTTTTATAAATCAACTAAACTTGAAAATCCAAAAATCTTAATATTTTCGGACCTAAATTGGCTAACAGAGCGTTTCAGCGGCTGGAAATGAAAGTTTTAGGAGGTGCTCGTACAGTAGATAATGAGCTCAAATATGACATGAGTCTGTCTTTACTTTCGAACAATAATTGTACTAATGTTAATACCCTTATCGTATACACGATGTGTTACGTCTGCTCACCTCATATCTCCAGCTGCCCAACGCGCGCACCTCAAAACCCGGTTCTGGTTAGGTCACTACCGACCTGGCTAACCAAAATTTGCAGTAATAAACTGAATGACGAGTACCTACGTATATTGGAAGAAAGCAACCACCACCAATCCTCAGATTCAGCATTATTACATAAGGAAAATATATTATATTTTCCGGAATTGCTCCAAAGACGTTACCAATCAAATCACGTTTGCTCCAAAAGACGTTAACATCAAATCAACTACCTATTTCCAACGAACAATTGATAAAGATAAAATTAAAAAACATTAACTTATTACAAAATGTTTATCCCTTTTCTGACTATGTATAATAAGGCTGCATTAAGGCTGTGGTACCAACTTTTCTTGTCAAAGGTACAAATGATCCAGTGAGGCCAAAGTTATTGGAATGTTACTCGATGTGACCTATTTAAAGTATTAAGAAAAAAGTGACCTATTTTAGTGTTCGGGTAGAGTGAGTGTGAGAACGCTAGGGAACCGGCGGTCCTCACTTGTTATGCCAACGATTTGGATCGGTTCAGTACATATATGTTAGGCGTTTGAATCTACTTTGAAAATAATGTGACATTTTTACGCTCTGCACGAGTTATCTAAGTATCTGTACAGTGAAGGCATTTCAAGATTGCAATATTGAAGAGGGCTGCTATGGCGACAGGAGCCATCCTAGCATTAGAACAAAACCTTGCATGTACTTCTGTGAGGCATTAGACTCTGGGCAAAAAGTGATTGGGATTTACATGGATCTAGTAAAAGCCTTCGACACTATTTCGCACTCGAAACTCATGAACACAGTCGAAGATACGGGAATAAATAAGGGTTCGTGAAATGGACAGCTAGTTTTACTGCGGAGTGGATAGCAGCGTCCGTTCATGTGATTTTGTGATTCCGCAAGGAACTTGTAAAGGACCAGTGGTTTTCATCTTGTGCATAAATAGTGTACCAAAGTATGATTTGGAAAGGGAAATTGTAGCTTTCGCAGACGAAACCTCCCTGAGCTGGCGTATGGTTAAAAAAGTTGAGACATTTCTTGCTAAAATGATAGGTTGCCTGGTGAGATTGAAATTGAAAATTGAAAAAAAATTTATTGTACATAGGACTAGACCCTCATAGTGTACATCAAATGACTTAAGGCATGAAACTAACTTTCGAAGAAAAAAACAATGATGTATGGAGTATTAGGATGGGGAGGCTGTAGAAAAGAATTACTGGACTCGTTATTTTGGGTGCAGAAAAGCACAATTAAAGTGCTGCTAAACAAACCTACAGGAGGGATGTAAGAATACCCTTCCGCCTCACTACAATGGGACAAAAATGTTATGACTATAGAGGCACTGGGTTATTTAATGAACTACCGCCGCTTATTGGAGAAATACCCACAGTAAAATTTAATAGGTTCAAGTTGTACACCAAAAGACATTATCTGCTGGAAGAATAGCCGGATACAATGCAATAAGAAGACTTTTTAATAATATAGTTTTCGTGCAACACATTGTATTGAAGTGTATGGCATTTTTCATTTTATGACGTTATATAACTCCTCCTCTCAAGTCAAGTTTTGTTTTTTAAAGAGGTTTTATGTGGCATTTAGACATTAAGAAACGTTGTAAATCGTAAACGTTGTCCTTAATGGTTTATTATTTTCTGTACACGCAAGTGTCTACAATAACACTGCGAAATCATTGGAGATAGAGAAATAATTGTATTGTACGTATCAGGGTATTCATAACTCTTGCCAATCGATATATGAAAACTGGGGGTTGAAAATTCAAGAGTTTTAAAATTTAATACTTAGTATTTAATACTAAATAAATATAATTCCAGGGCCTAAGAAATTTTCTTAGGCCCTGGAATTATACGAAATAAATAACAAAGGGCCAATGCGCTTTTATTCAACGGAACTATCAATCCGCTGAACGATAATGGGGAATAACGAACCAAATCAAGGATTATTGTACATTAATTACGGAATCCTCTGATTTATCGCATCAGTCCAAGTTGTGTCCAAACTCTTGTGATATTGTAAGTTTTTCTGGTTTGTACAAAGGCCTGCTAATGTTTACGATAACAGTTCTCCATCCCTTAGCTGCCGGGTCGGTTCCCCTCTAGGAGATCGTCCCCTTGAAGACCGACATCCCTGTGGGTGCGCGGAGCGAAGCTATAAGAGGCTGGAGGGGCGACGCCTCGGAGTTAGTTGTGGTTAGTGAGTGAGTGCCATCAGATCGTGCCTTCCCCACACATTTCCGCCCTCTTCTTAGGAACTTATCAATACTCCAGCCGAAATCATGCATTGGGTAAGTCATTAACTGATAATTACTTATCACCTCAAAAGACTGAAGGTACAAATTCATTGCCCGAATTGGACAATGTGCCATTCAGATATAAGTTTTCTATCATGTTTCGAACAAATCAACATAATTTAATGATTGTAAGTATTTTTGTTGTTGTAACATATCTGCCATTTTGGCGGTTTTTACTCAAGTGCATTTGCATGGCTTCAAAGATGGTCGATAACCTCAACTAGGCAAAAGTGATCATCAACCAGATGATGATCAGGACTTTCAATAACCTCTGGCTTACAACCCGATTTTTCCCCCTCTATCAAAACTTCAAACTCAATTTTCTCGAAACGATGAAAATTCAGATTAGTGTCTTTGGCGTGGTAGTGACGATATTTCTTGGCGTGTCCGATGTATTTCTAATAGGTTCACCATTGTACAAATAATTTTTCAATTATCTTTTAAATTGATTGTGTTGCTGCAGCCTTTAACGCGTTTAGTTAATCGTGATTAAAAACCCTCTTGGTTGATAAAGAGCTGTGTCAATCACACACTTTATCAGAGTTGATAGGAAATTTAATTACTTCTATTGTGAACTTGTCGTTGTTTAAGGTGTTGACATTTTTCATGTATTCCGCATTTGAAACAAAAATCCACTGTCTTGCAGCATGGCTATAAGAGCGAAATTTTGCAGAAATAACTGATTTTATCTAAAAATTTTACTGGTTTCTTAATAAATTTCGTACCCTTTTTTGCCGAGTAACACATCAGTTTATAGATTTTTCAACGCTAAACACGATGGTGAAGTCAGAATTGCGACATCAGATTAGAGCAGATGAACCGTGAAGAACATCTCCAGTAAGAACCACGTTTCTTCATCTTCCAAGTGCTCCAGTTTGAGGACGGAATAAGATATCGCAATTCTGACTTTACCTTCGTGTTCAACAAATCTTTGAAATGAGGTGTCACTTGTCAGACTGTTTTATTTTTTAGAATTTATGGGTACTTTTTCTCCCCTTAAAACTCCCCAAAACCCCCCTTAGAGTGGCCCGAATCTGCCCATCTACTAACTTAGCCTTACGAGTGCCAAGATATATTTTTTGTGCAAATTCGAACTTGTTATCTCTGTGTCTTTTGGCAGTGAATTCAGTTTGGGCTCGATTTGATTTTGATTTTGAAACATTTTTCGGAAATTAGGTAAAAATGACGATAATATGAGATGCACTGTAACACATTATCAACAGGTGGGTGCTTATCTTCAGCACTTTCTGGAGCAAAACACCTCCCCAATTTAGTTACTGCCCAATGACAAAACCATACCTACCTGTTATTGTAGGAATCATCAGAAAATGCATTCCTGTAACTATAGTATTATTACTCAAAATTACGAAACCAACTGAAGTGAAACTGCGAAAAAAAAGATAAACTTTGAACCATTAAAAATATAGTTAGCTAATTACCAATCGTCGCTTAAGAAGGAACACAGCCTAACCCACAATTTGAACAAAATGGAAACGCCAGATAGCGTGGCGTAGTCAGAATTTCTCAAAAATGTCTCAATTTCACAACACCCTAAATTTTTTTTTCATCAGCTGGGCTACACAATTTATGTTCCTAACGATCGTGTTTGGTAAACATTTTAGCGTCAGTCCAGATATTTGTTAAACATGGCATCTTCACCTCATATTCATGATACTCGGACCAGTTCCATTTCGCGCCTCTCATCGCGTGTGCCTGACCGTCTCGAGATAAGCATCGTTTCCCTCTTGATGAGGCGGTAATTACAATGAGGCGGTATTAATACTGTTTCCTGCTACATGATCAGTAAGGTAGGGCGGTAATTCAGTCTGAACCTCCAGAACGATAAATATTCATCTGCATCTTGAAATTTTCCTTTAACACCTTGCGTCAATCTAGATATTGGTTGAACATGCCATCGTCACCCAAGTATGGCACCCAAGCTTTCAGTTTCGCGCCTCTCATTGCGTGCGCCTGACTATCTTTAGATGAGCATCGTTTCTCTCTTGATGAGGCGATACTTCTGTTCCCTGGCACATGATCAGTATGCTGAAGTTATTCTCCAGCTCCTGAACAGAATTTAACATCAAAACTAGATTACCTGCAAAGCTTTCTATGGCTAACGTAATAATCTGAGTAGATAAGTAGATAGGTTCCTTCTTAATATCAGCAATCCCTTAAACGAGCGCGGTCGCCAAACTTTCTTGTTTCTTGGAAATCAACTCTCAATCCCAAATGGATGCAAGAAAAGGCTAAATAAATTTCCAAATGGGACCCGGCTAAACTTGTTATAAACTAATCAAGTTAATTTGTCGGTCCAAGGCCAATGAAAAACAGAACTTCAGAGACACTTACGGACAACGACACTCAGAAGTCTAAATTCGGACTCGAGTAATGTTATTAATTCGAGTAATTTTGACCATCGAATAGCTGACCACTTTAATATCATGCAGGATTTCAATGACAAGATTCATGAATGGAAATGATTCGTGTCGACAGGTTCGTGTTCACACAGTGCAAAATAATTTGGTAAATAACAATTTCATCAACCCCTGTCGTGATGATTGGTAAAAATTATTGTTGGTGATAAAACTCGAACATACCCATCATTAAATTAAGTCATTTCGATTAATTAGGTTATTAGGCAGATACATTTTTACGTAATTTTTCCACAAACAAGAAATGTATCTATTTAACTTGTAACCTTCCTGTCCGTTCAAATTCTTCTAGTCAAAAAAGGAAGGTATTTGAGCGACATCAAGAAAAAATACTTAGTGGTCCGCGTTGCCGCCACTTGGATAATTGATAGAATTCTCGTTACGATTTCTTTTGTCACTCTTTGAGGGTTCCAGATAGATGACAGCAGTAAACATACGTAAGGGTTTCAACAAAATCTTGTTATGCAGCAACATTAAGACGGAATCAGTATTAAATAAGGAATGATGTGACGCATATTTCATTTATCATAGTCGTTAGACGAAGGTACTACCTTCAATATTCAAGGTAAATTGACTTGTCTTGGCATCAACTTCACTTTTATTTTTGTTAAGATGCTTCAATACCATGCCAATCTACAAATATACAAAATTTAATGTTCCAATATCCAACCGGTATCAGGGATTATACAGTGTCGACCCCATAGAAAGCTTGATTGTCAAGAATTCAACCAATTTGATGGTATCTAGTTGTGATGGAAGGCGTTTTGGCTGTGGCTCGTAGCTGGTTAGTATATCATTTTAAGTTGCCTCATAAACGAGGTGCTGGACACTTCCTTCTGGTCGGTTCCCGGAACCTTTGCATAACGCGATTCTGAGTAACGTTAGGGGTGGCCGCCCGTGACACCACGTTAGGATCAGGTTGTGAGTAGTGACGGTACCAGTTGAAGCTTCGATACCGGTTTGAATGTAATCTGAGAGTCGGATGGTTTTGGAGTTTTTTGCTCAGTGAAAACATTATTGAAACTTTTTTTACGTTATATCACCAATTTGGGATGAAGTTGTGATGATTGCTGGATATAGATGGTTCAATGGCAGTCTGCAGGTAATGAAAATTGAACGTAATAAATGAAACTACCACTAAACAATTTGTACTAAGCTATCTTGGACACTTGAAATCTTGCTCATCCTTAGCTCAATTATAAAGTTATAATATGGTTCATATACATGGTCAGCAATTCAACCTAAATTGCTTATAATATATTATATTATATATTATAATATAATAAAAATTCGTTAGGAATTCGTCAGTAAAAATTCGTTAAGACGCTCTTCAAGGGACCAGCGCAAAAGAGCGTCTTACCCAGGAAAGTAAAAAACATCTCAAAATTATTGCAAAATTTGAACGTAAAATGTATTAAAATGCAAAATACTCGTACAGGAATGCGTTAAATAATCACATGAATAATAATATTATATTCATAACATGAATAATAATATAATATTCACATGAATTAAATAATCACATGAATAATAATATTATATTCATAACATGAATAATAATATAATATTCATAACATTCATATTATGAATGTACCTACACTGCTTACTCACTGAGCAGAGAGAAACCTGTCAAGGGTGCTTTGAGGTTCTTGGTAGCGTGTGTGGAGATGAAGGTGAACTTTTTTTTCACAGTCTATCTGTGGCGGAAAAAGAGCGTTTCATCCAACAAAACAGACCGCCTTACGAAGTACTATTATACTGTATTAGCACAGGAAAATTCAAGGGACCAATGAAAAAGAGCGTGTTATGCGGAAAAGCGTCTTAGATGGGAGCGTCTTAACGAAGTTTTACTGTATATTATATTCCCGGTGCAATTTAGCCTAAATTGGTGACCAGGTAACAGGAGCGTGGCGTGGCTGTAAACATGGAGGTACCGCACTCAATTCATACACTTCCTAACTCACCCTAAAAATGAAGAATGACTCTAGCTATAGCACTTATAAGATCATTGTGGATGTCTGGGGAGGCCTTTAAAAATCATTGCCGTTTTCAAATGATCTTCCAATGGCTTGTCGTAATCTTTCAGGAAATTTAATAAGTCGATGTAATTCCCTTTACTATGAGAAGAGGATAACTCGTATACCCTCTAAATGGCAGTTCCTGTTTAGCAAAGAAAAGGACGCAGTCAACAAGCAGAGCCACAACCTCCCTGTTCTTTCTTTTTACGTTCTCATTATGAAGAGATATTTGCGCAGTTTGTTTTTAATACAACAAAAGATTAATACGAGGGCTCTTCCGGAATTTTAATGAAGCACCAGAGGAAACACAAAGAAAACACTGGTGTTTTTGAGCAGTTTTTGACAAGTTTTTAATACTAGAAAAGCCACTATGTTTTTTCAGAGGAAAACAAAATAAAAGGTTTTTGAACACCCTGGTATCTATTGAACTAGGTATGGTATCTAGTAACCACTGGTATATATTGTACTTCTCAACATTAAAATTTCGAGTGTACTCACGAGTCCTTGAGATCTGGCTCCTGCCAAATTTTAGCTGAAATGTCGCAAACTAAACGACCGCTGAACAATCCATTAATGCAGCAACTCTCTATTTTAGGACGATAAAAACGAACAACTAAAACTATAAACGAAACTAGAAACTAAAATAGAACAACTAAAACTATAAACAATACACAAACAACTAAAAACTTTGAACAATCAAACAACAGCATGCAGATGCACAATCGATGGATATTATCAACAAAAGCTGCACATGCGAATTACATCTGGGAAGCGCTAGCCGCCCCCGCTCTATTGTAACACAGTCAGGACACATACAAACCCGAGCACACACAGACATACACACACGCTGTAGGATGACGTCATGGGCCCCCGCTAAAATCTTGCGGTTCCCCTGAGGCCTCAACTGGTAGGTGGCCTCACTGCAATCAGATATTTGTAATTCTTCTTCTTCTCCTCCTTCTTAGATGACTTGGCTCCGGCCATGCCATTGGTCATTGGATTCACCATCAACGGTAGGTAGCTGTATAGTAGGTAACTGTGGCATAATGAGCGGGTGATTCAAATTTTCAATTGAATGTTTTACTGTTGATTCAATATTTTGTTATTTTTAATAAATTTTTTTTCATTATTCAACTTCCACCTACACTCTTAATTTCTTGTGGAGAAGCGCCGCTTCCTGCGCTTCTCCTGCCACGTATATGAAGCATACAATCATAATTGAGCTAAGGATGGGCAAGAATTCAAGTGACCAAGATAGCTTGATAATACATTATACTTATTTTATTAAGAAAATACACCCTATGAAGAGGGTACCTGGGAAGATCTGTGATTTATAGAATATAAGGAACGTTATGACCTAATATTGTGATATAACGGTTTTGAGAGTATAGTGCGTATAATTTGTACTTAAACTGACAACTGGGTACAGTCCCGCGATAAGATCAAACGCAACAGAAATTGAATGGAATTGGTCGGTAACCGACAAAAGTTTTTTTCCCCCTTTAGGCCCTGACCCATTATGAACTCACCCAACAATTGGTAAACGGTGGTCGCTTTGACCCATTGAGGTTTTTCCGTGAAAGAGAAAATCGTTTGGGATCTCCATCTACGTGCACCGAGACAGGTCAATTGATCCTCGCGAGATGGCCGGCGAAACGAATCCCCAACTCTGCGCTCCGATATAGCACCCTTGACGTGGACGTGACGTTCATGAGAGGTTTTACGCAGTTTTTATCGTCCGCGCAGGACGCGCTGCCCGTGACAAGTGGCGTTACGCGATTCGTATGCAAGAGGGTGGTTCTATGGGATCTTGGATGTAAATCCATTCTCACCGGTTTCGCCCTCCGGTTCGAGGGATGTTTGGTCAATCGACGTTTGACAAAGAGATTATGGGCTTTTCGGTTTGGGGTCGGTTCGGTTCTAAGAACGAAACAATAGAATTCCGCCAACCATCTCATTTTTGTACGGTCCATTGTCGTGGCTGTTGGGTACACAACACTAAACAGCACCTCCTCACACTCAAAGACTTCCGATTCCCAAAATGGAACGATTGTGATCAATAAACAAATCTGATGTAACTGATCTAGGAACACTGTAGCGTTCCGCCCCGCCAAGCATTTTCCTTCCTATTTTATCGTCTATATTTTAGCACCTATTAGACCGATCAAATTGAAATTTGCCTTTGTGACCGCCTTGGTGTGGATAATAGAAAGCCCTGAAAGATTAAGTCGCTAGGCCTAATTGGAGCCTCGCTGTATAACGCCAAAACCCCGATTTCGCCCTTACATTGTTCTCCTCCTTCTCCTTCTTCTTGTTCAGATAGACAAGGCTACAGCCTCTCTACCTTCACTGAATGCCTTGAAATTTTGCACAGAGCTTCGTTTCAGCTTGAGACAGAGCCTTTTAAAAGATTTAACCCATTAATTCAACCAAACCAATTTTTAGAAACAAAAACTGAATTTTAGGCTAATTTTGGCCACTTTGGCGGGTCTACTGTCGATCAGCTTGAAATTTAGTATGGATCTTCTTGGTGTGGATAATAGAAATAAGCGCCGGAAGTTTCAAGTCGTTAGGTCTAAAGGGAGCTGAGTTATATAACTTCATAAAATAAATAATTACCTAGTTATTACTTTATTAATTTGCTTAATTTATTCTTGCATATTTCCTCTGCAGGCCTTTTCAACTTCAAAAACGAAAAGATGTGATATCCCCCAAAAACACTCCTTCCAACTAAACAAATAATACATACACGTGTAGTAATAAAAACGTCTCTCCACGGCGCCAAGAGGAGATTTCGAAACGGATACGGTACTTATGAAGTGGTTAGAACATCTCTTTAGTTGGAAGGAAAAAGGCAGGCGGGAAAAGTGGATATCATAACTTTTTCCGGCAGCTGTAGAATGATATGTGCGAGGCGAGTTGATTTTTTTGCGGATCGAGTATTTTTTGGGGTAAGTATTACATTTAGTGCATAAACTCCATGTATTAAAAAAAATCAGGAACGGCATAGAAAATGACTCAAGTAACATCCGTTTTATAACCTCAGAAACCTCTAGGTATGATGTGACCAGTGGCGGCTACTGATAGGAGCATGTCGTCTAACTCAGTTTTTTGGCAAATTGAGTTAGGAACGGATACTTATGCGGAATCTCTCGGTCCGTATTTCTAGCTCATTGGTTTGCCCTTTAGTGCAATGCAGGAAAAGGCTTCTTCAACTTAGAAAAGCCGCGATAACCATAAAAATTACTACAGTACGTAGGAAAATGGAAATAGGTCGATGGACATTGCATAAGATTTACTTGAGAATTACGCCTATTTTGGGTCACCACACATTCGCTCCGAGAGACCTGATAAGTGGCTTTATGGTTTATTGCTAGGAGGCTCTTTTGTCAATTGTGTTTTTATACATTCGCAGAGACGGCGAGAATTGTTTGTTCGAAGGAAATTCAATTACCACTTCACTTCTTTCTCACTAGCGCTGAATGGGTAGGTCGGCTGTCTCGGAAAAATCCGTCGTTTTGACAGGACCGCCCGCTGGGGCAGCGTAAATAATCGAGAAGACCGATTATGCCTTTTTTCTTCTGGATCCACACGGCCCAAATGCTCGAGCTCACGCTAGATAATGGCTAAATCCACGGGCAAATTACATGTAGAAAGTGATTGAGAGCGCGGATGGACGAGCTAAAGTACGTTGGATCTTGGAAGCCGACTGAACTCTGAACAACAATTCCCACCAATAAGGCAATGTCGATACAATCTCAGATCCTGGTATTTCCTATTTATTTTCACACAGGGAAAAGCTATGCTAATCACTCTATGAAGCTGTAACTTGACATGCATGTTGTGTCCTTAGGACTTACACTTTAAGCAGCAAATGCCCAGGGTTAGCTGAGTGGCTCTTCAAGGTAATTTCCATGCTATTCACACTATGAAGCTGTAAATTTTGTATGTAGACTCCTTAGGACTGTAACTTGACGCTGCCTAGGCCCCGGATCAACTCCTAAAACTAAACTCCTTTTGGTTTATTATCTTCGATAATGAACCATTGGAATCGCCCAAAGAAAAAATTTTTTTAACCCCCCCTCAAAATTTGTTGGTTTACGTTTCAAGATACGTAGATTCAGAAAATCGAATAAAAAAAAATCCGTCCGTCCGCCGTACGCCGTACGCCGTCCGCCGTCCGCCGTCCGCGCCACTTTGCCCAGTTAGCGTTGAGTTAAAATTACGAAATTTTTTTTATGGGTTTCGACCAACCCCACAATGGTCCTCGAAACTTTTCAGAACCCTAGGTCAAGGGGAAGGGGTTCAAAACAAATTTTGAAAATTTGAAAATCTCATATCTCGAAAAATTCATATGGAACGGTATGAACTCCTTCATATGGAATTCATATGGACCCGGATCAACTCCTAAAACTAAACTCCTTTTTTGCCTCCAACGCGCTAAAGCTAACTGCCATCCTGTTCATCTTAGAGCGGTGAAATTTGATACACCAGCTGAGAGAGCGATAATGTATGTGGACCGGTGCAACGCACGGGTAACCGGCTAGTATTTACCTAAATTACGTTTTCTTATAGGGAACCAAAATAATTTCGTATTTAGGATGTACTGCAGTTTCACTCCAATCAAGTTTCACTTTATGTGCTACCTCTCATCCACAAAGTTACACATGATACCATCTCTGAGCTAACATAACTAATAACTCCTGAAAGTTCAATTAAGGAAATTTCAATTAGTTGCGTGGTTTCAGATTTTCATGTGACCAGTTGCTCAATCATTCATCTCAGTTTTGTGACACCCGAAGAGAATAAGATTTTTTGTTGTGTCAGTTCCTGTCAGCTGCAACTCAAACCGGATGTTATCCTGTTCCTGTTACAGCAACATCGATAATTTCTGTCTTATGTTGTATACATATATTATTTTTAACAGCTCCGAACATCCTTCGTATCATTGTGCCCAGAGTTCTGTTGTTGACTCGTATCGTTACGAGGTTCTTTAGTAGTGTAACCATTTTACCGACGTCCGGAGGTGTCTAACGAACTCACGATCGTCTGCCTCCGAACAATGGATTGCAAATGTGGAAATCCGTGACGATTCGCGCCCCACATTTGCATCCCTAGACTTTTGGAACGAACGTTAGCTCGCTTCATGCAACAGACACTTCGTGATTTCCTCTTGTACTGTTTTGTTGTGAGGGCACACGCCCTAGTCGAGTTCTTCAAACTCCCATTGTCTATTCCGTGTCCGAGTTGTGTAATATAGGGTTAGCGTGCTCCCCGTGTTTTGCGGAAAATACAGGCGATAGAAGCGACGTGATTTGCAAGTTCGTTGCATCTCAGGAATGTAACGAAACTCTGCTTTATTTTGTGTTTGTTTCGCTTCCGACGTTTTCTGGGTTTTTATGGAGATTATCAAGCCTGTGACTAAAACTCAAATCCTGACCAACATCATAATAGAAAGCGTTTCGTCTTCAAAATGGTTGAACAATGCAACTATACGCGCTGCCGCTTTATGAACAGGCTTCGGCATATTGCACAATTGAATTGGTCAGCTTGAAGGCAGTTTGATGAAATATTGAGGCCACCTCTTCTTAAAATCTAAAATTGAGTCACATTTAACCGGCTCAACTTGGAAAGGAGGTTCGCTCTTCTTTGGATTTTGGATCATTGACTCGTATTCCTCAGGCGACTAGACACAGTCATGCATTCGAACTTCTCGTTTCAAGATTCCAAACATCCTATCGCATGGAATTTTTTTAAATTTTTTTATTGAGACTGTTACATGATTACTTCACTTAGTACATAGTCGAAGGGACTGAAGTTGACGTTTGTACAATTAAAGGTGGGATAAAATCGAGGATGTGGCGAGGTCTGGTGAGCCGTCGGTTGTAAAATGGTGCAAAACTGCTTGTGATAAGTGGGTTGAAGTGGCGGTCTAGGGTGACTCCAAAGTATTTGTGGATTGAGGCGGATGGTAGATGATAGCCATCATAGAATAACGGAATATTTTGGAATCTACAATGGTAAGAGAACGTCACTGTAATAGATTTGTTGGGATTGATTTTAAGCCGCCATTTAGTGCACCTCTGCCCAATTTTGGTTATAAAAGTTTGCAGGACATGCGAGGCTTTCTCCGGATCAGGGCGGCTAATGGCGTAAGCTACGTCATCAGCAAAGATACCAGAGAATTCAGGAGCAACTGGTAACGTTATGTCGTGGCATTATAGAGGGTAGAGGTAGGGTCCTAGGACACTACCTAGCGGAACGGAAGCTCGTATCGTTCGAACTGACGAAGCCTCATTTTTTTATGTCCACAACGAAAGTTCTTTTGTCCAGGTAGCTTTTCAGTAAATCGAAAACGTTGTTAGGAAGGTGTGGCCTTAGCTTAATCAGCAGACCTGTGTGCCAAACTCGGTCAAAAGCCTGATCTGCATCAAAAAAACGTGGTTCTACAGATTTCTTTTTGTTGGTACGAACTTTTGATGAAGTTAGTAAGCCGTTGGAGCTGCAGGGGACAAGAATGGGATTGTCTGAATCCGAATTGTTGGTCGGGAACTAAATGTCCAGTAAACCGCTTAAGAACCGGAAGTAGCAAAGCATGAAACTATGCTCTCTGACAGTCTGTTTGGTATTCAGTATTAAACTGCATGATTCAGTATTAAACTGAGTGATGAAGCTGTACGCTTCAGATTATTTACGTACTATGACCGATTTATTCTCGCAGACAACCTTAAATCTCGCTGAGTCAATCTAGTACTATGATGGATCATGCCATGAATCATTAGGTGTAGCAGACACATCACTTTACAACTGAAAGACCTCAACTAATCAATCATTGAGCTTTTTTCTTACCGCTATTGATGTTACCCTTTCGCTCCGGGTTTGTACTCGTATCACTTCCATGACTGCCTCGTTTATTCTCACACAAAAGCGATTCAAGTTAGCCGTTCTCTGTCCTACAAGAAAATTTCATGGGCTAAGGTAATTGCTTTCAAACAGGTTTACCTCAGAAAAATGTTGGAATAGTCATGCAGAATGCCTATAAGAGCGAATTTTCGAAAAATAACTGGTTAAAATGTCTCCTGTGTGCGTGACTGTTTTATCTTCAAAGTATGTTTTGTATCAAAGTATCTTTTGTTTCAAAGTATCTTTTGAGAATGTAAGAGTTCTGCTGTTCTGGCATTTCTGGCGATATGGCAACGAATGAGGTGATCACTAACTACTGGTGTTTGGTACGAATTTTAAAACCTTCACCTGAGCCTTCATGAAATGGAACTACAGACTCGAGTGTAGTTTTGATGGCGAATTGATCAATAATTGAATCCAAACAGAAGGTGTGTGCGTTCTAATAGTATGGGATCATTGGTTATGCACTTATAATAATTATTGGTTGTGCACTTATAAATTATTTCTTTTTATCATCAACAGAACCTGCAAACTTTAGTGTAATATCAAAAAACAACTTAATTGACTGAGAAATGTTGATCAGGTTTATTAGTGAAATATCAACAGTTACTGGTATCAAGAGGCTGCCTGGCTGTTACGTATATAACGTAAATCTATTACGTAGGTACTTGTTTACAACACGTTGTTACTATTCGTGTAGATGACGTATGTTAAAACCTCGAAAAAATAGGGTACATCGCTCCCCTACGTGTGATGAAGGTGAAATAACATCTCTATGTGTGCACTATTGTTCCTTTTCGTTATGGGAATCTTATCGATTTCTTATGGAGGACACATCGAGCTTCACCGGTACAGGATTCCATTGAGTTCGTCCAATTCCCGCTCGCTCCGTCGGTCATCTGGGGGTGACGAATCGACGGAGCGACAGCCTTGACGAAAGTTTAGCAATCGATAATATCATCGATGGGGCGCTGATGTTGTGCCATCCAAGCGATTTAATGTGAAAATCGATATCCGTATTAACTGGATTATACTTACTTGGGGGTCCGAGGTCTTCAAAACCTCGCTTCCGTGCCTACTGGTATATCGCACCGTGGCGAATGAAGATTTCTTTTAGTCGGGTCTTTTTGATCCAATTTTCAGTTTATGCTTCATTTTTCTAGTTAACCACCTCATGTCCTGCCATTCCGATCTCATATACTCCGTTCCGCTATCTGGTTTGGTGATTATACCTAGTCAACAAAAACTAGAAAAACCTGGTTACCAACCGAATGCACCTGTGCAAGAGGGTACACTTCTGTACTCCAATTTTCATAGCTATGCACTAATACAAAATTGATCGTACATGGGCGGTTTATTTTTACCCACCTTGAAAAAGCCATTTGTGTGTTTTGAGTAGAAATTATTTGTATACTATACATTATACGAAATTCATACATACTACACATTGCATTTCCATCAGTGGTACAATGCATTGCCAATTCTATTTAATATTTTCTCGGAAGTGGATTTTGATACCATCCGCACTGTCGATGAGCCAATTGTTTATATTCGATTATTCAAAGTTGTAGTCTTACCTACGACCCTCTTTCGGTGAAAATTAGCGCACTTCAGCCATAAAATATAGTGCTCCTCAAACGTACTTCTACCGACAAAACTTCTTCGTTGACAGCGTTTGGTCCCTGGATCCCCTGGGCTATACAACTACTCATCTTCACAGGTTCAAATACTTGGTTCTACGACTTCTAGCATAAATATAGTATTATATTAGGAACTGGTGGTTTATGTCCTACCACTAACTTATACACGATATTTTGATACTAAATGCTGAATGGTTGTGATTACAGAAAGTGAGTGCAGCGATAGTCCTTCTCATCGGGACGATCGGACCAGTCAAATTTGCCAGATCTCACCCACAAGGCGGAGAATATCAGACGGCCGAAGAGGCGGAAGAAGAGAGGAGGTATGGCCCAATATCGTATCAGAAAATAATTTGCAAATAACCGCGTGATTAAGTAATAATGGAAGATCTCTAGGTTTTTGCCTAATCAGTTAAATTCTAAATAAGCATCACGATCTTGAAACATTACAGTAAAAATTCCACTTTGAAAATCCCAAGCATTTGGTCTTATGAGTGGAATATGCTGAATAAGTACAATTATAGTATAACAAAACTAAATTTAATTAGGTTCTTCAGCACATATTTACAGTTCTGAACCTTGGTGGAACAATCTAGACTCTTCGTAATCCTGTAGTTCTGTAAGGATGCAACGTCGGAACCAAATAATCGGTTATAACATCAAATGATTAATCGAAAGCTAATAATCAATGTGGCCAAAATATCGGCATTGATTAAATATTGGCTTTCTCACTATATAAAAATCCGATGGTTTTCTTCGTCTGCAGGTGACGACCTAAGGCGAATGAAGATAAGGGAATGCAAAAACGAATAAAATTGCCTAAAATATCACGCAGATACGTCTCATGGCTGGGGGTAATTCCAAAATTGGCGTGGTACAAGAAAAACGTGACCTTTTTTGGTGGCAGAGAGTTGAAATTTGGTATCAGATACCATTCTATAGATTCTATCCTCCTTAGGACTTACACTAGGCAGAATAGGCCCAGGATCACCTGAGGGGCTCCTAAGCCTAACAGACATATCCATGATCAGATGTTTTCCCCAGTAAGGGAGACATTTTATTATAAATTTAAGGTAGAAATAGAACCGATAAAAGTATCAAGTATGAATGTAGAAGACGAATAACAAAGTCGTGGTTGAAGACAAACCGTAGTTGTTATTGTTACTGCCTCCATGCTTATGCACTTTCAAAAACTGATTAATCAGTCACAATAATCGCTTAATAAAAAGTAACCGGAAGCTGTGGGAGTACATCGATTAAAATTAATCGATTAATCGGGTTGAAATTTAACAAAGTCAAAAGTATTAAATAGTTGATTACCTACTCGTTTAATCTGTAATCGATTTGCTACCCTAATCCACTGCATCGTATGTTTGCACCCCTACAACGGATCTGGGGAGAAAGAAAGCTTTCATGGAGTGTATCCGATGTAGGTATGAGATTAATAACACACTCCAACGAAAAAAGGTGTTGTTTGGTGCAGAGGAGATGAGGGTTGGTGTTGGGGTTTTTCAGTCTGCTGAATTCAAAGCTAAAACCCGTTTTACGCTTTCAGATTTAGTTTTTACTAAAAACTAAATCTGAAAGCGTAAAAACTTTTTAGCCAATAGGCTCATACAGTCATATATACTATCGTAGTTTCCAAACTATCAGTTAGGATTTTTCGAAGTCCTATTTTTAACACTCAAAAGTAGCTAAAACTTAGGTATATACATATACCTAAGTTTTAGCTACTTTTGAGTGTTAAAAATAGGACTTCGAAAAATCCTAACTGATAGTTTGGAAACTACGATAGTTTTCAGGGCCAAATTCCACTAGTTGTGAGTCAGACAGAAGGTATGGACCAGCACTTTGAGGAGCCTTCCTTGTGGTACCTGACGGTTAACACAACGGAATCAGCATTTGTGTATAATAATGTACTCCGGTACCATTTCAGGTATAGAGAAGCTCTCGAGCAGCAAAGTAGAGAAGAAGGCGACGGGCCGTACCACTACGATGATGAAGCCAGAGCGGCGATCTACTATGGCCAACCGCAGAAAGAGGAAGGCCACTACGATCGGCAGTTCGTCAGTGCCGAGCAGCATAACGAACAACAGAATGTGGAACTTCCAGCAGCTGAACCTTTGCCCAACAACGACATTGACTCCGGGAATCTCAAATATTACGCTGATTACGAAAAAGGTTGAAATGACTAGTAATTTTACTGTAGTAATGTAATTTACCGTAAAGGCCGTCTCACCTGCCCATTCGGCGTCTCGAATGTAATCAGCTTTCCTCTCAGAATAAAGGGCCCTCACACTACCAAAATAGTGCTAAGTATTGAATGATCGGGAGCTCTCAGATTAGGTACCTATAATAGCGTGCAATATTTATGAGTACATACCTAGTAAATAATTTCAGTACCTAGAAAATAATTTCGGTGCCGATTCAACCCACGATGGAAACCCTCACACCGCGCTCCCATCTACAAAATAACAACGGGTCCGCGAAATTGCAAATCTTTGAGAAAAATAGTGAACGCCCTTTTTTTGCACAATTTTACTCTTCACACTGTCAATATTCACACTTCCCCAAACACAACATATTCAAAATATTGTGCAAAATATTCGCCAATCTCGGATCTTGATGAAAGACTGCCCTGATTGTGATGAGGCGGTATCCGAGGCCAGGATTTGAACTCTCGTTCTCACATGATGAAAGCTCTTGTGTCTGTACGATTGTTCGCCTTAAGACCGCATTATATATCATATTATATATTATATTTTACTACAGAGGTCAGCCGAATCTCAAATTTCGGGTGATTCCTGTAAGGTAACGAAGGTACCAACAGACCGCTAAGGGAGTATTTTCTAACATTAGAAACATTTAATTTAATTGGTTTACTTTTAGCGAATTTTCGAAGAAATATTCTCGGTCCAAAATGTTTAAAACTCGAATTTCCGAATAATTTGTAAACCAACATCCGTTTCAAACCATCCTGAATTCACTGCCAAATTGAGAAGAAAAGTTCAAATTTGCACAATAAAACTCTCTTGGCAATCGGAAGGCTAACGTCGTAGATGGGCAGAATCGGACCACTGCAAGGGGGGTTTTGTGGAGCTTAAAAGGGAGAAAAATTACCCATAAATTCCCAAATGAAATATTCTGACAAGTGACACATCATTTCATAGGTTTTTTAATGCTAAACACGATCGTGAAGTCAGAATTGCGACATCTCTTTCCGTTCTCAAACTAGAACACATTGAAGGTGAAGAAACGTGGTTGTTACTACAAATGTTCTTCTCGGTTCATCTGCTCTAATCTGATAACGGAATGAGATATCGCAATTCTGACTTCACCATCGTGTTCAGCGTTGACAAATCTGAAAATTGAGGTGTTATTCGGCAAAAAAATGGAAACAAGATTTGTTTTTTAAAAAGAGCCAGTAAAATGGAGACTTTTTACATAAATCCGGTCATTTCTTCGAAAAATTTGCTCTTATATTTGGCATTCACCTGGAAGAACTCCATAATTCAAAATGGCTCACTCCGTTACTCTAATTTGAAAAATGTGTTTTTACAATGATGATTTTCCTATTAAGTTTTCCATAATTTAGTAATTATGGGTTAAGTAGTTAAGTAAATTTCCTATTAAGTTTTCCTTAATTATGTAATTATGGGTTAAGTAATTTTCCTAGTTAATTTAATTACATCTTCACAACCTATTCGTCACAACGTATTCGTATTTGGTTGCTGATAATTCTTTCTAATCTCAATGAGGTTGATATACTGCCGTCCTAAGTTAAAACGTCCTATCTACAGTAAATTTTACTGTAGATAGGACGTTTTAACTTAGGACGGCAGTATACTGGTAAAATATTGAATAGCAACTCAATAGGTACTTCTACAAATACAATCTTACTATCTCTATTTCTTAGAAACTTATAAATAGAATTAAGTGTTGTGAGTGCGTAAACGTTTATTCCCTGTATTATTACAGTGAAAAACGAATATATTCTCTTGGTTCTGACAAGTAAGACGTTTTTGTGTCTTCAAAATCTGCAAGACATTACTATTGTTTTCACTATTACTTCACATACCTATGCACCTTTTCATTTTTTGTGTCCATCACCACTGTAAAATAGGTTCAAATCGTAGTCAAATAATTTACTAATCTCAGTTGAAAACGTGGAATTGACAGGTTATTCCGACTACGGATACTCAGCGGATCAAGACCTCCAGCAAGTGTCACCCCAACCAATTCCCATCAACAATGACGTGAGTCAAGCCCACATTGACGTTTCGCCGCAGCAGCAACAGCAATACGAAGGGGACCTCAACGAATACCACCCTCAGAGCGTCGTCGAACACTATGAGAGCGTCGATAACAAGGGCCACTACGACGATGGGTCCTACGACTACGTCAAGAATCACAAAGCTGACGAATACGTGGTAAGAGTACGAATTTGTTGTGGTTTTTGGGGAAAATAGATTGTGCGTGGGTAGTACCCACTGGGTACTTCATTTTGACGTTGAATCACCTGATTGGCCTCTCGATTTTCCGTGCAGTAGCCTCATTACGGGTCGATGAATCATGAGGTACGTATTGCATTTTGGTTACTTAGGAATTCGTCCCGCAACTACCGTAAGAGCCCGGATTGGTTGTAGGTAAATAGGTTAAAGACCTAGTTTATTAGCCCTGCGCCTAATTGCGAGCCAATTAACGGTCGAACCGGGGGCTTGTTCAGATCTGGAAAACGCGGAAGTTCTGTTGAATCAGCTAATCCATTTCTGCTCAAACGCTTCGTCACTCCATGGGCCGACGACGGGCGTTTACATCGAGTTGCGCCTTCTGCACACCGCTACAATAGCGTGACGCAACAACCATCTCAACGCCCAACACCCGCGCACCTGAAATTGAATCGCCTTTTATGTAATGCTCGTCTTCTGATCGCCGTGAGTTACCGGCTTCATAGTAAACCGCCTCGAAAACGCTCTCAATTTTTTTTTTCTTCGCGCGGTCAACGGTCTTTCTCGACTTGTACGCGGATTCAAACGTGATTAGGCAATGCGTTCAAGTCGGCATGTTACAACGGGTGTGACTAGACAGGGCGTTGGCGTGTTGTGTTGAGGTTCCTTCAACTAAGGAAATCGATGAGCTTGCTACTTTCTGCCGTATGAAAATCAAATCGAATCGCGAGTGGTGTTGAAAATCCGGTCGTACAAATGAATCGATTTTTGACGTCTTTACTTTGCTACATAAACTCGAAAATGTAACGCGGGACATGTAACGTAGAAGCGTCACAAAAATATTTCTGATGATTTTCGCGTATAACCGATTCGTTGCTACGGAACTTTATCTTCGCCAGTTATCATCGTACAAAAATCGTTCACCACTCGTTGGATAGCTCTCGACTTACCTAACCATATTACGTTAACCACTGCGGAGTGCGTGGCCGACAAGATGCGGTATGAGCGTGATTGTTTAAATAATTGTTTACACACAGGTGATCATTCTCAATCATTTATATTGTCAACACGAATGCAAGCTTCATATAAGTTTCTGATGGGAGGGGGCGCAAAGACATAAAATGTCCCTCGTGGTTGCGTACTTGTACGAAAGCTGTACCCACCGTTTGTGTTTTGACATTTTATGTCTGTACTTTGCTACATAAACTCGAAAATGCAACGCGGGACATGTAACGGAGAAGCGTCACGAAAATTTTGTTTCAAACAGCTCTCAAATAGGGATGTATGATACTTCGAAATGTATCGATACATATCGTATCGATATTTCTAAAAAGTATCGAAAAATATCATGCTGATACTTTGAGAAAGTATCGATACATTCAAGTAGGTATCGATACTTTTTACAAACTCAAACTTCCAAATTTTTCGCTAATGACACCGGACTTCATACACGACACATAAATAACTATTTTTAAAAGGGCGTAGGTAAGTCCTTGCAACCAAACCTTCGGGAAATAAAAAAAAAACCTCTTGTATGCTCTTCTTGATACAATTGTGGTTTATTTTGACCCTTAGGTGGAGGTATAGAAATCTGGAAAAATATGTGAAACTTGTCAAATTGATTGCTGTTGCAGGGGAAAATAAGTTTTTGCAAATAAGGGTCAACATTTGCAGATCTATCTCATGGACTTTCGCCCTTTTTAAAAAAAATCGTGGACTATCTCACGTTTTTGAATTGATGCTGTTCGGAAACCATGATACATTACTCCACTTAGCTTTGGCAACCCGGCATTCTTAAAATAAAAAATCATCGCTGCGATCAGCACCATTATTTGCTGACCAATTGGTGATTTCAGCATAGAATGCATCATGCTCCTCTGGGATATACTGCATGATCTTCTCAATATCATCAATCTTGTTTCTATTGATCGGGTCTTTTCCGCTGGGGTGTTGGGTAGCGCCACTCTACCAGAGACAGTTTTCTTCATGAAGAACGTGTGTTTCGTTTGTCCTCCAAGAATGTGGAATGCCACAACCATTCCAGAATGATTACCGAGAAACTCAAACTGGAAGAACTTTGACACGGAAAACGATATTCCTTCATAATGACCGGACCTTTTGCAAGATCGGATGTACATATTGATAAAACGTAGATATCGAACAGAGAGGATGACACACGTCCCTTTTATGCTTCGGGTTGGGTATGGATCGTAGATTAATGCGGCTCGTTTGAATTTCAATTGTTTCGACACTAAATTGTCTGGGTGGTTTCATTAGACAAATGAAATCCATTTAAAAGTGTTGTCGCTGTAGGTGTGTTTACGTACATCCTTAAAGGATGTCATTCTTTGGTCGGACAATTTTTGAAAAATTTGATTTTAGTTCTATTACGAGTTCATTAGGTTGTAGTTATTTATATTTCATGTTTTGTTTTCCAGTCTCACCCCAAGTATTCTTTCAAGTACGGAGTGGAGGATCACCACACGGGCGATATGAAATCCGCGAAGGAAGAAAGAGACGGAGACGTCGTGCGAGGCGAATACAGCCTTGTTGAGCCTGACGGATCCATCCGAACCGTCAAGTACACGGCCGATGACAAAAACGGCTTCAACGCCGTCGTGCACGTACATCACGGCGCCAAGTTCACCGACATCAAAGACCTCGGCGACTACTAACGTACGAGTTCCCGCCGTTCAAACGATCTAAAGTTGATCCCACCTATTCTTAGTTGAATCCTTCATGAGACGCATAGTGTATGTTGAGTGGGTACCGCTTAACGTATGATCACGTGTGATAAATGTACACGTGTACCTAACATCAGGTATCCCTCGGAAATCAAGGAGGAAACTTAGGGGCGGACATTAAGGACATAACAAGCTTTTTAAAATCTATCTCAAAAAGTATTGTACGAGACATTACAGGTCACTCGAATTACAGGTGACATACACTCATCGATGTGTTGACTAACAATTAGCCACTTTGGTCCGGTAGGTGGATCATACGAGCTGTACTTTCAAGTGTCGTACTCGAAGTAACCTCAACCTACCACTATTTATTGCAATGTAACACATGTACGGTTTAGGAGCTGTAAACCCCAATTTGAGCTCTTCTCTGTTCAGGAACTTAATAATTCAGAACAGGGGGCTTCGGTTAATCACGTAAGCACCATGGTATGTGCGAGGCAGTAACCAGCATACTGACCTAAACATTCCCTATGTAGCCGAAGTCATCCAACACAAATATAACAACCCTCACGATTAATTAATAATTAAGTTCCTGAACAGAGAAGAGCTCAAATTGGGGTTTACAGCTCCTAAACCGTACAATTATTGTAATAACTGTTCAGTGGCACCGAAGAAGCACATATTCCCATTCAAGACTTCATGGGGAGGGTAGAAACTTAGACCAACACTGGAGATTGTACATTAACAACACATCTGCATTAATCAAGTTTACCTACATTACGAATATCAACACAGACACCAAGTCTACACCACAACGGACACATCCTACCATCCTGCAACTTTGTCCGGTACCTCGGGCCACACCTGGACCAACATGTGACTTGGGCAGCCCGTATAAAATACCTTTTAGGCAAAGTACGAACACAGAACTAGAACCCTCAGACACTTCCTGGACCACAGATCCACTCTACATTTCTCATACAAACGACAGATTTACCTCACACTCATTCGACCAATATGGGCCTATGGTTGCGGAATCTGGGGAGCAGCTGCTATTGCACATATCAATAAGATACAAGTCTCTCAGAACAGGGGGATTCGGTTAATCACGTCAGCACCATGGTATGTGCGAGGCAGTAACCAGCATACTGACCTAAACATTCCCTATGTAGCCGATTTCATCCAACACAAATATAACAACCCTCACAACAATCCACCAGAACCAAGCCTCAGAAGACGAAGACCCCAAGATTCGTTATCAGTACCCAGCGTAACATGACCACGTAGCACTTCTTTCGATTTGTAATGTTCATAACAGTTACACATGTATGGTTTAGGAGCTGTAAACCCCAATTTTAGCTCTTCTTCGTTCAGAAAACTTAATTCTAATAATTCTTCAGTGAAGAAATTTACAAAGTTGATCACAGTTGTTACACAGAACGTGTGGATTTCCAAATGAGTTTTTGAGGAAATTGAAAAAAAGTGATCAACTTTGTAAATTTCTTCACTGAAGAATTATTAGAATTAAGTTCGGTAGAATTAAGTTTGGTAGCGTTCGGTGGAGGGGGTACTCCCAGACCAGGCTTAGAGCTCAACCGATACCGATTAAATTCGTTTAACAGAGATAACCAATTTCCCTCCTGAACTACTCGTGATCTTTCAGTTGATACTAAATTATAAAGTAGTCATCACGACCCTAAGCGGAATTTTCCTTATGAGATCTCAATAAGCGGTACCCGTACTCACATACCAACTTCACTAACGATCTGGTAAAGAAGATTTTTGTTTTGTTTAACCTTTAAAATTTTTAAAAGTTTGGGAATTCAATTAGAAAAACTCCTAAAACTCCAAGCAATGAAAGAGTTTCGCCTTGTGTTTTCTTGTGGTGGAATATATAGGTAGTTCATATTAATGCCTGGTGTCAAGTGAAAAACTAATTGATCTTCATCGTTCATTTCATTACACATTAGTTGAGACCATTTTTCGTCATTATGGTAAAATGTTGTATTCTGCACAAAAAGTCTCGTATTTGTTTTTGTTAAAATGACAAATATTCTGTAGGAACTAGTGAATCATTTTAAATTTTGTGAATTGGAGGATCACACCTTCCCACCGGGAATTCTCGGCAGTTCCATCTACCTGTCGGATCATCATAGCTATATCACGTTTCACTTGTTATTTATTTACAAAAAACAACGAATTCCTATTCCTGTTGATTCTGTATTATTTATATTAAATGTAATTTGTTATTTTCTCAATGTTACTTTTTAATACTAATTTTACTAAATTTTTAGCATAAACTACTTTATAACTAGGTACATAATTATACGGCGTTAACATGTTAAATGTGGTGTGAGAGACCCTGCAATCTTTCAACGTCGATGTTGAATAATATTAAATATTATTTAGATGAATGTACTCGTTGTGTGACCATTGAAAAACTTGCTCAACTATCATCAGCCCTTTGATTCGGGCTGAAGTACAAATTAATGAATTCATCGGAGACAGCTACAAGTGGTTTTTCAAATTGTCTGCGTATCGCAATACTATCACCAAGCTTTTAATTGCTGTTATATTATGTTCTGTAACGTTTATTTATTAAAAGCATACCATCGCTTCATAGCAATGAAGGTGGTTTTTCGGTCAAAACGAAAAATTTATTTTTAATGTACTCAGAAAATAATTTATATCCACGTCGCGCTAGTGAGGTCTTTAATGTTGAATGCCAACAATATCATACTTTATCATTCACTTGTTCAGTGTTGTGTGATCATTCTTCCAAATTTCATCAATCTTCATCAACAAGTCATCATTTTTGTTTGTATCAAGAGCTTCCTATTTATCCTAGTTTTAAGGAAGTCTAGTCATGAAATATCCCACAACCATTTTTTTGGTTCGTTAATTGCATTGAAATATATCACGAATTGTAAACATCCACTTACAAGTATCAATTAATAGTTATTCACAATTTATTTTTCATACGTTTAATTAATCGTATTTGCCAATCTGACATCATTTGCCAAGTTGTATTTACATTCTTCATATTTTGGGTATTATAGTTCTGTTTTTTTTTTTTTTTAATTTTTAGAATCAAGTTTTTTAGTTCTTAATAATTTTATATTTTTTATACCAACTTTTTTATCGTAAAAAATATTTGTGGTCGAGCTTTTATATCATTTTTGCTATGAAATAAATACCGTTATAATTATTGCCGTTGAATTTTCATCACCTTTCAAGTCACTGATCGCAATGTGCGTAATAATATTATACTGTGTATATTATAAGACACAGTGTAATATTATAAGACACAGTATAATATACTGTGTAATGACACAGTATAATATTATTATTATTATTAGTATTAGTATAATATTATTATACTGTGTCTTTACAAAGTTCATAAATATTTCGTATGAATCAAGGTCAGAATTGGAATGGTTAGTCAGTTATAACAAAATAAGTACCTAGATACTTGTGGGATCCAAGGTATAGGTACCTCTAGATTTTATCAAGTGTTAAATAGGATACTACAAATGTCCACCTGTCACCATGCAGGCTGATTACTGTCATTCGTCGCAAATAAGATGATAGGGATGAGTATCTGAACGATCTCAATTAGAAGTTTTCCATTATTACAGATCATTCATTGGAACATCATCAGATTAAAGCCAATATTCATACCTAACTATTGCTATCAAGTTGGAAGTATTGGAGGCAAGTACACAAGTTTTGGAATGATGTATCAATACACTCGATAGTGATTAGAACTTTGACATTAAGACTTATGTGTCAATAATTTGACATATTAAGACTTGTGTATCAATAATTTCTCAAGTATCTACACCCACGCCCCACAAATACTTTTATATCATGAGGAAGGAGTGTAAATAGATTGATTGATCAAGTATTTTTTCAAATTCTTGAATATATTTTTCAAGCAGTGAATGTTATTTTTTAACCCATGCGCTGTTTATACAGTAAAGATTGGGTTTGTCAATTGAGGTTTAAAACGCCAAGTATGGTACAGCCCCATTAGTTATGGATTTCGAAAAATTATTAATGGTAAACAAATGTGTTTTCATTGGAGGCTTTAGATGAGAAGTTAGACAATTTATAGTATACATATACGAGTATGAATGATAGGTATGTAGATAACTTGAATTTGCCAAAAGTGAGGACCTTCGACCCAGGATCTTGAATGTGGCTCTGACCTAAAGGAATGTACTGTGAAGTGATTCGGTCGGTGAATAACAATTTATTGTTGCTTGTCAACAGTGAACTAATTATTACCGTAGGAATGAGCTGCAGCAACACCATATTGAATACTGGTCCAAACTCAACCACCTCATCATTCGGACTGAGCGTACGCAGAAGTTGTGGTAAGTATGTCAGATCTAACGTTATATGCTGACGTTAGCACTCATGCAGAGTGATTTCCTGTGACAGGACCAAGGGTGTTGAGATTGAGGTTCATTTTACGAATTTTCGTTAATTTATCAATTGAATGTAACCAGGACGTACGAAGTATGATCTTGATTACCAGTACATACATTACGGACTCGTTCGAACATTAGCTTATATGGAATCCTGGAATTATTGGAGTAAATTATTTAGGAAAAACCCAGTCATGCTGCATGGCTATAAGAGCAAATTTTCAAAGAAATAGGTACATAACTGGTTTTATGTAAAATGTCTCGATTCCGTCGATTTGACAACGTCGACATGTACATATGATTCTTTGTGTCTTTTGGCAGTGAATTCAGGATGGTCTGAAACAGATTTTGGTATACAAACTTTTCGGAAATTTGAGTTTTAATCATTTTTTTCTTCGAAAATTCGCTAAAACTTCTCATGAGTAAACAATGATTAGTATAGTAAGTAAGCAATAAAAGTATACTATTTTAAAAATGCTAGTACATCCTAGTACCTAGTAATAATTAGTGTAGGCACTTCTTGGTTTCAAATGAATTCATTTCAGATCATTATCGTACCATTCCATAATATTATTTGACAAGAAATCTGGAGGGACCAGTGGCTTTTCAACATTGTAGGGATAGATTTTCAATATCGACGCAACCTCTCAATATATGTCGTACTCCAAGGATGCACTTCGTCCTCAAGATCTATCGACTGTTTTCTATTCTAAAGAGAGTGACAAGCGTGGAAAGTACCTGATCTTAGGGGATGGCTCCCCACTGATTCAAAAGTAGAAAGCAATCAAGATCATTTCCGCTACATGCGAGCGGCTCTATTCACAACTTTCCACAGCTCAAGAGCTATTGATTGTTGTAAATCAAGATAAATACCGAAAGGCCTCGTACTCGACGTACTAAATGTAACGAAGATGTGAGAGCGAGCTCTCGCTAGACGAACCATATACGATTTGATTTGTTAAGAAGGAAAGTTCGTTGAACGACCGATCGCTAACTAAATGAATCAACACTTTTCCCAGTCGATTATTAAGCGCATCTGTTGTTATCTTCCAGTCAGTCTATACTAAGTGATGAATGTTATTCGCAAACTACACAGTTCCAGAGCTCATAATATGAGATCTGGATATAGGCTACATTATAGCCTATACATAGTCTAATAGTGATGCCAGTAAAAATTATCTATCGTTGCCGTAAGTATCTGATGGCTACAGTTTCTAAAGCCCAAAAAACCAAGGAATTGTCGGAGTTTTTCCTTTTTCAAAATATCTCGGTGAATCGTGGTCGCAGCTTTCCGGTCACCACAAGTATTTTAAACAGCATACAATTACTTGCAATTTTCACACCTTGAAGTGATTCCTAAGCTCATTAAATGCCTCAACTTTACGATTGCATTTCAAAGAACTCGACTGACCTCCACAATCCTAGAGCTTCCTCCTGACCTACGACCAAATACAACGATGAACCAGGTCAGTCAACAAGCAGAAAGATGAAAAGACCCAGATAGCTGTAGCATGTTGAAGTACGCAGCTTATATTTGTATAATAATGTAGGTAAGCAATATCTTAATATTGTGACTATATCTTAAAAATAACGTATTTTCATCCACAAAATTTGTCCAGGAAAATTTAATGTCTTATCTAAACTCAAAACAAATCTCTCCCTCTTCAATCAACCATCATCATACGTACTAAGAGCTATCAAACTGAGAAAATACCCCAAAGAAATTCAACCAAACAAAATTGAGTGAAATTCGTGTTTTAACAGCCGTATTGTGCTTAATAATGAGTTTACGAATAAATTTACGAATTTATCCCTGTAGGAAATATGATGTTCTTTAAGACAGCTAACGGTGACCGGAAAGCTGGGACCACATTTTACCGAGATATTTTGAAAACAACTGGAAAAACTCCGAAAATGTCTTGGTTTTTGGGCGTCAGATTAGGTGTGCAACCATAAATTCAAGTCACTGTTTGTGGAGCCAACAAACGATTTTTTTTACTTAAAAATTTCAACCCATTTATGGTTTTTCAAAAAGTCTTAACTTTTCTTCAGTAAGTATTCACAAATATTTTGAAAAAATTTGAAATT
Organism: Stenodema calcarata; assembly: GCA_963920205.1. Lineage (NCBI taxonomy): Eukaryota > Metazoa > Arthropoda > Insecta > Hemiptera > Miridae > Stenodema > Stenodema calcarata. The sequence goes on from OY986054.1 coordinate 15,525,480, forward strand.
TGTCATCATGTAGCCAAGGTCACAAGAATCATCCGAAGTGACACATGAACATGTACGAGAACTAAGAAAGTAAATGTTGAACCAATTCCAATAGCGTATTACCTTCAGATATTAGCTGAAAAGAATCACGAAAAGTCTCGTATGAAAGAGTTGTTGCATGTTACATTCGTGAGATTTACCGCGGGACACCTACCCCAGTTATCCAAACTTATTTACCAAGCACACAATCAACTTCCAGTTCGTTCAATGCTGTAATAAGTTATACGAATAGACCCCGAGCCGTTAGCGTCGCCGACCATCGTGAGAAGAATACTTGAACAGCTTTGAGATTTAAAACGAGGAGTTTTCCCATGTCAGATCACGTAGAATAGACAACCGCTGCAGGTGGGATCGGGATCACGTTGTGCACTTCACTTTTTGCAGATTTCCTGATTGATGCAACCCCGTTATATGAGTTCTTGTGGGTTCGGATCGATGTAAATTACAATACTGGCCGTTAGTAAACTGAAATTCACCTTGAAAATCGCTATGAGATGGCTGCTTAAAATGTTAGAAATGAAGGATGAAGGGTACCCCAAGATAATAATGTAGCAGACATATTATGTCTGTTAACACTACAGGGAAATAGGAACCTGAGAACTCACACCACGACACTGAATTGACTTTCGCCAAGTATTAGGCCTCACTCAAACATTTCTGTCAGGACGATCTCCCTCTATAAATAACGAATTTCGAAACAAAAAATGCCAAAAATATTTCAACATGTTAGGGAAGTCCTAAGGGATATGAATTGTACATTTGTGTCGTCGTGTAATGAATATTGTCGGATTTTTTGGCTCCCAAGCGAGCAGCTGTTTGTTTCATACTTCGACCTTAACCCACCAAAAAAGTACAAAACATTCTTCGCCCAGATAAGCTTTGAAGACTGAAAAATACTTGAAATAATTGTCCCCACACTCAAATTGTGATATGTGTGAAGAACCATAAACGCTGTACAATGTGTTGGCCTACATGACGCCTAGCCCTACACCTAGCGAGTAGACATTGACCAAGAAATTAATAATCTACATTTATTTTTTAATGAAGTATGTGAACTCTGATGTCTCTGTATGGTTAATCTTTAATATAAAACAACAATAATTGTATAAAACAATTATTGTTTTATATTAAAGATTAACCATTTATTTTAATTATTAAAATAAAAGTTTGAACAAAGGATATTGTGCCTTTAATGTGTCGATCCGTCTCGTTCTCTGAACCCTAAATACGAGTATTACAATTAAATTGAAAAACAACGAAATCCCTACCAATGTAATGAATGCACCGATGTTATAGTTTTCAAAATACAATAACATAAAATACCTCATTTTAGCGACAGAAATGTTCCTTATAATCATGCGAGAATATTGAATGTTATACCACTAATCCCATTTAGCTATCTATAGATAATACACTACTATCTATTCTAATCTAGTTCAAACTAAAATTCTGTCGTAGAATTAAAATTGGGCGAACTACTCGTATTTATATTTATTGTTAGTAAATTAATTATGTCGTACAAATCTTTATGTCGTGTCATTATGTCGTATCTTTATGTCATTATGTCGTGTTCTCACACAATCAATGCCGTTTTTTGAAGAATACGGTTACGTGAAAACCACTGGTTCACAATATCGTGTAACACATTTGAAGAATCGTGAATACTCACACTCATGTTTCATACCATACATTTTTATTTAGACAGAAACAGAGACTCTTATACATTACTCATATACATTTTACTTCTTGATTTATTTATTGCTACTGTATATTTTTATACATTTCATCTAGCAAAATTTTATCTCAAAATAATTAATCTCAGCCAAACCTATAAGTTATAGACTGTGTGTGCTGCAGGATCAGTAGCCATATTCAGCGCCACATTGTTCTACCCCAACCGAATTTGCTATCTTAGTAGGTACATCAATTTAGTGACAAAAAAATTTTTTGTTTCCAATATTTATCTGAAAACGGTTTGTATGGTACGATACTTTTTGTTGTGATGAACGTTACAATTGTTGGCACTTGATTGCTGTTGAACTTGTGCGAGGGTGGCTGTCCATTGACAGTCCGTCAAATTAAAAACTATTAATAAATTATATTTACAATTCAACTTAAGTGACAATAAGGTGTATAAAAGGGAAAATAAATTAAACACATGTAGCATCAATAAGCTTGAGAGTTTTGTACAGGTATAACTGGGATTGATCGTCCATCAGGTCAACCACTCTTTTTACAACGTCTTTATTAGTTCGGTTTCTTGTCTGTCTGTCCGGGTGGAAATTTGCAATAGGGTTTAAACTAACTTACCGGTGAGTTAAAGGCTTGTCTGTAAAATTGTTTAAACGATATTAAATATTTTTTAACTAATTTTGCTCAAACAAATTAAAATAGGCCAGCGAGATTTCGAAATTTTAAACATGGGTCGAGGATGGATAACAATGGAATATCCACTCGGTTTCTTGTTTGTAAAATTGTTTAAACAATACCTATTTGTTTAAATAACTGAAATTTAGATAATGAGCTAGAGACTTGAAATTTACTCAGCACTAATTGGATGCTTGAGCAGCGTTACTCAGCAAATAATTGGATGGTAGGTAATGCGAAATGGATCCCTCACAGCAGAATCTGCATCGCATTCTGCTTACTGGGCAGAACTCGTAATGGAGAAGGATCTGACCTTGTATTGTTTCAATTCATGAACATGACCAAAATAAAATAAATTTTTATTACTTCTTTAGTTTGGTTTTCAGGGTTAGAAGACTTATAGAATTTGAACTATAATGGGTAGTAAAAGGTAATATTTTGAATTGATGTGAAATGCATTGGTAATTTCCTAAGGTACAGGCCCTGTCAGAGTCTCATCAATGTATACTAAACCGATTGAACTGATTATACTGATTCTTCCCTCAGATCTCGATGTATATAATCATTTCGCACGTACCATAGGACACTTCTCAGTATTTTGTTTCAATTGGTTCAATATTAGACTTGTTGGCACATCCTCCAAGTCAAGGGCGGATTCAGGAGGGAGGAGTGGGGTGGAGGGGCAGATTCTTAAGCAAGGGCGGTTATAGTCCCAAACCGTTTGAATATTGCTTAAATGTTAATAATAAAACCATGTACTTTAATTGTACAATGTGCAAGTTCTAATGGAATCTCTACTATAAAATACAGCCTAAAACCACTTATCGTGGGGGGGGGGGGGGGGAGGTTCAGGAGATTCAAGTGAAAGAACGAAATTCCTTCTTTTTTTAGTCAACAATATCCTCGAAAACTAGGTACTTACCTGACAATTCAGCCATTGACGGATTACCACGTAATGTGATTATAGTAGGTACTTAATAATTTCTAATGGTACCTAATCTAAGTAGAAAACATTATTTGTGGTTTTATTTGTACATGTAGCAGAGTGAGACGGGGAACACTTGGCCCTCTCTCAACACCAACGTACAGCATTGGTTTTTATTGGTAGTAGAAATACGTCAGGTAATTCAAAGGTCTCTATGGATGTCTAAATTTGAGTAGAATTGGTCATTTACATCGGACGGATTGAATATCTTGAAAAGGATTGCAAGAGACAATTCGAAGGCGATGAACAAGGGGAACACTCACCAAACCGAAGAGCGTGGCAGACTCATTGGATAGTGGCGGTCTCACTTGAAGTCTGACGAACTACATCAACTCTTATTCATGCAACAGATCCCGCTTCGATCGCTATCATCATCTTATATTACGGGTTCGGGTTCGGACCAACCTCACAAGCATCCTTCTAACGTTTCAATGGGAAGGGTTCGAACAAATTTTGAAAAATTAAAATCTCGGAAAATTCAAATGTGTAGTTTTTTGTCAACATTTGAAAAGAGTTTAATTTTTATAATTTTTTAAGACCATAAGGAGCTTTGTACGACCAGCCGTTCGTTCAGAATGTGTTGTTCGAATTAGCTGTCATGGTTTTCAGATATCGAGTTAATTAATAAAAATAATTGGTAATAATAATAGGTGGGTAATTCAATCATTTGGTATCTTGACTAAAGGGTGATCTGCACAAAAATTATAAACCGTTATGTTTTTTGAGTTTTTTGAGCAGCCGTAAATGTGCATGCTATGAATGGCTGGTTTTATATGGCTGGAGGTATACCTCCAGACTGGTTTTAGAATTAGCTTGTACAGCAGTAACTTGTTATGAGCCTCTAGTTCTTAGTGACTCCCCAGTAACCAGTAAATCTGTCTATATTTGAAGTTAGCCTTTTTGTTTTGACATTTTATGTCTTTGCTTTGGCACAAATAAAAAACTGTCACGAAAAAGTGTCCTCGAATAGTGTTACCTACATTTTACGATAATTTTCAGTGAAAATTTTTCACTTACAACCAAGCCGTTGCTAGGGAAATGAAACTTCTGTAGTTTTCATCGGACAAAAACCGTTCTCCATTCGATCAAAAGCTCTCGATCTTCTTGGTATTTATGTCAGACTTATGTATATTTTTATGTTATAAATAGATAAAGTGAACACTGCCGCTTGTTTTGTGATCAATTGCTTGAGGTAATTTGTTACTGAACGGTTTATTAAGATTGGATATTATTAATATTGACATAAAATGTCCCAATGTGTTGCAGACTCGTATGCAAGCATTTAGTTATAAGACAGTTTGTTTCTTTGTATTTGTGGAATCACGTTTCCTGCCAGAGTGGTAGAGAGGGACTTATGGCCCTAATTTCTGTGCAGGTCAACAAAATAAACAGTCAAACAGTCTCTCCCTCTCCACCCACAATCTCGCCACAACTGCTTCAATATAAATTGTGGGTGAATGTGGAAGTGGGTGAGAAAGACGAATACGGGCAGATGTGGGTGGTTGATGAGGTGATGAGATGCGGGGAGGGGTGGGAGGTGTTTGATGAGGGGGAGGTGGGAGTTGTCTCCCTTCAGCTCTCCCTCTCCACCCCCGCCACAACTGCTCAAATTTAAATTGTAGGTGAATGTGGAAGTGGGTGAAAAAGACGAATACGGGCAGATGTGGGTGGTTGATGAGGTGATGAGATGCGAGGAGGGGGGAGGCAGGTGTTTGATGAGGGGGAGGCGGGAGATGCCTCCCTTTTGCTCTCCCTCTCCACCCCCCCGCCACAACTGCTCAAATTTAAATTGTAGGTGAATGTGGAAGTGGGTGAAAAAGACGAATACGGGCAGATGTGGTTGATGTGATGAGATGCGAGGAGGGGGGAGGGAGGTGTTTGATGAGGGGGAGGCGGGAGTTGTCTCCCTTATGCTCTCCCTCTCCACCCCCGCCACAACTGCTCAAATTTAAATTGTAGGTGAAAGTGGAAGTGGGTGAGAAAGACGAATACGGGCAGATGTGGGTGGTTGATGGGGTGATGAGATGCGAGGAGGGGGGAGGCAGGTGTTTGATGAGGGGGAGGCGGGAGTTGCCTCCCTTTTGCTCTCCCTCTCCACCCCCCCGCCACAACTGCTCAAATTTAAATTGTAGGTGAATGTGGAAGTGGGTGAAAAAGACGAATACGGGCAGATGTGGTTGATGTGATGAGATGCGAGGAGGGGGGAGGGAGGTGTTTGATGAGGCGGAGGCGGGAGTGGTCTCCCTTATGCTCTCCCTCTCCACCCCTCGCTACAACTGCTCAAATTTAATTTTTTTTTTTTTTTTTTTGAGAGCTCTTTCAATACTAGTTTAGCATGTAGCATCAAATCTGGATATTTAGCTGTGTTTGCTACGGGTATGATTTGGGAGTTGATCATAATTGACCACCTTTCTTATCAGTGGGTACGTAAAATTCACGTTTATATGCAGATTTGGTTCCGTTGTGTTTGATGCTCCACTGTTGAGTCCATTGGACGATCTTGATAAAATGGCCTGTGCGATTATGAAACGTCAGCTCCAGTTGTAGGTAAATGCGTTAGTGGTAAGTACTGAATTCCAATTTGATTCAAGGAACTGACGGGGAACAAAAAAAATACCCGAGTAGTAAAGGTCTGGTGACTTCAAATAGCCACTAAGTACGACAGTCCATTTCATTTTTTTCAACCCAACCAGGCAGGCAGTTAGCTGACTCATAAACCGACAATCGACCTCGGGAATCTGTTAAAAACCACTGCTGCGGACTTCTTTCCCGGTACAAAAGCACTCAGCACGCATTTCCCTACACTTCCCACGAGCCTCAAAACTAAAGTTCAAGGTCGGCTACGCCTATTACTACAATACGGGCACTAAAAACGGGTGGGCAAAGAGACTTGTAGATCAAGTGTCTATGGGAGTTTAGCGCCCTTGGGCACCTTTCCATCGGAGTGGCCTTTGAAAACCAGCGCATTAACAACACCGGATGCGCAGCTCTTTATTACGAGTTTTCAGCTTGAACAACTCGGAGAAGAAAAAAAACTTGATTTTTTTCACGGCACAAATATTTTAGGAATGACGTTCACAAAATTGGATCACGAGTACGATCTAGGAAGGAATGACGAGAAGGAAACAAGGGTGATAAGTGAAGGGATTCTGGCATTTAAATGTCAGACTTGACGGTGGAAAAAGTGGGCAGGGTTTGAAAACTCATGACGGTAAGGTAATTGGGAATCAGGAGTTGAAAAATAAGAAGTACCATCAGCGGTGAAGCAGGATTTTTTGGGGCCAAACTGACATTGAACTTGAAGGTTTACACAACTAGGAAGTGACAGGAAAGTACTCGTACCTTCATTTTTCGATTCTCTCAGTGGGCAGTTCTTGAGTACTGTGATCTATTGTTAAAACGTATTGTAGGATGTTCAAAAATCGAACTTAGACGTGAGAAATCACTGCTGATCCAGTTTAAATCGTTTAACAATGTGAAACCTTCGTTAACAATTTGAAACCTCTCCTGCCGAAACACGCTATTATAACGGTAGTTTCGTTTAACTACCTATTGGAGGTTTAAAGATAACAATATGAGCGATTTAAAAATATAGGAACAGATTTTTTTTTTTTTTTTTTTTACAAATTTTGTTTCCATTTTTTGCTGAATAACACCTCAGTTTCAGGTGCCGAATAACACCTCAGTTTAAAAAAAAATTATATAAAAAAAAACCTCAGTTTTCAGATTTTTCAACGCTGAACACGATGGTGAAGTCAAAATTTCGATATTCAGATTAGAGCAGATGAACCGTGAAGAACATCTCAAGTATCAACCACGTTTCTTCATCTTCAAAGTGCTCCAGTTTGGGCACGAAATAAGATATTGCAATTTTGACTTCACAACCGTGTTAAGCATTAAAAAAAAATCTTTAAAATGATGTGTCACTTGTCAGAATGTTTCATTTTGGGAATTTATGGGTAATTTCTTCCCCCGAAAATTCCCTAAAACCCCCCTTAAAGTGGCCAGATTCTGCCCATCTAGGAACTTAGCCTTTCGATTGCCAGGGCGTTTTCCGCAAATGTGAACTTTTTATCTCAATTCTATCGAGAGTTGTCGTCCGGAGTGACACGTACATAAATATAAATAGAAATACATGTGTGGGATGTGGAGGTTCTTGAGGTTCGGTCAGAATTAAATACGTGTTTCCCAACGTTTCGACTATTTATTTAGTCATTTTCAAGGGCTACAACAGAAAAGATAGCACGATCCCTTGAAAAATGCACAATCCCTTGTAGCCCTTGAAAATGACTAAATAAATAGTCGAAACGTTGGGAAACACGTATTTAATTCTGACCGAACCTCAAGAACCTCCACATCCCACATATATATCGGAATACGGTCGATAACCTTCTCCACATTATTATTAAACTGAGATAGAAATATATATACACATGATGTTTGGTGTCTTTTGGCATTGAATTCAAAGTGGTCTAAAACGGATTTTGGTATGAAACCTTTTAGGAAATTTGAGTTTTAAACATTTTGGACCGTGAACAACAGCTTCCTTTTCTTCGAAAATTCGCTAAAATATTGGATGCAGAAAACCATTTCATCTTGATTACGCAGATTTACCTCTATACTAAGTAGGAATACGACATTACCTCTGGGCGAGAACGGGGAATCGGATGAATCTACGAAAGGGGCAGGAGGGACGTTGCCGTTTGAAACTTCCTTTTAAAGCCCAAAAGTTTCTAATCGAACTAGACTGGGGTTTAGAGGGTAGATGGGGACAGATCCTGACTATGTAGTTACAAATGTATCATGGAAATATTCCTCTGCTTTTTCGTCTGCACAACGCAAAACCAACGTGATGCAAAATGTTGTATTCAGTTTGTAATTCTCTTAGTTCACTAGAGTTGAAAATCCACACTCTCCATCGGGTCCCTGAAGAGAATCCTCGCGTGTCAAACCATCCAGACATGTGTCCACGGATTCCACCGCCTAACCATTTCCCAAGCATGATTCGCGCTGGACAATGGTTGATGTGGGTCGGAGTCTTGAGTAAAATGAATGAATCGTCAAATGAATGTGGTAGTGACGTATACAGTATAAGCGGTCTTGGGTCACATGCATTCCGAAAGCAACCGACTGGGTCATTGTTATGATGCAACAATGATATTGCATCATATCACTAATTAAAAGTAACTCATCACTAACGACCCCGTTCGTATCCTGTCAATGATTTCCAGTAGAGATATCCAATTGGAAAAACAAATACCTAGAACAACAATTAGTGAAGATGAAGATAACGAAAAATTATATTTTACCTCCAAAATAGCCTATGTTTAAGGTGGAGAATTGGTGATTAAATTTTGACAAAAAGATAATAAACCGTTGTGTCAAGAATTTACATTCATTTATTCGATTTTCTGAATCTACGTATCTTGAAACGTAAGCGTAATTTTGAGGGGGGGGGGGGGGGGGTTAAAAGTGGTTTTCTTTGGTCGATTCCAATGGTTCATTATCTAAGATAACCAAAATTGTCCTCTAAACCGAGCATCAGGCAGGTTGTGACGCCTTCGACTAGGCTGGCAATCAACTTATCACAGACTCTTCTTAAGTGAACTGATGTTGAGTATTTACACTACATGCAGATACATGGGCATATGGATATGTCTCATTTTCTCCCTTTTAAAAATGTGTTACGTGTCTCAAGTAAAACTAAATAACGATAACAGCTGAACCTGGGCCTATTCTACTTAAAGTCCAAGTCCTAAGGAGGCTCTATAGCAAATTACAGCTTCATAGTGTGAATAGCATCGAAATTAGCTACAGGAGCCACTGAGCTGGTCCTGGGCCTATTCTGCTTAAAGTGTAAGTCCTTAAGGAGGCTCCATACCAAATTACAGCTTCATAGTGTGAATAGCATCGAAATTAGCTTCAGGAGCCACTGAGCTGGTCCTGGGCCTATTCTGCTTAAAGTGTAAGTCCTAAGGAGGCTACATGCGAAACTTCAGCTTCACGGCGAGAATAAGGAGACTGCAAGCCAAATTAAAGCTTCGTGCTGTGAATAGCATAGAATTGCCGGCATAATTGCCCATTGCTGTTTATTGGTATCGCGTTGAATTTTCGCAAGTGTGCCAAAAAAATTTTTGATCTTAATTTCAGGCCAAAACCTTGAGAGTATTTCAATAGTTCTAATCGCATGTTTTATACTGAAATGTCTCCCTAGAAGATGTGCTGTTTCTATTCCAATTTAGTCACTGCTTGAAATGTTTCCCAGAACTTACCCAACTGGCGCTGTGTAAGGGACCGAGCAAACGGCCAACATCAGACTGGATACCCCTGGCCATTGTCAACTCTTTCAGTTATCGACACTGAGGTGTCTTCCGCAGTGATCACGTACTCATTTCATCTTTCTACACTCTCACGGAAAAGAGATGGAACGAGGGGAAAAAATTCTTCAATAGATGAAAAGTCCTCTTTCCTTCCTTTTCCTCGAACTCACTAATACATTTTTCCGAAGACGGTCCACTGAAAAATCCAATTGTCCGATTCCTTCCACTGTTCACGTACACGTGTACGTTGTATCTCAGATAATCTTGGAGACGGTGGGTGGAATCTTTTGTGTCGCCTTTAATTTTCTCTTACTGGCGTCACAATACTTGAACTGTTGAAAAGTGGCCGGAGATCTCCAAGTGCGTTCATCCCAGGATCGTTGACCACCTCATTCGACCTGTCGTTGCCCCTTAGTTAACGTTTGAGTTGTGAAACCCATCACGGACCGAGTCAGACGGCATTTCCTCTAGTGAAGGAAGTGCAGAAATCATGAGTAACAGCATAATATTATGTGCATAATAACACGTCGTGTGTGCATATGCGGCATGTCTAAGGCCTGATTCCAATGGTTTTTCTTGCAATTGATCCACTAATGGCCATGTTTGATGCCTATAATTCATAGTGGAAGTTTGAATTGGTGGAAGAGGCGGTTATCAACATTTCATTCAATTATCGCATTTTTTCTGCTGTTACAAAGGAAAGGAAGTTTTTCATGAACGTTCAAATCATACGACATGGACGACTATGAAATCATACATTATATAACCACGGTCCCATTCGAAATCCTTCACACATTTCTTGGCCTTCACGTACGTCCTTACACGGACCTTACATGTAGCTTCAACGGTCAGAGATCGGGTTTCAATTATCGAAAAAGGGATATTCCCATGTTATTGAGAAATCCCATTGGTGATATCACCGATTCGGTGGGCGCATTTTTTTCCGCCCGTGAAATATGTGATCTTAATGAGTGGGACGCAGAGAACCGTGGGGGAAGTGCCTCCTAATAAGTCCTTTTGTCCATCCTGCCAATTGAATCCGATCTGAGATGAATCGAGAAAACTCGTAAATCGAAAACAGTCACATGCCAATTTGAGTTGACTGAAGTGACAACTGTATTGATGTTCGCAGATGTTTGGAATAGTGAAAACGTGAGCTCACCCTTTAGATTGAAATCGTTTATTGTTTTAGCGAATTTTCGAAGAAAAGGAAGCTATTGTTCTCGGTCCAAAATTTTTAAAACTCAAATTTCCGAAAAAAGTTCATACCAAATTACGTTCCAGACTATCCTGAATTCACTGCTAAAAGACACCACCGATTGAAACCCCGGTTTATTACCTTCATTGTGCAGAAACTTAATGATAGAGATGATGAATTAATTACAAATAAGTTGTAATACGAGTATAACCTACCGATATAATTCTGGGATTTTTGAGTCCTACCTACCACAGCAATAATTTTTCTATAAATGAAGTACTTACCAACAAACATTCGAAATTACCTTCAAAAACCATGTGATGTTCCAAACAGCTGTTCCTTAGTATGAACATTGACCTGTATTTCAACCGTTTGATTCACGATAGTGTGGACAGGTTTAAATCGGCTCAACTTTTGAGCCCTCATTGTGAACGAACGGCTGGAATCCATTGGAATCGACCAGAGAAAAAAAATGTTTAACCCCTTTCAAAATTTGTTGGACTTTTATTTATTCGATTTTCTGAATCTACGTATCTTAAAACGTAATCCAACAAATTTTGAGGGGGGTTAAACATTTTTTTTTTCTCTGGTCGATTCCAATGGTTCATTATCGTAGGTAATAATTCAAAATCGAGGCAACAATTAATATAAAACCAGTAAAATGGAGACATTTTACACAAAAACAGTTGTTTCTTCGAAAATTCGCTTTTATAGCCATGTTGCATTTCTTTAGTTTAGTTTTAGCTCATAATTCCTTATTTCCGACTGGGTCATAATTCCTCAAAATTCCTTATTTAACCTATGTTACACGAAATTATGGGTTACATGAACCAAATTAATGAAATGTATATTTTGGTGCATCCAATATGATTTGGCACGTGGCTATCTGATGTAAATCGGTCAATTCTTTCTAAGCGAAGGAGCTTTCTATAAAGACGAAACTGGTTGCTACCAACGATTTTAATTTCTTTTCGGAAAATATTATGTTAATTAACAAATTAATATGTGATTTGGATGTATACCATAATACGTCTCATACTTGTTTTGTATGACGGTAATAAACAGGTTTCAATGGCGTTGCTTTTGAGTTTTTCTGTAGTTTTGAAGACGCCACTGACCGAAGAGGTATCTTTTACAACAGGGTTGTAAAGGTGAACGTCCTCTTAACCGCATTATAAATGGAATACGATGGGCAGTAGCTCAAGACAGCACAAAGAGCTCCAACGTCCGCTAATGCGTCGTGCAAAATTCCTTGCGAAAAGAAGACAACCCCGAAAAATCCGTGGTCATTTTGTGACTTCTATGACATGTTTACCGGACCGGATGAATCGCGTTGTCACTTGCTGGTACAGCGAAGCGACAAAAAGAGGGCACAAGTGGCAATGAACCTTTCATTTCTTCAATTCACTCTCAAAGGCTCGGTCTGAAGGTGGTAAAACAGAAGCAATAACACCTAAGACGTTCTTCTCATTCTAGTTTTCGCGGTTTTCGCTTCGCCACAGCGGCATACGTGTCCTGGGTGGACCGCACGTACGGAGATACAGAGATCACGTTGGCAGTCCCTCGAGGCGAACGTTCTTGGAACTGCTCATCAAACGAGGAACGAAACCTTCCACACTGTATTTCTGTTCTTTACATCGTCCTTTGGTTGGCTATACATCAGTCCATTTCACCGGGTGAATCCTCTATAGAGAACGTTCACGTAGTGAGACTCATTTCATCGGATGCGGTCCAGGATCAGGCGCCTAAGGGCATTCCTCTCCGTCTATTAATGGGCTACGAAAACTTTTTTCCCTAATCGATTTTTTACTTCATTTTTACTGTCAACCCTTGTCTAATCGTATACACTAACGCCGAGCGTCACGCATTGCACTTGATTGCAATTTGAATGTTGAAGGGTCGATTGGAATATTTTTGTAGAGACATTTTGTAGAGACACTCATGAAGAGACATTTGCCAGGAGACCAATATCATCAGCCACTAGAAATACTCGTACGTTTCTACTTGGAGAGTCTTCTACCTCCACTGAAGAACTCTTCTGCCAAATATTGTACTTGACACCACTTGTAGTGTTTTATCTTACTAAATTTGAAATATCCCCCCCCCCCCCATATTATGAAAGAGGAATCAATTGAATTTTGAATAGAATACATTCCACCGTTAATATGCCTGTGACATATATGCCATATCCAGAGCATATATTGACTATAACCTAATTTCACTACTTATATGGAACCTACACTGCAAACAATCAGCTTCAATGGAGCAAGAAATCGCAATACCAGAAATAGGCGAACACGACGAACCGGCTCACTGAAGAAACTTCAATGATTCTTTATATAGGTGGAAGCCCTTTTGTGCCGTCGGAATCCTATTCTCCACAATTCTTCAAACCGGGCCTGCCCGGTTAGACACATTCTAGTTAGACTAACCTGTTGCTATAAAATGTGTCAATCTTCCGTGACGAGAGCCGTTGTTAATTTCCAGTGCAGTTTTCGACGAAGAGATCGACAAATCAGTTTTGCAGTGAAAACAGTGCTGACCCTGATCTATCGAGTGGGTAACAAATCGGAAGGCAATCGCATACGAACAGTGAACCAATAAATGGAGCAATAGCTGGTCAGTGTTTCGTGAAATTGAATTTTGGTTCGGATTGGCTTGATGAGCTCACTCGCTACTTTTTTTTGCCAGCTTTGGTTTCCGATTTATCAATGACCAAAGCTAATTGTATCTGCCTGATACACAGCGTTTTTCGTATTCAACTCCCAACCTAGCTGACGGTCAAAAATCGTTGACATCATCAGATGGTGATCCAGTCAACTTGCTTTTGATAACCTCCCGCGTTTTCCACCAACATTTCACACTACTCAGGTGGCCCTAGAGGTGCTTCAGCTGTGATAATTGGCCAGTCATACTGATGCTGCGCCACTCAATCCTTCAAATAATTCATTCACAACAAGCAGAAGGGATGTTGGGGGTGTGGTGTAGATTTTAGCGAATTTCCGAAGAAAAGAAAGCTAATGTTCTCGGTCCAAAATTATTAAAACTCAAATTTCCGAAAACATTTTATACCAAAATCCGTTTCAGACCACCCTGAATTCGCTGCCAAAAGGCACCAAAAAATCATATTCCATTCCAGACGATAACTCTCGATAGAATTGAGATAAAATGTTCAAATTCGCATTAAAAATCTGTCTTGTCGAAGGGCTAAGTTCGTAGATGAGGAGAATCAAGAAACTCTCTTGGCGAGTTTTACTGGGGGAAAATTACCCATAAATTCTCAACATGAAACCAATAAAATGGAGCCGTTTTACATAAAGCCAGTTATTTCTTCAAAAATTTGCTCTTAAAGCCATGCTGCACGACTGTGTCAAAAGTGTCAAAATGGTAATGGTTTGAAACGTATTAAAATCAAAACTGACTCGAAACATAAACACGAGTTTATTTGCCATTTAGAATCATGTTTATACGGAGGTACTCGTGAGGGTTCTGGAGAAAAATCGTGACTGGATTCGTGTCTGGAACTGAACCTGTCCGTAGAAACCTGTGGGATTCAGCATATATGAGTAGGTATATGCGTCGTTCAATCATGAAGTCGTGGGTTACATTTTCTTTTCCGATATTTTTCTCTCTCGATGCCCTTAACCTGGCACTAACCCCAAGCTTTTCATTAACAACTTCACCTTCATCCGCCTCCGCCCTGCCCTTGCGTCATAACGATCGCGTGCCGAACCGTCCAAAGCTGATCGCAGAAGGACGTTAGATGATTACAGGCCTAGTCTTCGAATGACGGAGAAACATTCTTAATTCCTCCTCATTTAGAATGGAAGCTTCTTTAGTGGCCGTTGGTTTTCAACGTTTTTTCCGTAGATGTACACGACGTTAATGAAAACGGGAACATGCGAAATTCTCACGGGTCGGTAATGGTCGAATGTTGTCTCTACGTATGAGCCAACATTGTGGAACCCCTCGTACGAAGGTCCCTCAGTGTGCACTCACATGATAGCATTATGACGATCTCGGACGCCACAGTCCTGAAGGTTATCGAATCAATATGAAGCGAGCATATTTCCTTAATTTAGGAAATGACGGACTAATGACATGCACAACACGTATCGTACTGAAAGTCGTGTACACATCATTAGGGCCGTACTGCCTTCTCCGCGATACGGCTCACGAAAATTGCGTATTTATTGAAAATAAAATAAATATATTAGTTTTGGGTGGTTTTAAGTACCTATGGTTTATTATTGAATAAAAAACCGATGGAATGAACCTGACCCTGATTCTCCGTCATGAAGATCTGAAGCCAAAGAAATGAACGACGCGTTGCAGTCATGGTCCTAATTGAAGGTCTCTGGGCGATGGCCCGTTCCCGTTCACCAGTGAAATTGTACGATTGCTCAACACCTTACTGGACGTTCCTTTGTGACCGTCAAAAATGGACTGGATGCGTGGGCAGCCGAAATATTGTCAACATCGGGTATCCGATTGTGGGAGCCAACCAGCGAACCCGCCCGTTCCTACATATTCCATTAATATCATTAGCCGGACAAAGGAGTTGCCAAAGGCCGAAAGGGTTAGCCATATTAAGGGCAACGAAAGAAGATACCGATTCACGAAATTGGATTCGGGGGTTTGTCGTAGGAGCCAATCAGTTCTGCTATTGTCCTAATTCCAACTCATTGTCGGCCCAGAGGCACCGGCGGGGATTTTTCACGACCTGTGTGGCACTTCGCCCTCGAGCAACCGCGTGACAATTAATTTATTGTCGAGATACATTTTGTCATTAGTCATAGTAAACCAGTCCCACAATCAACCGATTTTGGTGGCATCATGACCCGTAGCGATTTTCATCAATGAATTGATTTAAACTGATTTAAATTGATTAAATTTATTTATTCACAAAAATGTATCACAAACGTTTTGATGGTTGAAGGTCTTCAGATCAGGTCAACAGTTGGGAAAAATGCTTAGGCTGTGTTGCTTTTTGACGGAACACCACCATGTGCCTACTTTACAGAAGATGGCTTGTTCAGGGTCCTTTGGGGGAGAGCACAAAGTTCCTTCGTCCAGCGATCATGCTCTTCCAGGGATGAATTCCTAGTCCAGCAGAGTGATTGTGTTAACTCTCAGGACTCATCTTCTTTGCTATTCTTCGCTCACCATGAGGCCCTGGCCCAGCAATGAGCGCAATTTCTGGGTTTGGATGGTCAGTGGCTCTTATCCACAGGACTCCATACCGCTTCCTGATCTTCTCCTGCACCGTCCCAATTCCCAAGTCGTTATGGAGCGGATCGCTCCATACAAACCAAGGGGCTCCAAAAATTAGCCGTACCTACCACCTCGTATTGCTGGACTTGAATTTTGTTTACTGAGGTGGCACATGCCGAGCCCCAGAGTTCACATCCATACGCCCGAACCGGTTCGATAAGCGACGTGTATAGCAGCTTTGATTTGGGGTTCAACATTGGCCAAAGCTGGTATACACACCGCATCATCTCGTTCACTACGCGTTTGGAGTCAAACCCCATTTTCGTCAAAATGGTTGATGGGTGTTGTTTCTGTTGAAGATATACGAGTTCGGTATCCGGCAACGTGGTTGTTTGGTAAGGTACCGGTGGCACATGTTGGATACTTTAGTAAATTCAGAACTGGGTTGAGGAGGTACGATATTCCAAAAATTCGATCATTAAATTATACTGCATGACTGGAACTTTTTTCCATGAAGAGTTGGTATAATAGGAAGGCGATGATATTGATGTCAATGTCAAGCTTGCACCATAACTCCCCTTGAAAACTCAATCCTTCAACAGTCACTGTAAGCAGCAAACGATGAAATAACCCAAGTAATCGATGAAACGGAGTGCCATTTCTTGAGAAAAAAAACTCTGTTAGAACCGTCAGGGGCAAATTAAAGCGTATAAAGGCCCTAACGACCTTGCAGCTAGAAAGCGGTCAGTCGCGAAAGAGCAGTCACTCTAAATACATTTAACTGACTCACACGAGGGGCAGGGATCTTGAAGTTCCTTGTTGCGTCATTGGCACGTGATTCTGGCTTTGTCAAACTTGACGTTTCCAAGCGGCTTCTGAAGGATTTCTTAGTCAGCAGTGATGGGCAGTTAAAATAGTTCATGTCGAATAATAATATTGTGGAGTATCTTGTTAACCAGCATAGCAACAAATTTAATATGAAGTAGGTTACTGGATTAACGCACTAATGGAGTGACGTCAACATATGAACTCCTAAAAAAATGCCTAGGACGTGATTACTAACTTCAATGGATGGATGTGTAATTACAACCACTCGACGTAGACCTACTTAATAGCATAAATGATTTTATAGGTATGAAATAGAAGTCCTCGAATAAATTGACCTAAAGCATCCTTTCGTAGCGAGTGAAAACTGAAGGCCGTCGTGGAATGTTCCCTAATAATGCCAGAACCCTGATTCACCTTCAGAAAATTATCCCGTTCCATTTTTTTCCATTCCTTCATTCCTCCGAAGTAACCATGCGTCGTTGTGTTGTTAATATTCTTATCAATGGCTCGTAGCAATTGAGATATGTAAGTAGTTATATAGACTCGATGAAATGGTATAATGTGCAACGTTTTGCAGTCGGCAAGGCAGTTATGAGTCAGAAGGCAAGGCTGACAGGAACATGTTGCGATTCTACTTGATCAACGAGTAATAATGGACGTGTCGTCTAAAGCACTATAATTGTTGAAACGGTTAGGTTGTTAGGCAACTTGCTCACTCAGGTACACTTCATTCCATCAAGGTTACAATAGAAACGTACGTATGTCGTATGGCCAAACACTTCGTTTAAATAAAAGCAACCATCAGGAAGAGATAGTCACGACGGGTTCTGAAAAACGATCGAAGTAACAGTCAATATCCCTCCATCCCTCCGTAGAATATCTTCCACACGAGTTCTTCATTCTCACATTCCAAATTTACATTGTTCAATTTCATTAATTAAATTTTTTTCAACTTTATTAAAGAATATTAAAGAACTTTATTCAAAATTGAAGAAGTTGCCAATTTTGTTATCACTTTGTTTTGCTTCACACTAATTCGCCACGGTCTAGGTATATTGTCTTCAATAAAAATTTCTAGCCAAACTTCTTCCTGACTTTCATATACCTACCTACCTACTTCCCAAAATAATAGTGTTGCAAGAAGTCTTCATGCCGAGTTACAGTGGCGTAATTCACTGTATTGAACTATTCATAAAATTTCTGTAGCCTTGTCAAAACCTCTTCATCATTTGTAAAATAATGAGCCTTTTCCACTGCTTATTATTTGAGTTGTAGAATGCACTTGGAATGAACCGTTTGGAATTGAATCTAGAATTTCGAAATTAAATACTAAACCTTATAGCAAACTATGCATTAAATTTCCTTGTGTAGCCTTGATATGGAACTAAGTTGGTATGTACCTTTGTCAACAACCCCTTCATCGTTGGTAAAACGCTTACCAACCCTGAGCCTTTTCTTCTGTTTATTATTTGAGTTTTAGGAATGTTTCATTAAATTTTCTAATGAGAGATTAATTCTAATGAAACCTTAAACCAATAATACAGAGCAGTTACAAATTCCGTGGTGGTTTCAGGCTGATTCAGCGGCAGTGATAATGACACGTACTGAAGTTGACGTGAAAATTAAATTATGTCGATGTTGAAAAATTAATTCTTCTGTAGTAGTCTTATTGCACCAGTAATGTAAATTGGTCGTATCGGCGATGCGACAGTGGCCGTGAAGGACGAAGTTGGGACACGGTGCAGTTTGTAATCACATGCAACCTTCGTGGAGTCCACTTTTCCTTTCAAATGGTGAAGAACAAGACGTCGTTCGAGCCTGATTTCTAGCCCAATTAAACGTTATAAATTTAGTCGATCTCATTCAAGTATTTATTGTCCCTAGTCCCAAAAGAACAGAGTTGGGTCTTCAAAATACGAATGATTCAAGTGTTATTAGAATGTGGTATCACGGAACCAACGATCAGATTGATTAGTGATCATTGTTTAATTCACCAATGACTTATTTTACTGTGCATGTGTCATCCAAGCTTTGGGATATTGCCGTGTGTTAGGTCAACAATACAAGGTGCACGATCCGAATAGCCTTTTTTGAGCGGGTTCAATGTGTACAAAACGAGATCATAGTGCACATTTTGAGATTTTCCGAAAATTGTAGTAATTTTTCTTTCTTGGTGGTTTGCCTACGAGAAAAACTTGTTTAAAATCTCCGTTGTTTAAAATACCGTTAGAAATAACGTTAAATTTCCCATCTCCCTGATGCACGATCAAACATTTTTGAGCGGGCTTAATGAATACAAAACGAGATCAACGTGCAAATTTTGAGATTTTCCGAAAATTTTAGTAATTTTTCTTTAGGTGGTTCGGAAAACTTGTTCAAAATCTCACCTTTCCAACAGTGTACTCAAAATAAATCAGCGACTGAGCTTAGGGGAGAAAATGACGTTTCAATGCAAAAAACTGGAGCTTTTTCAGCAAACTCGATGTTTGCCATTGAGATAGCATTTGGTCCAGATAGGATTGGCATGGTTGATAGCATTAAATCTTCCACAATCGACTGAAGGGTTTTCATTCCAAACAAATTTGATGAGTCAAAATATGAAAAGTTTTTTTATTAATAGGAAAGTAATAATTTTGATAGGCTTCTTAAAATTGGCACAATCAGACAAGTAAAATGACACAATCAGGCTTGTTAAAAAAATTAATGAAAATTCAGCAAAGCGAAACGTCATTTTCTCCGTCAAGCTCATTCGCTAATTTATTTTGACTACACTGTTGGAAAGGTGAGATTTAAAAAACGTTTTTCTCGTCGAACCACCGAAAGAAAAATTACTAAAAGAGAGACACCCGGTGGAAAAACGTCAAATTTTCGGTAACTCTTAAACGTTGTACGCATCAAACCCGCTCAAAATGTGCATCGGGAGGGTGGGAAATTTAACATTCTCCCCAACAATATAATTATATTTGAATTTATTTGACGGATTAAGGAAGTTATGGCTATTTTAATTACTTAAGGTCAATACCACGAAAAAAATTTATAGTTATAGTTTGGCCTCCGGCCAGCCGTATTACGTCATACGCTCGTGCGTCATAGGCTCTGACGTACTTGTTGGCCTCCTGCCAGCCGTCTTACGTCATACGCTCGTGCGTCATAGGCTCTGACGCACTTGTTGGTCTCCTGCCAGCCGTCTTACGTTATACGCTCGTGCGTCATAGGCTCTGACGTACTTGTTGGCCACCTGCCAGCCGTCTTACGTCATACACTCGTGCGTCATAGGCTCTGACGCACTAGTTAGTCTACTGCCAGCCGTCTTACGTCATACGCTCGTGCGTCATAGGCGCTGACGCACTAATTGGCCTTCTGCCAGCCGTCTTACGTCATACGCTCGTGCGTCATAGGCTCTGACGTACTTATTGGCCTCCTGCCAGCCGTCTTACGTCATATGCTCGTGCGTCATAGGCTCTGACGTACTTGTTGGCCTCCTGCCAGCCGTCTTACGTCATACGCTCGTGCGTCATAGGCTCTGACGTACTTGTTGGCCTCCTGCCAGCCGTCTTACGTCATACGCTCGTGCGTCATAGGCTCTGACGTACTAGTTGGCATCCTGCCAGCCGTCTTACGTCATACGCTCGTGCGTCATAGGCTCTGACGTAATGGCCCGCCGGTCGCTTGTGTTCTGACGTGATCTGAGGGAAAGGGTGAATCAAGGGAACAAATTTTTCCCGTTTCAGTTTATGTGCCAAAGCAAAGACATGAAAATGTCAAAAAAATGTGTAAATAGGTACCTAAGCCCAACTGTAAGTACTTATTGCTATTTGAGACTGATAATGAGCTGTTTGCAAATAAAAAGTCTGATAACTACTTTATTACATCTTATTAATCTATTTTCAAGTTCCGATTCACAGTTGAATGTATTTTATTTAGATGTCGTAAAATTCGAAAACGATGGAATGACGAAACCTGTCGACTACTGACTCAAGTGATACTGTCGACTTCTAACACATGTAGGTCGACTACTAGTGCAAAACCATGTCGACTACTGAAGAAAATGTTGGTCACTGGTATCGACTACTACCTAGAGCATTGGGATTTTTTACAAAACTTGTTTTTCCCTTTTCAAACCATGTTGAATAATATTTCCCGCTGCCAGGTCTTTTAGGGAAGGATCTTGGGTACACAATGAACAGGTTTGCAATGAGAAAAAAACCGAGTGAATATTGAAATGTCATCCATTTCTGACCTATATTTAAAATTTCAAGTATCTAGTTCATCATCAAAATTTAATTTGTTTAAACAAATACGTATTATTTAAACAATTTTACAGACAAGAAACCGAGTGAATATTGCATTGTGATCCAGTTCTGACCTATTTTTAAAATTTCAAGTCAATAGCTCAGCATCAAAATTTAATTTGTATTATTACAAAAAGGTATTATTTAAACAAATGTTAGATTAATTATTATTATCAATTTTATCAAGTACCTAGTGAAAATTATTATAATTTATTGTTAGGTATTAATAATTTGTATTTATTATTAATAATTATTATTATTAATTATGATTAATTAATACGATATAATTCTGGGGTTTTAATTACTACGTCGGTAATAATTTTTCTATAAAAGAAATACCTACCAACAAACATTCGAAATTACTTTCATTTCCGTAGCACGAAACGCACCTCAGAACAACAAACTCGACATCACTTAAGCCATATGCTGTTCCAAAGAGCTTGTTAGTATGAAAATGGACCTGTATTTCAACAGTTTGATTCACGATCGTGTTGTGAGGCACAATCTTTGAGCCGTCATTGTGAACGAACGGCTGGTCGTACAAAGCTGCGGATGGTCTTAAAAAATTCTACGGAACAAACTCTATCTGAATATGAAATAAAAAACACACCGTTCTATATGAATTTTTCGAGATATGGAATTTTCAAAATTTCAAAATTCGTTTTGAACCCCTTCCCCTTGATCTAGGGTTATGAAAAGTTTCGAGGATCATTGTGGGGCTGGTCCAAACCCAGAAACCAAATTTCGTAATTTTAGCTCAACGCTAACTGGGCAAAGTGGCGCGGATGGCGTACGGCGGACGGACGGATTTTGGTTTATTATCTTCGATAATGAACCATTGGAATCGCCCAAAGAAAAAAACTCTGCAAATTCTTGACACAACGGTTCATTATCTTCTTTGTACAGATCACCCTTCTGTCTAGATCACTAGGTCTGAATGTCTATATCCTAAATGTTAGATTAATTATTATTATCAATTATCACTAATTATTAACAATTTTATCAAGTACCTAGTGAAAATTATTATAATTTATTGTTAGGTATTAATAATTCGTATTTATTATTAATAATAATAATTATTATTAATTATGATCAATTAATACGATATAATTCTGGGGTTTTTAATACTACGTCGGTAATAATTTTTCTATAAAAGAAGTACCTACCTACCAATAAACATTCGAAATTACCTTCATTTCCATAGCACGAAACGCACCTCAGAACAACAAACTCGACATCACTTAAGCCATATGATGTTCCAAAGAGCTGGTTAGTATGAAAATGGACCTGTATTTCAACAGTTTGAGTCACGATCGTGTTGTGAGGCACAATCTTTGAGCCGTCATGGTGGACGAACGGCTGGTCGTACAAAGCTGCGGATGGTCTTAAAAAATTCTACGGAACAAACTCTATCTAAATATGAAATAAAAAACATACCGTTCTATATAAATTTTTCGAGATATGAGATTTTCAAATTTTCAAAATTTGTTTTGAACCCCTTCCCCTTGACCTAGGGTTCTGAAAAGTTTCGAGGACCATTGTGGGGTTGGTCGAAACCCATAAAAAAAATTTCGTAATTTTAACTCAACGCTAACTGGGCAAAGTGGCGCGGACGGCGTACGGCGGACGGCGGACGGCGGACGGCGTACGGCGGACGGACGGATTTTGGGCGATTCCAATGGTTCATTATCGAAGATAATAAACCAAAAACTCTGCAAATTCTTGACACAACGGTTCATTATCTTCTTTGTACAGATCACCCTTCTGTCTAGATCACTAGGTCTAAATGTCTAGATCCTAAATGTTAGATTAATTATTATTACCAATTATCACTAATTATTAACAATTTTATCAAGTACCTAGTGAAAATTATTATAAGTTATTGTTAGTTATTGTTACGGCGGACGGACGGATTTTGGGCGATTCCAATGGTTCATTATCGAAGATAATAAACCAAAAACTCTGCAAATTCTTGACACAACGGTTCATTATCTTCTTTGTACAGATCACCCTTCTGTCTAGATCACTAGGTCTAAATGTCTAGATCCTAAATGTTAGATTAATTATTATTACCAATTATCACTAATTATTAACAATTTTATCAAGTAGGTACCTAGTGAAAATTATTATAATTTATTGTTAGGTATTAATAATTCGTATTTATTATTAATAATAATGATTATTAATTATGATTAATTAATACGATATAATCTGGGGTTTTTAATACTACGTCGGTAATAATTTTTCTATAAAAGAAGTACCTACCAACAAACATTCGAAATAACCTTCATTTCCGTAGCACGAAACGCACCTCAGAACAACAAACTCGACATCGCTTAAGCCATATGATGTTCCAAAGAGCTTCGGACGGCGGACGGCGGACGGCGGACGGCGGACGGCGTACGGCGTACGGCGGACGGACGGATTTTTTTTTATTCGATTTACTGAATCTACGTATCTTGAAACGTAAACCAACAAATTTTGAGGGGGGGTTAAAATTTTTTTTTCTTTGGGCGATTCCAATGGTTCATTATCGAAGATAATAAACCAAAAGTGGAAAAACTCTGCAAATTCTTGACACAACGGTTCATTATCTTCTTTGTACAGATCACCCTTCTGTCTAGATCACTAGGTCAAAATGTCTAGATCCTAAATGTTAGATTAATTATTATTATCAATTATCACTAATTATTAACAATTTTATCAAGTACCTACTGAAAATTATTATAATTTATTGTTAGGTATTAATAATTCGTATTTATTAATAATAATTATTATTATTATTAATTATGATTAATTAATACGATATAATTCTGGGGTTTTTAATACTACGTCGGTAATAATTTTTCTATAAAAGAAGTACCTACCAACAAACATTCGAAATTACCTTCATTTCAGTAGCACGAAACGCACCTCAGAACAACAAACTCGACATCACTTAAGCCATATGATGTTCCAAAGAGCTTGTTAGTATGAAAATGGACCTGTATTTCAACAGTTTGAGTCACGATCGTGGTGTGAGGCACAATCTTTGAGCCGTCATTGTGAACGAACGGCTGGTCGTACAAAGCTGCGGATGGTCTTAAAAAATTCTACGGAACAAACTCTATCTAAATATGAAATAAAAAACATACCGTTCTATATGAATTTTTCGAGATATGAGATTTTCAAATTTTCAAAATTCGTTTTGAACCCCTTCCCCTTGACCTAGGGTTCTGAAATGTTTCGAGGACCATTGTGGGGTTGGTCGAAACCCATAAAAAAAATTTCGTAATTTTAACTCAACGCTAACTGGGCAAAGTGGCGCGGACGGCGTACGGCGGACGGCGGACGGCGGACGGCGGACGGCGTACGGCGGACGGCGGACGGCGGACGGCGGACGGCGTACGGCGTACGGCGTACGGCGTACGGCGTACGGCGGACGGACGGATTTTTTTTTATTCGATTTTCTGAATCTACGTATCTTGAAACGTAAACCAACAAATTTTGAGGGGGGGTTAAAATTTTTTTTTCTTTGGGCGATTCCAATGGTTCATTATCGAAGATAATAAACCAAAAGTGGCATTTAGAGTGGATTAAACAAGAAGTCAACGAGACACTTTTTGTTGCAAATTAGTTGTAGAATTGATCCTTGAAGTCTTTCGGATTTAAGTTGAGCCTCCTTGTGTATTGCCAATAGAAAACTGTACTCCAGGTCTAATATTTACAACTTTTTACAAAACCGACACGAGATTCTCATCCGCAATGCAAAGAGTTTGGGAACCGTTGTAACTACCCGTTCTTGTTCGTCCTTCTGAACTTATAATTTGCCAATCTTTCAACCTCCTCAAGGTCGCTTTGATGAGGGAATGTGGCAAGCCAGCAAGTGACAAGTGGAACACAGGGCGAGCGGTTGGTTAAACCCCGTCGGCTTAATCGTCGGTACTTTTTTGCATCCTGCACGGTGAGTTTCTAACCGAATACGACGGAGTTGTAAACCGGCTTGTGGCATCTCGTAAATCCTACACAATGAAACTAGTTGTGCTCTCAATTTTCAGCCAGAGGAGCAGGTGGGTATCTCGAGGAAAATATAGGCGTGCGTGTGTGGTATTTCTGATTAGGGGACGTAAATATTCATCTCGGTTGTCTTCGATACAAATTTTTTATTTTGATTTTTAAAATAGCTGCATCTAATGAACTCATCGGTCGATTACAAAATGTTGCACTCACCCAGTTACCAGTTTACGTGATAGAGAGGTAGGTATTTCAGAACGTGTTTGAAAATAAAATAACAAGGCTTTCAGTTTACTTATACAGCACTTGATTGCGTTGTAATTTGATGTATCTTCTTCTTCTCACTGATGTGTTAATAAAGTCCTTTTAACCGAAGTTCAAACACAGAAATTATCTACGTCGTGTAAGCAGTGACATTTAATAATTTTTCCGGTCTAAGGACAGAAGCTCGTTTATATTGGAACGTACCTCGTGTTTAATTAGGGGTAGATTATATTACCAGTTGTATTAAAATTATAAAGAAAAAATAGTTTTTCTATATAACTGCTTTGCATCATGCTGAGATAACTAAAAGACTCGTGAGCAATGAAAATACTTTTTACATTCACATACATATTCACATGAACATTTGTGATTGAGAAACACATAAACAGATACATTTGTACAAGGATTTCAACGATTAAATTAGCCTACCTAGTAATTTCAAGATTCTGTTAACATTTAGTTGGTGGGAACCTTCGGTTGTCATTGTTTATACTTGTTATGAGCCATTTCCCTCAGTGTTGCAACCTGCCGATGGCCTTCCAGGGTTATAAGAAGAAAGGGCCTCATGTTTTAGTTGTTACCTTGCCCAGTCGGAAACCGCCCATTGCGATATCTGGGGTTCTTCACCTCGTGACACAAAATAATTACTTCGAGTTCGGAACCTCTCATAACCGATTTGTGCTCAGAACTAAAAATGTCGTAAGGTAGATGAAAGATAGGAATGGGCTGGGACAGGACGAAGGCTGGTGGTTCGGAGGTTGATCAGTTAGTTCCAGTAAGATAGGTACGTTATCTACTAAAAGTGTTCATGGTTATTATACTGCTACGTATCACAAAACAGATCGTCTTTGAAATATTCAGATGTAGGCTGTAACATGCAGCCCCCTTTTGACAACTCAACAAATACACGCACCCCTTTTAATAACTCAACAAATACATTTAATTTACCTACTCATTTCGAGCAGAAATTATTTTCGTCATTGTGTTTGAGGAAACTGGAGCATTTACAGTATAAACCTTCCGCCAGACGGAAGGAGGTCCTGGATAATAATTGTTGTAGTAAACATAAATAGTATTTACACCAGATTTAGTAACAAAACATGCGTATTTAATTTTTTAGAACATGCCTCATAGTAATCCTTAACATCCAATCGCGCTGAGGACCTAAACCACTTGGATAATCTGCATGCATTGTAATATTTCAATCGATGATGCAAGAGTTCAGTTATTGATGAACATACATCTTCATATTTCTCGAATGTTTCATGATTCATTTGTATGAGCCATGTTTTGGCATTTTCTACCATTGTGTTAATATAGTCGTAATAAGTATAAAATTGAATAAAACTTCCGTAATTCCTGAGGGTAAGCATCCGAGGGGCAGTTATATTGGACAGCCTCCAAAAAATGGTTTCATTCACAACTATTTTGTCATTTATATTGCGAAACGAGTGCTCCAGATTCGAATTTGGATTTTTGACAGCGTAGGTTTCAAACCACCTACTGTGGGCTCCTGACAACAAGTCGTCCTTGGTCCGAAGTTTTTTCGACATATTTGAAAATCTATAAATTAGTGGTGATGGCGTGGAACAGAATTACGTTGATACGGCGTCCCAAGGGAGGCGTCCGTGATGCAACTCCGCGAGCTCCTCCTTCGGTGATTCACATGATCTGACCTTAATAATAAAAAAGTCTAATAAATCTCGTTCTACTCGGGCGGTTCCCGTGAGAAAATCCTGGATATGGGGACTAATCTTTCATACTGCTCCTAATCACTACTATTTGTATTATGCGACACGTTCTTTTCTTGGCAACAGAAAAGTTCTGTCAAAGCTCAATGCCCACTGACAAAATTCCAAGTACCAACGTGCATTAATGAGCATTTAGAGAAATATATCTGAGTGTCGTACGCCGTTTTCTTCAAATAGTCTGTTTCAGAATGAAGATCGCAAAGAATCTAGAAGTAATGTACTAGGACTAATATTCCTTTGGAGTTTTCGTTGCTTGTAGTATTCAGCTCGCGACAGAAGAAGGGCGCTTGACCAGAATACGACCAAAGTTAATCGGGCCTTCTCTACATAAGCCTATACTAGCCTTATTGAAGCACTAGTGGAAGCAAATTTTAATCCAAACTTCATTCGATGGACAGAAGATTATTTGATTATTTATCAGGTCAAGAGCAAAGAGTCAAAATAGGCAATTACTTAAGTGATCCATGCTCATGAAGGGAGTAGCATTGTAACTTACTGTTTAAGAATTATTGTAAACTAAAGATTGAAATAAATGCATTAAACAAAAACAATATATTGCAGGAGCATAGAAGTCTCCACTGTGTACTTCAAGAATTTCTTCCACTTCGTTCTAGGGTGCATTCAAATATCATAAACCATTTGTTAATATCTCATCGTCTATTTCCCAGCCAACAGCTATTCATGAATCAGGCACGTTTAAGATGTTTTAAGTTGGGTATTAATACATAAGAAATTTATTTATAAATAAGAAATCAAAGAAGAACCCACCAAGAAGAACAATGGGGTATAATTTCTCGTAGTTACTTGATTCCTTGTATAAATTCGATATGATATGGAATGTAAATATGTAACTGTACAACAAATAATGAAACTCCGATCGAAAATAGTATTTTATGAAAGAGGATTCGACGTTCCGAACGGATCAGGTTTTGAGACCCATCAAATCACATTCAAACCAATTTCGGCGCCGGAGGCTTTAGTGATGTTGAGATCCGCGAAGATTTCGGCGACTGTTGGATGAACTCCGACCATCCCGTCGAGTTGCTCTTTAGTGAGAACGCCGTCGTTGAAGGCGGGGACGAACCCCTGGAGGACTTCGCCGGCGTTGGGAGCCAACAAGTGGATTCCGAGGACTTGGCTCCCAACGTTTGGCACGCGCGGGGCACAGACCAGTTTCACGTAAGATCTGGAAGAGATATATTGAGTGAGAGACTTTTTCAACTTCAACAACTCTGAGGTATTGCGAAGACGTAGAACTTCCTTTGAGCGCCCAATTCATCTTGAATTATTCGAATTTACCCGAATAGTCGACCATAATTCCCGGTAAGGAAGTTCCGCTGAGCACCAAGTTTGACATATTCAGGTCAGTGGTGCAGGCGACTCTTTGCTATGACTGCCAGGTATGGGGTTACTGCAAATAAGAACAGACAGAGAAAGTACTCAGTTTTTTGTGAAACGGAGAATACATAGCCAAAACACTGAAATCACCTCCTTCAAGGTACGCCAGGATATCTGCAGATTATGCCATCGAGAGAAAACTGAATTGCGTCACAACGTGGGAGGACTACGCTAGAAGGCATTGGACGGTGCGCCATTTGTTTGGAGTCAGCTTGCAGGTTTGACTGGGATCTTGTCGAGCAGCTTGACTGGCATTGAGCGTGAGACGAAGGAGTGTTTGACCACAAAGTGCAATAATGGACAATTCCACTTGTTCTACAAGGAGCTGAATCATGATGTCAACATTTTGTCTCATGGATTGACCTTGGAGCAGGTGACTTGGATTTTGAAATGCCGTTGCGAGTTGCTGCACTTGAACTATCTGCCTTGAGTCAAAAACAGAATATACCTGTGCGCGCTATACAGTATGAGAGTCAACGAAGACACAGAGCTCTTCCTAGCCGTATGTCCAATATTAGGATACCACAGGAGAGTGTTCTATCGTACTAGCTCCCTAAACAAGAATCAGCTTATCACTTTACTTAATGGAAAGGACTGGAGGAAATTGTACCACTTCGCAAGGGCAGCCTGGGCGTACAGACGTAGTCTAATTAGGGAATTTAACTACAACCAGGACTGAACTATGGCAGAAAAACAAGAAGAAAAACATTTCAGTGCTACAAAACAAATATATATATGTGGTTTTATTTTTATACTAACACAAAAATACTGAATACGTACCTACTAATCATACAATGCTTACGATTATCATTCTAACTCAATAATACGGTGAACTCCGGCTGACGGTATTTCGACCATTCCCGTTCATGTTACAACAGTTCTTTGTTATCATTTTTGATGCACAGTAAAAACATGTTTTCATTCATTCATTCAATTCCCGGTTCGCACCATCTCCCCAACATACAGCTCACCTGTTATCAAATCGGTTGGGAAGTGAAGATTTTGGCGTTGTGAAAACATTGTGGTAGACATCCACTTTGCCGTGAATTCTCTTGGCTGTTTCTTCCGTATCTCCGATGTACGCATACTCGACAGGAGTCAGTACCAGCATTGGGACTTTGTGATACTCCATTTTCGTGTTGCTCATGCTGAACATCCTCCGGATAAGTAATTGAGCGGCTTTCTTAGCCACACCCTGAATATCTGCGTTCATAGCATTTGATACCTGATTCAAGATAAGAAGCCTCAATTTTGTACAACTATTAAAAACATTACTTCGAAGACACCCAATTTTAGAGGGTGCATTGAAACTAATGCGGTGCAAATAGAATGCAGGGCAAATATATACGAGTAGTAGAACTTGGTAGTAGTTTTCAAATTGTAATAGCATCATGTACAATAATTCTTAATTATTAATTATTAAATATTAATATTAACTATTAATTAATTATTAATATTGCGATACTTCATTATTGCCTAGTTGGGTTTCAATACAAATCCCTTACCTGACCTAGTGCAAAGATATTCTGAACGCTAGTTTGATCGAAGGCATTCACCATGATCCTACAAGTGCTGCGGTCGAGCTTGACGTCCACGTTTTGAAGACCCAAATCCGCTACATTAGGCCTCCTACCAGCCGCGACGATTACCTGAGATATAATATATATTATAAGGTATGCCTGATATCCACCATTGAGAATGTATAGATTCAATCCACCATTGAGAATGTATAGATTCAATCCCACAGTCTGAACATCAGTAATGGTTGCTGACTAGGTTCTGTGGCCAGTCCTTAACAATCCACAATTTATAAGCAGGTCTCTGGTTTCACTAAAGACCTAATTAGAACTGACGAGTGAAATTCGATTGAAATAGAGCAATAGGAAGGTTGTGCTACTTACGGTGGAACTAAATAATGGATAATAAAGTAAATTACCACTTGGAATTCATCCATGAAATCTCCAGATTCGTCTGCCTGTTGTGATTTAGAACCCTCTTTTACGCCCATTACTTTCCCTTCTTCCTTTCCTTCGACGTTTGTCTTGGACGAGTCTGACGGTGCTGCTGCGGCAGCCATTTTGAAGTTGTCTGTTTTGCTCTGGTCCTTCTGGTCGCTAAATGGTGATGTAGGTGAGAGAGGCTTTTCAGGGGTATCTGAAGCCAACTTTACTGACGAATCCGTTTTACCCGTGGAGGTCGTTTCTGGTACCTGCATTGCATTTTAGAGTTATTCAACCTTTAGTACTTTTTATAGTTATCAATACTGTTGGGTAATCAAATTCTACTTACAATCTATCGACCATTGTTCCATCTCACCAACCTACCAAGGATACATCAGTTCTGTCGCCTAGCTTGAATTAAATGGAAGTATAAAAGTATAACGTTAAATAAACTAAATGATTCCAGTCAATATTGAGTTTTAGGGAAGTGGGATGAAGCTTAGGGCTGACATAATAAATTTGTCTAAAAAACGTGTTGCAAATAATAATCACGGATCTATCGTGTGACGGTTCAGAAGGTACGTCCATGGGAGGTGGGCTCCTTCTTGAACCCAACTCGCTCAGCTTTCTCTGGGAAAACTCCAACGGTTTTTGATGAGCTTCGTTAGGTAATCGCTTTCCTTCCACTCGAATATTTTCACCTTCAATGTTAGATGACATGTTTAATACATGAAATGTCAGGCAATTCATATTATCAGAATAAAATTGTTTAAATGCAGCAAGGCTATTTGCCAGTTAGTATCAATGCTCCACTGGGAACCCTCGAACACTAAGTCAATATCTAATATTCACAAGAATCTCATCAAGTTCTCACCGACTTTCTCAAAAGACATAACCGATACGTTGTCGATAAACTTGACACCCTGAGCTTCCAGGAACTTCTTCAACCTCTCGAGGATGCATCCGTCTATTGTTGGAAGGATTTTCCTACAGACTATAAGAGATGTTTCCACTCGAAGTCCACTCAAGATACCCGCAATTTCCAAACCGTCTTTGCCGCTCCCTATCACCAAAGCTCGATGTCCTCTGAATGCTTGAAGTGACAGTAGATCTTCAACGCTCAGAGTGTTGTCTTCTTCACCTTGAGCCGTGAAAGATTTTGTAAAAGCACAATTGTAATTACAGTGTTACTTATTTTAATTATAACCCTATTAATAGGGTTATAATTAAAATAAGTAACACGC
Source organism: Stenodema calcarata (assembly GCA_963920205.1). Lineage (NCBI taxonomy): Eukaryota > Metazoa > Arthropoda > Insecta > Hemiptera > Miridae > Stenodema > Stenodema calcarata. The sequence continues at coordinate 15,557,313 of OY986054.1, forward strand.
CTTCCCATTTGCAAACTTCTCATTATCCTAAGTTAATCGGTCCTTTCCAGTTTTCTCCTGCAATTACAACGTTCCTTCCGTCAAGCAATTTCATATGAGGGAAACTATCAACACTACCAAAATTATAAATCCAATTTTCAAGCCGTCTCATTAAAATGGTGATCAGGTTATGCATTCTCACCTCTAATCTCCAGAGGACGGTGTTTCGACCCGGTTGCGATGATGAACGATCGTGACGTAAGATCTTTTTCGTGGTTTTCCGGATCAGTCAAAGTTATTGTGTGGTGGTCCTTAAATCTAGCCCATCCATTAATGTATTGCACGCCGGCTTCTCGGAGGTTCTTCCTGTGTACCCAAGAAACGGACTTTAAATGCTCCTCTAACGCTTTGGCGAGCTTGGTCCAGTCGAATTCCTCTGCCGGTTTGGAATCCCATCCAAAGAAGCTGGCGTCCTGAATATAATATATTTCGTCTTTAAATAACTCGTCAAGAATTGAGTAAGAATAGAACGATAATGGATTCTGATCACATCCTCTTCTGTCCACAGTCCTCACACATCTTGTGGCAAAGGATCAAGGGTAGACACGGGCAATTTAAAAGAATCTGGGGTTTAATAATAATCTGGGATTACATTTAGCACACCAAGGCACACTTTCTTGGTTTCAAGGTATCACTTTCTTGATTCTGGGAAAGCCTTTGATAAGGTTTTTCGTCCTGGTCTTCTCAGCAAACTTAAGCTTAAAGACACAGAAAAACATGTATGTATCTGTCATTCCAGACGATAACTCTCGTTCAAATCTGCACAACAAAAACTCTGCAAATTCTTGACACAACGGTTCATTATCTTCTTCGTACAGATCACCCTTTTGTCTAGATCACTAGGTCTAAATGTCTAGATCCTAAATGTTAGATTAATTATTATTGTCAATTATCACTAATTATTAACAATTTTATCAAGTACCTACTGAAAATTATTATAATTTATTGTTAGGTATTGATAATTCGTATTTATTATTAATAATAATTATTATTAATTATGATTAATTAATACGATATAATTCTGGGGTTTTTAATACTACGTCGGTAATAATTTTTCTATAAAAGAAGTACCTACCAACAAACATTCGAAATTACCTTCATTTCCGTAGCAGGAAACGCACCTCAGAACAACAAACTCGACATCACTCAAGCCATATGATGTTCCAAAGAGCTTGTTAGTATGAAAATGGACCTGTATTTCAACAGTTTGATTCATAATCGGGTTGTGAGGCACAATCTTTGAGCCGTCATTGTGAACGAACGGCTGGTCGTACACAGCTGCGGATGGTCTTAAAAAATTCTACGGAACAAACTCTATCTAAATATGAAATAAAAAACATACCGTTTGATGGGAATTTTTCGAGATATGGAATTTTCAAAATTTCAAAATTCGTTTTGAACCCCTTCCCCTTGACCTAGGGTTATGAAAAGTTTCGTGGATCATTGTGGGGCTGGTCCAAACCCAGAAACCAAATTTCGTAATTTTAACTCAACGCTAACTGGGCAAAGTGCCTCGGACGGCGTACGGCGTACGGCGGACGGACGGATTTTTTTTTTATTCGATTTTCTGAATCTACGTATCTTGAAACGTAAACCAACAAATTTTGAGGGGGGGTTAAAATTTTTTTTTCTTTGGGCGATTCCAATGGTTCATTATCGAAGATAATAAACCAAAAACCAAAAGGTTATGTTCGTAGATCGGCAGAATCGGGCCACTCTAAGGAAGGTTTTGGGGAGTTTCAGGGAGGAAAAATTACCCATAAATTCCAAAAATGAGACAGTCTGACGAGTGACACCTCATTTTAAAGGTTCATCTGAGCTGAATACGAAGGTAAAGTCAGAATGGCAATATCATTATACGTTCTCAAACTGGAGAACTTTAAAGATGAACAATCGTGGTTATTACTTGAGATGTCCTTCGCGGTAATGGAATGAGAAAATGGGCAAAAAAACTAAGACAAAATTAGGTACGATCATGCTGTGACTGGTTTTTTTCTTGTATTTGAATATGTCCAGTTTTTCTTGTATTTGAATAGATTTAGATATCCAGCTAAATTTGAGCAGGAATAATATCACCAAAATAAGCATCATCATGGAACTGGACTATCCATAGACCTGCGATAGAGGTAGTAGGTATCCCATAGCAAAAAGTCTCGTTTCATCACTGCACGCCAAGTAGTTATATGTACATAATAACTACCTACCTAATTGAAAATATTTCATGGATTGATGTGTATCTAGAGTTCACTTAGGAATGTGAGTACATACGTCATTCCAACTAGTATCCGCCAGCGCGCCGGAAGAGGAAATTAAGAAGTGTTGCAGTAACACCTGTCCTCGTCCTCATAAACAACGGCCCTCTTGAGAATTCCAAGGAGAAGAGGACTCGCTTTCCCGTTACGACAAACTTCTCGATTCTTATTTAAGGGGAGATTATGAAAATACTAGGGACAGGTTTCAGATAAATATTGAATCAAGTCATAGAATAGACAAATTGGTCAACAGAGATTGTTGAAAGTGTCATTGTTGATACTGTCTGAAACAGTCCAAGACAGCTCGAGAGAAAAAGCTCAAACGAACTCCTAGAAACTTAAACCTTTTATATTTTTTATTTTTTATTTACTATTCATTATTCTATCATGATTATAAATGTTATAAAAAGTTGACAACAATGCATTTCAAAGAAGGTTCAGTTCATCCCAACCTCATCCGCAGGGCAACTGAGCTGATGGTGCCTACCGTAGAAATGAAGATGACGCCGTAGCCAGTTTCATCCTGCTAACTACCTTGAAATGACCGAAGCTGCCCCGGACAACGCAAGAAACAAAACGATTCTGTGTCTTCCCACGAATCTTCTCCGTCATAAGAATGAGATCACGGACCCTTTTAAAGAAGAATGCGTACGCCGAACGTACACAGTTAGTACAAGGAAGACCGTCACCTTTGTTGAATCGAATGCGAGCGAATCGCGCTTAATGTATCTGCCAGAACTCGATTGAGGAAAGGAAAAAAGAAAAGGTCGCTGATGGGACGAGGTTTTTCTCCTGTGAGGCGCCATCCCTGAAACAAGTCTCCTTGGTCAAGATTTCCCGTTTAGACGATTCGGTGGAACATTCCGCGTTAGCTTGCCGTCCGTCGAGCGTTGACACGGCCTTGGTCTCGCTATGCAGATCCCGGGAGGAGAAGTGGATTTTATTCGTACTTTCGATTCCGTTCTTATCGTATTAGTAAGGGGGACGTCCACGGTTCTTATCGAATGATCGACGAAATGTCCCTATGTCAAATCCAGTTGACATCATTTTTGAAACGTCCTTGTCAAAAGGCTTTCCTATTAATCGTGAGGCCGAACTCTTCCAGAAATCCATCCGTCTTTCACATCCTATCTATCCCTGTTCATAATGAAGCACCTATGTACCTGGCAGTTGTTTCAAATTAGAAAAAATGTTAAATGGTGTTGGTGCTTACTTAGGTATAGGCTGGAATCTTGGAGCCCATGGAATCCATGAAATCCATGAAATATTTACGGAAAAGTAGGTAGTTATTAAAATCAAGCGATTTACGGAAGGCAATCAATTTTTCTTCAAGAGACTCAAGATACTCATTATTCTTAGTAAACGTGTAGGTACCAAATCGGCAGGCCAAAGATATTACTTTTATTAAGTAGTTTATAGCTCAGTCTAAGGAAATATTGTACTACTGTTATTGGCATCCCGACCACTCTCAAGCGTGCTTATATTTCAACGATAATTACTTAGCACGACAACTTCTACTTGGAATAGAGATGATGAATTAATTACAAATAATTTGTACCGATATGATTCTGGGAGTTTTATTTCCACTTACCTACTACGGCAACAATTTAATCATATATTTGTTGTGCAAATTTGAACTTTTCTTCTCAATTCTATCGAGAGTTGACGTCTGGAAGGACAATACGTATGATTCTTGGTATCTTGGCAGTGAATTCAGGGTGGTCTGAAACGGATTTTGGTATAAAACTTTTCTTCAAAAATTCGCTGATTGAGATGGAAATATCAACTTATATTGCGATCTCCCGAATATAGTTTGAGAAAATTTTGAAACTCATTTGGAAATGTTTGTAATGTTTGATAGAATACCACTCCATCTGGATACCAAACACAAGTGGAATCATTGGTTTCCTTGAAGCACTTTAGAAGTTAACGAGAAGTGAGAGTGAAAATCCACGTGAAGATCCGGTTTTCAAGTCGCTGAATAAAGATTTTATCAATCATAAAAAGTGATACCAAGCGACCATTACTAATAAATTCAAACAATATTCATAAACCATAATTTGAAAATTGTATCAATAATACAGCATATCTTCCAATTTGACATGAATAGTATCAAACTCAACCATTTGATAAATTTAGCTCAGCTTACTACTCACACTGAAGTCATGTGGCAGGATGGAAGCTCTATGGAAAACATCCTTGGACACAGAACCGCTTCCTCCTGGTGAACCTCCAAGTCCCCAACTCGTCCCGTGGCGAGTTGCCTGCACTGAATCGCAAAGTGCGACCTTTTTACCTGTATATAAACAGCCACGTTAAGGTCATGACAAAAACTCTGCAAATTCGTGACAACGGTGATGAAACTGATAGATGAAACTTTATAGAGATGATGAATAATTACAAATAATTTGTACCGATATGATTCAGGGGGTTTCATTTCCACCTACCAACTTCGGCAACAATTTAATCATTAATATTTTTTGTGCAAATTTGAACTTTTCATCTCAATTCTATCGAGAGTTGACGTCTGGAATGACAAATACGCATGATTCTTGGTATATTGGCAGCAAATTCAGGATGGTCTGTAACGGATTTTGGTATAAAACTTTTCTTCGAAAATTCGCTGATTGAGATGGAAATATCATATTATCATATCATATTATTTCGTTCTCCCGAATATCCAGTGTAGTTTGAGCAAATCTTGAAACTCATTTGGAAATGTTTGTAATTTTTGAAATAATACCACTCCATCTGGATTCCTTATGCATATCACGTTAAGGAATGCAAATTAGTAGTTGATAATTCAGATTTTGCTTATTAAGTTAATTAGACTTCGTATTGGTCAGGTTATTTTTCACGCCGCGATTCATGTGTACTTTAATCGGGGTATTTGGTGTACTAAATAGCGACGGTCAACGATTTTAAACAAGCTCCGATGGCCAAGGATGATTGAGCAACCCAAAAGAAAATCTCTACGCTACACAACGATCTGGGAAGCAGTCGGAATGCCGACCGCAGAACTTCGTTCTTCATACCTCGAACGAACCGATGTTGCAACAACCCTAATCTTTTCTTAACGCTTGTAAGATCACCATATGGAGAGCTAGAAATAACTAACCGACTTTAGCTGCCTCCAGAGCCGCTGCAATACCCGAAGTCCCACCTCCGATGACGACTAGATCAAATTCGAACTGACTGACGTCAATACCTTTGACCGCATCTTCAAGCAAACCTATTCAAAATAATGTCGGGTTAGAGCATTTCGTTATACCCGTGCGCCAACGTTTTTAAAGAATGTACCTACTTACCTGAATTACAATGCAGAACCAAACTGTATAATATTGTAATCCCTTTGATGTTGTAATCCAGAGTAGTATAAATAGAATTACTAATCATTTTAACCTGAAGATATAAGTTCGACTGTCTGTGAGAAGCCACCGATGAATTTACGTTTGACGTAGACGTATGGAATAGCACCTCCTCCGGTCATTTCACCGAGTTTCGAATTTAGACGTGTACCATTGATGTGATTATCCAAATAGAGCTCATTGTGTTGGATCTGTAAAGTTCGACAAACGTCACTCCACTTCACCTTAAGTTCACAAAATTGTCCAAAGCTTAAAATCTGATACTCTGTAAACCCTAAGCCAGACTATGGTTTGAATGAATTAATATTAGACATTTCATCCAAATTTGCGTCAGTAAATAATCCAACTGGAGGAAGTTAGGGGTTTAGAATTTCGATATTTCCTTTCTCCAAGGACAAGTTGGCTTACCCAGAAATACCAGAGTATCAGAGCAAGATCGTACATCTCCTTGCTATAATGGACACTGGTTTTTCTTCTATTTCACGATCTATACGGTTATCTCTAGAGTATTCTACAACGAATTCTTATTAAGTTTCAATATTAACTCACTCCCCGGATATCCAGGAATTGCTTGAGCTTGAAGCTAAACGGGCAGTCTGACTTGACAAAAACCATAAAATCGTATTTGTTGATAATGCCGTTCAAATAATCAGTTTCGTTCCCGACGGAATTTGAGTCAAAACTATCGATGGTCACTCTCTTTTTCCTTTCAGGCATATTGTCGTTTGTGATTTGTGGAAGATTTCGAAAATGAAAAGAATGATTTGAATAGGTAATTTATAACGTGAAAATTTTCCAATGAGTAACTAGTAACAGTTGCAAAGTGTCAACAAATCATTTCATATGTTTGAGGTTCCATAAATACTCAGCCACTGGTAACCTTAGTTGCCAAAATGCTACGTTGTTATAGAGAAGCAATTTGAAATATTCGAATGAGTGCTGAACTAAACATAGAACGTAGAGAGACTATAATAATATTATTATGGTTATGGAAGGGATTCGAAACTGGCAATGATGACCGACTGGGATTGACTGGGATTATTGATAGACGAAGCGTGAATTGCCAAGTTAACACGTATTTTCGCTGATGAAGTCATTCCTTACCAACCGCACTTTCAGGGTGAGGGTTGGGCACAAGTTCACGTCTTCAAGGGTGCAAGTACGGGAGTCCCTCAAGGCTCTCCGCTGTCTCCCCTGCTGTACAGTTTTTACCGTCAGGACTTCCATGACTCCTCGGCAAAAATGACTGCACAGTATGCAGATGATACTGGTATTCTGGCAGCGGGGGACACAGGGCGAGAGGCAGAGGGATATCTGCAAGAACAACTTGGCGGAATGAGCCAGTGGTCATATTATGACGTTTCCGAAACTATGAAGCTGAAATTTGGTATGTAGCCTCCTTAAGACTGTAACTTAATGATTTCCAGGCCCTGGATCAGCCGAGTGGTTCCCAAAGCTAATTTCTAGGTTATTCACTCTATTAAGCTATAATTCGGTGTGTAGCCTCCTTAGGACTTTATGCAGCATATTCCTAGGATCACCTGAGAGGCTCCTAAAGCTAATTTCTATGTTAAACTTGGCTAAAACATGTTCCACGCTTATAGAAATTTAGCCGTAAGGCTCAAAACGCACGAAGAAGGGGGTTCGAGGGGGGAGTTTTCCTTGGTCGATTCCAGTAGTTCATTATCGAAGATGATGAACCAAAACCTATATTGCTCCTATTACGGAACCACCATAGTTTTTGTATACTTGGTGAGTCGTTTCTTCGTGAGAGATAAGTGGACACAACTACGTACATGGCCAAAATAATAGCACACCTCAAGTTGCTCAAAGAATTCTATTTCCTCGTTTCAGGTTGATCACCGAGAGCGCATCGGCAACTTAGGAGAAACCTGACAGGTACATTACAAACTATACTTTGGAACACTGAGTTCCATACGGCACCTTGACAAAAACTGCTCAGGCCAAAGGCCAGTAGTTGATCCCTTCGTCACACAACGATGTCATGGAGAAGGGAAACCCCAATCGGAAGACACGACGACCAAGCTTGACTGGGAGCCTTCGACCAAAACAGAAAGGTGTCTAGCGTCCTCCACACCCATCCTCCGCTGATCCGTTTCCAACCTCGGTCCACATCCTTTCACTGACAAATCGATGGAAACCTTTTATAACAAAGACAAGAAAAAAAATTATAAGGAAAAAACCCGGTCTTCCGTCCTTGTCCGTAGATTTTCCAAGTGGACGATGAGTACCTACTTCACTTCGAAGATCAATCGTGCGTGAACGAATTATTGTTATGATCTTGAGCGGATTACATTTTAAGTAAATAAGTCGATTGGTAGGTATGTCGAATAGTTCTGCTTTCAGTGTTATTGAGTTGTAACCATAGAGCATTTAATTAACAATTTAACTCAACACTCATTTTAAATTTTCCGAAGTGCAGCTATTATTGACATGGACATGTCTTAAGACTGTCAAAAATTTGAGTTATCAAAAAATGCAACCAAAGTCACTGTAACTATAGTTATAATTATCTGTTCTCATTATTAATTTATGATTTTTATGGTCGGGAAGAATAGGATTATATACTCAGATATGGACAAATGAAAGCAAAGGAGAAGGAGCAGAAGAAACGATAGGCTGTTGATGCGAAACAGGTAGCACGCAGCTAAACACGAGAGGTTGTTGGTGAGCAGATGCCAGCCACTATAAACTTGGTAGATCGGGTAGAATGAGAGCAGAAAAAGTACTTGTTATAAACGAGCGAATGACGAAAAAAAATAAAAGATGTCGCTGTTCTGACCAATGAGAGAGATCAGAGTGTTGATTCCAATGCCATAAGAAGATGGTCGTCATGAAATATTGAAATATTTGTTACGTTGGAGAATAATGAGAACAGTCATCATTAGGAAACATGGGGGCGGGAAGAGAAAATTAACAACACATCCATGACCTTAAAGGTCTCCCATAAGGGTGATCATCATCTAATGAATATTGATGGTTCAATAGGAAGACACGAAATATACCTACGATGTTTTAATTTGTTTCTCCACTTCACCACATTTAAAACACACAGCCTGAGTGTTAACGATTAAGTGAAGGTTGATCCATTAAGGTAGGTACACTTGGGATTTTTCTTCATTTTACTCTATCATTGTTGGGTTACTGTGTGGATTAGATGCTTGCAGTTTCATTAAGGAAGGCAAAAGCACTGAAATCTTTTATTATGATTAAAAGCGAATCTTTCTAGATATCTTAAATTTGAATTTGTTCTCTCAGTATTTCCTTCTCTATGTACAACAACAACATGTTGGAGAATCTCACTTGCAGCATTGAATTTCTCAACCAGTTTTTGATCCTCCTCATAGCAGAGAAACTTCTTTCGCACGAGGTTGAGCTTAGGGAATAGAAGCAGCTTTGAATGTGTTAGGAAAACTTCTTTGCTTAATTATTTCCCTCAATTCTTCGAACTTTACTCTTGAAGTAATGACGTTTATGTTTTCTGACAGATTTTGGTTTGCAATGATCTTGATTTAATTAAATTATTAGCTACTGTAATTTCTACTTAAAGAAATGTGGTGTTTACTTCAAGTATTCCATCATACTTTTCAAGGAAGACTTTCGAAAAAAATTGCGAATTTCCATTTCTGGTGGGGGGGGGGGGGCTAAGACCCCTTTATCCACCACTGCTTACAGCAAGTTTCAACGTGACAACCACTGAGGTTTTCGGAGCATTGGCCCTTAATAATTTTTTACTACCTATTACCGAGTAATTGTTTACTTTTCGATGGTATACTTGGCTTAAAATGATTGAACGCCGATGAAGAAAATGAAATGTTGACAATATATTGTTGAAGTAGATGAAAACGTAAAAGTCCAACTATAACGGAGGACCGGGACTCCCTAAAAAAGTCAAATAGTACGCCTTCTTCGAATCGCGGATAACAATAACTCAAATGTTATAACATCCATGTTCAAATACCGTGACTCCTTTTAGATGTCTGGAGCAAGCGCGATCAGACATTGATTACATTATTCAAGAAGAGGCGGCTCGGTTCTTTGGAGGAAGTTCCGATGTTTAGGTACTGTTTCGGCCTATGTGAATAGGCGATAAGTCAAGTGCCGTCGTCGATTATGACTGACTATCCATATTCGTGGATACTATTAATTACCTTCCCACCTGTTGCGTTTCTGGAAAATTAGGCTCTCTTTCATTCCGAGAAAAACCGTGCTCGCTCTCGCACCCATCGCCCTTCTAATCCTTGTTAAGTGCTATTATATCCACGAATTGTAGAGTAAACGTTCAAATAACGATAATTACGTCAACTTGGCTAGAATTCCCCAGTATTGCGGTCGTCCAGCAGCAAATCATCCCATCCCGGCGCCGGGGAACCGCGTGGATCGCCGACCACACGTGAGTTTCTCACTTGAATTACTAGCCAATTTGATTTCTGCTGTTCAAATTCACAATTCCTTGTCTCTACAATTCCGTACCTACAATTACAATCAAATACAGTCCACTTTCAGTAAGTTGGGAGTTTCCGAATCCTTACAATTACGGAAGGAAGGAATTCGCCAACATTTATTGGTCCTTCGAGCCAAATTATTAAATTGCATTATTAAATTATTGCAGTTCTTTTCAACGTTGCTTTGCACCTTTCTCAACGTTGTTTGCGTTTTTCTCGGCACTTTGCCGTCACACGTGCGAGAGCGGGTGAAAGTTTTTCTCAACTGCTTTTTTCTCAAGTTCTTTCTCAACTATAAACTCTATCTCACTTTAAACCATCAATAATTGACATCTTCACTTTCATTATAAATAATAATTTTCCGTATTTATTGATCTGTAGAGATCGTGCAGGTGGTTCTCTGGGGAAAATCTTGGGTCGATTCTGGATTTGGGACAGGTGGTTACTTGGTTCAAGGTCCATATTGTAGTATTGTATTGTGTAGCAAGTTGAAACTGGTTACAGTTTCTAATTATTCCGTTTCTATAACTATCCAACGTAACTAAACTCCGTACACTTCAATACCTAAACATGGCCCTCTCTTCACCTTCAGTCGCCCACAAAGAGGAATCTGAGGTTGCTGCACTTGTCGCAAAGCAGGAATATTATATTAAGTTGCGCGAAAATGCATTTGCTCAACTACAAGCTGCATTTGATGCTTCCAAATCTGTTGGAGCGGGTTCTATTTCTGTGTTTCTGTCGCGATGCAACGAAATAAGCGACATTCGCGATCGTTTTTACGGATATTGCGATGCGCTCACAGAGCTCAATGTCATATTACCTGTTGAACATCAACGAGAAGTATCTTTAGTGATACCTGCATTTGACACAATTTATTATGAAATTAGAGCCCTTGAAGGAAATATCCGTCATAGAATTGAAAATAAATCTCATGCAGTCTCGGATGTTAGATTACCTCGCATTGACATACAAGTTTGGGACGGCGAACTTCAAACCTTTCAGAATTGGTGGGCGCTTTACAATTCTGTCGTTCATAACGGCACGTACTCAAACACAGCAAAGTTTGCATATTTACTTTCATTGTTATCAGGGCAGCCCCTAAAGCTGATAGAAACAATGGAGATTTCTGAAGCGAATTATTCCATAGCCTACAGTAAAATTGAAGAAACATATGCAAATAAACGAGTACTTGCCGCGCATTATGTAGATAACATGTTGGAGTATAAAACGATGTCTCGAGAATCAGTTTCTGACCTCAGATCTTTTCTCACCGTGTTTGATACTAATTATCGAGCCTATCAGAATTTGAATTTGAATTCTCATTCTGATTTCTTCATTTTTCAATGTGCCCTGCGAGCTCTTCCTCCTTCGCTCAGAATTCTATTCGAAAGATCTCTGACCTCAAGCACAGATGTACCTACGTTTGCTCAACTCATCAATTTCGTGCGTGAGCAATGCAGAATAAAAGAATTCTTTATGCCTGTGAATACTCCATCTTCGCATAATGTTACAAACAACAATAAAACATTCAAGTTTTTACCAAAAATGCAATTTTCTAAAGCAACATCGTTACTTGTGAGCGACTCGAATAACGTTCTTCCTGCAAATGTTAATACCTCTTCTACAACTCATGTCTCTGCGCCTCGTCATGATGCAACGAGTAGTAATCGACCGTCCATTTCTTCTAGTGATTGCCCTGTATGTAATAAAAACCATAACATTTACAATTGCCCGAAATACAATGTAATGGAACCTTCTCAACGTTATGATCTCATTAAAGGTCTCCATAGATGTTTTCGGTGTCTGGGTCGGCATTCTAAATCGAATTGTCAATCTAAAGGTCGGTGTGGAACTTGTCAAAGTACTCGGCATCATTCTACGCTTCACAACGAAAATATTATTCAACGTTCTTCATCAACAAACAATGCAACTATCAACGAAAATACTACTTCAACTAATTCTACATTGTTAACTAACGTTTCATCTCAACTTCAACACTCTAGTAAGAACTCAGAAATGTCGCCTTCTGGTTCGAACGTCAAAACTCTTATTACGAGCCCTTTGCCGATGCCTACCTACGTCCTACTTGGAACTGCCCAGGCGTTTCTTAGAAACGGTTGGGGTTCGTGGTCTCCTATACGGCTGGTTATTGACATAGGGTCGCAGGTCAACCTGATATCCCGTGATTGTGCACAACGTTTGGGTCTACCAATAATTCCTAGAACCACGGAAATTTCAGGTGCCATGGAACAAGTAGTAGGTACTTCTAGTGGAATAGTTTCCTGCGTACTCGCGCCAGCGCCGAACGACGTTCCGCAATTATGTGCACCCGCTATGGTGGCACATAAGGTTTGCTCGGACGCTCCGTCAATTTCTTTACCTGCAGAACTCTACGACCGTTTTTCACATTTGGAATTGGCAGATAAAACCTTTCATCAACGTGGTTCTGTTGATTTCCTTCTAGGTGCGGGGTTGTATTCGCAATTATTCAAACAAGGGTACGAGGTATTGCACGGCGAACCCTCTGTGATCCAAACTATTTTTGGTTGGGTGATTTTCGGTAATTTCAACATTTCTTCTCCTACTTCTGTTCATGTTGGTACTACGACAATTTCTTCCGAGCATTCTCTCAACGAACTTGTTCAGCGATTTTGGAAAGTCGAGGACGTAGATCCTGTAATACATCGAGATCCTCTTCATGTAGTAGCTGAGCAACACTTCCAAGAAACTCACTCTCGGTTTGTTGATGGTTCGTACTGTGTGCGGCTTCCATTTAATACAGGTCAAAATTTCCCTCCTATAGGTGAGAGCAAAGAGATTGCTACACGTCGTTGGTACAACGTTGAAAATAAAATCCGAAAAACCCCTGCATTCCATGATGCTTATAATGCATTCATGCTAGAGTATTTGTCACTGGGTCACATGGTTCCTGCCTCTAAGCCTGGTTTGTACTACATACCCCACTTTGCCATTACGCGTGATTCTGCCACTTCTCCTCTCCGTGTTGTGTTTGATGGTTCCTGTAGAGATACTTCGAACGTATCACTAAATCAGAGATTGCTACCTGGTCCACCCCTTCAGAAGGACATCACAGAGGTTATCACTTATTTTCGTCTGAAAGCGGTCGCCATCACCACGGATATAAAGATGATGTATAGAAAAATATGGCTTCACGATGATGACTGCCTATTTCAGCATGTGCTTTGGCGGGAATCTCCTGATCAACCTTTACAGGAATTTGAGCTTCGAACAGTGACGTATGGCCTTTCACCTGCTCCCTTTCTCGCTCAACGTGTTCTCTCCCAGCTGGTCACCGATGAGGGCAGTGGGTACCCTGAAGCTTCAAGGGCCGTTACAAATAGTTGTTTGATGGATGACATTTGTTGGTCAATGGATAGCATAGAGCAGGCCATTGAGTTTAAAAACCAATTGATTGCACTTTTAGCTAAAGCGCAATTCGAATTGCGAAAATGGTCATCCAGTGAGCCTACAGTGCTCGAGGGGATTCCAGTGGAGCATAGAGCAAAGGTTCTGAACCTTCGTCCCAACGAACTAGAGTCCCTCATGATCCTGGGTCTGCAGTGGTACCCAGGAGAGGATGTTTTTTCCTACAAGATCAAAGTTCCGGAGTGCTCATTCACCAAACGTACCATTCTCTCTCAGGTGGCGTCTATTTTTGATCCCCTTGGTTGGCTGGCTCCTACTGTCTTCTGGGCAAAGTGTTTTCTGCAGGAGCTCTGGTCGGACGGCTTTGATTGGGATACGCCACTTTCTCCCGACTTTGCTGCACGGTGGGCGGAATTCTCAACGGAATTGGCGAGTCTCACTCGGGTCAGAATTCCACGGCTTTGTGTCTCCCCTTCGCTACCCATTCGGCAGCTGATTGGGTTTTGCGACGGTTCTACCTTGGGGTATGGTGCAGTGGTTTATTTGAGGTGTTCTTCTTCCAACGAAACAAAAGTTTCAGTCCATCTCCTCAAGGCCAAAACGAAAGTTGCCCCCTTGAAGGTTCAAACGGTCCCACGACTCGAATTGAACGGTGCTCTGTTGCTTGCTAAACTAATAAGAACGCTTGATATTGTTAAAGCTGAACTAAATGTGTCAGAAACCATACTCTTTACCGATGCTTCTATTGTCTTGTACTGGTTGAGAACACCATCTCACCAGCTGAAGACATATGTTGGAAATCGGGTGGTTTCCATTTTAGAGACTGCCCCACTAGAGCAATGGCGACACGTCCCCTCTGGGATGAATGGTGCTGATTGTGCCTCTCGAGGAATGTCCCCTGTTCAATTATTGAACAATTTGTCATGGTGGGCGGGGCCGGAGTTTTTAAAATATCCCATGTCTACATGGACATCTCCTTTGGACATGACCAACGTACTACCTGCCCATTACTCCCAAGAAGTGAAAAGCTCGTTTGCTTCTCCACCACAAATATTAACGGTGTCTCACGAAGCAGCATCTTGTAACCTCATCCTCAACGTAATCTCAACGTTTTCCTCATTGTCGAAGTTGAAACGAGTGTTGGCTTATGTGTTGCGATTTACAAAAAATTGTCGCCTTCCCAAGTCTGGACGCACTGTTGGTTGCTTGAAAGTGGCTGAAATTCAGAACGCCTTTGATATATGTACGAGCATTACTCAAAAACAATATTTCGCCACCGATATTCATGCAATTCAGAAAGGGAAAATGGTCTCAAAAAAGTTAATATCCCTTTCCCCTTACATAGACTCCAAGGGTTATCTAAGAGTTGGAGGACGTCTAACTCACTCAGCATTACCCCCTCATGCAAAGCATCCTCTGTTGCTTCCAAGACATGCACCTTTGTCGCAATTGATATGTGATTATTATCATTTGTATTTGTTACATGCAGGGCCTCAAGCCACTCAAGCCATGATCCAGAGGTATTTTTGGATAATGTCGTTGCGTCCCCTTGTCCGAAAGCGAATACACAAATGCCTAGTTTGTTTCAAGTCCAAAGCAAAAATGAAGTATCCCATCATGGGTGATCTCCCTCCGTCCCGTGTAAATTGTGTGTCTCGCACCTTTACTAACACTGCTGTGGACTTTGCTGGGCCGCTTTATATCAAGGAAAGCACTAGACGCAATGCTCCAAAGGTCAAAGCCTACGTATGCGTTTTCGTTTGCATGGCGACCAAGGCGGTGCACCTCGAGCTGGTGAGTGATCTTTCGACGCCTGCATTTCAATCTGCTTTGGACCGTTTTGTGGCGCGTCGAGGACTCTGCAAGCAAATATTTTGTGACAGGGGTACCAATTTTGTTGGTGCATCCAACGAAGCAAGAATTATTAAGCAGTTCTTGCTGGAGTCTGAACCCAATCTAGCTGAATACCTGTCTACGAGGGAAATTCAATATACGTTCAACCCTCCTGCTTCACCTTGGATGGGAGGAATTTGGGAGGCAGCAGTCAAGTCCTTCAAGAATCACCTCTCCAAAATAACATTTCACCGGTCCTTGACGTATGAAGAAATGTCAACGTTCATCGCTAGAGTTGAAGCTGTGTTGAATAGCCGTCCGCTGTGTGCCATCAACGATGACCCTTCCAACAACGCAGATTTTCTGAGCCCAGGGCATTTCCTCGTAGGCTCAGCGCTCCTGAGTCCTCCTGAGCACAATTTGATGCCTGAACCCGAAGGTCACTTGTCTCGATGGCAGCTTGTCCAACGCGCCAGCCAGGAGTTTTGGAGGCGCTGGTCTAGGGAGTACCTCACCACTTTAATGCAGCGAAAAAAGTGGAATACTCCGCTTCCGCCTCTTCACGTTGGCCAGCCCGTGTATATCGCCAAGGAGGACACCAAACCCTTGCAATGGCCCCTTGGAATAGTCACCAAAATTATTGCTGGCCGTGACGGAGTTGCTCGGGTGGCTGAAATTCGTACCTCAACGGGCTATTATACACGACCAGTTGCTCGGTTGATACCTCTACCTATCACTGAAAACTAATAATAAACAAAACAAAATTTTATACTTTTTTGGGTTTTTCACTAATATAATTCTAGTCTTGTTCTATAAATCTATTCTTGTTCTATTCATGTTCTATAAATCTATTCTTGTTCTATTCTTGTTCTATTCATGTTTGATAAATCTATTCTTGTTCGATTAAATAAATCAAATAATTGTTTCAAAATTAATCATAATTTTGGGTGGGCGGTGTTTCGGCCTATGTGAATAGGCGATAAGTCAAGTGCCGTCGTCGATTATGACTGACTATCCATATTCGTGGATACTATTAATTACCTTCCCACCTGTTGCGTTTCTGGAAAATTAGGCTCTCTTTCATTCCGAGAAAAACCGTGCTCGCTCTCGCACCCATCGCCCTTCTAATCCTTGTTAAGTGCTATTATATCCACGAATTGTAGAGTAAACGTTCAAATAACGATAATTACGTCAACTTGGCTAGAATTCCCCAGTATTGCGGTCGTCCAGCAGCAAATCATCCCATCCCGGCGCCGGGGAACCGCGTGGATCGCCGACCACACGTGAGTTTCTCACTTGAATTACTAGCCAATTTGATTTCTGCTGTTCAAATTCACAATTCCTTGTCTCTACAATTCCGTACCTACAATTACAATCAAATACAGTCCACTTTCAGTAAGTTGGGAGTTTCCGAATCCTTACAATTACGGAAGGAAGGAATTCGCCAACAGGTACAAAGTGTCGTGTCGCTAGGAACTACTTTTCCTTCATGTACAACAAACTAGTTTTTGTCGTTCACTTTCTACTTGAGGGAAATGTTAGGGCTATTCATTTCTTCGTGTAGGTGTCGGTAGGTATTATCTCCAGGCAGGTCAATGACAGAACCGCTAGACTTACAACTGTAAATTCTTTCGGGTTGTATTTTCAATTGTGGACCTTTGGAATCGACCTAGAAAAATAATTTCTGATAGGTATTTACTTCCAGCATATTTAAAATCTACAGACAGCTTTCCAGCTTCTAGTTTCAGAAGTCGAAGATCATGTACGACCGCCCCTGTTCTTGATCGGAAATATGGAAAGGCAGGTTCTACCCTTATTTTGATGGATATGGAAGTATTTTGTTACAAACGTCTCAACGCTTTGGTCAATCACATGTCGACATTGTTATGACAAACACGTTTATCGAGCCTCGACCGGGACAAAGCCGACTGAAGTGCCTTTAATTCCAAACCTGGATCGTCATTCGTATCGCAATTCTCCCGACATAGCGATTCCGCAGGGAGCGAATCCCGTCAAGAATGGGGAGAGGAGAAAAAAAATTCTACATCGAGGTGTGGTACCTTGTTACCGTCCTCAACCCCTTCGATACGTTTAAACCTAATACGATCAAAACACTCGGATTTTGCAAGGCAGTGGATCGGGTTTATGGGGTAACGAGGATGGGATGTTGTGAAGTGCCACTGACTCTCCGATCGAGTCGTCGAACAAGTTTTGTAAAACGGGGCGTTTCCAAAGGCCTGTAATGAAACGAGCTCGTTGGGAGCTTCTGCGATGCTAATTGTCCTGAAACATTCAGCGGTTAATTTGACTGCATTTGGAAAACGAGGGCCGGATTAAGCAGGTGGATCAGCTGCCATAAAAGTTTACCAATTTATTATCACAATTAATCAGCATGGGGTATCAGCATGGCACACCATTTTGATTTGTTGCTATCGTCCATATTTAAACAAAACCGCAATTTAAAGTCCTAATGAGGCTACATACCAAATTACAGACTCATAGTGTGAATAGCATAGATATTAGCTTTAGGAGCCACTCAGCTGATCCTGGCCCTATGCTGTTCAAATACATACCAAATTTCAAGGATCTCTATCACAACGGGTATTGGCGTCGGTGAGGGGGTGGCGCTAGCATAACGGTCGGACGGTTTCAGCCAGTTATGAAATGGCTAAAACATGTTCCATGTTAAAAATAATTTTATAATTAAAGCTGAGATTATAAAATTATTAAATCACAAAATTGCTCCCTTACTGGGAATATGTCTGTTGTCTTTAGGAGCCCCTCAGCTGATCCTGGGTCTATTCTGCATAAAGTGTAAGTCGAAGGAGGCTACATACCTACCAAATTACAGTTCCATAGAGGATTGTAGGAGGTTAAGTGTGAAAGAAGGAACGTTGTACCCGAGCTTTCGGCTTAATTAAGCCATCTTAAGAGGTTGGTAGATATTTTCTTCTCGTCCCAGTCCACTCATCAGGTGAATTGACGTTCCTTCTTTCACACTGAACCTCCTACAATCCTCCAAATAAGAAACGGTCAATAAGCCAAGGAGGAAATGTAGGTACAAAACTTCAACAAGTTTCATAGAGTGAATAGCAAATAAATTAGCTTTAGGAGCCACTAAGCTGATCCGAGAGCTGGCAGCTTCAATTTAAAGTCCTATGGAGACATCGTGTTTGTTACAATTATGTAATGGATATGTTTATGGGCTTTTTGTTTTGTGACGTATTCAGTCTGGTTAGCAAATTGGTTTATCGTGTTTGTTACAATTTTGACATTGATATGTCTATGGGCTTGTTATGGGCTGGACATGTCTATGTCTCAAAAATCGTAACGCGAGACCGATAAACAAATTCGCTAACTAAACTGGTTATGTCTCCTTAGGACTTTTACTTGACGCTTGTCAGGCCCCGGATCAGCTGAGGAGCCGCTCCTAAAGGTAGTTTATAATTGTACGCCTTCATACAGGGGAGCGGCAGCTGGGGCTTGTGTTATTTTCAACATCTCTGAAATAATTCGTAATTCTTTCATGCAGGGGAAAAAACACATGACAGTACAATATATTGTTATAGTTAAAACTCATTGTCATTTTATTTCAATCAATATTCAACGTACTATAAATAGTAAGATAGTTTCAGGTACTTCAGGTGTAACTGACGCCTTGCTTATTGTTTAATCATCGAGAAACATTTTAACGCAAACCTTCCTTGAACTCTCAACTGAGGAAGCTCAACTATGACGAAGAAGCTGTTTTCATCATTCTTTTATTTGAATGTTCTTCGACTGGAGCTCGAACTACCTACCTACTATACGGGATCATCTGATTGTGAGTGATGTGATCCTACGTCCTGCCGCTATTCCCGCTCTTGCATCTGTCGTACTAACAAGGCGTTGTCATTACAATGATCGACATCTTAATGAATGGACGTTGAGAAGGGAACGACGATGATGAATGGTGAGCACTGTATTCATCGATCGCCCTTGTCGGTAGATAGCTCATCACTTCTGCGATCTGGAAGAATAATAAAATCCATATAGTTATCATAGGTGTATAAATGAAACCTGCACAACGCAAATTCACTCTGGTAAGTACTTTTAGTACATTTAGTACTTGATGGCTCGATTTGCACAAAACCAGGAAAATGGTAGGTTGATAGTGAAAGAGTGAGGGGCAATAATATTATTTTAACATGGAGCAGCCCACATGAATTCAACTTCCCCTTGAATATTGATTTTGCTATTACACATCAAATTACCTAAAGGTAACTAATTTTTCACTATAACTCTTATACATTTTCAATGTTACTAATGTAACTAATATGTAACTATGCGATACACGGTCTTGTAGATGCAGCTACCTGTTCGTTTCACGTCCTTGTCAAGGATGCGGAGCTTTCTCTTCCAAAACGTTATAGTGGTCGATGCCAATCAAAACGCTTCCCTTCGCTGACAAGGACTTAAAAATCGGCCGAACCCAAGCAATGACACAACGTCTACCGAAAATACGAGCGACTGGTTTGAAGGTTACGTTTATCGGGCAGTTTCAACAAGAAACCTGTAAATTGCCACCTTCTTGTCCGCTATGATTTATTAGGGCAAAAACCTCTTCCCTAGCAGTTCGTATACCGAGCACCATGCGGTTAATTGGCACTAAATCATCAGTCAGTTTCAAGTCTCTATATCACACATTTTGAGTATTTCTTTGTTCGAAGGAGCGTTTCCTCTTTTAGATGCTTCATGTCTGGCGATTGACCAGCGCTGCACAGTAAAATGCCAATGCCCACATGGAGCAGCCCACATGAATTCAACTTCCCCTTGAATATTGATTTTGCTGTGTTACACATCAAAGGCAACTAATTTTTCACTATTAATAATAATCACACGTTCAAAATAGGTTTTTTATAGCAGTCATTAGAGCAGTTCTGCAACTTTCACATTCGGTTTCGAAATACCCAACTTGAGGTTTTATTGGACCCTAAAAAAACACTATAAAGGCTACTTCAAGATACGAAAACTTCATTCAAATACGACTTCGGTTGTTAGGCACTGATGGACCTACGAGGGCATGGGAGGTCACATCAAAACCGACGAAGAATTATGTTGTGCGGAATTCTATTAGTGACGGACGGATTGTTACGAGGCGTGTCCAGAAAGTAAGTGTACTGAGGCTCTCAGCGTTATTCTTAATAATAATTTTAATAATAATTATTATTATTTTTAATTAATAATTTGAAACAAATTATTTGTTTCATCATTCAACTTCTAACTACATTCTTCATTTCTTGATTGGTTGATTGATCATAAACCAGGGTGGGGTTAGGGTCAAGTGCCCCCCCCACCATTCACCCTGGCAAACAACAGTTGATATATCCTCAATACGATCGATCTTTTAAAATAAGAAAAATAATAATTGACACTTCCAAATAATGTTCGTGTAACTAAATAAATCAAAATAAATAAATCTCATTGTGTTCCTCTGAATTTAAGAATCTTGAACATCATGACCGCCATCGCCAGTTTTTCCTTCTCAGCAAACTTGAGGATTCTTTCCTTCCTGTAGTATGGAGTGATGTGTTCTTCCGGCTGCACTCTAAAGATGAGTATTACAGCTGCATCTTGAGCTACCTGAATTCTTTCTGTCAGCTGTCCATTCAGGTCATAGAATGCCAAAATTGAATAATCGATTATTGGAAGCAGAAGCGATTGCACCAGCTTTCTGCACACGTGCTCCAGGAAATCAACTGTCATTCTTCTCAGCTGGTATTATACTATAATATCCCCCTGAACATTTTGTTACTCATTGCAGTTACTTGAGACTCCCACGTTAGCGTATTCTGTATCAGAATTCCCAAGTTCTTGACTTCCCTCTCGTACGTAATTGGTACCGAGTCAATCTTTACCTTTGGTATCTGCTGTTTCAGCTTACCAGAAGCTTACTGTACCCTAGGATAATTGCTTTACTTTTGAAGGGAAAATAAGTAAGCGCCGCTTCCTACGCTACGCCCCTGGTAAAGTTCCTGTGCCGGAAAGTAAATGTACCGAATTTTGAACTTAACTCATGATGTCAAGCTTAGAGGTCCAGCTGCCTGTATTGGACCTGGGCTCATACACGTCGTTTGTTCTTGATATCTAGAATTCCAATGAACTGTACGTGAATCAATTTCACCTTTATATGTGTCCAGAGCTGGTAATATATATGGGCTCCGTTTAAGATAAGGTTTATGCTGAATATGGCATTCCTCCGGCTAACTAATCGGGACACACCTGTTAACGGTCGTCGTCTTTTGCAATCATTTTCATCAATTTCGATTGAGGTTGGGAACAAAGTTAAGTCTACCTTCCGGCTGATCTAATCAACCTTCTTGACCGCCTGACCGGCAGCTCACGCATTCATACTCCGACTCTTTTCTCTCGACACTCAAAGATTAATCGGACGTTAACCGTAGTTGGTAAATCCAGACAAAAAGTTCTTTCGGGAAGAACGCTCATTGATCTCCATCGTTCAGGTCAATTGAAAACCATTACGGTTTTGTTTTTGTTTTCTATCTTTTATCTTTCGCGAATCGAACAAACGGAGCAGTGCGATTGCGAAACCCGGTTGCAGAACTGGGCCGCCTTCGTGAAAGATGGGTCAGACGTCGATGTTCCGCGCCCATGCTTCCTAAACAGCGTCCGTTTTCCTGGGCATCTCAACATTTTGAATACCAACTGACTGCCTTGTAGAGTGACGCAACTCAAACTGACTGGCTGACAGAGGAAGGTGATGAAATAGAATGTTGAATTCACACCTCACCCACGTAATGAGGCTTTCCAATCAAGGTGTAACAATCTTTGGTAAAAATCCTTATTTGGTGTCCAGTGGTGTGTGGCCGTGTAAATAAATAGGAGTAGGTAGGACGAAACGGGTTGTAGTAGGTGGTCCGAATAGTTCTAGAGCGCGGCAAGAACACAACGGACGACAGTTCGGAAATTGTTAAATATCCCTATTGATAGTGCCAGCTGTATATTCAACGATTTACCACATGCCGACACAGACAGACCACATTTTAGAGATAGACGATTTTTGAGGGTCACATTTCATCGTAAATCAAATATTTATAGACAAAAATGTAGACGTTTTTTGCAAATTAACCACAAATTCATGTCATTTACCACTGAATCTCGTAAGATATCTCGTCCCAAAACACTAGTTCCGTTGTTCCTTGTTCCAAGGGGTTCGCCCGATCGCGGCCTTTCTCCCGCTCCTCGCTCCGTAGAGGTTACGCCAACTCCTGGAAGGCTTTGCTTGTCCTTGGACGTCCACGGATCGCTGATCCCCTCTCAGTTCCGGCAACTCCTCCGTAGCAGCGATCCAGGGGTCACAGAACGGCCTAAAACACGTCGTCGATCTGTGACCGCCGGAGGAGCTGTACAGAACTACTGATAAAATCTGCGTTCATTCATTAAATTAACTAATAAACTAATTATACTAATTGCATTCAATTCTTCTTCGTTATGTGCATTTAGGGCCGAGTTATTTGTAACTCTTTGTATTCCTATCGCCGCGATCTACAAATCACCCGAAACATGTTCGTAGTGTATCATTAAAATGGGGACAAACAACAAAGAAATTCAGCACTGGGCCCCCTCTTTCATATTACATAATATGTAAAAATTAAATGCATCATGCACTCATATTACATAAATATGTAAAAATTAAATGCATCATGCACTCATATTATGAGTGCATGATGCATTTAATTTTTACACTATAAACTAATCCAACTCGTCAAAATGCGAAAAGTGTTTGTTTTACTGTTCGTACAACTAGGTATGAATTCTTCTGAATGGGTCAAGGTTGTAGCGAATTTTCGAAGAAAATGAAATTAATTTTCTCGGTCCAAAATCTTTAAAACCTCGAACTTTCGAAAAAAATTTATACCAAAATCCGTTCCGAACCATCCTGAATTTACTGCCAAAAGACACCAAAAATCATATGTATTCATATGTATTTATATAATGATGGGGAGATGTCGAGGGTAGATCAAATGAGAAATTTTTATTCGCCAAAGTTTCGAAGAATTTATTTCTCCATCATCAGGGCAGTAGTTGAATGGTGTACAAGATGGAGTTGGACTCCAACGAGGGAAGCTATTGCCTCTAGATCACAGATACAACTTGTACTCACACACACACACTTATATTTATGTGTGTGTCATTCTCGAAAGAATTAAGATAGAAGCTCAAACTTGCACAAAGAAATCTATCGTGGAAATCGAATGGCTAAATTCGTACATGGGCAGAATCGGGTCACCCGAAACATTTTCGATCCCCCTCCCCTTTCCACCTCAAATTTTACTCTGCGTAAAACTACTCCTGTTTTACTTATTACGTACGAATACCTACTACCTACTTCAAAAATTTGCTCATAAGATCATGCTGCATGACTGGAACTTTTTGGTTATGGTCTGTCTGTTGGTTATGGCCATGAAATGTTACATATGAGGGCGGTTTTCCGCCCACTCTCCTGTCAGACGTTTTTATTGCGTACCGCATGATGGATCGCCAACTCATTTCGAGGGATTCGCAATACATGATAAGTAGGTATCTATTATCGCCCGAGTAAAAACCATCGTCTACTCATAACTAATTCAGAACACGAGGAAGCGGTTATCCATCCTTCAGCTAAATCGACAATGCTGGAAAAATCTTCGCTGTCACGTCCGTACGGATCAATCTCCCTTAGGGGTCGAACCCATCATTGCGGGCAGCTGTAATTTACGGTTTAGCTTATAATCGCCGGTTGAACCTTCTTACAAGGTCCTCCATACAAGTCCAGGAGCCGTACACCCACGTCACCGTTCCTCTTATCTCCACTTCTGAAATGAGAAAAGAGTAGGTTTAGCCACCTAGTTTCTTATAATTCTTTTGACTACAATCCTTTCAAACAGAATCTGAGACGCCCTATCCCGTTACAATGTGCTAATTCAAGGACCGTTCTTGGCCACCTACTCTTGTGATTGCTTCGCATATTTAATAATATTATGGAACGGATCTTTGTATCCAAGGTAAAGTATAAACTGCAGTTGATAACCATCAGCTGGAATTGGTAGCTAATATTCCCCATAATCACCCTTAAGATGAAGTTGTGATTAAATTTATTCGGGGATACAAAAAGCTAATGAATGGTCTACGTGGAGATCCAAAGGCTTTTGGACGAAATTAATGGGTGGTTGCTCCGGATATTTTCCACCTTGATCGTAAGGAAGATAAAACAGCCCATTGGGGGAGGTAACGTGCCTCACAGAGGCAATTTTAGGATTCATTCTTATGCTCTTGGGGTACAATGTATCTAGCCGTGTTGAACTATAGTGGATCTCCAAGTACAAGTACCTCGGAGTTATGGTGGATTCGGCACACTAGTGGGATCATCCCCCCCCCCCCCCCCCCCGTTGACGCCATGCTAAATTACACCTTCATAGTGCCAATAGCATAGAAATTAGGTTTAGAAGCCACTCAGTGGATCCCGTCCCTATGTTGCTTACAGAGTGAGTCCTAAGGAGGCTGCATGCCGAAATACAGCTTCATAGAGTGAATAACATTGAAATTAGCTTCAGGAGCCACTCAGCTGATCCGGGGCTTGGACAGCGTCAAGTTAATGTCGTAAGGAGGCTACAAATTAAATTATAGCTTCATAGTGTGAATAACATAGAACTTAACTTTAGGAGCCACTCAGCTGATCCGGGGCTGGGCACTTGGAGATTGGTAAACGGTGAAGATGAATCTCCGTAGCAACGGTTTGGTTGTTAGCAGAAATCATCTTCAGCCACCAATGGTCAACAAAATTTGTTTAATGGTATGTCGTTCAACTTCTTTTATAAATTCCGTTACCTCCTGGCCCAGCTCTTGTCCGTTACCTCTTGTCCTCTTTCTTTCACAATATTTGCCCTTTCATTTTATAGGATATTTTAGGGTTATGTTCCAATCCTTATTTACGGTATAACAATCTCCTCGAGCTGTTATAACCCTTCCCGCCGAAAATCCCCTTTTTTCCCCAACATGCAAGGTATCGTTAGCGTGTGCCGGTCTGGATTTCGGTTGTTGTCCGTTCTCCCTCAAACTGATCAGTTTTCCTACAAGTATTTGATTCACACTATTCAAGTTCATGTTTCATTTTCTTCTATTTTATACTGCAAACAAAAGATTTTTTTATTTTATTGAAACAATGTTTTGCTTTTGTCGAAACGTTCTTGTCTTGTAATATTAAAGCCTTGGACGTGAAGTAAAATCAAAACCTGATTTTTAGCAATACGTTGTTTATATGGTAAAACGACAGAACTTGTATTGAAGTCCCATATATCAGCGAAAATTTTGCGCTTGGGTTGTTCGAATTATGCAAAAATATACCGTTAAGGAATGGAGCAAGTTCTTTGAACCAGAGTGGGAGCTCAATCGCCGGAGGATTTGAACGAGTTTGGGAACACCTACATTCAAAGGAGCAGCCATTTCCAAATATCAAAGAAGTATCAGAAAGTTGTGGTTTGATTCAAGCTGGTGTGTATTCAAAGTGACTGTGAATGATAAAATGGAGAACGAAAAGTTCATAATCACTCAACTCTTCAAAATTGTTTGAATGGTGCTGGAGATTTGGATGATACAAGGGTTTCATTTGCGTAGGCAGGGTCACTCCTGTACGTTTTGTTCTCCTGAGATTTGCCAGAACGAGAAGAGAATACAATAACAACGTTTGCAGATGACACAGCTGTCCTTGCAGTTGGTGAAACGAATCATGTAACAATACCTAAGCTCAGAAGATCTATTAAGAAACTCCAAGATTGGACAACAAAATGGAGGATAAAGATGAATGAAGCGAAATCAGTTCATGTCGACATAACCAATCGTAGGCTCGAATATTTCTCACTTCATCTCAACGGTAAGACTATACCGCACACCAATGAAGCTAAGTACCTGGGCATGACCTTGGATACCAAATTGCGCTGGAAGGCGTACGTCAAGAACAATCAAGTCCTCAAGCCTGTTTGGACTAACGGAGTGCAGTTGTGGGGCTGCACTGCTCAAAGTAACCGCAATATTATGCAACGTTTCCAAAACATTGTGCTGAGAAGTCGTGTGGACGCCTATTGGCACACCAGAAATGTTCAGCAACACAAAGATCTTCACATAACTGTCAATGAAGTCACCAAGGCTCAAGCTGTAGCCCATCACAAGCGGCTACAAGTACACGTCGCTGAAGAAGCTGTCCAGCTGCTCGAAGTTGACGACCTACTCAGACGACTCAAGTGGAAGTGAGTGAAGGTGTTCTCGCGTTCAAGTCCGTTCAGTGAAATCAGTGATCGATTCAAGTGCACGAAAATGTACTTTTAACTTTCAAAAGTATCAGCGACTTAGTTGAGTAACAACGGGATTCTGATAATTATAACTCCTGTGGATATCGATCAAATTTCCTCTCGTCCTTTCAAAGAATCGGTGATTATCGGGTACAGAGAAAATTTGGTTCTTTGGTGGATTTCGGTGATGAAGCAAAATGTCACTCATTCAAAATCCAAACATTTCACCGCGTTTCAGAAAATGGTTTGTGATTTATAACCTCGAGAGCAGTCCATGAATCGGGACTACAAATTTACCCACCTTGAACCCGTAGAACGGGAGACGACGATGGCAATTCGGGCCGCCGAACGGAAAGACGCAACCCCGGCAATGAAAAAGGAGAGCAGGTTCCATGAAAGTGAAGCCGGGGAAGCCAAGGTTAGGGCGGCCACCTGTTACCTGGTCAGCGTCGAGTCTTATGAAGGCACATTATGAGCTGGCACGCTGGATGTGGACACTGTATTAGGATTAACCGAACATGCCCCGGTGATTCATACGGAGGAAACTTCCGATGGTCATGTAGGGCAAGGTCAGCTGAATGTTCCGAAATGAATCTGGAAATATCATGTTTCTTCAGCAGCTCGATGGGAGTATAAAGCCCATATGGATTGTCCTGTTTGAATGGAATATCGTCACTTCAGATCCCACATGGGCTAACTCACTTTTCCCCACTTTGCCCAGCCTTGCTATCTGGGCAAATTTTCTGCAATTTTGTTCTACAGTTCATCTTATTACACACTCGTATGGAGACCCAAGAATAGTAGAGCTAAATTGCAGAAAAGTCTATAAAAGACTGCAGAAAAGACTGGGCACACGCTTTTTGTCTCTCCTGTAAAGTTGGGAAAAGTGAGTTAGCCCATGTGGGATCTTAAGTGACGTTATGCTGAAAGAAGTCGAAATTGACATTTTTAATACAAAGTGGAGTTTGGGGCGGAGAAAATAATTATGGAGGAAGTCAGAGGCCAAAATGAAGTAAAATACCCCTGTAAATGGTCCGATTTAGATCAGACTTCGGCAATGCGTGAACGGAGATCAAGAGTTGCTAACAATTAATTATTAAGTACAGTAAGTGTTTAATATTGATTGGGTTATATTCATGTAATTCGTGGATTTTCACTTGCACCTACCTACGTCCAATTCATACAAAGAAGTACCAACCAAATATCCGAAATTACCTCTCAACAAGACACTCGATATCACAAAAACCATCTGAGGTTTGAGTGAGCATGAAAATTGGCCAGTAGTCTCACCGTTTGATTCACGCTCGTGATGACGATGTTTATCGGCTTCACCTTCGAGCCCTCATTGTGAACAAACGGCTGATTGTACGAGTACAAAGCACCGGATAATTTTACAAAATTATCTGAATCGAAATCTGTTCAAATTTCAACGAAATCCAAGAACTACTCAAGGTCCGGAATTTACTACGGGTACAAGTCAAAACCCCTTAATTTTATAAATACAAATCAGTTATAAATACTCTATTTTGTATAATATACATGATTATATTATACTTATTATATTAATTATTATATGAAACAATTATATTATAATTATTTCATTTCTCTTATATTCAAAGTTGTTACCGATATACCTAAACTATACCGATATAAGCCTACCAATTTTGAAAGGGGTTAAACCAAAAATTCTTGGTCGATTCCAATTGAAAATTCTTGGTCAATCATTGAAAATAATGTACCAAAACTTTGAAGGAACTACGGAATTATTTATTTCCTGGCCGGAAGGTCTAGAAGCTTTCAAACTTGTGAATATACAATGGACCATACATTCCACATTGTTCCTACGGTATTTGCATGGATGATCTACTTTTGGTTTATTATCTTCGATAATGAACCATTGGAATCGCCCAAAGAAAAAAAAATTTTAACCCCCCCTCAAAATTTGTTGGTTTACGTTTCAAGATACGTAGATTCAGAAAATCGAATAAAAAAAAACTCTGCAAATTCTTGACACAACGGTTCATTATCTTCTTTGTACAGATCACCCTTCTGTCTAGATCACTAGGTCTAAATGTCTAGATCCTAAATGTTAGATTAATAATTAATTATTAATCATTATTAATAATTATTATTATTATAAATTATCACTAATTATTAACAATTTTATCAAGTACCTAGTGAAAAATATTATAATTTATTGTTAGGTATTAATAATTCATATTTATTATTAATAATAATTATTATTAATTATGATTAATTAATACGATATAATTCCGAGGTTTTTAATACTACGTCGGTAATAATTTTTCTATAAAAGAAGTACCTACCAACAAACATTCGAAATTACCTTCATTTCCGTAGCACGAAACGCACCTCAGAACAACAAACTCGACATCACTTAAGCCATATGATGTTCCAAAGAGCTTGTTAGTATGAAAATGGACCTGTATTTCAACAGTTTGAGTCACGATCGTGTTGTGAGGCACAATCTTTGAGCCGTCATTGTGAACGAACGGCTGGTCGTACAAAGCTGCGGATGGTCTTAAAAAATTCTACGGAACAAACTCTATCTAAATATGAAATAAAAAACATACCGTTTGATGGGAATTTTTCGAGATATGAAATTTTCAAAATTTCAAAATTCGTTTTGAACCCCTTCCCCTTGACCTAGGGTTATGAAAAGTTTCGAGGACCATTGTGGGGTTGGTCGAAACCCATAAAAAAAATTTCGTAATTTTAACTCAACGCTAACTGGGCAAAGTGGCGCGGACGGCGGACGGCGTACGGCGGACGGACGGATTTTTTTTTATTCGATTTTCTGAATCTACGTATCTTGAAACGTAAACCAACAAATTTTGAGGGGGGGTTAAAAAAATTTTTTCTTTGGGCGATTCCAATGGTTCATTATCGAAGATAATAAACCAAAATCCGTCCGTCCGCCGTACGCCGTACGCCGTACGCCGTCCGCCGTACGCCGTCCGCCGTCCGCCGTCCGCGCCACTTTGCCCAGTTAGCGTTGAGTTAAAATTACGAAATTTGGTTTCTGGGTTTGGACCAGCCCCACAATGGTCCTCGAAACTTTTCATAACCCTAGGTCAAGGGGAAGGGGTTCAAAACGAATTTTGAAATTTTGAAAATTCCATATCTCGAAAAATTCCCATCAAACGGTATGTTTTGGTTTATTATCTTCGATAATGAACCATTGGAATCGCCCAAAGAAAAAAAAATTTTAACCCCCCCTCAAAATTTGTTGGTTTACGTTTCAAGATACGTAGATTCAGAAAATCGAATAAAAAAAAATCCGTCCGTCCGCCGTACGCCGTACGCCGTACGCCGTACGCCGTACGCCGTCCGCCGTCCGCCGTACGCCGTCCGCGCCACTTTGCCCAGTTAGCGTTGAGTTAAAATTACGAAATTTTTTTTATGGGTTTCGACCAACCCCACAATGGTCCTCGAAACTTTTCATAACCCTAGGTCAAGGGGAAGGGGTTCAAAACGAATTTTGAAAATTTGAAAATCTCATATCTCGAAAAATTCATATAGAACGGTATGTTTTTTATTTCATATTTAGATAGAGTTTGTT
Organism: Stenodema calcarata; assembly: GCA_963920205.1. Lineage (NCBI taxonomy): Eukaryota > Metazoa > Arthropoda > Insecta > Hemiptera > Miridae > Stenodema > Stenodema calcarata. The sequence goes on from OY986054.1 coordinate 15,587,565, forward strand.
CCGTAGAATTTTTTAAGACCATCTGCAGCTGTGTACGACCAGCCGTTCGTTCACAGTGACGGCTCAAAGATTGTGCCTCACAACACGATCGTGACTCAAACTGTTGAAATACAGGTCCATTTTCATACTAACAAGCTCTTTGGAACATCATATGGCTTAAGTGATGTCGAGTTTGTTGTTCTGAGGTGCGTTTCGTGCTACGGAAATGAAGGTAATTTCGAATGTTTGTTGGTAGGTAGGTACTTACTTCTTTTATAGAAAAATTATTACCGACGTAGTATTAAAAACCCCAGAATTCTATCGTATTAATTAATCATAATTAATAATAATTATTATTAATAATAAATACGAATTATTAATACCTAACAATAAATTATAATAATTTTCACTAGGTACTTGATAAAATTGGTAATAATTAGTGATAATTGATAATAATAATTAATCTAACATTTAGGATCTAGGCATTTAGACCTAGTGATCTAGACAGAAGTGTGATCTGTACAAAGAAGATAATAAACCGTTGTGTCAAGAATTTGCAGAGTTTTTTATTTCATATTTAGATAGAGTTTGTTCCGTAGAATTTTTTAAGACCATCCGCAGCTGTGTACGACCAGCCGTTCGTTCACAATGACGGCTCAAAGATTGTGCCTCACAACGCGATCGTGTATCAAACTGTTGAAATACAGGTCCATTTTCATACTAACAAGCTCTTTGGAACATCATATGGCTTAAGTGAAGTCGAGTTTGTTGTTCTGAGGTGCGTTTCGTGCTACGGAAATGAAGGTAATTTCGAATGTTTGTTGGTAGGTACTTCTTTTATAGAAAAATAATTTTTCTAATAATAATTAATAATTATTATTACCGACGTAGTATTAAAAACCCCCGAATTATATCGTATTAATTAATCATAATTAATAATAATTATTATTAATAATAAATACGAATTATTAATACCTAACAATAAATTATAATAATTTTCACTAGGTACTTGATAAAATTGTTAATAATTAGTGATAATTGATAATAATAATAATTATTATCAATAATTATAATGATGTCTAGATCCTAAATATTAGATTAATTATTAATCTAACATTTAGAATCTAGACATTTAGACCTAGTGATCTAGACAGAAGGGTGATCTGTACAAAGAAGATAATGAACCGTTGTGTCAAGAATTTGCAGAGTTTTTGGTTTATTATCTTCGATAATGAACCATTGGAATCGCCCAAAGAAAAAATTTTTTTAACCCCCCCTCAAAATTTGTTGGTTTACGTTTCAAGATACGTAGATTCAGAAAATCGAATAAAAAAAAATCCGTCCGTCCGCCGTACGCCGTACGCCGTCCGCCGTACGCCGTCCGCCGTCCGCCGTCCGCCGTCCGCGCCACTTTGCCCAGTTAGCGTTGAGCTAAAATTACGAAATTTGGTTTCTGGGTTTGGACCAGCCCCACAATGATCCTCGAAACTTTTCATAACCCTAGGTCAAGGGGAAGGGGTTCAAAACGAATTTTGAAATTTTGAAAATTCCATATCTCGAAAAATTCATATAGAACGATATGTTTTTTATTTCATATTTAGATAGAGCTTGTTCCGTAGAATTTTTTAAGACCATCCGCAGCTTTGTACGACCAGCCGTTCGTTCACAATGACGGCTCAAAGATTGTGCCTCACAACACGATCGTGACTCAAACTGTTGAAATACAGGTCCATTTTCATACTAACAAGCTCTTTGAAACATCATAATATGATGTTTCAGTAGCACGAAACGCACCTCAGAACAACAAACTCGACATATTATGTCGAGTTTGTTGTTCTGAGGTGCGTTTCGTGCTACTGAAATGAAGGTAATTTCGAATGTTTGTTGGTAGGTACTTCTTTTATAGAAAAATTATTACCGACGTAGTATTAAAAACCCCAGAATTATATCGTATTAATTAATAATAATTAATAATAATTATTATAAATAATAAATACAAATTATTAATACCCAACAATGAATTATAATAATTTTCACTAGGTACTTGATAAAATTGTTAATAATTAGTGATAATTGATAATAATAATTAATCTAAAATTTAGGATCTAGACATTTAGACCTAGTGATCTAGACAGAAGGGTGATCTGTACAAAGAAGATAATGAACCGTTGTGTCAAGAATTTGCAGAGTTTTTCAAATCGGTTTAGTCCTCCATATTGGGAATATATTTGTGTAGAACTTATCGTTCCAATAATGAATTTTACGATCATCCATGAAACTGATCAATGCCGTTGTTTACCAAATCAACTATTTGTTTACAGATACTTGGCGTCATTTCACCTTGTCCATCAGCCAAGTCCGCCTTCTCCATCCCAGGGCCAAGCGGCACATCATTACTTGGTTGTCGCATCAATGAGTTGGTCATTATTTATCGCTTATGTTAGGTGTCGACCCCTAAATATAGTGGTTCGGATGGATCAGGTGGGTTTGTACATGGTGTAAGTCACAATGGCATGAGGTATCAGAATGTTCCCTAAGTTCTGGTATTACACTGTTCATCCTATAAAACTCGACATATTTGTGGATTAGGTTTTCTAGAGCGATCAGTGTCAGTAAAGTTTTCTCACTAGAGATTGAGTTTAATGGGGTCGTGCAAATTTCATGAAGCTCCATTCTTAAACTGGTGTTTTTTGAGGTTTGTCATAAATAGGTACTACTAGAAACCTGATGTTGAGTTGAAATATATAATATGGATATGATATAACCTTGAAGTTAAACCTGCTCGTTATATGACTGAAATCAAATTATAGTGCCTTTAATGATCAATCGACGTTTGCCATAATAAAATAGATTGTGTCGTCCTTTGAAGACGTCGAATGGAGGTTTATTATATTTATGATGTTGATTTGCACGGGACGAGTATAATACAATAGTTGCATTATACTTATAATTATAATTATAATTGCATTATTTTTATATTAATAGCACTTGGTTTATTTGAGAATGAACTATCAGTAACTGCTGGCATGCGTATCGGTCGTAACAGTAGGTACTTACATTCTTCATCCACTCGCTTCTTTGTCATTTATATCTCATGTTATTAAACCCGAATTATTACGTCCCCCACCACGAATCTGAGCGGTTTTTGCTATCTGCGTGAAGTTTATTTGAACAGGTACCATCAATCATTTAATTCACAAGGAAACAATATTTACATCATGATGTTTTATACGAACTTTCATAATGATCAGATCCGAGTTCACTCGGACCTGGAACCGGTTGGTACAGTCGACAGAGTCAATGTCACCATTTGAACCGGGCCACTGGGGAAATGGGATGTAACGGATGGTATTTGAGCTCCGAACTGGATAGCCGCGGGTAGCTATTGGACTGAAAAGCAGCAGGAAGTAGAAGGGAAATTCCTTATGAACCAGGTTGAAAGGGCAATGGTGGCTTCTGGCGTAGAAAAGGTTACGTGAGAATCCAGTTGGGTTCTCATCATTTTTTCGCTATTAAAAAGCGAAGACGACGTTAATCCACCACATATTTATTTATTTGTCGAATTAACACTCTGATTATTAAATAACTGAGATAATGTGAAATTAGTAAGCTTTGAATATCCCTATTATGAATGCTTTGGAACAGCTTCAACGACCCACATTCATTTTGCAGAAAATAAAGTCTTTCAACAACAGGATGCTCTCAGATACTTATAGTAAATAAGTGGAGCACCTAAGTCAGAATGGTCAAATAAAGTCAATACGTCGTAGAAATCGTTGAAAACATTGTGAATACAAGTTCGAGGGTGGTTCAGAGGTTTTGATATGTTTTTGGTGAACGTCATTTAATGTTGTACCATAATATATTATACCCACTGGTACGAGCCCATAAACACGAATCTATCGAAAACTTGTTTGGTACTTATTGAAACCGTAAAACATTCATCTCAGATCATTCCATGTTTCATTTAAATTTTCCGAATGCTCCAGACGTGTTTCTTCGCAATTTTAGCAATATAGTCTCTGCTCTGGCTCAAATATGAAATCCTCCAGATGACCACAGTAAATTTACTGTCATTTCAGTTTTGCATTTAGAGAACAAAACTCTACAATAGACCAGGTACACAGGATCACTAATCTGATTGAATGGTCGTTAGAAGAAAAGAAAATATGTGATGCTGTCTTACGAGATGTCTCGCAAGCATTTGATAAAGTATGACATTAAGGATTACTCACAAAACTGCGAAGATCCAATTCTTCCAAATTCTGAAGTCATACCTGGCAGATAGATTATTCAGAGTAAAATACGATGATGAGTATTCTCAACTGAGGAAATTAAACGCAGGTGTTCCTCAAGGCAGTGTTCTTGGCCCCATAAAAGACTATCTCAACTTATGATTCAGAAAATTTACTGGTTGATAGGGTTATCAACCCACAATAAGTGGCCACAAGCCACCAGCAAGTAATCAAACCAATCTGGACTACCAATCTATACAAATGTTTCAAAACAAAGTTCTGCGGTGTAATGTCGAGGCACCTTGGTACGTACGAACGGCTGATCTCCGTAGAGCTACCGATAGAGACAGTTGGAAAAATTACAAGGAAACTTGTGATGGAGCACGAACTTCGGCTCCACAAATATCCAAACGTTTACGTATTGAGCCAACTGGACAACAGCGGAGACATAGGGAAACTAAACCAATGGGACTGGAGTGATGGAGACCACAAAAACGCTCTAATGTATTAGAAAAACGTTGCTAGATGTTGTAATACAGTTGTAACACGAATGAATAATTTTTAAAAAAATCCCAGTTGCAGACTCGTACGCCCACTCCACACTCTATGTTTGTAACGTTTGCTCCCACAAACTACCTTGAAGGAATCGACTTTTAATTGATCTATTTAAAGTGATGGATATCGTTCAATACAAGGCATCAACTGCCGATATGTTCTGTTAATCCAACCAAATCAATTTGGTACCGGATCAATGACGGGAGGGGGGGGGGCTAAGGCACGGGGTGCTTTTCTGAGTTTTATTCACGTCAAGCTAAATGCAAATCAATCGTAAGATATAAATATCAAATCCTTTGTAATTGACCAGTACACTAGTAGGTACTGTATAACTATAGTAATTAAGTAATTAAGCTGAATTTGTATTTGGACAGCCTAATAGTGTGCCATTTTTCCGTCATTTATTTAAAATTTTAGGGGAAGAACCCTCGTCTGCCCAACCAAACCCCTCGTAGCGAATTTGCGAAGAAAAGGAGGCTATTGTTCTCGGTACAAAATTTTCAAAAATATTTATTTATGGTATGTGTCATTCCGGACGATAACTGTCGATAGAACTGAGATGAAAATTTCAAACTCGCGCAAAGAATGTGTCTTGGGAATCAAAAGGCTAAGTTAGTAGGTGGGCAGAATCGGGCCCTCTCTAAGGGGGGTTTTGGGGAGTTTTAAGGGGGGGAAGTTACCCAAAAATTTCCAAAATGAAACAGTCTGACAAGTGATACCTCATGTAACGGTGTATTTACGCTGAACACGATGGTGAAGTCAAAATTGCGATACCTTATCCCGTTCTCAAACTGGAGCACTTTGAAACGTGGTTGTTACTTGAGATGTTCTGCTCGGTTCATCAGATGAGCAGATTCTGCTCTAATCTGATAAAGGTATGGTATTAGCAATTCTGACTTCACCATCGTGTTTAGCGTTGAAAAGTCTTTAAAGTGGGGTGTTGCTCCGCAAAAAAGGGAGACAAGATTTCTTATAAAACAAGTAAAATGGAGACATTTTCCATAAGACCCGTTATTTCTTCCAAAATTCGTTCCTAGAGCCATGCTGCATGACTGGTTTTTTTTTTAATTTTTATTTGGGCTTGTTCAGTGATTGATGAATCATTTTTCTCATGAATCATTGATGAATGATTTCATGAATCTTTTGAGTATAGTAGGATCCAAACCGTTAAATTTTCACCTATTTCTACCTCATATTACCGATCTGTTTCTTAAAGCCTGGCGTACTTACCTACTCGATGTAAAAGCTGGTTTTAGTCATTTCCGTACATGTTCAGCGACACCAGCCCCTCAGACAGTCCATTTCGTCACACATAAGGATGTACCCGAGGAGATCGAGAAGTGGCATTGGCCACGGACACCCCCCCCCCCCCCCTCCCACCACCTGTACATCAACTCATGGATACCACAACGGGGCAGACCGTCGCGCCCCTCTTCTCGACAACACCCTCCCTTGGCTCAACTATAAAACCCTCTTGTGCCTCCCTCAACTTGTGAATACCGCGAACAGCTAACCATCAAGGAACATGGCTTTTCTCCAGGTACTGTCCTCAGACCATCAGTGTGAATTTTCATTCGAGTGTTTTATTTTAGTTTACTCAGTGTGTTACCTACCTACCAACGTTTCTTTACGGACGTTCATTCAAAGGGGACTGATTTACAAAGTGTGACAGTTATAATATCAACGAGTCTTCAGCCAAGAGTGATTTCAACTATCAGCAATTCCGGCTCGTAAGCGTATCAAACAGAAAATTCGTAAGCACTATCATTCTCCAGTATGTTTGGCTTATAATGTCTCAGCAATGTTAAACCACATATACATATTATGTAGAGTAAAACACCCAAATAGTCATAAATTTAGTTTTCGTTTACCGATCAATTTAACAACGTTTTTGTTAGGGGACGGGGTTTCCTTCAAACTTTACCCTTTAAATTACAATAAGATTCGTTAAATTTCTTTAAATTTTAATATTTTCGATTTTTCATTCAATCGTCGACACTTGTTGGAGGGCCCACGTTTTAGGAGTGGGGTTTGTCAAATAATAAACGACGTCAAGATATTTTATTAAACTGTGCAAATTCTTTAAAACCGTAACGTAAAAATTTCAATCAATCAATCCATTTATTTCACAATATATACCTCAAGGGCGGGTTGTGGGGATCAAGGGGAAGTATGGTCAACTGTAAAAATTTAAAACGTACAAATTTCAACAACACAAGTGAAAGAAAACTTTATTGTTCTATTGTGAACATCAAAGTTGATCCAGACATGATTCAAATTTATTAAACTCGTGTGAAACCTGAAATAATAGTTTATATTGCTTCATATTTACATCCTGTTCGTGCTTGTTAAGGTTCATTTAGAATGGTACTGGTTCTGGTATTGCTGTTACCTATAAGCCAACGCTTGAGACTGTGGATGCTGGTAAGCCGCACTTGGTTGAAGACGGAATGTGAGCTATTCATGCTGCAATGTGACATACGAGTCATGCAATACATGTTGTATTGCAGCATATCATACGGTTAAAATCGAAGTCATTTATTCACAATATTCAAAAATTGTGAATAAATATTAGTTTCGGCCTTTGGATTCATTTTAGCTACTCAATTTTTGAAGAAGAGGAAGCTATTGCTCTCGGTCCAAAATTTTTAAACTAGACTTTAAAATTGCTTTTCGAGTTTATGTAGCAAAGTAAAGACATAAAATGTCAAAAAACAAAATTGTTTACCTACCAAAATCCGCTCCTGAATTCACTGCCAAGTGACATTTAAAATTATAAGTGTCACTCCAGGCAGCAACTCTCACAACTACATAAACTCGAAAATGAAACGCGGGAATGAGACGCGGGAATGTAACCCGGGACATGTAACGTAGAAGCGTCACAAAAATATTTCTGATGATTTTCGCTTACAACCGATTCGTTGCTACGGAACTGTATCTTCGCCAGTTATCATCGTACAAAAATCGTTCACCACTCGTTGGATAGCTCTCGATTTACCTAACCATATTACGTTAACCACTGCGGAGTGCGTCGCCGACAAGCTGCGGTATGAGCGTGATTGTTTAAATAATTGTTTACACACAGGTGATCATTCTCAATAAGGAACTTGCATGTTTCTGATGGGGGGGGGGGGGGCGCAAAGACATAAAATGTCCCTCGTGGTTGCGTACTTGTACGAAAGCTGTACCCACCGTTTGTGTTTTGTTTATCTTTCAAGAATTCTTAAAATTACAGATCAATGTTTTTATTTACATAATATTGCCTATCAGGCGACTATGGTGCAAGCGTTTAAGGTGTTTTAGTTGGGTGTGTGTGCGTGATGTTAAAATTAGAATATTTAAATCAATGACGATTGTTACGTCGCTCGGTAAACCTAACAGTTCTGAACTGCCTTGATAAGGAAAAATCCGCTTATGAGTTGTTCTGGTTCCTGTCGTAGTACGTTCACCATTCACCATTAAGACGTTGGAGCTGCATCCTGAATCCCCAGATGCACACCTTGAAAAATGATCGATTGTTTCTCACGATTTGCAATGATTTCTCATCCCCAAATTACCCTGAACAAGCTGAAGCGACCCATAAAAATTACAGCCAACCATACTTCCCTTTGATCCCCACAACCCGCCCTTGGGTTAAAATTCGTGAACTTTTGGCCGTCTTCGGATCAGGTGACAGGTAGTTGGAGTAGCGTGAGAGGATGTACCGTGGTATTTAATTTGTATGGGTCGCTTCGGCTTGTTCAGGGTACTTTGGGGGATGAAGTCCTAGTCCAGCAGAGTGGGTGCCTTGTCCCTCAGGACCACAATTATTCAAAGTATAATTTATTATATTGGACAATTGTTAAGCACAATCATTTCCAAATTAATTCAACTTATTGGACGATCGGAAATAATTGGATTATCAGATAATTTATTTTCACAAGTTTCAAACTGGTGCAATCGCAGTGAAGAGCAAACTTATTGGCAAACTCACGAACAAAACGTACCCAGGATACTGGTGTGAATTCTAGTTTCGCAAGAATTGTGAATCTGTGGGAAAAACCAATTTGAGGTAGTTAATAAATTTTAATCAAAGTAAATTGTCAGAATGTCTTGCCAATATTGTCGCTCAGAACTGCCTTAATCAAATCAATCACATTCCAACAATTCATTATCATCAAAATAATTGACCAATATGGCAAAGGCTAACCAATATGGGCAAGACGAATTGGGTACAGGGCTGGGTGTCTCAGCCGGAGCCGGACCCAACCACCCAGGCGGCTTCCAGGACTCAATCAATAGAGAGTTCCAGGTTACCAGTAGTGTCAACTGATCCGAAGCGGGCGTTCCAGTAGTGTCAACTGATCCGAAGTGGGTCAAAAGTTCACGAATTTTAACGAAGATCATGGGTATGTCGAACAACCGCGGATCGTCAACCGCAAGAGCGGCCTCGCTTCTCATAGGTACCGTGCTAACAGCCACCGTGGTAACCTGGGTAAAATCCTTAAGATCCTTGGGTAAAACGCCAAGGGAGAGATCGTCGCTCGGTAAAACACGGCTGGACCACGGAGTGGAGTGGAATAATGACCAATGGAACGCTGTCAAGTGCTATGTAGTTCTGGATTCATGTGTCCCGTGGAACGGGTGCGTGACTCTAGGTTTGTTCGCTGAGACCATCAAACCGGTTTGAAACCGTTGGAAGTGCGTTTGGGCGTTCGCAGAGGCTTCCAGTGACATATCGGCTCGTCACGGCCAGGCTCGGCAGCCATGTTGGTGCGTTCGCTGAGTCTCTCAAACCGTTTGAAGCCGGGTTTCAAATCGTCATAACCGACTGGAGATTTTTCTCCCAACCACTTCTGACTGGTTGGAAACCACTTGAAATTTGGTGGCGGCCACGCATGCGCACCGGTTCACCCCCATCCGGTTGGAAATGGTTTGCTACCAGTTTGAAAACCACTGGAAATGGTCTCAGCGAACAAACCTTCTATCGCTGGACCAGCGTTCCATTGCCCCATTATTCCACTCCACTCGTGGTCTGCAGGACTGAAATAGGACAGCCGTGTTTTACCGAGCGATGAAACATTGAACCATCCCCTAGTCGGGAATCTTGGTCGGCCCGGGGGCAGCTGGCTCCCTTGATCTTGAGTTTCAGGACTGACCACCGCAACCGACCGAGAAAATAAATTACCTATTTGAGGACTGATTTAATCAATGTTTTATTGACATAATGTTGCCCATCAGGCGACTATGGTGCAAGCGTTTAAGGTGTTTTAGTTGGGTGTGTGTGCTTGATGGTGTAGGAGAGGAGCTGGTCAAGTGGCGTCCACTTCTGATTTAAGACAAGGATGATATCCATGATATTCCATTATTCATATAAAATAGTAAATTATCAATTTTCAGACGACAGTTGTAGCAGCGTTGTGCCTGGCCGCGGTCAGCTCGGTCCCTGTTGACAACGAGTACTACGGCGAACCTCTGGGACATTACGGGCCATCCCTGGAGCAATACGGAGGACCAGCTCTGGAGCATTACGGAGGACCTGCATACGGCTATGCCCCGGCTCCTGCTCCCATAGCTTACGCCGCCCCCGCGCCCGCTTATCACTACGCCCCGGCTCCCGCCCCCATTGCTTACGCAGCACCAGCCCCAGCTCCTATTGCTTACGCAGCACCCGCTCCCGTTGCCATCGCTCATCCTTCTCCCTATGAAGGAGTCGAGTACGCCAGCTACGCACCCAACCACGACCATGAGCACTACGTAAGTCTTTTTTGATTACCTGCCTACAAAGGTGCACAAAAACACAGAAACAAACCGTCGATACGGAGATTACTCCTTGCCAGTTGTGACCATAACTCTGTGACTGTACTAATAGCAGATCTACGGGCATAACAGTTCTCATGTCTTGTTTACAAACTCCAAACTACAAGCATCCAAGTGAAACCGTATTTTACGTCCTTCAGCCTCAACTGGATAGCAAATGGGTGGTCAGGAAGTGCAAGGAACGCCAAGTTTTCTGAAATTTTCACAAGTTCCCCACCAGCTTCGATCTGAATTCTTTTTCCAAGTCACTACATAATCCGTAGGTTCGTTCTCACGTCCCATTAGACAGAGCCTGATGTCGACTTCCTCCATTATGAACCGCCAGATCCTCTGCTTTGATAATCTCGACGATCCCAACGCTAGTTACGTCCTGTTTGTGTTAGTGGATCAGAGACATAACACAGATTACACCGTCAATTGCGCTAGTAATTATCGTTTAATTGTTAGGTGTCCAAATTCCCTCAACGCTGGATGTGTTGGAACTTTTAATCAGCATTTATTTTCTCTAACTCAATTCGGTTTACAAAATGCTTCCTGTAACTACGTGCTTCCATGCCTGAGTTGTGCGGGTGAGCAATCGAAGTACTCAGTAAAAATAATAGTAACAAAAACTGTAAAATTATCGACGACGACGTTAGTTTTTGCTTGTAGGCGTCTTCAGTCTGACAATTACTTTGCAGGTGGGTAGACTGGGTAAAATAGCGCAACCTACATGAAAAGTTAACGAGCAGTCCGCCCACACGTGCTACGCATTTGCAATGATATTTACTGCTTGTGGAAATCGATATTGAGAAATCCAGTTTGAACCCTCACATGAAACATATTAGTTTCACTTATCGCTCTCTGGGTGGCGTCCAGACTTACCAAGGTTGTGGGAAAACTTTAATGTCAAGGCCACCCCTTTATCCCCTGTCACTTTTGCAAAACACAATCTCATTGTCGCCCATTTATGATCAACTTGTAGTACAAGTCTTGTACTGAACTCTACTACAATGCATTTCAATTAGCTCTACTACCATAAATCGCGTCCTATTCCAACACCGTGTAGGAAGCTCATTCAGCTTCATTATTACGCCTGCTTATCCAGCTTCATTATTATATCGTTCAGATTCTGGAAAAACTCCATGCTTAGATCTACCAATCAAAAATTACCAGTTCTTTCATGGTAATTGGGCATCCAAGTCACTACATAATCCGTAGGTTCGTTCTATCGTCCAATTAGACAGAGCCTGAAAAAAAAACTTCCATGCGACCAGATGTTTTTTGTGGCGCATGGAGGACCAAAAAATTCAGTCTTGAAAAGAACAGACTCACAAATATCTCACAACTAGAAAGACTTGGAAAACAATCAATCAAACGCTAGAAAAAGTTAATTGATATTTTTTCGACTTTCGAGCAGGATCCTAAGGTTGAGGACATTTCTTGCTTGAAGTTGGGGATTCAATTCAAGAGCGGGTTAGGGGGACCAAGGGAAGTATAATATCAATCAATCAATGTTTTATTTACATAATATTGCCCATCAGGCGACTATGGTGCAAGCGTGTAAGGAAGTATAATATACCATTATTATAATATAATATTATTATAGCTGTTCTTGATGTGTTATTTAGGTTGTGTGTGGGGTTTAGGTTATGTTGTCTCTCGGGACTCTTCTTTTCAGCCTACGGCTTGTGTAGGGGGCTGGTCCTGCGATTAACCGTGTCCGTAGCTCTCGTCCTTAAAAGTCCTCTGGTCACCCTTGTAAATCGTGAAATTCAGAGTAAACCGAAAAATTTTAAAAACTGCTACAACCATTCAGAAACTTCCCACTTCATCACGAGGCACTCCCATCGTTGTTCCCCACGCGCTAATTTGTCAACTCCCCAAATTTGGACGTTCGTGTCAAACTTCAATCCTATCAGTGTCATCTCCACCTCATAACCGCCCTCAATTAGTCAAAGTTGTTTTCACTTTTTTTCTCCCTTCACATCTTCACTTAGATTAATCCTTCGAGAAACCCGGAATTCGTGTTTTGTTCATTTTTGAGTCCTCGAAGGATATTTTACAAAATGGTTCAACGTGACGAGGCGGTTCTTCGATCAATCTCGAACAATTTTATCCGCAAAAGCGGGACTCGTAAGGAGGGCTATTCTCCGCGTTTTTTCCGCCCGGAAAATAATTATTATGGAGCTATCGGCGCGATCTGGTTAGCTCCGACCTTGAAAGAACTGTAGTTCGAGCGCTCCGCTGCGCTCGCTGCCTCGCCCACTTTGAGCCGCTACTTTTTTTTCTAAATCATCGTGAATGGGTTCTTTTAAGTGACATTTCAGAGTATTCTTTAATAGATTTGAAAGGAAGGTCGTTCCGGAGGTTTGTTCTTATTGTTCATTGGAGCTCCTGGTGAGATTGGACGTGCATTTATGAGTGTGACTTGATGATTTAAGGTTAAGGAGAAGAGTCCTGAGGGACAACGCACCCACTCTGCTGGACTCACAATACGGTCGTCATTGTTAAATTGGCTTAGTTGTGGAATAAATTGATTGATTGATTGAATTATTTATTCCTCAAGGGCGGGTTGTGGGGATCATCGGGAAGTATGGTTAGCTTGGGTCGCTTCGTCTTGATCAGGGTACAGTGGGGTAGTCCAGCAGAGTGGGTGAGTTTTCCCTCAGGACTCTTCTCCCACGTTCATCCCCCACAGTACCCTGATCAAGACGAAGCGACCCATAAAAACTCTGCAAATTCTTGACACAACGGTTCATTATCTTCTTTGTACAGATCACCCTTCTGTCTAGATCACTAGGTCTAAATGTCTAGATCCTAAATGTTAGATTAATTATTATTATCAATGATCACTAATTATTAACAATTTTATCAAGTGCCTAGTGAAAATTATTATAATTTGTTGTTAGGTATTAATAATTCGTATTTATTATTAATAATAATTATTATTAATTATGATTAATTAATACGATATAATTCTGGGGTTTTTAATACTACGTCGGTAATAGTTTTTCTATAAAAGAAGTACCTACCAACAAACATTCGAAATTACCTTCATTTCCGTAGCACGAAACGCACCTCAGAACAACAAACTCGACATCACTTAAGCCATATGATGTTCCAAAGAGCTTGTTAGTATGAAAATGGACCTGTATTTCAACAGTTTGATTCACGATCGTGTTGTGAGGCACAATCTTTGAGCCGTCATTGTGAACAAACGGCTGGTCGTACAAAGCTGCGGATGGTCTATCTAAATATGAAATAAAAAACATACCGTTCTATATGAATTTTTCGGGATATGAGATTTTCAAATTTTCAAAATTCGTTTTGAACCCCTTCCCCTTGACCTAGGGTTATGAAAAGTTTCGTGGATCATTGTGGGGCTGGTCCAAACCCAGAAACCAAATTTCGTCATTTTAACTCAACGTTAACTGGGCGAAGTGCCGCGGACGGCGTACGGCGGACGGCGTACCAAAATTACAGTTGACCATACTTCCCCTTGATCCCCAGAACCCGCCCTTGAGGTATATATTGTGGAATAAATTTTTTTATTGTCAATAATTTTTTTTTATTATTTACAATTATCAATCAATCAATGTTTTATTTACATAATATTGCCCATCAGGCGACTATGGTGCAAGCGTGTAAGGTGTTTATGTTGGGTGTGTGTGCGTGATGGTGTAGGAGAGGAGCTGGTCAAGTGGTCATTTATTTAGTACCCTGAACAAGCCGAATTTATTTATTCACAATATTGCCTGGTAGGCTAAAAACGCCCAACTAAAACACCTTACACGCTTGCACCATAGTCGCCTGATGGGCAACATTATGTCAATAAAACATTGATTGATTAGCCTACCAGGCAATATTGTGAATAAATAAATTCGGCTTGTTCAGGGTACTAAATAAATTGGGCTTATCCCGCGATCGCCTCCACTTCCGGGTTGCCGTGTCCTGATGCTCTTGTCCGCAAGGCGCTGTACGCTGCAAAAATACGGTCTTGCACCGATTCTAATTTAAGATCGCGGTGCAACGTCTCATTACAGACAAACCAAGGTGCACCGCAGATCTGGCGCAAGATTGTCCACAGCTGAGGGACAACAACTAAGACGCAACACTCCCATAAACACATCATGACACAATCCAAGCAAAATGAATGATTGATTTATTCATAATATTGCCTGGTAGGCTAATGTGGGGAGGGAGTGGTGTTTGTGTCAGTAATATTTTTGTGTCAGTCAGTATGGGGAATGTTCGTCATCTTGGGGATGATCCAATGTGGGAGTTCGTCGCTCGGTAGAACGCGGCTGTCTCATTTCAGTCCTGCAGAGGAATAAATTGATTGATTGATTGTTGATCACCATGAGGCGCTGGCCCAGCAATGTGCGCAACTTCCGGGTTCAGATGGTCAGTGGCTCTTGTCCGCAGGACTCCATAGCACTTTCTGACCCTCTCCTGCACCGTCCCTACTCCCACATCGTTCCTTACAAACCAAGGGGCGCCACAAATTAGCCGAAATATCTTGTTTTGCTGGATTTGTTAAATCCATCGTGCCACACTTTGTCAAACGCAGCTTGGACATCTAGAAACACCGCTCCGGTAAACTTCTTTTCCTCGTAACCCTTGGCAATATAGTCCACTACCCTGTGAACTTGCTGCTTTGTCGAATGCTGAAACCCTTTCAGCCAATATAGATTTATTGACGTCAGTAACCAAGCAATGAAGCAGTTACTTTGACTCACATGAGCCAATATCTTGCAAATTGGCTCGCGTAACTTCAGCCATTACTCATTTCATTGGCTGTTGCAAACTGTCACACCAGTGGATTTTGGTCAATCGAGGCTTTGTTGTATATCGCCGAGTGCCAATCTCATTGGACCCAATGGAAAATATCCTTTTTTCTTGGAAAGAGTCCACAGATTCCTTTGTGGAGTCCGCAGTTTGTACAGACAGGGTTTTCAATCAGCAGCATCAATCAATCAATGATTGATTTTGGTTTTTTCAATCAATAAACTCTGCAAATTCTTGACACAACGGTTCATTATCTTCTTTGTACAGATCACCCTTCTGTCTAGATCACTAGGTCTAAATGTCTAGATCCTAAATGTTAGATTAATTATTATTATCAATTATCACTAATTATTAACAATTTTATCAAGTACCTAGTGAAAATTATTATAATTTATTGTTAGTAATTAATAATTCGTATTTATTATTAATAATAATTATTATTAATTATGATTAATTAATACGATACAATTCTGGGGTTTTTAATACTACGTCGGTAATAATTTTTCTATAAAAGAAGTACCTACCAACAAACATTCGAAATTACCTTCAGTTCCGTAGCACGAAACGCACCTCAGAACAACAAACTCGACATCACTTAAGCCATATGATGTTCCAAAGAGCTTGTTAGTATGAAAATGGACCTGTATTTCAACAGTTTGATACACGATCGTGTTGTGAGGCACAATCTTTGAGCCCTCATTTTGAACGAACGGCTGGTCGTACAAAGCTGCGGATGGTCTTAAAAAATTCTACGGAACAAACTCTATCTAAATATGAAATAAAAAACATACCGTTCTATATGAATTTTTCGAGATATGAGATTTTCATATTTTCAAAATTCGTTTTGAACCCCTTCCCCTTGAACTAGGGTTATGAAAAGTTTCGAGGACCATTGTGGGGTTGGTCGAAACCCATAAAAAAAATTTCGTAATTTTAACTCAACGCTAACTGGGCAAAGTGGCGCGGACGGAACTTTATCTTCGCCAGTTATCATCGTACAAAAATCGTTCACCACTCGTTGGATAGCTCTCGATTTACCTAACCATATTACGTTAACCACTGCGGAGTGCGTGGCCGACAAGCTGCGGTATGAGCGTGATTGTTTAAATAATTGTTTACACACAGGTGATCATTCTCAATCATTTATATTGACAAAATTATGACCATCAGAAGTGAAGTTGTTCGTTATTGGAATTAGGTAGGTACTTTACAGTTTGATATTACTTCCCAGTTTCGGCCCTGATCATCCTAGAAAGCTGATACTCGGTATACAAACTCTTGAGGTAACTCTAAATTCGAATTATGATATGCGCATGACTTGATACGAAGTTTGTTTGCACACAACATGAAAATGTCTCAATGTGTTGCAGACTCGTATGCAAGCGTTTACTTTGGTTTCTGATGTTTTATAAAGAACTAAATTATGGGTCGCTTCGGCTTGTTCAGGGTACTGTTCGAATGAGTTCATACGCCCGAACCGGTTCGATAAGCAACTTGTGTAGCAGCTTCTTGTTTGCTAGATCCAGCTTTGATTTTTCGGGTTCAACATTGGCCAAAGGTCCAAAGCTGCTTCATCTCGTTCACTACATGGTTGATGGTTGATGGTTGATGGTCGTTCACTACATGGTCCAGTTAAGTTGGCGGTCCAAAATCAGTCTTATGCCAGCTTCGCCTGACAAACGGACATTGGCGCAGGAGCCTCGCCTAAGGGTGAAGGTCGCCAATGTCAATCAATCAATGTTTTATTGACATAATGTTGCCCATCAGGCGACTATGGTGCAAGCGTGTAAGGTGTTTTAGTTGTGTGTGTGTGTGCGTGATGGTGTAGGAGAGGAGCTGGTCAAGTGGCGTCCACTTCTGAATCTTCTCAAAGTTACTGGTTTTATAGGGTACCACGCAATACAGACGTTATACGTAACAAACCATTTCATGTCGGATGTGTTCATTTTACGACAAAACGTTTCCTTTCCTTTTCGTCCGCTACTCGCGCAGGTCTTGTTCCATTTCATGTGGAAGAACAGACACGAGGACGAGGGTCGCTTCGGACGTCCTGTCCCGCGAAGACCCACGTAACTTCTGTTTCCTCACGACTAGACTTTTGTAATGGAACCTACGGTTTTGAAATTCATTTGGTGGTTCGTGTGTGCACCCAGAGGTTATTGGAAGTGATGTGAACAAAAAACCCAACCAATTTGTTTGGGTGTTGTAAACGATTCACACGGCTCGAATAACTCTAACTCAGTCAGTCAGTTTATTCACAATAACAATAACAACTTCCCACAAAACACTCGTCTTGTATGATATTCTCAGATCTCTTGTTTTCGTCATTTGGGAAGGAAAATGAATGGATGTTTTTTATTATTATGCCCTTCCAGATGTTATCAATTTAATTATTTATTCCACTATGTGTTCCTCAAGGGCGGGTTGTGGGGATCGAGTGGAAACACGTAATTGATTATCAATCAATCAATGTTTTATTGACATAATATTGCCCATCAGGCGACTATGGTGCAAGCGTGTTTTAGTTGGGTGTGTGTGTGTGATGGTGTAGGAGAGGAGAATTTAATATAGTATTAAAATTAGTAAAATGACTTCAGTTCGGTCGAAATGACGGAGTCGAAGAAGAGAGTGAAATTCACATGGCTCAGAGAAATGTGTGTGTGTGTGTATGAATTTCTTGCTCACCGAACAGACACAAACGCTTGCATACGAGTCTGCAACACATTGGGACATTTTATGTCTTTAGTCCCCACCACCATCACCCCCCCCCCCCCCCATTTCCTCCCTCATTACCCTAATATACACCCTAATAAACCATGGTACATTAAACACACATGTTGTGATACTACAACTGTTTCGGTTATCCTGTGAATTAAGGTTTACTTTCAAAATTCACTTCAAAATGAACTCGAAAACACCTCTAACACCCAACTACAATTTCACGTAGCATTCCTATATATACACCCTAATAAACCATGGTACATTAAACACACATGTTGTGATACTACAACTGTTTCGGTTATCCTGTGAATTAAGGTTTACTTTCAATATTCACTTCAAAATGAACTCGAAAACACCTCTAACACCCAACTACAATTTCACGTAGCATTCCTATATATACACCCTAATAAACCATGGTACATTAAACACACATGTTGTGATACTACAACTGTTTCGGTTATCCTGTGAATTAAGGTTTACTTTCAAAATTCACTTCAAAATGAACTCGAAAACACCTCTAACACCCAACTACAATTTCACGTAGCATTCCTATATATACACCCTAATAAACCATGGTACATTAAACACACATGTTGTGATACTACAACTGTTTCGGTTATCCTGTGAATAATTATTAAGGTTTACTTTCAATATTCACTTCAAAATGAACTCGAAAACACCTCTAACACCCAACTACAATTTCACGTAGCATTCCTATATAATATATAGTATATTATATATATATAATATATTATACACCCTAATAAACCATGGTACATTAAACACACATGTTGTGATACTACAACTGTTTCGGTTGTAGTATCATTGTCTTCTACATTGTCTTCTGTTTAACTCAGCTTTCCGTACATCCACGGTCGTGTGCAGGGCATGGAAATATTCGATAAATTGAGGGCTTTCCAACGAGTGGTGAACGATTTTCATGGGTTGGAAAATGAGGAAGTTACTTTTCGTCAACAGTTTTCGTGACGATTTTTTTGTTTGTGTGCCATAGCAAAGACATAAAATGTCAAAATGTGTAAATTTTTACCAATAATCGCTGCTACATCAATTTCAGTCCTGTTGAACGAGTATTGAACGTGGTATATTGAAACTACCTAGAAAGTAACAGAAAGTGCAGACTATACAGTTCCGCCTGACCGCCGTGCCGTGCGGGTCAGTATGTTTGTTTACAATTTTTCGTCTCGCGATCGGAGCGTCGATTTCATCATTGGTTCACTGACCTTATTTTCTCCGTAGCCGGAGTTACATCAGCCTTTCAACCTTCAAGAAGCGCTCGCCCGCGGTTCCTTCCCGTCCACTTTCTATAAACAAACACCGAGAAAACCCCATATTTCATTTGCGGAATTGGGGGGTCTAGGATGAGCTTAGCTCCCTCCCCCCCCCACCCTTATAAGTACACTTTCAATTTTCTTGGGTAAGCTAATTACAAACGTCAGAATTGCATGATGTTTGTAAGTAGCTTACCCAAGAAAATTCAGGCCGTTATGGACATATTCACATAATATTACTATTTGAACAGCTAATTCAATTGTTAACTCACTTCATCATCGCCGACCCATATTTCACACTTACTTCGTACAAACGCCCATTGTCTTAATGTTCGCCAACTTCCACAACCAGATCAATTACTCGTCGTTATGAACGCCGTTTCCACTTCGTGATCGACCTGCTGTGACTCAACGGCGCACCGCCCGGATGAGACAATCCCATCCCACGATCCTATTCGTTGAATTCGTTTGAACATTGTGAAAAAAGAGAAATAATTACGGCTCTAATTTGCGCACAATCTTCGCTGATTGTCTTAGTGGCACGCTATCCGTTAGCTGATTATGATTAACTCGCTGTGTTTCGTAATTCGGCTCAAACACTTCTGTTTTGGCACAACTGTCATCTTAGCGATTAACATTCAAGTTTTCAACATTTTAAACATCTGCATATCTATAAATTTTCCAAGATTATATGACAATTCATAATGGATGAGACATTCACTCTTCTAACCAACACTACCCCTAAAGTAAAGGTTCGCGGCTTGATTGCAGCACCTGTGAAGGAGATTCAACGTCTACTTCTAGCCCACTTCTTGTTAGTACGATTAACTATTATTGATGTTGATATTCTGTTGCAGAGCTACCCTAAATACGCTTTCAACTACGGAGTACACGACCCCCATACCGGAGACATCAAGAGCCAGTACGAAGAGAGGGACGGTGATGTCGTGAAGGGCGCTTACTCCCTCGTCGAACCTGACGGTTCCATCCGTGTTGTCGAATACACCGCTGACGACCACAACGGTTTCAACGCCGTCGTCAAGAAGATCGGACCATCTCACCATCCTGCCGGACCCGGACCCATCGTACACGCCGGCCCCGTTGTCCATTCTGCTCCCGCTCCAATCCTTCACGCCGCCCCAGCTCCGATCGCTCTTGAGGTAAGCAACTTGATTCTCTCTTATCCAACACCGCATTAATGATATCAGCCATCACTGAAAAAGCTGCATAAAGTCCGGATTTTGCTCGAATTGTACAGTTCACGGGATTTTGTCCAAGCTGCAGAGACGACCCCACATGAACAAGCTGCTCTAAACAAATCGAACCTATCGCACCTGTTTTTCTCCAATACTGGGAGTCAAACAACGGTCTAGTGATTCTCTATCAGCTCCTTAAATCGCCCCCAAGCTGAACCTCAAGTCTATTTCAATGTAACCAACTCATGCCCATGGAGAGCAGAGCAAGCTTTTAGACTGTCCAAAAATTTACCCCAACCAGTAAACTAGGTGTTCACACAAACCTGTTCTAACATCAACTAACTTGCTTCGGAAAACTTGATGCAGTTTTGCACATGCGCTCAATCTTCTTTCTACTTGTTCCACCATGGGAACATGAATGCTGTCTGAGTACTTTGGGGTTATTGAACCAAATAGCCTGATGTAACGTTTTTGGTGTTACAGGTTCCGTCTTACCACGGGTACTACCATCACAAGAAGTGAACAAACGAGGATCTTCAGGAAACGAGAATCTACGACTTGTGAAGGAGGAAACGGAGGTTTAGAGAAGGGTGCAACGACGCCTCTACAAGCCAAAGACACCTTGTTGCACTCTACTCGCAACGACCGACCAAAATATTTATTTTGTACTCCGAACCCCCGACCGGGCCTCGGCGGGGGGAGCTGAATAACGTACCTTTTTTTGATATGAACGATCTTTAGCGATCCTAGCTGTATTTATTATAAATAATAAAAAATGCAACTTTATACCTAAACAATTGATATTCTTCGATGACCTTTAGTCCTGAAAACCGCCGATCTAGTACATAATCTAGTATTATTTACAGTGTAACGATTTTACTCCAAAAATGTGAGATACCATTGCGGAGCATCAAGTTTGATTCGTTCACAGAAGATAACTTGTCGGATTCCAATGGCATTTTCGTGATTCTGAACCAACTTGCATCTAACATCAACTGTCATCAAAGGAAAGCGCGACAATTTCTTCCACAACGTTTCATCGTTCACTGTTTGGAATGCAATATCCTAGCAAGTCCCATACCTAAGGAATAATGGGAGTAATCAGGTAAGTGACCAATTGTCCACTATAAATGGGGAGCAGTCGGTAACTAGCACTGGCAGTCTCGTAAATTTTCCTAAATTATTACGAGTCTGCTCATATCAGTTTTGAGACCTCGACAATAGTTTATATCAAGTACCAAAAACTACCATCAGGAATTTCTGTAGATACAATAAATATCGCAACAAGGGAATGGTCGCCAATTCGAATGGAACTACGTTCACTCTTTCCTTCGTACGTAGGCCTTAGCCCGTCAACGACCTAGTGGCAAAAGTGTTGCGAAAACTACTATTGGTCGATTTTAAGCCTCAACGGATAAAGTGGTGTATCACTCCTTCATGACAACACCAACTTTCTGGACTTATCCATAGTTTACTACATGTTCAGGTTGTCATGCTCTCTAACGTAAGATCTTCTCTTTGCGGCTTTGGGTAGATCAAACTCAAAATTGTAGCTAGTCAATCAATCCTATCAATTACGCTATTTATTTTGCTCGGAAATTCCATGTTAATATCATCCCACCATATTTTATACAATGGTACTTGATGCCTACAAGACCCCTAACTCGAATCCAGCTATTCATATCGTTACCACCACGCCAAAAGTGCCAATCTGCGTTTTTTGGTAATTTACGTTCTCCTGCACTATTACTGAATCTAGTGAAACGAATTACGTGCAATTATGACACGTGAAACGAATTACGTGCTTCCAATAGGAATTAAGTGTCGGCTCAGGAATAGTGTATACAAATCGGGGTACCCTAAAGTGCACTAAAACGAAAATTACCAAAAAACAGATTGGCGCTTTTCGAGTGGTAGTGACGATATGCCATTAAAAAAATTACCATTTTACTATGACAAAGAATTCGGTTATGACTTCCTTGGAAGAGACTTTCTATGTACAAAATGTGTGTTCGACTAGACCCCAGCCCAATGCTCGAATTCAGCAATTTTCATCTTGGTATAATGGGGTCAATTAATACCATCAAAACATTGTTTTTAATTAGTTTTCTTTCAATTTTTTATTACTAAATAATATTGTACAGCAATCATATTTCATCAACTTACATTTAAAACATTGGTACACTCAGGGATAATAAAAGAAACCTTCTTCTGCCAGATGAAATTTGGAAATGTGAAACAATTGATTCGTTAATCCGGTCGATTTTTGACACTACTACAAATCTCAAAAAATACACAATAAGGTTAATATTCATTTGAACATGAATAGATGCGAATTGTGAACTAAAATCAAACATGTAAATATATGGTTACATGTCAGATAGATTAATTTCAAGCAGGTTTTGTAATACGGAAAAAAATGCAATGCAACATCCATATCCACACTGATCGATTTTTTTCAAACCACCAGATTTTCCGTTGAAACGATACAACGTAATCAATACTCACATTTTTCTGAAAGTAATCATCATACACCTAATATATATAAATAAAAAAAGAAACAATCAAGTCAAACTATAATAATTAATTTTTTTTCACCTTTCCCATAAAACAGTGGTAGGTAAATTACTTCTTTAATTCAATTTGGTGATTTTACAATTACCGGCTTTTGGTATTAAAATTGTTAGGAAAAAATTACATGATAAATGGAAATTTCACGGTTCATTGATGCAGTGGGAATCAATCTTGGTTCCGAAAAAACTGCCTCACGGGAATATAAATTGAATTCTAATTCTGAGCTGTAAACCACCCACCGGCCGGTTGAGTAACTCAAGTCCGTTACAATAAATGCCCGTATTGAGTAGCGAGTTACAGTTCGTTAAGTTGAAATATTCCAGAATATTCATGAAATCTGATGAATGGGGAACGACTGGATGAGTTCAATCGTCTTTGTTGTCCGGAGACTGGTCGCCGTTTTGCTCGATGGAGCGGCTTCTTGATTTGGACTTCCCTTTGCTGCCGGATCTGTCCCTGAAAGAAAGTGGAGGATTTAAGTTAAGACTCGAGTAGAGTGTGCGAGGAGTGTAGTATTGTACAGCATTTATCTGTTCTGTGTGCAATCTGAAACGGAGACAATGGTGTTTATAGAGATACGCTGCAAATTTATTTACATCTTCTTCTGTATGGTTCACCCACCGTGTTCTGTATGTAATGACCTTGTGGGAGGTCATGGCAATAATGTTCGCTCTTGTTCAACTACATTTTTCAAATTCCAATTACAGTGTTATTCAAGTCCTAAATCCAAAGGAATTCAGTTCTACAACTAATTTGCAACAAAAAGTGTCTTTTCATACACTCTAAATGCCACTTTTTCCACTTTCAAGATTTTTTTTCGTGGTTTCAACCTCAAGTCATTAAATGGGCAACCTTCCTTAATCATCAAATAAATTCAAATGTAACTATACCGTTGAAAAGAACGTTAATTGTCTATCTCCCTGCTGCACAATAAAAAATGTTCGAGCGGGTTTAATGCGTAAAAAACGAGAGTAAAGTGCAAATTTTGAGATTTTCCGAAAATTTGACGTTTTGTCTCCTTTTTAGAAATTTTACATTCGGTGGGTGGTCTATGGGAAAAACGTGCTGGATATCTCGCCTTTCCAACGGTTTACTCAAAATAAATTAACAACCGAGTTTGAGGGAAAAAAAGTTTTAATGCAAAAAAAAAAAAAAAAACTCTCATTCAAAATATAAATTTTCTCAAATAAAAAACAGGATCAAATTTGGAATTTAAGGGCCAAAAATGGCATTATTTAGCAATTTATATGACAAACACCATGGTAAAAACACAAACGGTGGGTACAGCTTTCGTACAAGTACGCAACCACGAGGGACATTTTATGTCTTTGCGCCCCCTCCCATCAGAAACTTATATGAAGTGTTGACAATAAAAAATGATTGAGAATGATCACCTGTGTGTAAACAATTATTTAAACAATCACGCTCATACCGCAGCTTGTCGGCCACGCACTCCGCAGTGGTTAGGTAAATCGAGAGCTATCCAACGAGTGGTGAACGATTTTTGTACGATGATAACTGGCGAAGATAAAGTTCCGTAGCAACGAATCGGTTGTAAGCGAAAATCATCAGAAACCCGCGTTACATTTCTCCGTTGCATGTCCCGCGTTACATTCGAGTTTATGTAGCAAAGTAAAGACATAAAATGTCAAAATTCTGCAAAGCAATTACTAAAAGATAGACAAAACGACAAATTTTGTCTCAAAATTTGTAATTTAGTGAATGGGTTTTGTACGCATTAAACCCGCTCAAAAAATGTTGATTGTGCATCAGGGAAATGGACAATTCAACGCTCTTTCCAACCGTATAATTACAGTTGAAACCATGAAAAAAGTCGCATAAGTGGAAAAAGTGGCATTTAGCCTGGGGACTTTGCCGCAAATTAGTTGTAGAATTGATCCCTGAAGTCCTTCGAGTTTAAGGCACATAGTATACAGCAAGTAGAAGGATTTATTGAAGCCACGTAAAATACGCCATCAATCCGAGACGAAATCAGATCACTATTGGGTCGTCTAGTTGCCTTTGTATACTGGGATACTTCATATTGGAGTCCGACTGGTGGCCAGTTATCGTAAGGGCTGATTGTATCCAAATGAACAATACGCTAAACCAGTCCGACGTCACACGGGTTGCAGGTTGGTCGTATTACGATTGAAATCAAATTGATTAAGAAACACGTATCAACCAAATTGATCAAGAAACAACACCACTTATCAACCAATCATTGTGGCCAAAATGGTTGATACACGGTGTTGCTTCTTAGGCGACGCAATAATCAGACGATTTTAATTGCGTTTGTGTGAAATGAATAATGTCCTAATCAATTACGCTCAAATCTGTTTCTGAACAACCATCACCACAACTATCCATACACTAATCACGCATCAAAGTAAATCAACAATCAACGAAATGAACGAGTAGAATGTAAGGTATTTTTTTATAATATCAAGACCAATAAATAGTTCAATCACATTGCAAGTGTGGTGAGTGTGCCAGAACCGTGGGTTGCGGATACTGAGATAGGCATGGTATTGTATTGACAAAATTTGACTATTTAATAGCCTTTCAGATGCGAACGTATTCTTCAGATTTGGTACTCATATTACTGATGGCTTACAGACTATGGAAACCCACCATGCGATTGAAAGGTACATATGTTAGTAGTATGAAAGCGAGAGGAGAAACATAATGGGTTAGCAGTATCCACCTCCCAACACAATATTTTCTTGGTTATTCCCAGGACAGACCGGCGAAATTGTTAAGGTATCATGATTAATTTAGATCTCGAGTATCGACGCGAAAAACAATGTTAAAATGAGATATTGTAAATGAAGTGCGATATCAAGTGTGCACGAGTGTAGAACGAATTGAAGAACGCCACAAAACATCAAAACGTGACCACCCAGACAAGACATTCCCGAATTTAGAGCACTTTGTCAACTTACGTGTCATTTCCGTTCCTATCGTTCGACATAGATCTTGAACGGGATTTGTTAGCAGACTTAGAGTGTGACCTAAGCAAGTAATAGTTTGATAAGACAGCGTATCAACTCTACTCCGCAAACTACAGTATGATTAAACTGTGTAGCTACTGAAATGGTCTCTAATCACCAGTCATCAGGATAATCTAGTGAGAAGTCAATCTATCATGTAGTCGAGAATACTTACAAGGAGCGGTCTCTCTTGTCCACTGAGCGCGATCGTGATTTGGACAACTTCTTGCTGGCAGATTTGGAGCGAGACCTGGACTTCGACTTGCGGTCATTGGACCTGAAAATATGAAACAGTACGAGAATGAGATGGAGGAACAGGTTCAGTAATCGGAAGAATCAATGGGAAGAAGAGGGAACATAAAAATTCCGAAGTTAATGGAACTTTAACAGGATGTTCGTTGATGGTGCGGGATGACCCGGATCCAACTTGAAGAGGGCCGAAAACCTGAATCAATACGTTGATTTCCAAAAGTTGAAGAGCATTAAATTTGCTACAAATTTGTATGTATGAGGTGTTCCATGTCAAAGGGGACTATATCCGTTTTTTTCTGAACATGAGTTAGAGGTACATTCTTGTTCAGTATCCCTTTCAGTCTCCCTCAATAGTATATTCTCCCTCAAGAGTTCTTTCTCCCTCAACAGTATACAATGCCCAGAAAGAACCAAATGGGCTCAAAACGATGCTCAAAGTTGAATGACGCTTTAAAGAAGCCTATATCCACGAACCGGGACGTTACAGTGCGACTTATAACCGGGCTACTAATGATGGTTGTGGATAAGTTTATTTTTTTATACAAATTGCTCCTTCCAGTTATGATCAATCCTTCAGAGCATGAGGAGGTTTTTCAGTCCTTATGAACTGAGTTCAAGCTGGGAAATTATGTGAAAGTGTTCGACAGGAAAAACCTGGCAGACCAACATTTTAAGAAGCCCAGAAATTGGGACTTGAAATTCAACGCTGCCAAATGTTCCGTTTTCAGTAAATCGCGACAGAATATTCGGTTTAGGGGTGAACCATGTTACAACTCTGATGTTTTTGCTGCAGAGCATACAATCAAAAAGTGCGTGAACCTTTCATTGCTCGAAAAACCAGCAGAGATTTCAAGTGGTTTCCATATTAAAGCAGCAAAAATGAAGGATGTGAAAAAGCTGCTGGACAAGCACTTTGGTAGTGAATTGCAACAACTTGGGCAACAACAAGTTTTTTGTAAATACTTAAAAATTTAGAAAACTGGATATAGAAAAATCTTTTGACGTGGAACGACGCTTCATATATTAAAATGTTTCCTAAACCTAACATTATTCGAGATAAAGCTAATCAATGTTTTCAAGGGAATTTTCTCAAAATGGCGAAATAACAGATATTTAGGTCAAGGGAATTTTCTCAAAATTCTCAGAATTCGTCAAGGGAATTTTCTCAAAATGGCAAAATAACAGATATTTAGGTTTTTGGCGAAATGCGAAAACTCACTCGCTAGTAGCAAACTAGTATTATAAAACTTGTAATTTCCTTGTTTCCGAAAAGAAGAAACGCCCCGAAATTCTAACTTAATAGTTCATGAAATGAAAGCATTTGGGTAGTCCAAACCGGTATAGTGAGAACAAAAGAGAGATTGGGAAAATGGACATTGAGTTGGGGGAAGACTGTCTCATTAACTTTGTTAATTTTTCATATTCAGGACATACTTTGAACGAGACTTGGATCGGGATCCTGACTTTGCTCGTGACTTGGATCTGCTGCTGCGACCACTCCTGCTGCGGGAGCTACGACGGCTGCGGGACCTATGTAGGGGAAAAAAGGATCGAATCAGTACTACCGTCTAGGAGGCAACGCCAGATACGTGGGTATCAAGTATAATAGTTTTAAAAGGAAATATAAAAGTACTCCGTACCTGGAACGCCTCCTGGAGCGAGAACGGGATCTGGAGCTGGATGAGCGGGAGCGGCGCGATCGTCTCCTGTCCTCGACGAGTCGGATCCTCCTGCCGTTGAGCTCGGTGTCATCGAGCTTCTCGAGGGCGTTCTTCATGTCGGAACTTGAGGCGAACTCAACAACTCTGAAAATCGTTAAATTACCCTGTTAAGGCCAACACTCTCTAACTGCGGCATAACGGAGGGAAATGCCACTAGATGGCGTCAGCACCTTGATTATTGTTTGAAAGGGCTTATCAGCCCAGCTAGAGTGGTCCAAGATTGGATACAGGCCAGTTACCGTTCACCACGTTCCGTTCTGTTCATTCTGCACAGCTACGGCATCAATTCCCAACGGACTTACAACTCATAAACTTCTTAAGTAATCAATAATAAGAATTAAAACCTTGGCAACGCCTATTTAGTTTGGAAGCAGGTCACATCATACACACATCTGGGTGTGCCATTCTCCAGTTCTGCTGTACTCTCATGCAGCCATTTTATAAGTCGGGCTAATTTGGCTTCAGCAGTGGTTGTGGGCATCTTGGTCAGCCCGAGCAATAATATTTGAGGCAATGGGAGATCTGTCCTGTTGTATGGCTCCTCTGTGTGCTCGCACCTAAAACTGTGGTGCATGCGGAGACAGGCGTGCTCTAAATCAGTACCCTCGTGTTCAGGGACGCCATGAAATGACTGAAATGTCATAATTAGGCCTCCTGACCGACTGCTTGTTCTGTGTCTGAGGCGCATCTTCAACTTTTCTAGTTGCCGTCATGCGATCCCAGGTATAACTGGTTTAATCAGCTTGAGGATGCCCTGGAGTCTTTAGGAATGAGCCTGCCTGCTGATGCCGGGTCTCGCACAATACATGGCCTTTTGACTTCCCTGCCTTTCATCTCTCGTAATATCGACCTGCAGCTGGCAACAAACTCGAGGGCCTGCCCTGACTACGGACCAACAGTCCGCCAGTAGTGGTAGGAATCATCACTGCAGCCCCTGAGGTATCTAACTCAGGATTGGACAATGTTCATCCTCCGCTCAAACTCAGCTTCGGTTTTTGACAAGTACGCTCCAAGGATCCTATTTGCGGACGTCAAGATTGAGCAACACAGCTCTGCATTTTATTGTGCAATGTCCTATGCTGTCTAACCCCCGACTGAAGTTTCTGCTGCCCGTTCTCGCGATGCCTCTTTCGTTTGAACAATTGTACAAGCGAATACTCACGTCGGGAGTGACCGAAATATGGACAACAGCTTGTTTTATTATTTACGGAAAGCAAGCGAAGAGAGGCTGCTTATTGTAAGTTCCTAATAGGGGGTTTCATTTTAATGGTAAAGACGCCATAAGGTTTACCATCGATTGTATAATTTGCATAAGGATGTAATCCGAAAGGCAACAAATAATCATCTATCTATCTAATAACAAGAATGATAGAACCTATACACCAGTGTGCTTTCAATCTTAGAGATTGTGATTAGTTAAGGGTTGGAGTCAGTTTTCCTTCTGCCAAGTCCCAATCAGAGCTCTAACGCCAGACATAATTTCGATTTTAGTGACTGTAACAACAAAAACTGCGTTACGACAGTAATAAATAATCATCAACACTCACCCCTCGTTCCGCCTGTCTTTGTGGGCATCGGCATAAGTGACTTCACCTGCTTGACGCATGTAATCCTTCAAGTCCTGCCAGAAAAAAATGAACGATACCGCTCAAGTTTACGACAACCAAAAAACCAAAGAAACGTTGCAATCAATAAAATATGAGTATGTGTGTTTGGGAAGAGGAGTCAATCAAAACATGTGGGGTGAAGAATGAAACGTAACATTTTAATGGTCAATCCTCAAAAACATAAGATTGCCGATTATCTTCGATATTTCACAATGCAATAATCAACTTATAAGATGCATGAACGATAGTTACAACTCAGGTCCCCACTTTTAACACACAGTGGGGCTCGATAAATCCTCAATTTGACAAAACAAAAAATGATACTACTCAATGAGAAACTTGAAATTAATTCTCCCTATTGTTACTCACGTCTTCAGAATGCCTTTAATAGAGAAAAACTGGAAAAAATGCGAGGAATAACAAAATTATACCAGTTTCCACGGAGTTTTATCCATATGGAACAATTGCAAGTTTTTACATAACTACTAAATAGATCGTGTATGACTATGAACCAAAATGCTAACTATATAGGTACAATAGAAATGTCTCATGTTATTCCCACATCTTGACATTTTCGCAGCTGCATGAGCTGATCTTGGAACAGGTACAGAAGGGTACATTTCAATGGTCAAAAGAAAGAATGCGACTCCAAGTGTAACAACAGAGAAATAATGGAGTTAAGACAATTGAATGTTTACAATAATTTGATATTACATCCAACGTACTTATTGGGATGGTCTATGTGTGGGTGACCAGGGAAACATTGACGAGGCGCTGGTAGCTGATATTAGCGAATTTTCGAAGAAAGGGAAGCTATTATTGTTCTCGGTCCAAAATTTAAAACTCGAACTTCCGAAAAAATTGTATACAAAAAAATCCGTTCCAAACCATCCTGAATTTACTGCCAAGACACCAAAAAATCATATGATTTTTATGTCATTCCAGACGATAACTCTCAATAGAATTGAAATAGAAAGTTCAACTTCGCACAAAAAATCCTGTCAAAGGGCAGAATCGCGACACTCTAAGGGGGGTTTTTTATTAGCCATAAAGTCCAAAAATGAAACAGTCTGACAAGTGACACCTCATTTTAACAGTTTTTGTGCACACTGAACACGTTGATGAAGTCAAACTGCGATATGTTATTCCGTTCTCAAACTGGAGCACTTTGAAGATGAAGAAACGTGGATGTTACTTGAGATGTTCTTCACGGTTCATCTGCTCTAATCTGATAACAGAATGATATATCGCCTTCGTGTTTAGCGTCGAAAAATCTATAAACTGACGCTCTTTACATTATGGGAAGTAGGTGTAGTAATTACGGAACATTCAGTGAGTATGAACGCGTTCATTAATTTTAATCAAGTTTCAAATTATTGTTGAATCTGTCACCCACACACAACTCAACTTGGACATACTAGATCCTATGGAGTGGGGAAGATAACGAAGGTTTAACCCGATATAGAAGACGTCATGTGCCAACGCGAGCGACGATTATATTCAGTACATGACTGACATTCTCAAATCGTATGGCGATAGCCGGCCTCTGAATAGCTTTCGCAGGGAAATCGTCGTGCTGTTGATATAATGCGATGGAGATATTGTTAAGAGCGATTGGCCTTGTTTGGTCAGTTCGAATTTTTCGTTTTACATCATTAGTCATCACAGCCGAGTCCAACCAGCGCCGTTGACCTTTCCACAACCCTTCCTGGTTAAAGGCGAAAACCACTCATCTACGAAGACACTTCCGCAAGCATCGAAAAAGACCGAACATTCAAGGACCCAATGCAGAGGAGTAGAGGATGGCAAACCTGCGACGCTCTATTCTAGAGCCAAGCGATAACGCTTCCCAATTGGTACTTTTTCTCCACAAAGTTCATCTCAGCCGAAATCAGATGCGCTCTATTCTAGAGCCAAGCAATCTTACTATGAATTCGATACTTCTCTCCACAAAGTTATTGCGAGGGTGATCAGCGAAGCTCTATTGTAGAGCTAAGCAATAATGCTTCGTATTCGACAATTTTCTGCACCAACTTATCGTCTTATAAACGGCACTGTTATCAGGCCCCTCGTCATTGAGGCGTTAGGAAGGAGTACGGAGGCTTTGAAGATCATCATTTTCAGGATTACGACAACGCATTAACTATTGGAAGATCTCAAATGAAGAACCCAAAGGGTGGTCGTCTCAATTAAGGTTCCATTGCTGCCGAACCATTGCTGACTTGCACAGCCACAACAAAATCAACGGTGACATGGATTTATGGAAGGGCACCAAACGAGTACGATAGTATGGACTGCGTATTAGGTAAAAATATTCCTTACAGCTACCTACACCTATATTATTACAATCCACTCTACTCAGATTCACTGGTGTGAATCAAAGAATCCTTGATTTCCACGGAGGATGTTAATTCTACCAATATAACAATTTACATTCAAATACTACAGATAACAAGTTATATAAATACATGTCAATAACAGCGTAGAACTAAAGAACGGGGAATAACATGAATAAAAAAAGGCTAAATCTT
This sequence comes from Stenodema calcarata, assembly GCA_963920205.1. NCBI lineage: Eukaryota > Metazoa > Arthropoda > Insecta > Hemiptera > Miridae > Stenodema > Stenodema calcarata. Next base: position 15,619,787 of record OY986054.1, read on the forward strand.
ATACTCCAAAAATGCCACCAAAAAATGTTTTGAGTTCAGGATTACACATTTCATGAATCAATATTTAGTAAAAGTCACGAAATTAAAGGGAAAAGATTTATTGGTCTCTGTTGAAGGGCTGAGGGAGCAGTTAATTAGGATCAAAGGCAATATTTTTCTCACGTGGAAACCTTGTTTAGTAGATTTGAAATTTCAGGTCCATAGTTTTCAAAAATGAAATATCAGAATCAATCGAGACATCGCTCCCTGTCTCCCCTTTAAAATTTGATGGTTTACTTTTCGTGGTACGTAGAATCCACAAGCCGTACTTATTTAAAAAGAAATCTGTCAAGGTGTAACAAGATCGTAACTGTACAGAGATCATCGAATTATTGTTTTATTCGATGGGTACGGTAAGCTTTGAATCTAAAACCCATATTTCAACCCAGGCTTTGTTTCAAGCTTATTAAGAACCTCTTTTCGACTAATTATATACTACTATGTCAGCGCTCCAAGCTTTTGCAGCTGTCCGGAGTAATCTTGGGAACAAAAACATTTCAAAAGCTCGCTTCTTTCTTGTGAATTGTCACTATAACTGGAACGAGCTTTGACCTGACAATTGGTCCCTAAGAGGTTATTAAGGGCGCTAAAAACGAATTTGGGGCCAAACATGCGAATTGCGCACACCCTATTATTCCGGCTACAGTTTTCTGGGTTATCATTATTCAATTATTATTGGTATTTAGTTTTTCTTTTTTTTTTAAAGAAACCCTTGTTGACAGATGCGGAAAGTTGTGAAAGAATTCGCAGCTTTTAAACTAGTCGAATTAAGAATAGTTGAGGAGTTGATCGTAATTGTGGCATCACCATGTCTTACTACCAATATTATTGTGCAATCCTGGTTCAAAATGCAATAACATACAATCAAAGTAAAGTTCGTAAAACTAATAATGGTAACAGAACGCAAAAAATCCTAGTAAAATAAAAATCAAAGGTCAGCGAACAAAAAGAGGAGAAAAAATAGGAAAATAATAGTGAAGAAATGAGGTAGGATAGAATTAACGTTAATGTTACTTTAGTACATTTATGACGGGACAGAGAATAATGAATTACCTTCCATTCGTCTTTTGGTACACCTCATCATTGGGGGCAACCACCATATTTGGCCACATCATCGGAGGAAGGGGGTTCCGTTTGATTGAGGGGAGGGTGGTGGAAATGACGTCATCGGATCCTAAGGCGGCTACCGAGAGCGACTTAGAGTGCGAGACATAGAACATCCCTTCTGATCGGGGTAACAGAGTCACAAAGGCCAGAAATACGTCATCCAACACCCACTTTGGTTGGTTGCCCGACAGAACTTCTTTGAAGAAGGAAAACAAACATGTAAATTGATATTTAATACGTTCATTAAATTTTTGTGAGGTCTACATGAAAAAATCGCTGGGTTTCTTTCAAGCTCTTGAAAATAAATCAAGGTGAAATGGCAATGTTGAATTTAAAATATTATTGAGCATATTCGGTCAAAATCACTGCCCAGAAGTCGGGACAAGGGTCGTTTTTCCAGGGTGTTCGGTTCCACGATGAGCTCCCAGTAGTCGGATAACATGATTCCTCGCTAAGATGGTCCGCGCTATTCAAGGCAGTTCTTGCCTCTGATCTCTGCTCTATGGCTTCTCACGGTTGTACCATTTTCTATGGCAAATTCAATTGTTGATGCCTGTGGTCTCAGCATTGGGCTCCTCCAGTATTGTGGTAGCGGGCCTTCGTAAATGCAAATTTCAATCTCAGATGATTTCCGTACTCCTCCAAGGAACATCAGGCATCCCTGGGCTGGGTGTCTTCCCAATCAACGTCAGCCATCCGTCCGTACCGGCTCCAGACCTCCTCATGTCCTAGATACTACTGCCATCCCCAGCACGGACCCCGCGAAACCCAAGTCCCAGACTCCGAGCGTGAATTTGACCATTGCTTCACTTGATCATGTTCAATTTTCAACTTCAAACTTTCAGCTTAATCATTATAACGATCAAAATAAATTCGGATTCATCTGAACGGACATTAAATTGAAAAATCATATAATTCCTTACCTGCCAGCTCACACGGCTTGAGAGATTTTCAACAATCAGACGGTAATCTGTTCTGGTTGGAGGGCCATATCTATCGACAAGGCAGAAAACATTGTTTAATTAAAAAGAAGTGAATCTTTTCATCGAGTACAAATACTCTCAATGTGATTGTCAGAAAACATCATGAGGGACTCCAGACCAATTAATAGCAGCTTGAAGCAGAAAAACGCATCAATCACCAGAAAATCTGCACTCTTTTTAGCTGTAAGACCAATTCCAAAAGCCGAAGTGCCACGATGTGTTCAGGCATCACCCAAATCTCAAGAGACAACTATGTAAATATAAACTAAAACGAGTGCCAAATAATTTTTCGTGTTCATTTTTTTCACGCTGGCTACATACATTCACGTAGCTAACTGCAAGGTTTTTAAAAAAGGAATTTGGTGCAAAATGAGAATCGACGAAAACAAAAAAACTTTAAAGCAGTTGAAACAACAAAAAGAGAGAAAGAAATGTCAAAAGGTCGTGTATCTCACCTGTCATTGCGATAATCAGGCTCCCTGAAACAAAAATGGTTTTATCGAATAAATTTTCATTTCTTTTCCAGTCGAAGTTGGCCAAAATTGGTCATTAGTACAGAAGAGTGGTATAAACGTCCATTCTTTTCACCACAGAGAAAACGCAGTTATGCAGAAAGTGTTTTGCTCATAACGGTTTAGGTCGCCTCTAGATTCTGATGGTATGAAAAGTGGTCACCGAAGCAGATGATCAACCAAGATATAGAGGATCACCACTAGTATCGTGACTGGTACCGGAACTTCTTGAAACCTCCCCCGTCCGTTAAGGAACCAGAGATAATTCCGGCTTCCGACGTAATCCGCCTCAAGCCTTTGAAGAGTAATCTCGACAGCCCACGTATTACAACCCACAATTATAAAGTGCTGAAAATAGTCGTCATTTTGAAACCAATAAATTCGGATGAGTACGGAAATGAAGTACCGTTTCTACTTCAAAACGTCGATACTCCCAAATAATAATGAAATAATGGTACAATTAGCCAATTATCTAACAACTATCCACTATCTGCATAACATTGCATCCCACCGAATAGAACAGACTGGTTCCACCACAAAAACTATGTGTAAAACACATATTTGAAAAAATTTCAAAATGTTCAAAAACAAATCAAAAGAGGAGTCCAATCCTTTTGCCTAAACATGAGTGTGGGGCATCCAATCATTTGGCACTCAACCAAGATATCAGAATGACATGATAATGATACAGTGAATTCTACCCAAGTTGTTAGCAGTCGAATTAGTCCCCCCCCCCCTCCCCCCCAAAGGACTAATGAATAGAACCGACCCCGAGAATGCTTTCAACAATATCATTTCGAGGGTGAAATGGCAACATGACATAACTTTTTTTGCCAAATTGAGGTGGTTGTATTTTATACCGAGAATCTCTCGCCGGATCGATTGGCGACATTACTTTTTGCGAGTGGTAAACACTGCTTATCTCAAACGTGATATCAACATGTCACATCTCAGCTGATCCATAATAATATTTCCTATATTATAGTAAATTGCAACTCGCTGCAGCGTCTCGCAAAAACGTAAGTATTCATCATACTTTTTAGAGTTTTGGACTTTTTTAGTTGACTAATAGTAAACTTCAGATGTTTATCTTGCGAAAATTAAGATAAAGACAGTGAATAAGCAGAGAGAAAAGTTGAATTGAGATAGGTAATGTTGGGTAAAAATTTTGTAGGTGAATGAATTGAGATTTTAAATCTGAATTATAAGTACCAACTCTTTTCATGTACGTACGGTAAATTGTATTTTATTTTCAGATTGATGTTGGAGGGGTATGATATTATAAACATAGGCATACCTTGTCAACCAAGATTTCAAGCCAATTGGCCTAAAACGAATCTAAGCCAAAAATCGGACGTTATGTAATTTTAGTCTTTAGTAACATTTATTTAGTCATTACAGCAATCAAAGTGCCTCCAATCACATTTATAAGGTGAGAAATCAGTTTTTTGTGCCTTCTGTAAAATCAGGGGAAATGAGTTAAGGTGATGTTGCCACTTCCCCGCAATTTGTCATTTGACACCCTTACTCAAGAATTTTTGAGGATATCAACTCCACCTGGGTCATTCTCCGAATACATACAAATTCACGTTCCAATGAGATCATACCAGTATCTGTGGGAAATTTGCACTAATTCATTTGCATCCAGTGGTTAATAGATAACTTCAGGTTGCTGTGCAAGGATTTTAATACCAGCATCAATTTGTTCATAGGCCTAAATTTAAAATGACACATTTGACTTAAAATGTCAATATCTTCCTCCCCCCTCGCCTGTCCCACAACTCAAGTTGCTGACTTTGTTCGCAGAAAAGTTATCTTTTTTTCCATTTATTACCTAATTATTTTCGATACCCCCTGGTAGGTCTTAATTATTGGTTTAGGTTGCACTATTAGTTGTACAGGTAAACAGTTATCATCCATAATCTATACTTCCATAGGTGCGACCTATCCCCCTCACTTTTGACGCCAACGCTTCGGAAATCTTTATTTCATTGACATTTTACAATTAAATTGATATTTTACATAACTTCTAGCTCCAGGTTCCTTGTTAATGTGTTGTCATGAGGTCAAACGGTGAATGTCATTTCACCTTGTGCAGTAATATTCCCTATCCCTAATAGGCGAGTGTTATTTATTCAAGTTATATGTTAATTTGTGTGGATAAGAGACTAACGTTGTTGATAAGAGACTAACAAGCAAAGGTTCAATTTAATGTAACCCCCAAAACTTATTTCCGTCACTTCTCAAAGAGTGAGGGAGATAGAATATAAGACATCAATTATATCTTAATCATAATATGATAATAATAAACCACATTATGCTTCATTTAGATATTAATCTATGAAGGTTTTTTCTACACCATTAGCAGCCTACCTTGGAGCAATTAATGGTCAAAAATCGTGGTAAATCAGAACCATGTAATTTGTATGAACTAGGAGAATGACCCACCTAGGAGAATGATCCGTTCGTACACGCACAAAAGGTTTACCTACGTAAATCTACGTCAAAAATGGGGTGAAATGCCAGCAACCGCATATTTTTATCTCAATTCGTTCTCGAATTTCTCAAATAATCTCAAATTTCTCCACTTTACTCCATTCAATTTAAATTTTTGACCACATTTTCGAAATCAGTATTAAATTGGCTATGATATAGCCCTCCTTCTATCCCTTCTAAGTGCCTAACTTTTGTTTCATTCAAACTTGAAAAAAAAAGTTGGGCACTTAGAAGGGATAGAAGGAGGGTAGAAAAAATGGTTTCAATGCAAAAAGTAACGTTGTTGTTCAAACAGGTGGCTACACGAATTTGTAATGCGCTTATTTTGGACCTTGGCCTTATTTACCGTTCAGGGTCACTACTCCCTCTGGCAACAAGAGAACTATAAATAGCCAAACTTTTTTTGAATTTAAACTTTTTGATTGAAGGCACTAGACAATCTCAAATTTGAAGAAATGTAAGATGTATTCATGAGATTTGCCAGTTTCCAGTATTTTTTCTTTACGGTTCATATGCTCTAATCTGATATGGATTCGTGGTGATCGTGCACTTGCTAGAAAGTAGGAAGTTTCCCCTCACAAAATTTTTTATGTTGGGCAGGGCCCCCTGGTAGAAGACGAAAGTCAGTTAACCAGGGGGACCGCATAGCCTTTAAAACATCTTCCACATGTTTTCTGAGTTTATTTGTTCATATTCTTCAAGCTCTACACCCATTCCAATCATAATATGCCTGGAACATAACATTCCAACCATGATATTATAGTCAGGTTAATCACGTTGAAAAGTCATTAGAAGTTTCAAAAAACGAGGAGCGGTATGGAGTGCCGCACGGGGTAAGATTTTGGGAAATGGGGGCAGGGTATAAGGATTAAAAGAAAGAAAAACACGGTTTTTCTAGGAAAACCTTTAAAAAAATCATATCTCGAGAACGGATTGAGATAAAAACAATATTATGCGGTTAGCGGCATTTCATTCCATTTTTGATGTAGTTATACCCAAAACGTTTGCATCTACGATTTATGATCATCCTGTATAATATGAGATAATTATGGAGTGGAACACTTAGGAAGGTGTTAATGGATGAGGTCGGTCACACTCAATGTCAACACCCCAAGGCACTTGTGTTAGAATACACGATAATGCCAATAAGAAAACACAAAGCACAATATTATTTAGTTAAAATGTATAGAAAAAAGGAAAGGACTCGTGCAAAATATCTACATTATAAAGAGAAGCGAAGTACCTGTTGCGAGGACGCCTGTTGCGAGGAGGCGGAGGCGGTTGGTGGACGCGTCCCCTCCACACATCGCTACCTCGAGGCGTCCCTCTAGCCCTCTCAACAGACACACTGCAACAGACAACACAACTCTTTGTAATGAAGACACCTTGGTAGGAGACCGAACCCTCACTTACTTGTAGAAACCTCCTCCGCGTCTGGGCCTCGGCCCGCCGCCACCGCCTCCGTAGCGGTCACCTCCGCCGTAGCGGTCGCTTCCACCTCCGCCGCCGCCACCACCGCCGCCGCCGCCGCGGCGGGCGTTACCTCTGGCGTGCTCAACAATTATCCTACAAGAAACTCAGAGTCAATACATGTTTTTTTTTTTTGGAATGATAAAACGTTTAACTACACTAGTCCAGTCGATTCAGACCAAAAATGAAAAAAATTGAGGAACTAACAATACTAGTTCCAATTTTTTCAGGAATGAGTAGAGGGGGGTCCCCTGAACAAGAAAAAATAAGGTTCCTCCTCCAAATCCCGGTGCCGCGGGGTTGGAGATTTGAAGGTCCCATTTTTCAATTTTTGGCTCAAAAACTCGATAATGGTGCGTTGCAGTGAAAAAGTTCTGCAGTACAGAATGAAAGCTTATCAAATTCGCTATACGTTTGGTTATATACATTTTCATGAAAACCGGACCGTTTTCGTGCTACCGGCTCCGGAAAATCACTCACGTTTTCGAATATTTTTGTTTTTTAGATCCTCACTCGTCCATTTTAGGGGACAAGAACAAACGTCAAGATCAAACTTGTACAGCATATCACTACAAGAAAATGTTAATGTATATTACACGTCGCAACTTACAGCTCTTCTAAGATTTCAATGAAAATCTTGATTTCCCCTATTGAAATAAATGGTGGTTTTGAACCATTTGATGACTCTTTTTTCCACATATGTTCACATATCTGGTGTATACAAATATATAATACAAGGTATAATACCTTATAAATATTATCTAATTTTATATAAAGAGTACACTTGTAAACTGTTTAAGTGGTTAATAAAATCACCAAAGCCTCACCACTTAAACAGTTTACAAGTATATTCTTTAGGTACATAATTATATAATATATAAGGTCTTATACATTTGTACAAACCAGATATATGAACATATATAGAGAAATGGAGCCATCAAATGTTTCAACACCACTATTCATTTTAATAGGGGAAATCAAGATTTTCATTGAAATCTTAAAAAAGCTGTAAGTTGTAAGGTATTTAAGGCTGTAAAAGTTTTATATGGATTATTTTCCCCTAAAATGAACGAGTGAGGATCTAGAAGACAAAAATACTCGAAAAACACGAGTGACAAACTATTGTTTTTTTTAATTGCCACTTCACTGGAGCCGGTAGCACGAAAACGGTCCAGTTTTTCATGAAAATGCACATAACCAAACTTATAGCTTTAATTTAATAAGCTTTTAATAAGTACTGAAGAACTTTTCCACTGCAACCCACTGTTTTCGAGTTATAAGCGAAAAACTGAAGAATGGAACTTTTAATCTTCCCCCACCGCCGCACCGGGATTTAGAGGGACTTAATTTTTTCTTGTTCAGGGGACCCCCTCGACACATTCCTGAAAAACTCTGAACTAGTACTTTTAGTTTCTCTATTTTTCCTATTTTGACTGGACTACACTCCCATCCTCAAGTTGCATTCATGAAGTAAACGAGTTTTGTGTAGACCGAGAGGTTTTGCGCCAATAACTTTTCATAAAAGTCACAATCATCAGTTCCACGTGTGAAGGGAACCCCCTTTTGCCTAATAGAGGACAGCGTTCTCACATAGACAGAACCAGACCACTAATTGTCTTCACTCCCCAGACCCTGCAAACGGATACTAGTCATCTGTGTTACTACGCTTAACCGCTGGGCCTCAATCACACGCCCGCATGAAGCCCACAATTCTCCTTCCAGTCGGCCAAACTATCATGCACAAGTTTGGTTCCGGAAAGCATCAATACATCAGCATTTTATTGTCGCTGCTGAACCACCAAGGGGGCGTATAATTATAACTTTGGTTCTCCATCTCTAAATGGAAGGTCGTTATTCACCAAGCTCCCCACAATTTAGAGAGGTCGTTCTTTTCGTCCTCAACTCGTCACAACACACTGTATACTCAACATTCAGAAAAACATCACTCACTCGCTACTGGCAATTTCCAAGTCTACTGCACATTACCAACATTCGATCACAGCACGACACTACATCGCGAACGTGATCATGCCAGAATGTCCGCAAGGCCTAGTAACTAGAACTGTTCTCCTACATGTACTTCTCCATTAATCCTACTTAGAGAAAATCTTTCTCTGCCTTTCGAGTCCCTCTCTAATCATGACGTTAATAAGTCAAACCTTACATTACGACCGATATTAGGTCGACTCGAACGCAGGTTTTGGTTGTGAGAGTTGTGCGGTGACCGTGTGAACAATACCAACCATTCTTGCTACGTACCTGGTGTAGCAGCACGATGATGAGTGACGATGGTGGACACTTCCAAACGGTCAAATTGGACGATTCAGATGAAAAGTGGAAATTAGGTCGTATTCACAAACTGCACTTCATGAAGGTTTTACTCATGGTTTGAAAGAATGTAAACAATTACCTTTTTATAAGTTGAACTTGTCGTAAATTTTGTGAATACGACCCAGTTGTTTCAACATAGCCAACATATCAACATGAAGCATATCCCACCGCCAAGTGTAAATTGCCAACAAAAAAGGGATTGTTTGATGCAGAGGAGATAACGGTTGGTGTTAGGGTTTTACAGTGTTTTAGGATTTAAATCTTTAAATTCGTTTATAGCTCAGGTCTAGTTAACTGATTGAAGATGAAAAGGAAGCTTTTGTTCTCGATCCCAAATTTTTTCAACTCTAATTTCTTCAAAACGTTTATACACATATACCAAAATCCGTTCCAGACCATCCTGAATTTACTGCCAAAAGACACGAAATATATGTAGGTATATTTATATAATATATAAATATACCTACATATATTTCGTGTCATATTATGCTGCAATGAAGTCCATTTGTCCAACTGATCTATTTGGTTTACATTCCGCACTCCCGTCCACTTGATCTACATGTCCAACTAATCTAGTTACATCTATAGTACTAATCAGTTGATTGGGGGATGTTTTTATTCTGCATCCCCTAATCAACTGATTAGTACCATATAGATTAGTTGGACATAATATGTATTTGAATACACGTCAGATAACAATCAGAGCCACAGAAGAATAGAGGAAAAATGAAATTTTCGATCAAAATATTTCAAGAACCACTTGAAGTGAGTGTGATCAAAATTCGATCAAATATAAAGTTTTTGGAGAAGTCGAAAACACAGAATCATCACAAGTAAAAGTCGATTATAATTACTGATGACTGATTACACGCGCATAATGTGCGTATACATCAATTGAATCGTGTTCTACTTTTGTTTTATTTAAATAAATGAACGAAGAAGTTAGCTCAGATATCGCGATGCACCAAGGTGCATCAAGGTAATAGTTGCTCAGCAAAAAAAGAACTGAAGCAGAATAGAGTACCTAGCAAGAAAGGTTGAGGTATATCAATATGAAAGAACCGAAACCACGGAAACATGATATGCAGAGGACAAAGCCCGTACCAGTGTAGATAGAAGCGAGGTTTGAAAAGTAATGGCAAGGATGCGGTTGTTGATGACGTACAGATTGGCACATTATAAGAGCTGTAGGTTCAACAATGAACTGGAGGTTTAATATTCATTGACACGATTCGGGACAGACAAACACAATGTGTTAATAATATGACATATTATTAAGATGTGCAGATTAAGTTGAAGTATGCTAATAATGTTTAGGTGTCACTACAGAAAGGCGATATGGCATTGTCGTGCCTACAGCTGTTTCATATAGGGATCTGTCCCTTTTATAAAGACATAGTCTGGTCGCTGTAATTTTTAGGGATACATAAGTTGCGTTTTGCATGACAACGATTTGACGACCAAACGATTTGAACTAGAAAAAAAAGCAGTACGTGTTAACGTTCTTTTACCAAAGAATAAAACAACAAAAATCGTCAACGCCATCAACTTCCCCTCCTAGGGTATGCCGAAAAGTTCGGGAATACAATCAAACTTACCGTTCTCCTAGAAGCTCTTTGCCGTTCAGTTCGTATACGGCATCATCGGCATCCCTGTAGTCATCGAATTCCTGAAAGAGACACAAATCGTAAATAAATCAAGCACTCGGTATGTACCTCTAGATTGGTATCCTTTCTATAAGAGAAGAAGTTCGTAACTTAATCGATCGAGTTCAGATGGTATAATTCAGTATGACACTTACAATGAAGCCATATCCATTTTTGAGTAAAATGTCGCGGGTGCGACCGTATCCTTTGAAGAATCGCTCAAGATCCCTCTCCCTACAGCCATAGGGGAGACCTCCAACGTACACCCGAGATCCGACCATCCTGAAGAGTAAAATTAAAAACAAATTTAAATATACTATAAATTATGGATACAGCGAACGAATGAATATTAATGAGAATGGTCCCTATAGGAACAATGGAGTGGATGGAGGGTGACCAAGATATTTTCAATAATCCCACACATTATACATCAAAACACGCTTTTCATTTAGATTTGCTGATTGAAAGCTTTAACTGGACTCATAAGGCATGAGATTATCGGTTGTTTTCTGCAGTTCAAACGTCATTCAACCCACCTCGTTGACTCACTAGTTCGCATCTACAAAATGATACTTGGACTACCTAAATAGTTGATTTACTATAATTATATAAGTGGGTGATACATTTTCCTAACAACTATAGTCATTATAGCTTCCGACGGTTCATCAGTGATCCTAAATGATTCCCTGAAGAACAAATTGACTAACGAGAACTCCCATCATTGAAATACTAAGAAACGTCGGCACTCGTAATAAGGTCATTGCTCGAAAACTTCAAGCACCGATGGATATAAAAATCCTGGAACAATGGGTTTTCAACAGTCAGATAACGGTCTCGGAGAGATTTGAAAAAAAAAACAGATGAATTTGGGTTCTGGTTGATTATAAACAGATGCACGTAACCTACCTTGGAGCTTTTAAACTGTTCTATTTCTTCTGCTGACGTATCCCTCTATGAACGAAGCAAGGTTGGGAACTAGTTAGTCAACTGTAGGGACGGCAATAAATCCGACAGAAGTAAAAATAAGAATACCGAGATAAGGCAAGAAGATAAATAGCAACAGGATATCTAATCGCCCGCAGATAAAAAGTAATATAATACACGGGGCTCCACGGAAGTCCTGAATAACTGCCAATGCTACACGAGTCCTACGCCGTTTCATAATACCAGATGATGAACCTATTACGGGTTGATGATTTCCTAATAAGATGGAAAGCTGATGCGACCACAATCTATTTCCTGTGAAACCAACCTCGGAAAATATGGCGCCGCCCCCAATCTAAGCCCAGGACTTGTTCAGCCTGAATACTAGGTAGGTCCCAACGGGAATACCAGGTCACTTGAGAATCGCAACATGGCAACATACATAGTCGACAGTTTCAGACACATGCGCATCAAACACAAGTGAGCATGAAACCACGAGTGAATTAGAAAAACTAGGGTAATATCCTAGTGCGACATCACATGGTTTCATGAATATAAAATAAGGTTGAGGAGAAAAACAGTGATGCCCCGGTACTCCTCGCGGTGCCCACCAGAGATGATCCTTCATTGCATTGAAGTTCGATACAACCAGTCACTAAACTATAAACAAATTACGTGTCTCGTCTACAAGCATAAAAAGCAAGCCAATAACCCCTTCCCACCCAATCACTCATCATGTTGAAAATGCCAGGTCTTTGAATAGTGGAATGAAAGGAATGTTTCAGATTTCATCGATCGCCATATTACACAAATTACTTAGACAACGGATGAATGAAATTGGTAAAGTAAATTGAAATACCCAACTTCAATAAGATTTTCTCTGGGGACACGGCACAAGCTACGCCATCGCGCAGGTGCAGATCGATCCGGAGCCGTAACCACCGATCAATTGATTTCAAGGAAACTAGTGCATACGCATCAACAGGAAATTAGAAACAATACTGCCGTCATACGAATTGCAAAAATGCTACGAATGGTTCTACATCCAAAATAACAAATACCTACCTACAGAAAACTTTTCAGATTTAGAACATTCCAAGCTGGAAAGGCCACAAACAAAAAAAATGGAAGAGATAACCCCGACCACGTTCTCTGACGTGGGTTCTCATACAGATTAAATACAAGAGTAAAACACGACTATGATAACTATACATCGTATGTACCTGAATCTTGAGAGAGTCTGCTACTTATTTTCCCCTTTGAAGGAGAAATTATTCGAAAAATCACGAGTTGACGCTACGAGGACCAAGCAACGACAAGCAAGATGGCGAGGGAAAGGGGCTAGAATATCCTGAAAATGGACGGCGCCGCAACTTTTTCACAGCCTTTTGAATCAGAAACAATTTAATCACATGATTATTAATGATTTTACAAGTGATTATTCAGAAATGTATCACCTGTAAAAGCATTAATAAATATTGTTTATATATCATTATTCAAGCTGATGCAATATTTAAGAGGTAGATAAATATTTGACGTTTTTGGATCTTGAGAAGTTAGAAATCACAAAATGTTGCTACGTTGGTACACCTATCTCATGGATACTACTGCTCTTACTCAGCAATCACCAATTGAAAATCGTCTTTGTACCTGTAAATTTTACAATCAAAGTAACTTTTGTATAAAGACAGAAATTCGTTCTCAAACGGACATTTTTCCGACGAAAAATAGCTTTTCTTTCTCCATAATGTTAGATGGATTTCGACTAGATGAACATGGATACTACACTTGACAGTTTGCCAATAGCACCAACATTCAAACTACTTTAACCCTAGTTTCAGAATGATGCGAACTGTAATGCAGTTATACTATATTGCATTTATTTTCACATCTACGTGAAAATACTTGATTGTGCTCGTTTTATATTCAAGTAGGTCTAAATTGTATAACTTATTGATCTTTTAGATCAAAGATTGGTACGATAATACAAAACGAGCAAGGGCTGAACGTACGTTCTTTTGGGTACAAGTTGTAGAAGTGTCTTCTATTGATTGTTTAGGTTTTTCATTTCCATGCATCTTTCATCTGATGATATTCATCATCGCACTATTTCGTGATTAGCTGAATCGACTGATACTATTTCTAGAACTTCTTTATTCGTTAGTCTTTATACATAATTATTATTGTACGTATGAAATATCGGGAGAAGACCAGGAGCCTTCCAGACCACCCTCGTCTATAATGGTTTGATCCATTTACATTAAAATTTTGATTGACCAACTAGGTACTATTATTATTTTATATTCACAAGGCGTGTAAATAAACAAATTTCCCAGCTCTGCAAACCCGTCCTGGAAAAACATGATCCAACTACTCAGGCTATTTCTGTAGACGTGAACTAGGCTCGTACCTCAGAGCTCGAGGTAAATTGATTTACCTACTTTAGTCTGAACGCGTTCAATGTTATTGCAGTCGCGAACTATTGAGGAATAGGTCATGTATGTTTGTGATAAAAACACCCCTCCAAGTATGTGATCAAATACTCGTACCTATGTCATAATAAATTATTTGTTATGATCGCAACTCTCGTTCGTGCAGCATGATTAATCTTGAAATTCGGCGTTCCTTCACTTCTGAACTCGCCAAACCTTATTATTCCCACTTGTACACTCTTCGACGTGTTAGTACAGCATCCCGGACCCATCCACAAAACCACGTATCCAGATAAATAGGGAATCTATTGAATTCTGCTTGCTGTTCCAAATCATCAATCTGCATTTGGAAAATGTATTTTTCTTAGTTGTATTTTTTGAGAGCTAATGTTCTGGTCTTTTGTTACAGGTGTTCTAGCATATTATGTCCGTTGATGTTTCCAAGATGGTTGTAAAAACAGAAATAGCTAAACCACTGCACATACAACTGCTGGAGAAGAATTTGAATATTGACAATTTCCTCAATTATGTAGAGGATTATTTGAAACATCCCCTAAAGTAAATCAAATGAGAAAACGTATTGTATTTGTGTTTTACACTCTTCTATCATGTGTACCTACTTCGTAAGATTTTGAACTCCACTTACCCTAAACTAAATTTGACTACACAATTCTGATTATTGCAGTGAGGATGGAGACGTATCAAGCGACTCTGAAACGGAGATTGCTGGTGTAGATGCTTACACGGGCGAAACAGTATGGAACTCGTTTGCGCCTACCAAGCAAGGTGAATGGATTGATTAAAGTTAGATATGTTCATTTATTGTATATCTCTCCATTAGCAGATTTTTAGCATCTTCTGGTCTTTCTGTCCATATTGGTAACCACTGGCGCCTTTTCACAAAGCGCTAAACGCTTCGTAATGCTGGATATACCTATATCTGGCTTATCAAAGTATGACTGCATTTTTTCCTTCGAGGCGTCCATTCCATTACCGAAGTTTATTCGTTTCAGACCGTATCTCTGACAAACTTCGGCTGTACAACCTGGGAAGCGTTGGCCCTGACCGAGAATGGCTGCAGCAAGTATTGTTGAGCGATACGTCCGAATCATCAGACGACGAGATCACAGAAGAAGATCTCAAGCATATGCTCAGGCAACATGTCATGAAGAGGAAGTACCGGAAAAAATTCTACCAAAATTCAAAAGTTAGTGTGATGATGTTCTTCGACTATTGAATTTGGTTTGCCGATGGTGGAGTACGTTTTCCCAGTCATCAGTTGTACAAGCGTTATGGACTGATTTCCCCTGTTCAATATTTCGAACTATCTAGAGCATCTTCAAGATTTGATGGTGTTATCTGGTTCGCTATTTTGTCAGGATTCAGCGAGATGTGGCAATGTTGAACAGTATAATTTTCTCTTGTAGTTTAAGGTACAGGATGTAATGGGCATGGCCTCCAAGTCTTTCTAATCATAATCAACTTCACCCCCACCAATTTACTCGTATAATATTGTTATATTATGGTTGTCCTTTAACAGAACCGTCAGTATCAGTATTACGCCACAGGCTTGCTTTCTAACTATGACAAATTCCCTGAGCACCAACTCGCAACTACTGGCGTCAGCAAAAAGAAAAAGATGCATGGAACAAAGAAGGATAAACACAAGGGCAATGAGAGTGGTGATGATTTATCAGGAGACGACAGTAAGGTACACAACCGTCTGTCGACACAAAATATTTCGATTGTTCGATTATAGGATGTTTTTGGGTGTTGTATAATTATGTTTTGGCTGTAACACACAGAGGGCAACAAAGAATTTTCTTGAAGAAGACTTGAAGGGGATGTCTAGAGGAAAGAAGATGAGCAGTCACAAGAGGAGAGCAGCAGCCCAGGCAAAGACGATAGAAATCTTAACACATAGGCGAAGGAAGATGTGGGCGAACATGGCAAAGAAGGAAATTGGCAAAGTAAATCACTCGGTATCACTGGATAATTTTTGTGGACTATGCTGAGGTAGCTGGCCAAGTAAGATCACAACATCCTGTATTACACAAAGTATTGTTTCAGGTTCAGAGGTGCAAGTCGAATAACCACAAAGAAATGCTCACTAGTTGTCGCAGGGTTGCCACTTATTGTGTCCGACATTGGCGTCAGAAAGCGCTTCAGGTACTTTTCACATGAATTTTTATAGTCTCTAAATGTTTACCCACTCCTTCAATATTACGGTTTCCAAATAGTTTATCTTTATCAAAGAGAAGAATATTCATGAAATGTGGATTGTGATCAGTCGCAACGGAACATGAAGGAGACTCTTTGGAGAGCCAAGAGACTCACCAGGGAGATGCAAATGTACTGGAAACGATACGAGAGGGTCGAAAGAGAAACGCGAAGGAGAATGGAGAAGGAAGCAGAAGAACAAAGGAAAATGGACGTTGAGCTGATGGAGGTGAGTCACTATTTAGGTATCTGTATCCTGATTTTGTTCCATTTTGATGAACTTTCGGTCATGTAAAGCGTGTCTAAAACAAAATCCCTCTGCCATCGTTTCAGGCGAAAAGACAGCAAAGGAAATTGAATTTCCTAATCACCCAAACTGAGCTGTACGCCCATTTCATGTCTCGCAAACTCGGAGAAGGCAGTGCTGAGGAACAGTTGAGGATACTGAATCAGCTGGATGAAGAGGCCAACCCGAGGTTAACCTGTATAGATGACTACGACTGGTAAGCAATCTATCTATCCATGTTGAGATCAGTAATAGGAATTAACCTTATAGGTTCAATTGTTTCTTGTGTGGGGGATTTCAAAGGAATTGCCCTCTCAACAATCCACTTGGAAAATCTCAACAACCACTCAATATGTTTGGTATTATTTTGGCCGCTCATTTGTATGTGGCTAGTCCGAAAAAATGTCGACAGCTCGTGACAGCGACCTGCAATTCTCTCAAAAGCCCGCCCTCCAAGCTGTTCCTACATTGGGTTTGAAGATGGTATAATGAGAGGTTTTTGGACATAATGGTCCTTATGGTATAAGGAGAGGTTTTGGGCGGCTTTTCGACAGATCCCTGGCTCATGTTTCGATCTTCTCGTCCTTCTCCTGTTACATTGTTGATGGTTATTATGATCTCAAAACCCTATTTGGCTTTTCAGTGAAGCGGAAAAAGAAAAAATTCGAGTACGCGTCGAAAGCGCGTTTTGTGCTGAAGAAGAGAGAACGAGAGAATTCGGCGGAGTTCCCAACCTGATTCTAATGAATGCGGAGAAGGATTTACCACAACCTGACTTGTTCCGTGGCAGTCTGAAGGGGTATCAGATCAAGGGGATGACCTGGCTAGTAAACCTCTATGATCAGGTTGGTTACAGTTCTTATTCCTTACAGCCCTTATTCCATAGTTGATCATTTCCCGATACTTATCGTGAAGAGGTCAACACCGGCACTCTTGCTTTAATCCTAGTACACACTAGTAGACCATGTTGCGCGATTGTCTATAAGTGGTCTAGACTTGAGACATACATAGACTTGAGAAAGAACGTAAACGTTGGTGGTCGCGCGAAGTCCATTATTGAATAAATTAAGACTGGAAAACGGGGTTTTCGGAATTTCGCTCAGCTGACGTCTACTGATTTTGAAGAATTGATCAGATGGTTGGAGGAAAAATAATGAAACAGGATACAACATTTAGAGAAACCATCACAGCTTCTCTTCGACTGGCAGTCACACTGCGTTTCTTAGCAAGTGGAGACCCCTTCACGAGCCTCAGTACACCTTCAGAATATTTAAGCAGGCCATATCGAAAATGGTACCAGGGATTTGCGACGTGATTGTTTCATCGTTGGATCAAGTCTCAAGTTGCAAACCTGTAGACCGGGTTTGTTCTTTAGACTCGTCTCTGAGACGAAAATCGCACAACGTGTCTACTGGTGTGGACTAGGCTTTAGACGTTGTCTATGTGGTAATATGATTCCAGGGCATAAATGGAATCCTAGCTGATGAGATGGGCCTCGGAAAAACCGTTCAATCGATTGCATTCTTGTGCCACATTGCAGAAAAATATTGTAAGTTGACCGTAATAATAGTATAACTATGGATCTATGCGAGTAAAAATACTCAGTAAATTATGGTTTCTATCCCTATTCCTAGTTCAAATTCTCTTTCCCAGCATCCTTGAGATCAACAACTTACTTGAGTGACTTTATTTCTAGCCGTGTGGGGCCCCTTCCTCATAATATCTCCCGCGTCCACGCTTCATAACTGGCAACAAGAAATGCAGAGATTTGTCCCCGACTTCAAAGTGGTTCCCTACTGGGGAAATCAACAAGTATGTGCCAGTCTATGTAGAGACCCGATTTAACTAGATAATACGTCATTCAGATTCGTGAAGTGGTAAGCATCATTTGTACTGTTATTTCCAGGAAAGGAAAATATTGCGACAATTTTGGGACCTGAAGGGGATTCATACAAAAGAAGCCAGTTTCCATGTCGTCATCACTAGTTATCAATTGGTGATATCCGATATCAAGTATTTCAATCGTATCAAGTGGCAGTATCTCATTTTGGATGAAGCGCAAGCCATCAAAAGCACAACGAGGTCAGTTATAGCACAAACAGCAAGGCCTCATAACAAAAATTTGTTGTTAACTTAATGTCGTCTTTGACTAGAGAGCAATGCAACAAACAGAATTGCCTGGAGATTCGTTGTTACAAACTCGTTGGAATAAACGTAATTAAGGGTTGATTTGAGAGGTATAAATGTTAATAATTAGCATAATTATTATGCTACAGAAAATCTAATATCAGTTTTCTGGCATCTTTCCAATGCCAACTTAATTTTCCAGCATGAGGTGGAAACTCCTCTTGGGCTTCAACTGCCGCAATCGATTACTCCTCTCTGGAACTCCTATTCAAAACAGTATGGCTGAACTATGGGCGCTCCTCCATTTCATCATGCCATCAATGTTCGATTCACACGACGAATTCAATGAGTGGTTTTCGAAAGACATTGAAAGCCACGCGGAGCACAAAACAAGCATCGACGAAAGTGAGACGCCTTCGAGGCTGCACTTTTCGCCTCTTAACAATACATTCCTCGTTTCTAATAATATCGTGTTATTTACATTTTCCAGAACATTTATCGAGGCTTCACATGATATTAAAGCCGTTCATGCTCCGCCGAGTAAAGACTGATGTTGAGAATGAGCTGTCTGACAAAATAGAAATAATGGTATACTGCCCGCTCACGACTAGACAGAAAATGTTATACTCAGGTAAGGTTTTTCATTTTCTTCTCACTTCATTCAAAAAATTGCTGTTCCAGTAGAAGAGCCGGTCAGGAGCCAACTAGATTTGCCTTTAATCTGTAAAGAAGTTATAATATAACTGGTCCCCAACCCCATAAACCGAATCGAATGGCGAAGTTATGGGGTTAGGGGCCAGTTTAAACCTTGGAGGCCAAAATGAAGCTAAATCTCATTTTGTGCAAAAATGGACTTAGTGGGTTTTCCTTGTACGCCGACGATGTAGTGTTTTTAATTATAAGTAGTGCGTACTTACTCCAGCATCTAGTAATAAGAAATTGGAGTAATAAGTAGTTGAGTGTTGACTCGAGATGGACAGAGTGGGGGAGTTGGTAACTAGCTCAGGGTCGGTCCCGTCAATATTACAATACAATTCCGGGCCTGTCTTTATAATTCGTGGGTTACTACTTGTGTCGATTCCATGGTTAATTATTATTGAATGTTACAGCTCTGAAGAAGAAGATCAAAATTGAGGACTTGCTGCATTCTTCCGGCGCCTCTTACCAATCCGGGTCTGCAGCCTCCGCTCAAAGCATCACATCAAGTTTGATGAATTTGGTGATGCAGTTCCGAAAGGTTTGTACCCTCTATGATGGCACCGTTTGGGGTATTGATGTAGAATGAGTTGGGAGTAAGTATTTCAAAGGGTTAAAAGGTATCAACAAGTTCATCCCCACTAGCTCGAACCTAAAATGCTGTATTTGTTCTCACGTTTTTATTTTTCAAACTCCAATTTTTTGTTTAAAGGTGTGTAATCACCCTGAGCTGTTTGAAAGAAGAGAGCCGAAATCCCCATTTTCGGTCAAAGCTGAAGACTACGTCGTTCCTAAGCTGATCACCGACGAAGCAACCCTGAGCAATTTGTTGGCACCAAAAGCCCACATCCTCTTCAATCTATTGAGTATCTTCAAAGAGTACTACATCCATCAATCACTCAAAAGTAAAGCAGTTCTTTTCCTCAACTGGTTCCTTGTCTGTATTGCCATACTTGGCCATCATGAATTTTCTTTATAATTTGGTCTGAAGTTGTTGTTGTTGTTGGAGGTCCATGGTGATAGAGAGCTCTGGTAAGGGAGCTTTAGTTTAGACGTACAAGTACACTCTTGTGTCGGTACTACTATTAATGCGTTCTACCTCAACCAAATCCCATGATCTTGTAGATTAAACGTAGCAATATTACTGTTATGTTCACTGTGAAGGAACTCGGTTTCTCTTAATACTTCATCAACGTCTTGATTTCAGATGACGAATCTAGTCCATTTTCGTTTTCTCGTTTGATTGGCGTTTCCTGTTCAGAGCTACACAGAATATTTTTAGGGGATCTATTGTTCAGGTGAGGCTATCTGTACCAACTACTGAATGTTTATTGACCATTACAAAGACAATTCGTCCCCCGTCACTACGCTATGCGGACTGGTGTTTCCGCTTTTCCCTTCAATAAAAAGTTCCATTTTACAAGAAACCTGTTAGATTTGTGTGGACTTATATAATATAAGTTATAATTATGTCGTTGGCACATAGAAATGTCAGGCGTAAAAATATGCCGGGATATAGATAAGATCAAACGACGTTGAGTTTCCCTGGTCTCGTTATTTTGCCTAGACATATTGTTTATTAATATTAGATCAATCACCAGAGTTAGGTTAGATCAATCATCAGTTAGTCACTCAACTCACGAAAATTTAACTAAAAGGAAGTAAGTTCCGAGGGTCTCGTATATCATCAATCCTATAGTGTAGCATTCATTAGTAGCTGGTACGCATCAATCAATACTTCCATATCAAAACTACCCCTCGATACTTCCCGAAACTCTTGGAAACACGCAAATTGTTTCAGGTGGTTGAACATCATTTCGTCTCCAAGCTCAGTTCGAAACGCCAACAAGTTTACATTGATGGTCCAGAGAAAACAAGTTGACAGCAAATTGATTTTCACTTCCTGGACGCGGCGGATCCACACGCACACCAGAGTGGAAATTCTCTCTGTTCCTGAAACGCTGGAACACAGAATCCTAAGATCACGAAAAGTAGCAGCTTCTTCCGAAGTAATGTTATTTCGAGCTGTGTATAATTTGAACGTACCATTTTATGTATTGTTTCTTTACTCGCCTCTATTGTCATTTCTTAGAAGGGCCTTGAAAACTTCCAGTTGGTGCCTGAATTCATCCACATTCCTCGGAAACCTCAAGTGTTTGAGTGTGAACTTGTGGAGTTTCCACGTTTTTTGGTTTCATCGATTTTGAAGGTAATAACTCGAGTTGGGACCTCGGATTCTGAAATACATGATGTAGATTATCTACTCCCTATGAGGAGGAGTAAAAGTTATTTGATGACGTTGGATGTCAAACGTCATCTAATAACAG
This sequence comes from Stenodema calcarata, assembly GCA_963920205.1. Lineage (NCBI taxonomy): Eukaryota > Metazoa > Arthropoda > Insecta > Hemiptera > Miridae > Stenodema > Stenodema calcarata. Next base: position 15,641,383 of record OY986054.1, read on the forward strand.
AATTTCATCGTGATTGATATAGACGGTGGTGATTGTGGAATTCGTTAGTGGTTCGACTTTGTGACGAAACTATTATTCTAGGTAGACTCCTGTAAATCCAAAGAAATGTACAGCTACAGCCGGAATTGGGCTTGGAGAATGGACCGTCACAGAAAGTGTGAGAATCTGGACGGAACCTATGCAGTTTGGTACGGCTCCCCAGAGGTTGCAGCACTCATGAAGTCTCCTCGTCTGCACCCCATATCACCCGGAGGCCTGCTGGCTAGTCGACCCCCTAATGGCTGGACAAACATTGTTATCCCTGGTATGCTAGTAAATCCAGGTCATAACTCTTCTCTTAGACGATGTATAGTATAAATATGGCATTATAGAAAATTTATAACATCCATGCAGATAAACACACTCTTGTCACTGATGCCGGCAAACTGACTGTTCTGGACTCGCTGCTAACTCGCCTGAAGCAACAAGGACATAGAGCTTTGATCTACTCCCAGATGACCAGGATGATTGACCTGCTAGAGGTGACATTGTTGATTTACCTCAAGTATATTAAGTTTATTCAGAGAGTTTCACTGTTTGATCTGTAGCCCAAGCAGGAGTTGACCTTAATAAGTTTTACATCGTCGTCTACCTCATGAGTGATCTGTCTTGTTATATATATATATTTTTTTTTTTTTTCATCAGGAGTACATGTGGTTTAGAAAACATACGTACATGCGCCTGGACGGCTCTTCTAAAATATCTGACCGCCGAGACATGGTGGCTGACTTCCAAAACAGGTCTGTAATACTGCATCTTAGTACTTTCAGGCTAACTAATTTACTAGATACGTGTTAATCCTACCATTTTGAATCCTCAGGGCTGACATCTTTGTTTTTTTACTGAGCACAAGAGCAGGTGGTTTGGGCATCAACCTCACAGCTGCCGATACGGTAACTTCTTCATCTTTGTTATTCCATTTTGACTTTCAGCATGTTTCATCATCTATTTTTAAAACTTGGGGGGATTCCAATATTCATCAATTTTTTTTTCTTTAATATATTTTATTGCGCCAAGTATATAAAGGTAAACTTATAAGCAATATTCGTATGAATATTCATCAATGACTGATTTTTTTTAAATTGATTTCATCAGGTCATCTTTTATGACAGCGATTGGAACCCCACTGTAGATCAACAAGCTATGGATAGGGCACACAGGTTAGGCCAAACGAAGCAAGTCACAGTCTACAGGCTCATTTGCAAAGGAACAATCGAGGAGAGGATTCTCCAACGTGCCCAGGAGAAGAGTGAGGTACGTGTTACCTTCATGAACGCTTCGTAGAGTAAAGGGTATTCCCAGTAACTTTTTTTTTTCACCCTGCATTCTACTGGGAGGGTTCTATGGAACAAAAATGACGGCTTGAATTCTCCGTGCTCCCCCTATTGACTGTCATTCTGATTTACTAGTAGGGAAGGTTAATTCACAATCTACCGTTTTCCCGCTAACCCAGTTTTAGGTGCCAAGTTGATAGACAATAAATGCTGAAAGAAATTCAATCTTTTGTTCAGATCCAGCGAATGGTAATCAGTGGAGGCAACTTCAAACCAGACACTCTCAAACCTAAAGAAGTCGTTTCCCTCTTGTTGGATGATGCAGAACTCGAGGAGAAGTGTAAGTTGAATCGATTGATATATTACAATTCTTCAGCATCGTCAAGAGCAGCAGCATCAGGCTAAAAGAACTATTGCCACTAAGTATTGTCATCCATATTGAGATTCGATCAGTCAAGCTCATCCAGAAACATCCAGTTCTACCCACTCATTTTTAGCAACAGCTCGCAAAAATATTGAATGCATTTGAACCCAAACTTCAAGTTGTTGATTATACTATACTGCTGTTTCGTAGATCGGTTGAAACAAGCTGAAAGGAAGCAGATTGAAGAAACTAAACAGGATCAAAGAGAGAAAGAACGGAAGCGGAAAAGTGGGATCACCAGCTACAAGGTGCGCAAATAATTTGTACAAAATAATTGTTTGTGCTTCAGTTTTTGTGTCGTTTAGGTGGTAATATGTGCTCATTATAATTTTCTTTGTTTAGGACTCCGTGAAACAAATTAAGACTGAAGACGGTGGTTTTGTCGAAGTTTACCAAGGAGTCGCAAATGCAGCATCGACGAGTTCACCGCCAGTTGAGGTTAGTGGTGGGCGTTACTGTTGTATTCAGAGTTTAATTGGCTCGGGAGACCCTACCGCGCAACAGCTTGCGAATATACGAACAGTGAGACATGGTGTAGCACAAGGTCTATCTTGACAGTAGGTACTAGGGATGGGATATCGTTAATATCAAATATCGATATTGAGATCCGATAATTTAATATCGATATTCAATATTATCGGGATATTTGTTTACTTGCTTATAACACGGCTTTCGCCTAATTACTTACAATAATGTAACAATAAGTGGTAACAGAAAAATACCATAGACAAACAATAGAATAAAAACAACCATACGAGTATAAAAGAATAACTGGGTATAAAAGGTCTTAACAAAAACTCAACACAGACTAATTCATAAACTTGAGTCAAGAAAATGAAAACTCGCGAGGATAAACTTCCGTAGCAACGCACTGATTGTAAGCGAAAATCATCAACTATGGTAAATCACGCGTTTTTGTGTAGTTTTTTCGCGTTTTTGTGTTCCAAAGTAAATATATAAAAATGTCCAAAAACTGTATTGTAAACTCTTTCTGTATCCACGTTTCAGGTTTTAGCGGGTGAGGTCCACGACTCACCATCACCTTCGGTGAAATCGGAACCGCATGTTGTTCCTAAGCGACTCGTTCCAGGAGGTGAGTGTTTTATGGAATAGTTACAGTCAAACTGTGCAACTTGATGTAGTAATGAGCTAAAATTTGGAGTAACTTACTGTATCTAACTTATATTTACTACTATCAAATTGTTACCAACCATAAGAGTTTGATTTTCAACTCTTCAAGAGCTGTTTGAAATACAGCAGGCTGGAACGTGGTGAAGAGCAATAAATTACGCTATTAATTTTGGTAGTAAGTTCTGACGACAACCGCGGATTGATGCAGGAGCCAACGTTGGAAACAACTTACGTTCATAACGTTCTTCTAATCGTTTTGAATGTCAACCTGAAACCAGACTTGTATCCCCAAAAAAAAATCTGTGTTGCATGTCAGAGTAATTACGTTCAGATTTCCCTGCGCCCTCCATAGAATGCGTTCGCATTCAATTCATTTTCTATGTTTTCTTATATTACTTACACGTGATGATGGTGATGGGACTATAATGTTGGTTTGTTGTATACAGAGCGGGTGAAAGCTAAGCGGGGTCGTCCACCTCGGAACACGTTGCGTGGTGGCTTAACGCGACCCACAGTCACCAGTATGCCACCAATTGGTGAGTTTTGGTTGCATGATGGACTGTGATTTCGATTTTGATCCTGCATGATCCTTTTCCAACATCCACGAGTCGATAATATTCCAAGCACCTCCAGTCATGTCATAATTCTCAATTATGGGTTGTGGTTTTTTCGAATCTCACGAGTTTCCAATAAACTCATCATCATCTATGATGGATATTACAGCACTGAGTTACAATAGATTTAGCAATAATTGACGATATTGTGATTAATAGTGATTTTTAATAATTTATTTTTAATAGTTTTAAAATATCGATTTTTGTATTTATGGTCCCAGAATGGGGATCCGTTGAAAAGTCATCTCATAATTGTGGATTGGAGCGGGAGGAAAAATTCGCGGTTTTGAAGAGATTTTGAATACTGTTTGTCGATTGATTCGGTCTGCCAATGGAAATATTAAATATTGTCGCATTTGAACTCGTGATATAAATGTAACAACAATTACCGCAACAAAACAATAATCTCATGAGAGAAAGGTCCCAACAGATGAAAGTTGAGACCTTTGCTGTATTTTTTTTTTTTTTTTTTTTTTTCATTCTTTAATCCTCGTCCATCTAAAACCAATCCAAACCTTGGAACTTCGAAGCTTCTACATAACCAATACTTCATTACGAGGAACGTCCAGAAAGTGAGGTAACATCGAACGTTAAAAATTGAATATATTTAAATGAAATTTGCAAGATAAGAGTCAAAACATTACGCCCTTGAGATCAATACACTTGTGAAGCCTAGGGTTTTGTATACCCTCGTACCATCTGCTACACCTCCAGAAGCCATTTGTCGACAGCATCCTGGGCCTCCTCGTCATTTGAAAATCGTTGCCACCCAAAAACTCCTTCAATTAATTTAAATTCCTTTAGGCATAAATCGATCAAGGCATTTTATCGATTTAGGCATAAATTCGATCAATATTATCCCTTTCCGGTCCCAAAAGACAGATGTCATGATCTTCCTTTCTGAAAATTGAACTTTGAATTTTTTGGTTGATGGTGAAGGTATGGCGCCACTGTAGAGACTGCCTTTTTGACTCAGGAGTACAGTGACACACCAATCGTTTCGTCACCAGTCACAATTGAGTCAAGAAAAGTTTCACCCTCGCTTTCATACCGTTCAAGAAATTTGCGAGCAGCCAAAACACTAGCTAGGTGGAGCTATTAGTGGACGAACTGTTTGATGCGTTTGGCTGCTGTCATGACATTTCGTAACGGACTCTCTACCTACCATTGGTGACAACTCTGAAAAATAAAATTCCCTTCGTCTTACACTGCCCTTGTAACCTTACTTTCTGGACGTCCCTCAAATTTGCACCTTCATTGTGCATCTTGATCAAACGTGCCAATTTAGTATACTTTGTTACAGCTCTTGGCAACCCAAGTGGTAATCCAGGTGGCGGAGGCAACAACATAAAGAGGGGGCCAGGTCGGCCCAGGTTGAAACCAGTTGGTCCCAGTAACCAAGGAAATCGCGGCACCAGAGTGCGGGGTAGAGGGAAACAAGGAAACTCTAAACAACCATCCAGCATTTCACCCCTCAAAGTTGACTAGTCATTTTCTTAAAGAATTCATTTCAAATGTCATCGTTGCTACTTCGTTGTACATATATACATATTTTTTTGTAGTTCAATAGTGTAAATAAACTGAATTTACCTAATAACTAGACTTTTATTGATACGACTACCGTGATACCAAACTCCTAGAAACGTAACCTTGAACTTCTTAAAATCTTAGACCTATAGAAACTTTGGTTTCATTACACAATATCATAGACTTAGAGAATACGAGTCAGAATTAACAGAAAAGAAACCATTCAGATGCATCAGACGTTCATTTCTTTTCAGATTTTTCTCGTGAGATTCTCTAATTGTAAAGTAACATCGAAAACTTGCAAGGTTCGTCATCAAGTGAAGGAGGTCAGGAGTCTTAAAAAACGTGTTTTTCAATATAAGGGTCATTACGCGAAAAAGGTCATTTTCGAACTCTTCTGCAAAAATTATGAAAAAAATCATAGATGTTCTACTCTGCATTCCTTGTGTAACTGGATAGTCAGCTGGACTATAATTATAATACAATTTAGTAAGGTGAAGTGATGACGCGGCACTGGGAAAGCACTTGTAAAGACAGTTCTTTCGAACCTTCTTTCTTCCTGATCTCTTCTGATGTGAAGTCATGTCCTGCGATGATTGAGAAGCTGATGCTCATGTGTCATCACCTAATTCAGAAGTGTTTTTAAATTGCATAGACAGCACGGTCATCGGTTTCCTGTCTGTCACCCATTTTTCACGTTTTTTTTTCTGTCCACGCTGTGTTAACACCGATATCAACTTGAATTCGCCTTTTTCTCTCTTCTTAATGTAGTTTTCATGATCCTTCTGCCTTAAAAGTGATAAAGATACAGGGTTGGAAATTTTGGAGGGTGAAGTAATGACCAAATCATAGTTTTGGGGTTTTACTTGTTAGTGGAGTTTTACTTTTGTGAAAACAAATACAACATTTTCAACAACCATAACATTACGAATAAGGTGAAAGTATTTAAAAAAATTACCATGACACTTTTTTGGGAAAGGTTGGTGAAGGAATGACTCCTATAAAAATACGTCCACGCCCTCCACACTGTAAACTACTCCACAAGACCGATTGACGCTCTTCTCTTCAACTCCCTCGGGCAGCCATGTCTGTCTTTTACCTAGAGGATTCCTTCCCAACCTGACACGTTCTAGTGGGAGAGCGTCAGGAGCTAAAATAACTATTGAGGTGAAGGGATGAAACGAACCATCTGGAAAAACTTTTGATTTAAAATTGGCCAAAAATGTTAAACTCTGTTTTCTGAATCTTAACAATAAATCAGACAAATAAGTGCAATTGGGGAAAAAATATCAGGGGTGGTCATTGAGCAGCATGATGTCAAGGTTGACGAGGTCAGTCGCGGAAACCTTAAAAATGGCCTCTGGACTAGTTTTTCAATTTTTCAAGAATATAATATTCACTCTTGAAACTTAGGTACACGTTAAAACTAGGTGGAAGCTACACTATAATATTTTTTTGCCGACACCAAATTTACCTTTTTCGCACAATGACCCATAATATCAAAAATATGTAGGGAAAAACTTTGGACATCAAATTAGGATATTACGTTTGCATTTTTTATTTTTTTGTTAACCTTTCCCTTAGAAAAATAGAAGGAAGCATTCCTGGGACACTTAGCATAACTTACACAATAGAAATAGGTTTCAAATTTAGTCAATAGTAGCTTATGCTGTCCTCTTCTTCAGAGCGAGTTGCAACTCGAATCTCTTGTTAGTTCGCACGCCTTTCAAGATTTTCTTTTCATTGGCTTGCTTTCTGCAACAGGGAAATAGAAGTAGGGTTAGTAGACGCACCTATAGAAAGCTCTGGAAGGCCTTAACAGCTAGAAATTACTGACATCGATTGGGGTATTTCTACAGTCATGGAATACTGATCCTGAACCGCTTAGCCGCTTGTTTCGATCTCTGATGTATGTAGTCGGAACATACAACTATTCTTTGAGCAATGGAGTGAGTCATGAAGAGGCTGTTTTGGATTTATGGTGGGTGAAGGCTTGCGACCACCACTCTGCTTTCTACCATCCCCATCGGTTCCCATGTACATATTATTAGCCCTAGCACAGGTCACCATGTTGGTAACTAGTCAATAAGCTCTATTAAAACTAAGTGTTCAGGGATATTCGTGCACACAATGAATACCGTACTTACATTGCTCCAGTTGTGCATTTCATAGCCACGGCCATTTTGAGCCGGTCTTTCGCAGCCATTTTCTTCTGTAGGATAGGGATACTCGACTTGATCCCACCTGCAAAACAATTACAAAATTACTATTATAAAATACACAGTATGACTGGAAAATTGAGATATAAGGAATATTGATGAGTACATGAAAAACTAACTTGATTTCGTCAGCACAGATGTGGCTTCGATGCGCTTTGGGATGGATGAGCTAGTCTGGAATGACATTGAATTCAACAATTAGTCTTTGAGAACTGAACCATTGTTGAATAAGGCGAGAATTACAAGGGAATTCCGCTGAATAAGGTGTAGATAAGACTTATCTACTTGCAAGAATCCACCAAAAACTATAATACTTAGTATTATAGTTTTTGGTGGATTCTTGCAAGTTGCGTGGAAGGACATCGGTTAGTTGATTGTTAATTACGTATGTGGGATTGGAAAACCTTTCAGTTGGAACAATGCAAAATGTATGTAGGGGAACAGCGCTCTATTGGATGTCACCAAATTAATGGAAGAAGCCGTCTCGAATAAGCAAAAGTGGTTCAGCGACAAATCTCGAGAAACGAGCATTTTTGGGGGTTAATATTAATTTCAGTGGGCCTTAGGTTGGATTCGTTTTCGGAAGGCTAAAGGGACCTAAATACGACGAGGCACCCAAAAGTGTACCAGCGGACTACAAAAATTACAGAAAGAAAATGAGGTCACTGCAAAACCGTGAAATAGAGATGATTCTGGATAACTGTAACTCTCACACTCTGGTTTGTCCGATTTGCGTGTGGTATTTTCATTTTCAGACCCTCAAATTGCCCTCGTCAATATCAAATAAAGAGGATTGTCCTTCTTATTGAGATGCCTTCCATTCAACGAACTAGTGTCTACAAACCTGAGGACGACGGCCGGGAGACATGAAGTCGGCTCTCTCCCGCAAGCGCTTCTTGTGCTCCAAGAGAGACTCCATCCTGGCAAAGTTGCGTTTGTGGATCTCCGCGAAGTTTGGAGCCTTTTTCACAGTTGACTTCTTTTTCGACGTAGCAGACTGTTTTATGACTGCGAAATACAACCAACATTGTATGAAGTTCCGCCCTTTTTATTTATGGAGGTGTTCTAAATCAATACGGAAAAGGAATTTAACAAGAAATCCCCACTTAAAATTGGTGGGTTTTCGTTTCATGATTCGTATCAGAATAACGATTTCTACCTCTATGGCCATTACTTACTAGGTTGAACTGGCGTTTTCATAGCAGGTAATGCCATCATCTTCGTGAGACCTGCAGAAAATTTGATCACGTGAAACTATCAGCTTATTCTTCAATCTCACACTCTACATAGGTATATTCATATAAAAACTTACTTTTTGGAGTTACGTGATTTTTTCTGGCTTCCCTCAATGCGTTCAACTGAGATTTCTGAGAAACATAATGAAAATGAAGTTTTTGAGAAGGGCATCATTTCAACGTATTACTGTAGCCCAAAAAAAAACGCTTATTTGTTATAAATAGACCCATCAGAGAGCAAAAAGTCCAACAATCAAGTGGTGCAAGGAAGAGAAACCGACCGGCTTTCCTTAATAAAATGTGTACTTGTTTTGTCTTAAAGAAGATTAGAAGTTTACCTTGTGACTTTGAGGAGTGTAGAAACTGGTTTTTACACTAACTCGCTTTTCTGAAAACACCAAAGACCTCCGTTCAGACAGAGGAATTTTCGAACTGAGGCGTTGGAACACCGACAACTTGTCAATCGGAGTTTGTATCTTTGGAGTGTTCAGCTGCAGTACTGGAATTTCACCTGCAAAATCATGAAACTAATGTTTATTTTCACGTTCTGAATAATTCAAGGTGTCTGGTGAGGAGATACAGCCATGAAGATTTAAATTTAAACTTGAATAAGATAAACACTGAAATTATTGAAGCAATAACGACAAGAAAGATGCAATATTTTGGACATATTATCAGAGGAGGAGAAGATCTTACAGCTTATTTAAAAAGGGAAAATAGCAGAGAGAGAAACTGCAACTCGCAGGAACTGTTCAGAGCTGCAAGGGACAAAGAACAACCGGCCACGATGGATTCCAACCCAGTTAAGTGGCTCCTAAAGCTAATTTCTATGCTATTCACTCTATGAAGCTGTAATTTAGCCTGTAGCCTACTTAGGACTTACACATTGAGCAGAATAGGGGTCAAACCCTATGTGTGTAATTAGACAGTGATCATACCAATGTTGGCTGTCAATTACAACGAAAATGTACAGATGTCAAATTTTAAAACCGTCGTTACCAGTAGCATAACTTCAATATTTTTTTGAACTCTTATTTTAACTATTATTTGTTAGTAAACTATTATTTGTCAAAGATATAAACCAATCTTGGAGTTCCAGATCACTCAAAATTCTACTCAAAATTCTATAACCATGTCGGATCATCCGTTTGAGAGATGGAGAGTTCAGAAGAGGCTGGACAAACTGAGAAAAGCTCAGGTGGTCTACGAGTGGATGAAGACAGTTCACGAAACGGGTTGCTTCCCGCGTCAACAGGTCAGGCCTACCGTCATTTACAATGTTCTAGGAGCGACGGCGACCAGCTTTATTGCCACTGTGACCAAAATAGGAATAGCCGTTATAGCAGTTGCGGCTCTTTGGGTTTTCAAGGATGTCATCATGGATAAATTTACTCAAGGCAATACAGGATAAATAAAAGTTGATATAACCAAATATATTTGTAGAAATTCTTTGAGGACTTCAGGTCGCCACGTAGATATCTCTTCCTACAATATATTTGATAGCAACTCAAGCCAAAAAATCTGGGATTCGGATTCAGCACTCCAAAAAACGTAAGAAATCGACAAGCTCCCGCTGGATGCAAGACCGACCCAAACATTTGTAAACTAGTGTAATTTTTGCAGAGAACTAATCAACTAGAAGTAACTTGTAGATTATGGACTTGAAATTATATAAGATTCACGATGCAGTCCGGTAATCTTTTACAGGAGTCAGAAAACTTGTTAACTTGAAACGTCGCAAAATGTTTTTATAATTGTATGAAAATTTATTTATACTTACTTTCTTTTTTTTCGGGCGTCTTTGTAAAAGTCCCTTCACGTACGAGGGTCTTGGTCCCCTCTTGATTCCCTTCATTCGTGGTCTCGTCTGTATTCCCTTCATTCGTGGTCTCGTTTGTATTCCCTTCATTCGTGGTCTCGTCTGTATTCCCTTCATTCGTGGCCTCGTCTTGATTCCCTTCATTCGTGGCCTCGTCTTGATTCCCTTCATTCACGGCCTCGTCTTGATTCCCTCCATTCACGGCTTTGTCTAACAACAAAAATATTTGTTGCAGATATAGGAAGCATTGCACGTATTTATGAATGGTTTCAAAAACCACATATTTTCCAGTTTTTATTTCCGACGTCTGAAACGACGACTCGAGTTTTCTCGTAACTCTCATGGTTGAACCACCCTCGTACATAACGAGTTACCCCATATTGATTGTAATGGGCGGAAATGTCACACCACTAACTTATAACGGTCCTTCCAACACATGGGGTTGGTATTGTGAGAAGTTACTTTTCTCCAGAATTGATGCAATCTAGTTTAGCATGGAAGCTAACAAGGATTACAGTTGATAGGGACCAGTGCAGCACTAACCCAATCAATCAGGTCATCAATGAGTATGATGGATGGGAGTTGCTAATTCGGAGTGTGAAACCAGTATGTACTTACTTTTTTTCTTTTTGGGAGTCTTTGTTGAAGTGCGTTTACGAACGGTGCTCTTGGTCACGTCTTCATTCTCTTCAACCTTAGCATCACCTGGCAATAAACAGAACAAGGATTTAAAATATCGAAAGGACAGCATCAAACCGAATGTAACAGTTTTACATTAAACGACGGGGGAGATGCACACGCCAGTAAGACCTAGATGGATCCGTGACATATAACAGAATTAATGATAAGAAGAAGAAGAAGAAGAAGAAAGAAGTTTATTTTCATTAAAATCAGGAAAAGAAATACAATAATACAAATAAACAATACAGCTTGGTTATGCAACCGTCAGCCGGAAGTACGGGACTTGAAAATTACAGAAATGAAATGAGATATAAAAATTCTTCTTCATAAGATAAAAATACATATATCTTGAAATTAAAAGACGGAACTTCTATGAGAGACACAGGAAACCCGATACCTCCACGACAATTGACAGTACCGGACAATCCTCCTCCACTCGTCAGCACTGTCCAGCAGCCCAACCGCATGATCCCTGGAGAGGTCTTGAGCACCAAAAACTTCCAAGCGGAACTGTGAGAGAGCGGGGCACACACAGAGGAAATGGTGAACGTCCTCCCTTGCGTGGAGATCACATAGGGGACACTCTTCTGACACCTCAGAGTCAAATGGCTTCCCATTGACATCCAACACCTCCCCACGGACTCTGAACAGCCATCGGATCTCTTGTAAGGCAAGCGCCGTGTCCCGCTTGAAGCTTGCACAAGTTACAGCAGGGTTGAGCTCCCTATACAAGGTGAAGTTCTCTGATGACTGAGCCCTGGCCCACCATTGCTCACGCTTTTCTTGACGAAAGCCCTCAAGAATCTCACTAGCCTCTCGCCTAAGATTCGTCCCATCGAATGTGTACAGGGAGTTTGTCACGCCATATTTCTCAGCCATGATCTGGTACTCCTTGGCCCAAGAGATACCCCTCCGAACAATTTCTCTTGCAACTATTTTGGGCAGCCGATGGTCTGGCATACTCACCACCTTGGTGAGGTACTTAAAATGAGAATCAAGGGTGAAGGTACCTATGGTATCGAGCTCGGTTTCCAAAAGAATAATATAGTTCGGGGCATAGCTGGGCAGACCAAATAGTCGCTTCAACCACAGCATCAGAACCCTCTCTACAGTTGGGTACTCGCGGAATCCCCAGCATTCGGAAGCGTAGCACAGGATGGAACGAACTATCGCCTGGAAAACATGGAGCTTTGACTGCAGAGGGACGCCGGAGTTGGAAAATAGCAGACCCCACACGCAGTTCATGGCAAACCTGGCGGTGGCAGACTTTGACTTCAAATGCCGGGCAAAAGACAACCGAATTAATGATAATAAAGCTTCTAGTTTTCCATCACATAGGCAAGCAAAAAGGCAAACCCTCTCAATTCTTGAAATTTAATCGAAATAGCATTACCATAACTAATCAATACCTTACAAATCGTAGAAGTGAAGTTAAGACGTTTTCTTGTTAAAAATTTCACGCCGGATAGCGTGGCTTCGTCAAAATGTTAAAAATCAGCCGCACTTGGTTGGGCAACACAAATAATTGGGAATTATTCCTTATCTATGTTCAATGGCCCTAACCATCCTGTTAACAGTAAATTCGAGAATGCAGTGTTCTTAAGAACCTTTTTGGTTTATTATCTTCGATAATGAACCATTGGAATCGCCCAAAGAAAAAAAAATTTTAACCCCCCCTCAAAATTTGTTGGTTTACGTTTCAAGATACGTAGATTCAGAAAATCGAATAAAAAAAAATCCGTCCGTCCGCCGTACGCCGTCCGCGCCACTTATCCCAGTTAGCGTTGAGTTAAAATTACGAAATTTGGTTTCTGGGTTTGGACCAGCCCCACAATGATCCTCGAAACTTTTCATAACCCTAGGTCAAGGGGAAGGGGTTCAAAACGAATTTTGAAATTTCCATATCTCGAAAAATTTCCATCAAACGGTATGTTTTTTATTTCATATTTAGATAGAGTTTATTCCTAAGAATTTTTTAAGACCATCCGCAGCTTTGTACGACCAGCCGTTCGTTCACAATGACGGCTCAAAGATTGTGCCTCACAACACGATCGTGAATCAAATTGTTGAAATACAGGTCCATTTTCATACTAACAAGCTCTTTGAAACATCATATGGCTTAAGTGATGTCGAGTTTGTTGTTCTGAGGTGCGTTTCGTGCTACGGAAATGAAGGTAATATCGAATGTTTGTTGGTAGGTACTTCTTTTATAGAAAAATTATTACCGACGTAGTATTAAAAACCCCAGAATTATATCGTAATAAATAATAATTATTATTATTAATAATAAATACGAATTATTAATACCTAACAATAAATTATAATAATTTTCACTAGGTACTTGATAAAATTGTTAATAATTAGTGATAATTGATAATAATAATTAATGTAACATTTAGGATCTAGACATTTAGACCTAGTGATCTAGACATAAGGGTGATCTGTACAAAGAAGATAATGAACCGTTGTGTCAAGAATCTGCAGAGTTTTTTATCGTTCATTCATGAGATGGCGTTTTGATCAATATAACCATATCGAAGTATTCCTGAAAAAAATACAAAATTCCTGAAACACCTCCGATCCGACCATTTCCTACGCCAACATCACCTGAACTTCACGATTGGAGCACTAACTCATTATGAATCAATGTAGGGTACTTCTGGGTAGCCTGCAGTGAACTGAAAGTAGGAATTTTAGTGTGAAATTATTGTTAGTTTGGAATAAAACAGTATCTTGTCTCTCCTTAGAAGTTGCAACAAATGGGTTAGGATGTGTTGCGACGAAATATTCATTTACACTCACTTTCTCTTTTTTCGGGCGTCTTCGTAAAAGTGCCTTCACGAACGAGGCTCTTTGGCTCTCCTTGATTCCCTTCAATCTTGGCATCGCCTAACAATAAAAAGATTTGTTGAATCTCTCATACACTAGAAATGCCTACAAAAATATTGGAAGAGGAGGAGTATGACCCATTTCATCTGGTGTCAAACACTGGGCCGTATGAATAATATGGAAGCATTAAATGTAAATTTTGCTTTTACTTCACAGAATGAAGCAGGTATGAATAGATCTAACGAAGTAAAAGGTACGCCAAAGGAGTAAAACCAAAAGGTAAGAGTTCTTCAAAAAGAGCATTAAATTCTACCTTTTGCTTCACATCACAGTGGGTTTGCTTCTACCTTTTACTTCCGTTATTATTCATACGGCCCACTGTCTCATTTTAGTGGCACTTTTCATCGAGCAGAAATAATGACGGCCCTCAACTGTTTTCGAACTTGTTCGTTGGGAGAGAAGGTTTGTTGTAAAACCAACAACTACAGATTGCTGGATTACATCTAATCTTAAATGAGCGGCAAAAATATAACATCTGTTTAACGTCCGTATTGAGGATTTCCATCATGAACGAGCATGACATGATGAAATTGTATCTCATCCGATAATACTCATCCGATCATTATAATCTCATCCGATGATACATTGTATCTCATCCGATCATTAGACAAAAATCAGACACTGGGGAATAGTTGCATAAAGTACTACAGGGGGAATGTGCCTTGGGCTGTTAAGGATATGTCGATGCTCCTAACTAAGATTTACTTATTGTGTATTTCAATGCTTTTCAACCCCTTACGCCCCTCCCCCTTTTATGTTCAGTATATTATATAGAAATAAGTTAGTGAAGCCCTCTACCAACGTATCACCACTGAAAATTCAGAACCTGCAAGAAGCATTGAAGCATCAAAACCCGTGGAATCCAAGTACTAATACTAGTCTTCTAATTAATGAAAATTTTTGAACAATAAATCATATACTGGGGCTCTGTATATTGAGAAGAAAGTAATGACGTCTACCTTCAACTTCTGAGCTGGATGGATCAGACTTGGTGAATGTGTTCTGGCGCTTAGGAGGTTCAGTTGACTTCACTTCAGGATTTGAAGTTCTACTCCTTGCTGAACGTTTGACTGCAAAATGTGTTAACTTCGAGTTAGCATCAACCTGCAGTTTAAATGTTTCGCTAACTTCAACGGAGCACAATCATAACGCAACTCAAACAAATGGCTCACTTTGTGTCCGTAGAAGTACAGTGAGGGAACAAACATAGAAGACGAAGATTCAGAAACAAACCTTTTGTAAACGTCTTTCTTCTCTCAGGCTCTTCGCACTCACTGCCTGACACAATAGACTCATCTACCTCTTTGAGTGGTGTCACTGAAACGTAAATCGTGCAATCAAAATTATACCTACGCTCCAGCAAATGGCGAACTGTGCACAGAGGTGTGGAATTTAGTTTTCAAATTTCAAGCCAATCAAACTATTGAAACCCAAGTGCTTTGTCAACACACATGTCTCGATATTTTGTAATTCACTTCAGATTAAGGTTATTAAATTAACATAACTTACATGGAACGGTTCTGTTTGGGTCAACGTTCTCGACGCCAATGAACTGAAAAAAAGAAACAATGAAAAATGACCATAGAAAAACCAAAGAATAACCTTTAGGTAGTGGTTTAAATAGCTGGATTGTTGGGTGATTTTGTAATACAGTTTGGATAACGAGATTAGCTTAGATTGCACTTGAGTTGATACTCAACGCAAGATATTACCTCATCGAGAGTCCAAACTGAGCTAAGGCGCCTGATGAGAGCTGCCTGTAAAAATACAAAAATGTGCATGTAATACTACGTAAGTTGTAACTGAGGTTACCACTAATAAAGTAGTCAGCCGCACTGAGGACATTTCGTATTTGAAATTCCAAATGACAAACGAACCTTTTTAGCGGATTTCTTCTGGTAGACACCGTTCACCTTAGCTAGTTCCACGACTTCGCGGTAAGACATTTGCTGTAGCTCAGTTTCTGATATAGGCATCTACAATTTACAAGAAAGGATCAGTTGACGGCATGCAGGACCTAGGTCGGGAAGTTGTTGAAAGATATCTCGGGCTGTGATTGACTTAGAGTTTTGAAATAAATTTCTAAATTCACTGTATCAGTAAGAGATAGCCCCTACGTTGTCCGATTTTTGAAATTCATAAAATAAGTTTTTTTAATTCGTGGCTAAATTTTTTTAATGGAAGGCAAAATGCAAACATCTCAGTTAAAACATGTAAAATGAGCGAGCAGGATCTCAAATAAATTTCGATTTTTTTTCTTCTGGATTTTTCAATGAATGTCTCGTAATCTTCTTATTGGATGTCTTGAGGCTTCTATAGTGGCGGAAAACTCCCCCTCATTTCAAACTGCAAGTCAATCACATCCTTCAAAAACCTTCCAACCCAGGTCCTGACATGAACATTATTCACTACAGGATTGCTGCACAATTTATTTCATACAATTCGATAAGACAACAAGGTTCAAAACACCAGTACCGCAGTACACCACCGCTACTTTGGTAACATATTAGGTATATTATTAATGTATTAGGTATTGAGTACAGGTGTTCTGTTTGAGTTTCACGATCCGTTCAATTAGCACAGATGACTAACACAAATTAGTCTCCGAACAAGATTCGCTCAAATTTCTATGAGTTCAAACTGACTTATCTGACTCACCTACCCGTGTAAATAATCGTTCATTCAAAAGATAGTTAGGTACATTCACATACCTTGCCTTTCTGTAGATTGATGACACCAACAGAGTTATCCAAACGATTCCGCAACAACTAAACTCTTAAAGAAAACCAAAAAGAGAAAACACAACAAATAAGCCCAAAGACTCCAACAAAATCAAATCTCAACAACGAACCAGAATCCAAGGAATAGCCGTTTAGTTTCATCAGATATCCAACATTTTGGCGCAATACCCAGAACAGTGAGAACAGTGTGACCAACGTTGAACTAAATTTCCTTCAATCGTCTTTTCTGGAAAACAGGAGGTAATTGTACTGTTATCATCTTTTTTCAATACGTTATTCGTGAAAAAAACTATTAAATATCAAATTTTGAGTCTTTTGGAATCTCATGGTTGGAAAAATTCTATGATTCTCTCACTACTAATAATTAGTCCTTAATTATTAAGGACCGTAGACTACGGAAGTTTTGGCATCAACCATGGAAGAAGGAATAACCTTCTTCCATGGGCATCAACTTTCCTGCGCAGTGCTGTCAGCACCTTGAACTTCCGTATAATTGTAAATTATGAGAATTTATTCCTATTATTCATAAGCTATGCTCAGTCAATAATTTGAGATTTTTATTCAATTGAATTTTTTAAATCGATTTATCGGATGTATCAACGTGTAAATATATACTTAACATTTATAACGCAATGTACTTGTTGCACATTGATGGACACAATGATGGACTCCAGTATTTGAGTATCCATGAGTTCAGCTGTCTACAGTGGCCGCGGCCAAGACATTCAAACAGAAAGAAGAAAGTGTCCATGTCCGACATGGCATGTCGTGTCGTGCCATATTCTTTCGTGGACGATATTTTCTGAATTTACCTCAATATACTCACCGGACTTATTTAGCAAAGCCTGTTTCAAGCGAATTTATCGGTGTTAATGTGTGCAGTCAAATAATGGATAAATCTAAAGTCATAGCTGCTCGATTCCAAGAGATCGACGAAACTGTCAAGACTTTGAAGGAGAAGGTATGGGCCACGATTGTCTATGAATAGATACCAAGTTCCTACCTATTTACAGTATATTGACGCACACTGTCCTATATACTTACAGAACATTTTTAATTCCCCCATGTCCATTAGGTAATGTGGTAGACTTGGAATGTCTAGGTACGTCAGTTGTCAAATGATATGACGAAATATGCATACATAATAACGTTTTGTATGGAGGTGGTGTACATCAAGCAGCTTGACTCCGCTCTCTGGCTGAAATAGAATTAAGATTGTCTCTTGCCAATGGTAGAAAACATTGGTATAGATTACTGGGAATAGTGGGTCGACTGGCACGCCTGAAAAAGCGAGTGTTGAGTAGTAACAGTAAATTATGCTAGGTAATATGTAACGGTGAATTAATCGTTGGATACTCTTGATGACTGTAGAATTTCGTCTAGAAAGCGTCTGGGTGAATTTTCCACACCAGTATCAAAGTAAGCTGCTATTTAGGGCTGGGGCTTCTTTCAAGAATTCCTCCAACCACCTACATTTCGAACAGTCCTGGATTCTTTGCGAGATTGTTTACTGCAGAGACTATGGTTTCAAGGTGACTCCAATACTAATATTGAGAAAGTTGTCTACTCGTTGTGAATGATTCTTTGGTCTGTTACTGTCATTCAAGGCGTTATAGATTATTGTATTTCTTAAATTTCCGTCATACCTCATACATATTGTTAGATCCGTTATTCGGAGATTCACTCATGTTCTATTTGGTACTAGCATGCTGTCCCCAGAGGCACTTCACTGCGCTCGTTTGTTGCCTCGGGCTCACAATATCCTACCTGATGAGGTTTTCTTTGTCTATCGCTATAACGGAAATGGCAGCACCAGTGGAAACCAAGGAAGATCCTAACGCTTGCCCTTATCCGAACCAGACTACAGAGACACACCACAATCGAACTCCCTTCCCTTGGACAGAAATGCAGCAAGGGATTATTCTGAGTTCATTCTTTTGGGGTTACGTGTTCACGCCAGTTTTAGGTGGTCTGGTGTCAGAAGCGTATGGCGCCAAGCCAGTGTTAGGCTGGGGTGTTGCTTGCACATCTTTGGCTACGTTCCTGACTCCCTTGTGCGTTCACTTGTGGGATTGGATTGGGTTGATCTTCATGAGGATATTGATCGGGCTCTCTCAAGGGGTTGTCTATGCAGCTCTTCACACACTGGTTGCCCATTGGATTCCGAGTCAAGAGCGTGGTACGTGGGGAACAGTTATATTCACTGGAGCTCAAGTTGGCAACACCATCAGCATGCTGTGTACCTCTCAACTGCTTGCTGCATTCAAGGACTGGGAAATCGTGTTTTACCTGTACGGCACATTGGGTTTCTTGTGGACGGGGCTATTTGTCATCACATCATTCTCCTCACCAATTGACCACCCTCTGTTGGCTGACTCAGAAAAGGAGGTATTGTGCATCTACATGGCAAAGGTGAGGAAAAGGAAATCCAATAAAGGAACACCGTGGAAGAAAATACTGACTTCCAAACCAGTCATTGTCATGATCATTGCTATGATTGGACACGACTGGGGAATGTTCTCACTCGTTAGTGACATCCCGAAGTACATGAAAGCTGTCTTGCATTTCAACATCAAACAAAATGGAATGTACTTGGCGATGGGGTATCTGCTGATATGCGTAGTTGGAATCTCTTCTGGCGTTTTAGTGGATGCAATCGAGCGCCACAAACTCGTTACGATAACAATGAATAGGAAAATCATGTCAACTCTTGCATCTATTGGTCCTTCTTTCGGTCTCATTGGAGTCTCCTACTCCGGTTGCAGCACATCAAGATCTATGACTTGTCTCTTGATCGGAATGGCATTCATGGGATTCTATTACCCGAGCCTCAAAATCAATCCCGTCGACATTGCTCCCAATTTCGCGGGGACAGTCGGCGCCCTGACTCACTCCATGGGTGGTCTTTCTGGCATAATCGTTCCGTATGTGATTGGCCTTCTCACCCCGAACGGATTTCTCATGGAGTGGAGACTGGTGTTTTGGATATGTTTCACTGTCATTATGCTCACTAACGCGGTTTACGTTGCATTCGCCTCTGCAGAATTACAACCTTGGAATGACGACACTGAGGAAGACCCACTTCTCAGAGAAGCCGTTGAAAGTGATTCTGTCCCTTCACTGAATTTATAGACTTGTAAATATCCCAAACGTTTTATACGCGAACTGTCTTGGATTAGGCAATGTGAGGAATCGAAATAAATTGTTGGGCTTATAAGATGATTAACGTGTCGTTGAATATATAAGAATAAATCATAATATTATAGTAAAATCAAGAGCCAGGACAAGGTGATTTTTCTTAAAACACGACTATGTTTCAGGCTGTAATTCAGGTTTAAACGAGTCCAATAAAAAAATGCTTGCATACGAGTCTGCAACACATTGGGACATTTTCATGTGTGTTTTCTTATTTTATTTATTACTAGGCGGTGGAGCGTATATGTGATTTACTTCGCGAATTTCTGCTTCTTCGGGGATGTTTACAGTGTTTGGTGTACTCGTGCCCAGTTTCTTGCGTAAACGATATTGACGCGCCCTCTCCTTGTCCAAAAGAGGCGGTTGTTTACGTTTTCGTTCGGTCATCGTCAATTTCTTTCGCTCACGATATTCACGGTTTCGTTGGGTGTCCGATTTCGGAGCGGATTTGTCCATCGTCAATTTCGCTCACGATATTCTCGCGTTGGTCCACTGATCGTTTTGAAGTGGAAGGAGTACGGAAATGGTTGAAACTAATAAACCAAAACAAAATGTTTATTGAAACTAATAAACCAAAACACTACACAACAAGGTAGTGAAGTAAGGTGTGACTACAATACTTTGAAGTTGTATAATATACAACTTACGTATAATGTACGTTTCTACTCGTTTCTGTAGAGTAATGTACTCGTAATGTAATGTACTCGATCCTCCCTAAGAGGCGAGTTGAAATGGCCAGCGCGGTCACCAGATCTAGCCCCCATTTTTTCCTGTGGAGCTACCTCAAATCCAAGATTTATAATAATCGTCCCTTGACCCTAGAAGCCCTCATCAGAACAACATCAGAGCCAACATCGCCGAAATACCCGTTGAAATGCTTGCAAGAGTTCACGAAAACTTCAGAAAACGGCTTCTTCAGTGTATTTAGACTGAAAGCTCCCATATGCCAGATACGCTGTTCAAAACTATATAAATTTAAATTTCCAATACGTACATTTAAAGAAAAACTAAAAAGTTTGGTTATTTCTCTTCAATTTGTGTTTTTCCCGTTTTGTAATCCATCTGCCTTTCGCGCTCCACTCTTTAGCAACGTTGCGGAATGAGGCCAACGATGATACAAGTTTCTGTGCTGTTGGCTTTGAACAATAGTAAATTGATTTGTTACGTCGTTTATTGTTCCAGCTGTCTGAATATGAGCGAGAGTTCTATGAAAAAGTTCTCGTCGCCATCATAGAAGAGAAAAATCGGGTGTTGGAGACCCAAGTTCAAGAGGCTATCAAAGAGCTCAATACACTCGAGAGCGTCAACGGTAGGAGTGAAGTGAGTTGGATTTAAACGACGTTTCTGATTTCATACTAGTTCACCTCATGAATTGGTAACTTCGTTGATCATTTTCGTTCTTTTCTGAATTGAACATCCAACTCATTATTCATCTTGTTGTAGGTGATATCCAGTGTTCTGCCTACAACTGAAGATGTCAAGTCTTCCAGCGCTCCCACTCCAGCCCCACCTTCTGAAGAAAAAAAAACGAAAGACAATAAGAAAGCCAAACTTGACCAATCGAATGAGAAGAAAGAGGCTAAACCCAAGGAAAATAAGAAACAACAAGGTACAAATCTAATAAACTCGTTATTTTCTCAACAGTATTCTTGAGCGCCGTTCTGGTTCTTATAAATTTCTCTTACAGCTCGCGACACCTTCGTCTAATGAATGTTTTGAATTGATTTGAAGCTCCAGCCCAAGAGGAAGGGCCAGTGGACGTTGGAAGGCTGGATATGAGAGTTGGGAAGATCGTCGAGGTCAAGAAACACCCGGATGCCGACGCACTCTACGTAGAACTAGTAGATATTGGAAAGCCCAGTCCTATCACTGTGGTAAGTTCACTATGGGTTTTCTGCCTTCATGGTTCAAATATTTATAAGGGAGAAACCGTATAACTTGTGGTCTGTGACGGCCTCCTCCAGACTGCTCTGTATTTATTTCTCATCCCTTCGCTCCACTAAGGTCTACAATGTAGCGAAGAATACCGAGCAAAATACGATTTTTCATAGTTTTCAATAATGAACCATTGGAATTGACTAAGAAAAACATATTTTAGCCCCTTCATAATTTAATTATGAAGGGGCTAAAATATGTTTTTCTTAGTCAATTTTTGATGTTTTACGTCTGGTACGTATAACCTAGCAATCAATTTTGGGACAAATCGTCCATACACCGTCCTTGACTCATCTTCCAAACTACTGTACGAATTTGATGAAACGTAATCAGACAACTGCAAAGGGCAGGTATAGTTTTTTTTTTAAATGGCCATTTGCAATAGATTTTGATATTTTTCAAGTCACAGTATAGTGATTCAGACAGAAGGGTGATCTATGCAGAAAACTGGGCTGTATGTGTGACTAGTTCACCACCACCCTCATTAGTCATTACACTTATGAGATATTTAATTTTCGTTTTCAGGTTAGCGGACTCGTGAAACACGTCCCTATAGAAGAAATGCACAATCGATTAGTGGTGATCCTCTGCAACCTGAAGCCCGCCAAGATGCGTGGCGTTCTATCAGAAGGGATGGTGATGTGTGCAAGTAGTCCGGAAAAGGTCGAGGTCCTCCGACCTCCGCCATCATCCGTTCCTGGTGACGTCATCTCCGTCGAGGGCTACACCCGGTGTCCTGATGCCGTTATGAATCCCAAGAAGAAAATTTTCGAGACGGTCGCTCCTGATCTGAAGACTGACGACGGGCTCTGTGCGACTTACAAAGGTGCTAAGTGGGTTGTCGAAGGCAAAGGACACGTGACGGCTGACTCACTGAAAGGTGTTAATGTTAAATAGTATCCCTCCTACCCCTGAATAAATTACATTCGATACCGTTTCTACGTATGGATCATTCGTCCATCTCCCTAATCCAAAAGGATAAAATGTAAGGCAAAACGAAAGTGTTGAGCAAAACATAGCTAGTCCACTTTGAGAAAATGCTTCTTTTTCCCGATAACTTTATTGTTCTGCTATGAGCACTACAATAATTATTGGAATGGTTGAAGAACTTTAGTACAGGAGTCCTCTCATTGGCATGTGACGTGATGAGGGTTCCCAGTCCATCAACTGGCCTCTCAGTAGGTTGTGGGTTGCGATGGTGTCAAATCGAAAGACGTTTTATGAGGTGCTAGATGGTTATGCTACGCTGTGTGGTGACTAGAAAATGCTTATGACGATAAACAATGTATATGAAATAATATATGTATTTTTCCGTTCGGGCATGTTATGTTCTACGATGAAACCATGAAAAATGGTCATTTGGTATTGAAACTACTCACTAATTCTTATTCGAAACCCAGGCAAGTTACATCATAAATTGCTCAATAGACTCGTTAGGGTGGCATTAATATTCTAATAAGAGTATGAAGTACCGAAAGATGAAAAAAATTAGGTGTACAATAATCAATGGAATTTGTAAGGATACGATTTATGCTTTGTCATCGGTTGTTTGGCTGAAATAAGTTCTAAAGAATTAGAATGTAGGGGTTGAACAGCAAACGGTAAGGGACAGGTGGTTGATTAGAATAGTTTTAAATTGACTCGCCGTTAAAAGCTTCAGGACTTGGAGATTCCAGGTGGCGTTGAAGCGAAGTAGCTGCTCCTTTAGAGTTCCTTTGACGATGTCACACGGATGTAGTCACAAAACTGCGTTGCTTTGTTACTGATATTGTACTTCCAGTTAGAACTCATTTCGATATAAAATTTATATCGATTACAGTGCCAAGTACTACTTGGCAAGTAGGTAAGTAATATTAATTGCTTCTATATAAGAAATATTCTTAAAAAAAATCTATTCTATAATAAGATCATCATTCTGACCAGAATCACGGTTTTTTCTCTTTTCCATTCTACGAGGGACGTCCAGAAGGTAGGTGTCAAGAAGTTGAAATAAACCAAAAAAATCGAGGACAAAACGAGAGAAATGCTGACTCGTGGTGTGTCACTCCTTCATGACAACCTCATACGCCCGTCTCACTCAGAACCTGCTTGTTTCATTTGGGTGGGATATTGTGACTCATAAACCCTACTCCCTGGACCTGGCACCATCGGATTATCATCTTTTCAATAAATTGAAGTTTTTGGGTGGACAATGATTTTCAAATGACGAGGAGGTCCAGGATGCAGTCGATAAATGGCTTCGGCAGGTGGAGCGGAGGGTATACAAAAACTGGTCCCTTTGCTTCAAAAATGTATTGACCTCAATGGCGATTATGACATGTTTTGACAATTATCTTGTAAATTCCATTTAAATATATTCATTTTTGGTTTATTATCTTCGATAATGAACCATTGGAATCGCCCAAAGAAAAATTTTTTTTAACCCCCCCTCAAAATTTGCTGGTTTACGTTTCAAGATACGTAGATTCAGAAAATCGAATAAAAAAAAATCCGTCCGTCCGCCATACGCCGTCCGCGCCACTTTGCCCAGTTAGCGTTGAGTTAAAATTACGAAAATTTTTTTTATGGGTTTCGACCAACCCCACAATAATTTTCACTAGGTACTTGATAAAATTGTTAATAATTAGTGATAATTGATAATAATAATTAATCTAACATTTAGGATCTAGACATTTAGACCTAGTGATCTAGACAGAAGGGTGATCTGTACAAAGAAGATAATGAACCGTTGTGTCAAGAATTTGCAGAGTTTTCAATTTTTAACCCATGTTGTAACCTTACTTTCTGGAAGTCACTCGTATGCTATTCCCCATATTGTGTTCCCTCACAACATGAATAGAGGTCTCATAATTAATATAGTAATAAATGATCTATTATAATATATTAAATTATTTATTATAAAAAATAATATTTATTCATTATTATGTAGCCTCATAAAATAATGAACCAAAGTAATGGTACAAAAATGGTAAAATAATGGTACAAAAACCATCACGAGTTGAGGTGGGTCCAAGACACTACTCTTCCAGCGATCAAGATCTGTTGTTTACCAAAGTATACTAAATCCACTGAGCAACCTTATGCAAATGAATGATCGAAATGCTGTGAATTTAGGTTGTACTTGAATGATTTATTAATCTATTCAAGAGGCAATTGGGTCATTAAAACAAATCGGTGTTAAATTACGTTTTATTCTTTTTTTAAGAAACATTGCATGTAAGAATAAATCTAACAACATAAATTGTATATTATTTTTTGTAATTTGTTGTACAATATTCAAAGAATGTTGTGAAAAATGCATTGTTCGTTTCAACCTGCTACGTTAGAATATCAATGCAGAAATAGCTGGCGTGAGAAGAAAATGGGGTTTAAAGAAGAACTTGGAAAGCAGCAAGAAAGAAAAGAAGAAATTATAACGAGGGTAAGTGTGAGTAGTTTAGTCGTCATCGTCGTTGCCCTTGGGGGCTTTTGCAGCAGGACCGCCAGCCCTCTTGGCCATGATGATCTGGTCTACTCGGAGGATCGTGGTGGCAGCTGTACAAGCAAACTTGAGTCCCCACTCTTTCAACTTGAACAGGTCCCAGATACCGGTTTCTTTGGAGTTCATGGTCAGTTCGTCCGAATCAAGCTGTGAATAAAACGTAGAGGTGGTACTGTTAGAAAAAAGTGTCCGGGTGTCACCAATTAGTTGGGAATATAAGTACACGCTCCTACATCCATTCGTGAGAAACGAAACCCTACTACACGACCTTCGGCTGGAATCGCCTACCGAAATCCTAATTGGAGAAATTACCAAGTTTAAAAGAAGATACGCTAGTCACTGTAATATGAGTGGCACAAAGCTTACAACCCCCGATGTACATTCCAGTCATCCGCCCGCGCCACATCCTAGACATGATCAACACGTGATTTGTGAAATTTGCTATTTTGACATTTTTGTTGCTTTCCACTGTCACCTTAAGAATGAGAAATATTGTACATAGAATGGTCGCTGTAAATAAATGATTTAAAATAAATAAAAAATTGAAATGAATCTTACGTCAATTTGGACTCCAATATTGGGGCCTTTGCCATCCTTGTGGGCCTCGTGCAGCTTCCTGATGACGTCGCGTGCCTTCAGCCCTGTGTTCTCAGCGAGGGTGGTTGGGAAGGTTTCCAGGGCTTGGGCGAATCTCGCGACGGCGTATCTCTCCAGACCGGGAACCTCGTTGGCGTAGTCTCTAACGATACGAGCCAGCTCCATTTCCACAGCTCCGGCGCCGGGTAAGAACCTTCCGTCCTTTTGAACAAATGATGGAAACATGAACAAACATAGAAAAGAAGCAACTGAGGTGTAGACATCACGCTTTCCAACACTTCACGTGAATCAATAGTTCGTCTTTACCCGGCTGAGTCCCTTGAAGGTGTTCACACCATCGTCCACAGAGCGCTCGATGTCATCCATGTAGTTTTCGGTGGCACCTCTAATGACAATGGTTGATATCCTCGAGTCTTTGCCTTCCATCTTGAATACGACGATAGAGGTGTCTCCAAGCTCGTCCATGTAGACTGAGTCTGCATAACCGAGTTCTTCTCTGGAAGGGGCGGTCTGTAATTGATAATACGATTCTCATTAACACATGTACACCTCGAATAACCGACAATAGTCGTTGACTCTACGCGTTGAAGATTTGCCTTTAAACTATATCAACGAATACCTCGTACACTTTGTTGGGTAGGTACGTTAATATTTCTGAGAAAACGTGGTGTAAGATGTTCTTAGACGAAAAGGATTCGACTACACGTTTTCTTAACTTGTCAAACTGCTTTACTATTGAACAGGTAGGTAGGTTGCAACAGAACAGATGACCCAGCGCGACCTTAGGGCTTGGTCGGTTATTAGTGCAATTAATGTTACACAAGGAGTTCAATTGTACCCAAACCAAATCATTGCCCATTTAGCGTGATTGGGTGGGTTTGCACCTCTAGTATCTTCACTTCAACCATAAACTACAAATTAAAACGTACCAGGAGAGGAAGGGCAACAGCTCCAGTGCTCTGGCAGAGCCGTCGGACATCGAATTTGCTGTTTAGCCTTACAGCCATCATGCCAGCCTTGTTGATGAAATGGAGCGCCATGTCGCTGAACTTGCCCCCGCCTACCAGGACATCCACACCCGCGTCTTTGATTGCCTGAATCTGAGACTCCAACCTGTTCTCTTCCCCTTCGCTGAACTTCATAAGTTCATCTGCGGTCTTGATGAGGACGGTTCCCTGCATAGAGAAGTACGTTATACATAAATATTCAATACACTCCAGAGCCACATACAATATACCAATGGGCAAATGCTGAGATTATTGGCGAGAAATGAGGATGTAACTCAAGACATTATACCTTGGTTTCGGTTGTGGCATTATCGATGGGGCAGCTGTAGATTGCGATTTTGGCTTTTTGCTTTTTGGTGACGGAACCTTCAACCTGTCTCTTGAACACCATCCCATACACGGATTCCGAATTGAGGAGGCCTGATCCCTATAAATAAGCATAAAAATCACATTATATACCACATCTACTGACAAAGTAACGCTAACGGCAATAGGATCTTGCAACTCGGGAAATTCATCAAGTTCATTTCTGTGACCAGCTTACCTCCAGTGCTGATTACATACATAGGTACCAATGTCCACAGGAAAGCAATTGCTAATCATAACCCGGATAGATCTAGATTTGTGCGTAACTCGACATCACAAAACCACGAGTGGTTTGAATCAGCTTTTCTGGAGTAAGGCAACTGGTCTGAAGTTTAACTGCTTGATTCACGCTAATGTTGATTTTTTTCTCTCAATTCCACTTACATTCTGCTTTATTTCACTATTATTATTATTCATACTAGGGTAACAAAACAAATATAATCATTACCAAGATCTTGCACACTCGGATGTTATCAACGTTGAACGTGGTTTCATCTGGGAGAATGGCAACTAGAAGAGGAAGAAAAACACTATCAATTCCTAGTTCGACAAAACTTAAAACACAACTAATATTGGAAGATTGTATGTTGTGAACAAAATTATGAATTGATTCAATTAACTCAACCAAGAAGATGCTCAGAACTAGGTACTAAACTTCAATACACAGTAATTAAATGCATTCTTCACTGGTATCCATAATTGGAAATCATTTTGAGTCTAAATACAATAGAAGATGAGAAAGTAGGGGCTGAAGCAACTAATTTCGTCGTATTCGAATTTTTGAACTTCAAATGAAAATAAATTATTGTTAAGGAATGGGTACCACCACCACTTACTGCATGCCTTGGTGATGAGTTTGGTGAGGAAATCCTCATGGCCATATTGCTTGCTCATGACTGAGGCTCTGATGGCTTTGGACACATCTTCTTCGTTCCTAATGTCTTTGATTTCTTTGCAGACGAGGGAGGGAAGAACATCCAGAACTTTGGCCAGAGCGAGTTGGTATCCTTCAATTATGTCGATCGGAGTCATTCCCTGGGGAAGATAAAATATATAAAAATGGGGGAAATACGATCCCTTATCCCAACAAGACGAATAATAAAAATGGATTCCGTTTTCGTTCTAATATTCATTTTGGTGGGTGTTATAGAGCAACCGAGGACATTTTCTAAATGAACAGGAATCACTTTCAAACCAAAGATGGGAAAGATTATCATTACTCGAGAATGGGGATTCAGCTGCCTGAAAAATCATCCCAAAAGTTTAGGGCATTTATAGAAGCTGGCCGCGTTTAACCCTCAGGACTCCGCGCCCCTTTATCCCCCGATTTGTACCGTTTTTCACGTTTTAACATCTTTCGATTACTTTTAGATGCAATATAAACATGTAACCAAACTTTTCCCGAATCTACAATAAATAGATATGCAACTCAGATCCTTTTTGTAATTTTAATTGATAAACTCTGAACCCAAGAACAATTTTAAATGCACATCTTAGAAAAATCACTTTTGAGGATGAAAATGAAGACAAATCGCTTGCACCCCGAAAAAATCACGGCTGTTTTATTATTTCTATGTGTTTCGTATTCATGGATGATATTCGGAATCGACAATTGACGCAAATTCCCCATTCTAGCATTGCTAGCTTGACTAACCATCTTCAGCAGGGGAACCGCTTGCTCGAGGAGGGCTCCAGCGAGAATAACTACAAAGTTGGTTCCATCCCCAATTTCCTCTTCTTGCATCTGTGAGCTAAGGATCATTATTTTGGCAGCCGGATGTTCTACCTGAAATCAGTGAAACAGTTACATATACGTGGTTCTTATGGGTGATAGTTACTTCATAAAGCTCATAAAAACCAAGAAGAAGTACACAATCGACAAGAGAGTTGGTAGTAGTGGCTCACCTCTAATTCTTTTATTATGGTGGCGGCATCGTTTGTGACGAATAACTTGTCGATGTGATTGATCACTATTTTGTTCATCCCATTGGGGCCATAGGCGGTTCTGACTGTGTTTGCGAACTCTTTACAAGCGCTGATGTTACGCAGCACTGCTTCTTCTAAACCTGAGAAATGCTGGAAAAAAATATAATCAAGAATCATGAAACCGAACGTAAGTAGTTGTCAGGTAGGAACACAATAGATCTGATTAGGTCGAGGTGCTTTACTTATAGCAAGCCTCCCAACATCTTAAGTAGTTGTCAATATTTTGATAACTTGTTAACGTCTTGTGCATTTTCTCCTTGGCTTATTTGGAGGGTTGTAGGAGGTTCACTGAGAAGAAAGAAGGAACGTCTCCGAGCTTTCGGCTTTATTAAGCCATCTTCAGGGCTGTAACACAGAAACGACAACCTGCTGTGAGGTCTGACATTGTCGGTAGCGTTGACTTAGAATTCCAAACAATTTTGAATAGGTATAAGAGTTACTCACATTGGTAGTTATCTTCTTCTCGTCCCAGTGTCTACCTCTTTCAATCCACTCGTCAGGTAGAGGTAGAGACTGGGACGACTACCAATGTGAGTAACTCTTCTTCAAAATTCAAAATTGTCAACGCTACTGACAATGGTCAGACCTCACAGCAGGTTGTCAGGTTCGTACAGTCCTGAAGATGGCTTAATAAAGCCGAGAGCTCGGAGACGTTCCTTCTTTCTTCTCACTGAACCTCCTACAACCCTCCAAATAAAAATATTTTGATTTCAGATAGGGCGTACATAATTAGGCCCTAGATAAGTAAGTTGTAGATGGTTTGAGGCATCATGAAATTATCAATAAGAAAGAATTCAAGCTCCTAGCAAGAACTTAAGACTGGAAATAGTGCCTTCCGTAGACATCGATAATAGCTCTGTCAGACAGAGTTTATCCACTACATTGTGACTTCAACACGAAGAATATTGTCAAAGGAGATATCTGCATATCCAAGTGCACTGGGGCAGTGGTGTTATTATTCTGTAATCCTATTTTGGGGACTCCAAAGCAGGATCAAGTCAAGTTCAGCATTCCTAAGGGTGGTCATGCTTGAGGCGTGGCTTTGTGGAAGTCAACTTCGTCATTCAAGACAATGTTAGGTGAATGTGGATTTCCCTTCAGAGGTACATCCCAATGTGCGGTTTCTAGAACATGGCACACCTAGAATTCAGAACCGTGACAACCACATGCCGGTGGCAACTCATTCGATTCGTCCTTCCATCTCGGCGTTAAGCGTCCACAACGCCCAAACCCGTCATACGAATTCATTGTTTAGCGTAGATTCGAGCTACAATGTTATTAATCAAAATAAATACCGGTTTCATGGACTAAATCAAGAAAAACTGAACAGGTGAGGGTGAAGACAATGAATCACTTACTCGAGCTCCGTCCTTCAGCATTTGGGCAAAGCCCGGGGCTTTGGGGACGTGCATAGCCATTTTCGGTTGTGATTATTTGAATCAACAGTTCCAACGAAACAAACAAAAGACAATAATCCGAAGGAAATTCAGGAGAAATCTTCACGATATACACACGAGTTTTCCGCCGCACAACATGGATTTCAGCACGATTTCAGTGGGTGGGAGGAAGTAGCATTGGTACCAACAAAATAGACGAAAAACTCCGTAGGTCGTGTTTTCAAGTGATTGCAAGTGAACTTATTTGAAGCATCATTCGAAGAAGTTGTAGTTATAAATAACTTGTTTCAGTTGAGTTCTCAACTCGGGACAAAGCAGGATTTCACCCTTTAATCACAGCAATGGTGGTGTGGCCAACTGGCAGTGAAAATGTTTTTCGAGCGCCTCTGGAGGAGAACTATGAACTACTGAAAATTATAGTCCGATTCTCTGTTCACCAAAGCGTGACTCAAATACCTACGTCCTATCCCCAAACAATTTTGATTTTGAGTGGGTTCGTTGATGTTTAAATGATTTGTTTAAATAAATTAAATTTGGATGACGAGGTAGAGTCTTGAAATTTTAGACATGGGTCGAAGATGGTTGTCAATTGTTAAAATCGTGTAAAATTGTTAAAACAATACTTATTTGTTTGAAGAAATTGAATTTGGATGATG
Organism: Stenodema calcarata; assembly: GCA_963920205.1. Taxonomy (NCBI): domain Eukaryota; kingdom Metazoa; phylum Arthropoda; class Insecta; order Hemiptera; family Miridae; genus Stenodema; species Stenodema calcarata. Next base: position 15,672,596 of record OY986054.1, read on the forward strand.
AGCTAGAGTTTCATCTATCATTTTGGAACTAGATTAGGGTGAAATCAAAAACACTCAAAATTAAACGGGGAAAAATGTTTTTTGTTTATTAAAATGTTGAACACAATCTTATTGTATAAGCCCAAAAAAAACCGACTAGGTGTACACACACTACCGTAGGGGTCCTAACATAGGGCTACCATATCTGTTCCAGGTAAATTGGGACAGTGTAGTCGGGACTTATCAGGGGCAGCTAGAAATCGGGACTTATCAGGAGCAGCTAGAAATCGGGACTTATCGGGGGCAGCTAGAAATCGGGACTTATCAGGAGCAGCTAGAAATCGGGATTTATCAGGGACAGCTAGAAATCGGGACTTATCGGGGGCAGCTAGAAATCGGGACTTATCGGGGGCAGCTAGAAATCGGGACTTATCAGGAGCAGCTAGAAATCGGGACTTATCGGGGGCAGCCTCAAAAAAATCAGGACGAAAATCGGGATTACTTTACCAAAATACAATATTTTTGAAAATGGGTAATTCCTTTCTAATGGAGTATAACAAAAAATAAGTCATTGCACGTAGGTACCTATTTATTTTTTTCACCGATTGAGCGAAGGACATGTCCGAGAGCCATTCAGGTGTAATCGTGAGATTTAGTCTTACATAACTTGGGTATGCATAGGTAACTCATTTTGGCCAAAAAAGACGATGTGGGAAGTTGCCGTGAGACCCTCGATATGTGAGGTAGTTTTTTCCAGTTTTCATCTTTGCCTTACATAATCGTCTGAAGATTCGATTTCTTCAAAAATCGGGACAAGATCTGGACGGCAAAAAAATTAATCGGGACACCAGGGACATCATGACGGGACGCCAGGGACATCCCGAAAATCGGGACATGTCCAGATAAATCGGGACAGATGGCAGCCCTATCCTAACAACGTTTAACCCTAGAATGGATTCGGTGGGTCAAAATGACACCATTTCCCACTTTCCACAGTGCCTAACCATCCCTGGTGGAGGGGGGCCTCCCTCCTCCCAGGTGTGCTTCCACTAGACTGTCCTCTCAGTATTCTGCCAGCCGGCCGCCATCTTGGAGCCCGTCCGTCATTGCAATCAGGTAAATACTAACCTCCTATGTGTCAAAATGACACCCAAATGCAATATCGTAGGTAAAGCCTATTATTTTTGACACCACGACTCCATTGCACGCTATAATGTGTTTCCAAATTGACTCCCCAAAGGTATTGCAAGCCCCTAACATAAATCCAAAATGACACCACGGAGGCATTGCATGCCCCTCTGTATTCTGCCAAATTAGACTTCTGGAATTAATAATAACAGTAAAAAACAAAAAAATTAAATCAAATAGCAATATAGTAATTGATTTATTCCATTTCCCATTCATTTTGGTGTGTCTGTTTAAAAAAAAGTATTGTCAGACTATACCTAAATGAAGGATTCCATCATTCATCTATTTATTTTTTCAGAAATGAGTGGACAGAAGAAAATATACTCTCTCCAGGAACCTGATGAAATTCGGCGTTTGCTTGAGGAGATGAGTGATAGCGTTTCTGACGATGATGTCCCTAGTTCCGACGAAGACATATCCGATCCATTGGACGAAATAGACATCGAAAATGACCTGGATCCAGATTACTCACCAGAAGAAGACAGCGAGGATGAAGAGGTGGAAGAATTCGACGAAGAAGAGGCTGAGGTAAATATTCAGAACACAATAATTGATATTGAAACTGCAACACAACCTGAGCCAACTACGAGTGCTCAATCAAATGCTGCCAAGAAAAAGGCTAGTAAACAAGGATCAAGTGCCAAGGATGTGAGAGGGGGAAACCCCAGGAAAGGGATAAAATGTTTAGAAGAAGGGGAAGAGACGGTCTTGACTTTGGATGTAGATGAGATCACTGGAAGGGAACAGAAAGATGGGCCTGCTTTTGTTTGGAAAACAAAACCTATTCCAAGGTCAGGGAGAATTCCCGGAAGAAATGTCATTCACATCGCTCCTGGTCCAGTAGGACCTGCTCGTGAAGCAATAGAGCCCGTAGACTGTTTCTTCCTGTTCATAACACCAGAGATGATGCACCATATAATGATACATACAAATGAAGAAATACTTCGATGTCGAAAAAAGGAGGGTGGATGTTTTTCATTGATTGAGTCTACTGAGGAGTTGCAAGCCCTAATTGGGCTTTTCATATATGGTGCAGCAAAAAAAGATAACCACTTGCCAACGTGTTTACTTTTCAACCCTAATCATTGTGGATCGTGGTACAAAACTTCCATGTCACAGAAAAGATTTGAGCTCCTGGTTAATTCCCTCCGATTTGATGAAAAAACAAGCCGTGATAAGAATGACAAGTTTGCTCCAATAGTCCATGTGTGGAATAAGTTCATAGAAAACTGCCGAAAAAATTACAAGCCAGGTTCATATTTAACGATTGACGAACAGCTCGTGGCATTTCGTGGCAGGTGTCCATTTCGCATGTATCTTCCCAATAAACCGGCCAAATATGGTCTGAAGATAATAGAAATTGTTGATTCTTCTACAAAATACTTATTAGATGCAATTCCCTACATTGGAAAAGGAACAACACCTCCAAACGTGCCAGTAGCATCTTACCTAGTAAAGAAATTGGTGGCAACAATTGAGAATACAAACAGGAATGTTACTTTTGATAACTGGTTTACCAGTATTTCCCTAGCGTCGGATCTATTGCGAAAAGGAATCACTTGCATTGGAACAATAAGGAAAGATAAAACTGAACTACCACCTCAGTTTTTGAATTTGAAATTTCAGGACAGAAAAGTTGGTTCATCACTATTTCTCTTTCACGATGACATGACGGCAGTCTCGTTCAAGGCAAAGACTAATAAAATGGTAACCCTGATTTCTACCATGCATGACCAGCCTGATGTACATCCATTCTCAAAAAAACCTGAAATTATTCACACGTATAATGCCACAAAAGGAGGTGTCGATACACTAGACCAACTTTGCTCTAATTACTGCTGCAACCGAAAAACAAAAAGATGGCCATTATGTTTTTTTTATAACATTATAAATGTTGCTTGTGTAAACAGCTATGTTACATATAAACACAATTTCTATCGGCGACAAAACCAAAACATTCCAACAACACCTGCTCCTCAAGGAAATGTTCAGCAAAAAACGGCAGTTCGTAGAAGAAAACCATCCTCTGAAAACATGGGCTCATCAACGGCAAAAAACCCTAAAAGGAATCAAGGCCAACCTAATAAGCCACTCACTCGCATGGAGTTCATGCTCAAACTCAATGAGCAACTATCGTATCATTGCGAAGGTTGGAAAAAAATCGAGGTTTCAGTAGCAACCTGAAATCGGCTATACACGAGAGCTTGAACATGTCAACCCAGCCACCGACTCGACCTGCTGCAGCTGAAAACCCAACTGAGGAAGAAGCTATTCCATTATTAGCACTGCCCTCTGCCGTCACTCAAAGTGCTCCACAGCCAACAACACCCTCTGGCCATGACCAAGGGAATAAGAAGCCTGATAAAAGAGTGTTGTGCAGCATTTGTCCTACTTCCCTCAAGCGGAAAACTTCGACGGTTTGCTCAAAATGTGAAAGACTGATTTGTGGGAGCCATATAGCAAAAAAATTATGTCCTGATTGTTAGTTACCTTGTAAGTTGTTAGTTACTTTTGAATCTTTGAGTTCCTAATTTTTGCTCAAAACGTGAAAGACTGATTTGTGTGAGCCATATAGCAAAAGAATTTTATCCTGATTTTTAGTTACCTACTACTCTTGAATCTCTGAGTTCTTGATGCTCTTATAGTCTTACAAAGTAGTTCGTATAGCCTTGCATTTTTGTATTACTTTCTGTTTACTTTTTGTTTAGCAGAGTCATCTTAATTTTTTTAAGCAATTAATTGATATTTCAACACTAATAGGTAGTCAGAAGTCATATACCTACATTTTTTGTAATTACTATGTCCTGTACTTGAAAAAAAGTTGTGATGGATTGAAAACTGTGAACTACTTGAAGTTGAAACAGTCGTTTATTACGCCAAATATAGGTAATCCTATTTTTATAATAATTATAATAAGACTTTATATTATTATTTTATATTGTAATTATTATTATTTTGAGTTTTGAAGAAATTACCTCTATAATATTAATTTCTTTTGTACTAAGAGACTTCACAGTCTGCCCAAGTGACAATACTTATACTATTTTGAGATTTATTACCTTTTACTTTTTAATAACAATATATTAAAACATACATTATTCACTTGATTCATGTTGTTTTTATCGTTTCTCTGACAAACCCTTGGTAAAAGAAGAGAAAGTGGGTAATGTTTAGCAAGTGTCATTTTGACACCAACCGAATGCAATACGGGGATCGGTAATACCGAATCCATTCTAGGGTTAAAAAAATCGTATAGACCTGCAAAATTTGATGACTTTATTGACAGGGCTAAGAATAACTGAAATAGTTTCACTGCAGGAGGAAAAAATCCCACTTGATGAAAATTTGTGGTAAGTAGTTTATTTGTTGACCGCTAAGATCGCTGGGGTCAATTCGTAGTGTTGCCAACAAGACTCGCAAGGTCAACGAACTGACGACAAAGCTGAACAAGGCAACGCTGTTGTTTGAGTTCGAATAGCCGTTGTATGAAATAGCATCGGTGTGGTTGTGCCGATTTTCCGTGGTTCTACGTCGTTCCGAAGTTTTCCGTAGTTCTTCGGCCGTCCCAATTGTAAGTGAGAGTTTTGAATAATACAATTAGCAGTCAATTAAGTAAACAAAAAATGTGTGTGTGTGTCTATTCACTAAGTACGTTCAACGCGGGAAGGTAGTCACCATAACCTCAGCGTTGCGGGAGACGCTTATTTCCCTCTATTTATACCACTCTTTGCCGTCGAAAATCCGCCTTTCTATTTATATAATTGAATTATGAGCCAAGTTGTTTGACTCAGCACGTGGCAATTCGCTTCTACGGACGCTTTCAGTGCGAGAAACCTTTCGCACGTATGTGATAAGTATTTTTCAATTACCGTGGCCGATTGCCGACGCGTCGCGTTGATTTGTTTACGTCCGAAGTTGCTGCTATCTGCGCTTTCCTCAATTTCGTTCGTGAACTACAGTAATACTTTTATTGCAATTGATTATACTATATGTGTCTAATTCTGAACTAATTGATGTATACGTATTATATTATCGTATCATTTAATGTCGTGTATCCAAACTATTCCGTATCAGATAAATTTGCTGGAATGTCTTACGCAACCGTCGTGGCGATATGAATTCCCGCTCATGTTCGAGTTGGAACGAACCGTGATTTTCTTGTAGAAATAACCATACCGCACTATACCTAGTTAGAGAGTTTCTAGCTCGTTTTCGTATTAAGTACCCCGAATGGTCCTTTTTCCCAGAAACTTGATTATGGATAGCACTACTCAAGTACGTAATTGGTTGATCACTGGTAGTGAGTGCTCCATTCCCGTGAACGGGGTCATTCCATGTCAAATCAACACTTTCAACAGATTTGTAACTTCACCGTCTCAGATTTTGATGATATCTTCTACAAAGGTGGAAACTAAAAAAATACCAAATTTCATGACTGTAAATTTTCCAAATAACGCAAAATGTCGACCTTCTGCGTCATTTTCAAATGTACATGGCAGATGGAGAGTTGAAATTTGTGTAATTTCAAAGCTATTTACAATAGGGATTAAAAGAAAGTTGTTTCTAAATTGAAACTTCTCAAAAAAGCGCGTTTTCAAAAAAATTGAAAAAAAAAAAAAAAATAGTATTAGCAAGGTTGTTGCCATTAAATGTCATGAAAATTATGATGGGAGAGCATGATAGATACCTTGTTTTGATATTTTTTTTTACAAATTATTATTGAAAAAAAAAAAAATTATTGCAAAACGTACGTTATACCTACTAGTGGTATTTCATAACTAGTCAGTAAATTAGCTCTAAAATTGATGTATGTCATTTTTAATATACATAATATTAGGTGGATCTTTCAATTCCTTTTCTTATATAAATTATATAAATCAAAGGCTAAATCAACTCTGACCTATTTTATAATTTTTTTGAATTATAAATTTGGATTTTGAAAGAAAAAACTCAGTCAGAGTCGCTTACAATAGTCAGACCCCACGGCTCGTTTATGTTTTAGCTATTGAGCCGAAATGTGGTATTTTTATACCTTTATTATATAATATTACTATGTCTCCATAAAGGTAAACTATAATATCTAAGGTTATAGGTAAACTATAATAACCATTCAATTAATTCAATGTATCGTCACTTGAGATCCCACATGGGCTAACTCACTTTTCCCAACTTTACACCAGAGACAAAAAACGTGTGCCCAGACTTTTCTGCAATTTTCTCCTATAGTTCATCTCATTACACACTCGTATGGCGACCCAAGTATAGTAGAACAAAATTGCAGAAATGTCTATAGCAAGACTGGGCACACGACCCAGCAGCTGACCCAGGCCTAACCCCACAGCGAGAATATCTCTCATGACAATCGTCAGTTCAGTGCTGAATGAAAATTTCCCAGCCAAGTCAAGTATCCGAGATGCCTATTGCTGTATCGTTTCGCCAGGTTGTCTACAGGTTCTATAAAAATCATTTAAAATCGTCATGCAACATAACATATTATGCCGAAACAGGTTTGAAATGGGCATCCATAAAGCCAATAAGATCGACGTACGTACTGTGGCATCATCAGGTGACTGTGGGAGTCAATAATAGAGCTTTCTTTTTCGGAGCAGGAACATAATTTCTAAACCAGTCTGTTCTAAAGGTTATCACGTGTATTGTGTTTCTTGATCTTCAGCTTAATATTATCTACATAGAACTAACATGAATGCAGGTCGGGTGAGTACTTTTTAGGCAGGCCTCATACGTACTAAGATATCTTCTGCTACGAGTACCTAGGTACTATTGCTAATCTTCCAGTTGTTTTCTGTTAAAGAACTTACTTGCCTTCTACTCATCAGTGATTTTACGACATTTATATTTTACGACTGATATTTTTGTGTACCTCGGATTTGTCATGTTTGACACTATATATATTTTCTAATCTTTAGCCACAATTTTATAAGATTATCTTCAACGTGTGTTCTTCGTGTACTTGTTGAGTTGTAGTAATCTTCTCGTACTTGAAACTACATCCGGCCTTACCGTGATAAGTGCCTGTCGAGATTGACAAGGCATCAATATTGATCCGGTCTCCCGATAAAAAAATCCCTATGGCACACTCCCCAAGTGTAGTATTCATTCAAATTCCTCGTTAATTGTCGTCATTTCATTCAGTCCTCGTATTGATTTCTTTTGGGGTGATTTCTCCGCTGAATTGGTATGAATTAATCTTTACAAACTGGTATTATTCCCTCAACAGCTCTTCCTGTGGGGGGTTTTGTTTTGTTCATGTCTTTTAATGCCTGTGGGTTATAGAAAGATTCTGGAGGGATTGAGGTTCTGTGGGCAATTCCGGTGGGCCCAAAACAGTAGTTACCGAAATGACGATGTGGGAAGTTGCCGTGAGACCCTCGATATATAGAGATTTATTGAGTAGATGCTGGTTTAATTCATTTGTTTACTTTGTTGTGGGCGAAAAAAAAGAGATGAGGTGAGGGTTAGATTTGGATGAGTGTAGGAAATTTAGCAAGGACGGGAAGGCGAGTTATTGGTGATGACGGATTTGATGAGTTCCAGTATTGAATTTAAGTCTTCTTCCTCAATTTGGAGGAGTCCTGGCCTGAATTTTCGACATTCTGTGAGGATATGGGGAATTAACTCAAGAGATGTTAGTTCTTCGCAGTATCTGCAGGCTGGCGAGTTTTCCCTCTTCATTCTGAACCGTAATAGTTTGTCGTTAGCATGACCCATTATGAATCTGATAGATCTGTGATGGGGATGTTGCTGTTACTGTACCAGGGTTTGTCGATTACCGGGTATTTGACAAATTGCCTGGCCCATGATTCACCTGTGATTAACTTTGAGTCATGAACCATCCTGTTCCTCGCTTCCTTGAGTTCATTTCCTCTTATCCACAATTCCCTGTGAGGGATGGAGATGTCCTGCTGTATGCCCTCTCTCATTGCCCTCATTTATTGATTTCTCTCTTCCAGGTGACCATGAATCGCCCATCGCGTTCAGGAGTCGCCCGCCCTAAATCGCCGGCCAGGCCGAAAACCCGGGAGAAGAGCCGCTCTTCGTCCAGAACCAGGAGACCGGTCAAGCCAGATGTAGACTATGATCCGCCGTACAGAGCGAAGAAATCTCCTTCGAGGAAGTCCCCTTCCAGAAAGGTGCGGGAGAAGTTGTCCCCATCCCCCGTTAAGATCGTCGATAAAATCAAAGAAAAAGTTGCTGGTAAGCCCTCTAGCCGCGTTGTTCCTCCTCATAAACACTCGTATTTCAGTTATCGCTTCTGCCGGTTTTCAAAATGACACGAAAAGCATCCAGCGGACCATCCTTGCCATCTCATCAACCATCTAATCCTATTTTAATTTCAGACATACGGGACTCAATCACGCCTGACAAGAAGGTGGAGGAAGTAATCCGGGCCAGTGTCACACGGTTCGAGGAAGTTGCATCCGAATTCGTTGCAACTGTGAGACGATCAAATCGCCTTGCAACACGTGAAGTGAGTTCACTCCCACTAATTTCATCTTAATCTGATGGCCATAATTTGGGGTTTTCGCTCTTCCATACGCCCTGAGTATTCAAAAATTTGCGATCTTCTTCTTGCAGTCTTCCACACCTGCCAATGACGGCATCCCATTGAAACCGTCTTATCTCCAAGAGAACAATGTCCACTCGACTGATGATGACCCCAAAGAAGAAGGAGGAAGTTGGTTCATTACTCTGGTACTGGCTCTTGCTGTACCAGCAGGTGTCATGGCAGCCCAGCTCGCCTGTACCAAGGTTAGTATTATATGAGTAGGTACCCTTGATATTTCCCAAGACTACCTGTGGTAACTTATCCCTAATTCAAATGTCCAAACTGGCGTTGTAGCTTTCACTGACTTTTTTCAGGAAAGTTGTGCTGCGGTTCCTCCAAAAGTTACACTGACGTGGAAAAGATTTTTTGACCTGGAGGCTGCTGGATGGTATTTGGGATACCTTGCTTCCCAGCTCATTTTAGCTTCTCTTCCTCTTGGCTTCAAACGCAGAAGCTTGGTGCGAATGGACAATTACATGTACCGGTCCAACGGTACGTTTATGGAAATAACGAGTCAACGTGCAATATTCAATTTACTTCTACATTCTCCCAGGGAATGACATGAGCGACTGAAATCTATGTGCAGGTCTGGCTGTGCTGATAACGACTGCCGGAGTCCTTGTGGGTCTCCAGCTATATCTAAATTTCCCCGTGACCAGGATCCTGGACAAGAGTCTGCCCATCATGAGCGCCTCCGTCATCACTGCGGTCGTCTTGAGCGTACTCCTCTACGTCAAAGCTCTCCGCACAAGGTCTAAACGTAGCGAGTATGGCCAGACAGGAAGTCATATACTCGATCTTTTTGCTGGGGCGGAAACAAATCCCAGAATTGGGCCACTCGACATCAAAACTGCAATTATCAGGACTTCTCTGGTTTCTACTGTAAGTTTGTACCTTCAGTTCATTTATTTAATTTGCCCCAGTCGGTGGCTTCTGATACGGCCTTGATCAGAAATTACCGTTACAATGCTTTTCAGAGAGTAAATTTAGGAATGAACTGAATTTCATGAGATATAATCCGCCGTTGAATATTTCAGATTATCTACAATTCGCTACTGATCTTCAGGGAAGTTCAAGGTAAAAACCTTGACCAAATCTCGGTGAATGTCGCGCTTGCAGCTGCTCTTCAGATTCTGTACTGCCTGGATTTCGTGGTTTTCGAATCTTCTCTTCGATCCTCGTTCACCATAAACCATGACGGCACCGGCTTGTGGTTGATCCTCTACAGCGCATTGTTCCCCTTCTGGATCACTCTCATTCCTAAATATCTGTACCTCTCAAAGTGAGTCGACCTCAACACTTATTGGTTGTTTTGTAACCATTTTAATAATGTCATGGCATAATTCATCAATATAAGCTCAGTTATACAATTGAACCGTTCGATCATTGTTTAGGAGCCCACACAATATTTGGGTAGCGGGAGCTGCTGGACTCGTATTTGTCATTGGCTACCTCATTCACCTTATCAGCAACCACCAGAAGACCAGTTTCAAGAACAGCTCTTCTTCGGTCTCACCTTCAGGTAAATCCCAATTATACGCTTATTGAGGTCATTTCACTATCATCGACTTTGGGGGACTTTCCTTGTATGCTTTGGTTTAACGTACAGTTTATGGAGGTTGGATCCAAATTTTGTGCACCACTGAAACTACTCGACCTACTCGACTCGAATGTGCGGTTTCGGATTCCGTCTGCTCTGTTAACCTACATAGCCGATGTGTCCTTTTGTTATAAAATTATATTTTGAACTTCGAAATTTCGATTTAGTCCGCGCTGGCACCTAAATAGTACCTACACATACAGTAGAGGCGGGGAATTGAGTAGCAAGGGCACCGCGAAAAAAAAAAAAAAAACCAACGGAAAAAAGCGGAATAATACAAAATTACAATAACGATAGGACCCACAATATCACCCTGGAAACGTGTGAACAAAAAAATCCAGGTGATAAGAAAGGATTGTAACCTCCACTTCCAAGGGTCCGACAGGAGGTCCAGTTTCTTGAAATCGATATTTGCTTGTTTAGGTTACTTTCGATTCGATCTTTTAGGGTTATACAGTTGGGTTCTAGAGGGTCCAAGGATCGACAAAGAGTGAAAAATCGATACTTGCGACATTCTTCCGCTTTTTCTCGCAATCAACTTTGCCGACAAGAGGTCCCTTTTCGCTTTGCGCCTCACATGTACAGGAATGGAGTAACTGAAATATCTCTGGAATGACCCTCGGGCTGTTCCATGTCCTTCAGGCATCTCTCTCTTTACGATGATATTTTATAACGTACGTTACTCAAGTTTTGTTTGGTGTAAGGGAGTCTTCCAGAAGATTTAACTGATTTTGAGCAGTTTTGCTCAAGTTGTGTATGAGAAAGTGCATGAACTTGACAAAATTAGTCGAGGAACATGTTGAAACCTCATTGTTACGAACTCATTCATAATGCGCTTCCTTTCAGATGTTATCCACAGTCGGAGTTCTTCTCTCTACAAAGGCGGTCTATGGGGCAAAGTTCGTCATCCCAACTACCTGGGCGCTCTCATCGTCTACTCATCTTGGGCGCTCCTCGCCCTTGGGTCCGCTCCATTGCACTGGATTCCCATCGTCATCTTGATCGCTGTCGCCATTGAAGTCATTGTCCAAGTCTCGCGGGTCGAACAACGCTGTCAGGAACGACACTCCTCCGCCTGGACCGTCTACTCCTCCCAAGTCAAGCAACGACTCATCCCCAAAGTATTTTAAACATAATTATGTTATGAAAGCCGTTGATAGGAAATTCATTTCATCTAGATTTTGACACTACTGCTGAAAAAAATGTGCCTATCGAAATTCGGAAATTTGTTGAGTTTCCAGGCCACTTCAATCATCAATGAAATCTCCCTTCTTAAACTAGAATTTTTACCTGCCTCAACATGACAATATTAAACGGGTTCTTTTTTTAATGTTCACGTCCCTGAAACTCAATCGGTACAACTATTGGAGTTGTACATTAAAAATACGTAGCAGCAACACTGTGAAGTCACTCTGTGCTGCTAGTACAAAGTACTTAGTACAAAGTTGGTATGGAAGTAACTTTTACCTTGTGCTATAAAATATTTTATTTTTAAAATGTTGTAAACCTGTAACTAATCATGTAAATATTTTTTACTTGTGTCAAATTTTTAGTGCACTCGACACAGTTCCAAATTATTTTATACTCTTTGTCACTTTTGTAATTTTGTTTCCGGATTTTTTTTTTTAATTTTGTACTTATATCACTGTTTTTATTGAGTAACACGATTTATCCGTGCACTTTTACACAATAGGTAAGTGTTTTTCTTTTTTTTGAAAATATTCAGCTTTCGTGTTAAGATCTCTGCTACATTACACACGTCAGATTTTAAATTCACTAGTTGCACTATACGATCAGATAATCATTACCAGACTCGAGAGGAACTCTCATTCGTACTACATCTAGCCTCTTGATAAAGTGCCACGCTCTCCATTTACGTTTCAATTTTCCAGGCTAATTTAAAAAAATGATCTCGAAAATAATGGTATTTCATACAGCGTTTTGTAATCCAAGTTATTAGTGGCGGATGTATTCCGGTTTGTATCTTACTCACAAACACGAATTGGTACTTGACCAAATGCACATCTTGCTACTGTGCTATACTTATGAATTGGTGTAATCCAGTTTTGAACTATTCAGTGCTCTGGCTTGTTCCTTTGCAGTATTAGGGTGCTCCTGTATCATTTTGAAAATAGGTTGGAACAAATGCAGTAACCTACATGACTGTATGTACATGTTTCATCGATAGTAAGTCTGGAATCGATATCAATCTTCCCGATTCGTTGGTCTGCATAGATGCCCCCTAATGTAGATACGGTCCTAAGGAAAACTTCCCGATCGAGGCATTTTAAATCTTTTTCTATGGTTAAGGAAACTATTGAGGTAACTATTTTCACAAAGCCCGCAGGCGGCTGAACGTAATACGAGTAATAATCTTCTCGTAATAACATTCTCTGTTAAAAATGTGCTCAAACGAATTGTTTGGTATTGAGCAGATCAGACGTTGTGTCAATAGAAGTTGAATTGTATTGGTGTACAATAAGGCGGATTTTGAGAGCGTGAAGTTTTCGAATGACCCTCAAACCAAAATATATCCTTGTTAGAAGTTTACATTTGTTTAAAAACATAAAAAAATAAAACTGAACTTTTTTTGGGGAAAAAAACATGTTTTTGGCAACCCTGAACTGCGGCCTTGAGGCCAAACGGCCAACTCTATCCACACGTGAGGAAAGCTGTTCAGTTCCGGCGGCCTTTCCAATCCTCCTCAACTGAAGTAAAAGTCTGGTCCACACGCTCCGGCCGGCCGGAGAGGTAGGCCTGAAGGGGAAATCCTCAACGTGTGTACCCAGCCTAACACTGCTGAGCATTGATCTTAGGTAGTTTATAGAATTAACATAAATTGCCCTCATATCAAAAGAGTTTGCAACCTATTCAAAATCAACCTTCTCATCTTGCCTGGTATCGAATTGGGACTAAATAAGGTGGTTATACGATGGAAGTTCTTTATGTTCAAGTTAACTATTTGTCGTTATTTATAAGATTTATGCGTCTGTAAGTTGACTTACCTGTGTATTCGTAATTTTAATTACGTTTGTAATTCAAAAAAATTCTTTGTAATTAATGTATTATTTCATTGTCATTATTTACAAAGACATTGTGACTTGGAGGCTGGATTTGAAACCAGTGGTTTTTGTTAGTTGAACAAGAGATTCCAGCAGTGAACTTATAGAACGATTTCTGGAAATTTTATACCTAATTGGAGAACCCTCCAAGTGATTTGGATTGCATTTTCGAAGACATGAATGGGATCTAGTAGTTTCCCCAGAATCTCTTCAAACTCTCCATCTCTTCAAACTTTCATCATCCCACTTCATTCAGTTCTTATATCAACTGCGTCACAAGCACTTTCACATGCATTTATAGTTTCAATTATTTTTTACAATTATTATTATTTTATACGTTGCCAATTAACCAGTGTGTTAATCCGTGGAAAGCGCCCTGACCCCATAACTTCTACAAATAATTTTATTTCTCTAAAAAACGCACCCTCAATGCGTTGATCAAGTGCTTATTTCAACACAGTTTGTCTCTCTTGTCTCTGTAAATAATCATCTTAGATGTAAGTTTCGCTCAATGTGTCTCCTTATAAAAAGTTGATATTCAGATGATTATTAATTAGTCGTATGATACCCTTAAAGAATGCAATCTTTATTTTATTTCTTCATAATCTAAGTAGTTTTTTTCTTTACAAAAATATTTTGTGCTCATGATGAGTCAATTATGTCAAGAGAATCGTTAACCTTTATTTTGTCATACCTTGAAAATCAAATTGTATTTTGTACTTTAATTATTTATTGAAATGCAAATTGCTATATTCACATTAAAAAAATAAACTCTCTTCGATGTAGGCAATCCAGATGAAGACAACAAATTTGATTGTTCAACGTACACGTTGCCTACGCCTGACAGAGTTTGTATCAAAGATTGAACATCTATTTTAAAAACTCCAAGTGAAAATGACAATTCAATTGTGGTGAGAGCTTACTTTGACGTTTTCTCGGATCCTAGATATGTAGATTTTGTACCATAGATTTTTATCAAAGACCAATAAAAATTAAGACAAAATGTAAATTAAACTCTAATTAAGCCCTTATGTATTTTCGTAGAAATCCATTGAATATTTCGATGTTTTATTAAAATAATATAATGTTGGAGAAGAAAACAATAAAAGTTTTAAATTTTGGCATTTTGTATTATCCTATGTTTCACCTGTATTACGCTATTGATGTTCTTTGATAAATAGGTAAAATAAGTTTGACTGTAAACGTGTAATACCTCGCTCGGCTGCTGGTGCGCTAGAGACGTTTTGAACCCCTTCCCAATGGCCTAGGATTATGAAAAGTTGCAAGATTCATCGTGGGTGGGGTCTGAACTGCGGATGCTCGCATGTCTATGGGGCTTTTGGTTGTTGAGATGTGATATGAAGAGAACGAATTCAGCTGCCAAATTCTAGTGTTATCGCTAGCTCATCGAGCCGACGTAACAGGTGGTGTCGGATCTAAGCAGTCTTTTTTTCGTACGGAATTCGGAACATCAACTCACTCAAAGTTAGGAATTAATTATATTTTAATACAAAACTACGCACCAAAAAGGCAGTGAAGTACATGTACAGACGCTGCTCACCACCAGTACAGGGAGCCCATTGACTTCATGGTGGCAAACAGACTCGCCTATTGAATAGTCAATCACAATAGGAAAATCTCATCTACGCACAAATTAGCAATTCAGGAAAATGTTTGTTCCAAATGTTTGATGAGATTATCATCAATACAGTCAAAATCACGGAAATGTCGAAGAAAATCCGTGATTCTTTCCGGAAACGCGGCCTTCAGTAAGTTTGCAGTCTTTTGCAATTTTGACAGGACGCCGTCCACGTCAAACTTTGTAGAGTTAGCAGACAACTCGAAGAGCAGCTTCGTAAGAATTGTTAAGACTCCATCGCAAACTGTCATTCCACGACCCCAACACACTCGTACTACCTGGTCCAGCGCCTGATCAAAGAAAAAATTGGTTAAATAAGGATCAACCAACTTTTGAATGCAATGAATTCAATAAATAATAAGAAATTAGACCTCCAAGGAGTTCAAAGTGGTAGATGGCTCCATAGTGTATTCCGAGAGGACTTTGAAGATCATGGTCAGGTGTCGTACAACTCCTAGACCTCTGGCCTCAATCATACTTGCAATGTTGGATCCATATATTCTTCTGAGAATCAACTTGTTCTCGACATACATGTTGAATAAGGTAGTCTTGATGACATCATCAAACTGATTAGCCTGCAAAAAAGAGAAATTAAACCAGGAGGATGTAGCCCATCAACAAGTGGGCCGATCGAGGTGACTAACAGAGTGAAATGAGAACCTTCAGAGACGTGGAAGGCTGTGAGTGCTTCTTCATGAGAGTGATGTAGCAAGGAAGCTGACTTGAGACGATTTCAGGGTCAGTTTGATACAGGCTCTTTTTCAATGCATCTAGAATTACCTCGTCCTGCCCGTACCACTTTAATTGCGCTAGAGCCTAGAAAAGCAACCTATCAATGTGACAAATCGCAATCATGATGACAACAATATTCCTTAGTTGTATCGTAGGAATGGAATGACGGAATGAGCTTCCCAAGACAAGATATGTCATAATGTATGCACCTACCAAATGAATGGCACTTACAACATTTTCGATGATGTAATGGAGGCAGTCAAATCCAATTTTGATGTTGTGTGGTTCAAAATCGTCGCTGATTATAAGGGCAGAAGGCAGCAAGTCGGACAAGCACTCGCCAAGGAAAGGAGACTGCGAAAATTCAGATGAGTAAACTCTGGTACTGTACTAATAAAGACGTTTTGTAAGATTCTATGCAGAGGACTGTTGGGAGTGAGGAGGTGTACCTTCATTTTCTTGAGAATCCACGAGTAGCAGACTACAGCAGCTGGGTTACACTTGAAGGTCGAATTGAGTAAGTGAGGCCGCAGAAGAATCAGAGTCTTCTTCAAGATTGTTAGATCCTGGAAAACTGAGTGTCCACGCTCTTCATAGAAATCCGAAGCAAAACTTTCAAACATCTCATGGCACAGTGCGACTGATAAGTCCGTTGTCCACGATGAGTGTGTGGTGTGCTGCCCACAGACAACAACCAGTTGAGCTATGACGTCATCTCCCAGTTGTACTGATGAGGTGGAGTCCAGAAACGTGCTGCTGACTGATGCTAACCGGTCAGCGAGAGTTGATGTGTAGTCTTGGAAATCACTAGCAATTAACGGACGGTCATTTCCATGATGGCAAGCGGGAACTGTGCATAACTTTAGAGTCTCCAACATATTGATATCATCTAACTTCATCATAATATGATGATGGAGTTATTTAGGTGCAAAATACCATCGGATTCTATCTGAAAGAAAATCATCAAAATGAAACGACTCAATGAGTATTCGAAAGGTTTTTGTCACAGATGGAAAATCCTACTACTGATTCCATTTCACTTAGATGCCTTTGGAAGGCTGTCGCCGGGGAAATGATAGGACTACAGTAAAACGTGGAGTTTCCTTCGTTCACAGACAAGGACGAGGAGCTATGTGAATTAAGGCTGCGCCAGCGATTAGCTCAAAGGTGGGAATATGACCACAAAAGGTAACTAGGGATAATGATCTCAGACATAACATTTTATTACTTTTTATGTCACGAAAATCAAGAAAGAAATGGACACCAACAAACTGTGAATACTCTAATTCTAAATTAAAATAACATAATATGTTATTTTGAAGAAATCTTTCCGTAGATTACCTATCAAATGTTACAAACAGAAACAGAGCTTTAGCAGATCCAGCTAAAATTAGAGGTCCATCTAGTTCAACTAGAACAGTCTAGATTTCTAGAATAAAGGGAAATTGAAAACTTGACCACAGAACCACACGACCAAATTCAAACGTTTCTTCTGAGACGACTCTTGCGATTTTGAAAAGTCAATTTCTTGAAGGGTTTATCGAAATTCACTGTTCTTTGGATGGGGCTTTGTTAGACTCCACAGTCTGCAGTGGAGATGTCTTTCCACCAGAGAGGTCGACAGACGACAGGCGAAGAGCGCCCATGATTGCAAACCCAGTGGCAAATGCCATGAGGCCTCCATAATTGATCCCTTTGGTTCCACGAGCCTGAGCAGCAATGTAGCAGCCGATACCAATACAGCCCAGACCACCAACCAGACGGCACTCTAGGCAGTCCTTCTTGTCCTCGCCCTTGCCACCTGAGCTGAAGTTCTGAACGAACCTTTCCAAAGACATAGTCAGGCTCCTCCAGCTGGGCAACAGAAAACGATCAATGTTTAACCAAGCGGCACAGATTAGGAATCATGCGGAGTAGGAAGTGAGTACCTACTACTTTATAACCAGTACCTACGGGAAATGAACACAGGCATTCCACTTCTTTCCTAAGTACAAAAATGTAAGGAAGCAAGACTATCAAGTTCCTGATGCAGGTAACTGCTCTAATTGGGATTTGCAGTGAGAGTTCAACGAGATAACAAAGTGAACAATCTTTGGTAATATTCTAAACAGCTTCATTGAAGCTGAGAGAAAACAGATAACAATCATGTAGCACTTCATCAGTTGAAGGTCATTTTCAACAATTATAGGTAACGTGAAATTTTTTCACTTTGTGAACAAAAACCATGAACCAGTAATTAAACCGACCAACCCTCATAAATAACTTAATTACGTGGGTTACTATGGGTCAAAGCCGCCCTTTCTGTAGAACTCTGGTAAAAACTCAGGAGTGCTTACCAGTGGCGGCTCGTCCATAAGGCCACCTTGGCCCTCGCCCCACCCAAAAATTTGCAAAGGAAAACAGAAAAAACATAGAACAAGGAGAAAAAAATCTTACCTACTACTACCCACCATGGAAGAAGGGAGATCTCCCTTCCTCCATGACTACCCACTTCCACTGAGCTCTTGCAGGCGGGCGGACTTCGTCTGACTTCGATAGCAGTACACTGTGTCACAGTGACTGTGATAAAAGTCGCGTCCTCAACGCATTTTGTTTCGATTTATCGATTAAAAAAGTCGATTATCGGATCGACCAAAAGTGCCCCAGTCTCAATGTTGAAGGTATAGGCGCTTCCTGGGGTGGGGGAAGGCACCCTGTGTTCCGAGATAGGAGCCCTTCTGGGCGGTGGCCAAAATATCGAATCAACTCGAACGCCGAAAACAATCGATTTTTTGGTTCCTTCCCAACTGTTGATATGTGATCTTCATAACCTTCGTACAATTTAACCTACTCGATGTTTGGCCTGCGACGCAATTGCCCGTGATTTTTGCTTTCCGTGATTTTTTCTTTCAATTTCCTTTCTTTGTTTTTCGTTCGTGGTTTCGGTTTTCGTTTTCGCGTTTCTTCCCTGAGTTCAGGCGGCTCCGGCGGTGTTGAAGCTGCACTCGATCCCTCGCTGAAGTTGCTCAGATAAGTTTTTTTTTTGTAGATTGATACTCTAGTTCTAGTAGGTAGATACCAACCTCCCGGCGAATTAGGTACATAGATATTTTTTTAAGATGAATAGAGTTGACTCTTTGCTGCTAACCCCAGGACTAAATCGCCCGTTTCTAGACAGATTAGAGATAAAACGATTGGGTCGAGACTTACCTACATTAACTCTTACACAGAAAGTAAGTAAGGGGAAAGGATTGTTTGCTGAACGCAATTGTTACCATAAAGCTGAATGGATTACCGGTTGTCCGAAAAGGAATGCGTTTTTTTGTTATTATTGTCTGATATTTGGAGGGGGGGATTCTATATGGACTGAAAAGGGTGTAACTGATCTGAAACACTTGGGGGAAAAAATCAGATCTCACGAATCGACTAAAATACACATTAATAACAGCACTGATTTCAACCTTCTTGGTAAAACAAATATTGCTGCCGCCGTCGATTCAGCGCACGCTATTGCCATCAGGCACCACAATGAGCAAGTAGACAAGAATCGCTACATTCTCTCTCGTTTGATTGACTGCGTAAAATTCTGTGGGATTCACGAATTGCCGTTGAGGGGACATGACGAGACAGCAGACTCTTTGAATAAAGGTGTATTTCTGGGCCTGATCGATTACACCTCTAAACTTGACGACGTCTTTAGGGAGCATCTAGAGCGTGCCACTGTTTTCAAAGGGACTTCCAAAAGCGTCCAAAACGAATTGCTTGACTCCATCTTGCACGTTTGTTGGGAGGTTATCAAGAATGAAATTTCAAGTGTCACCTACATCTCAATCATGGCAGATGAAACAACTGATGTGTCAAATCTGCTGCAGTTCGTCGTTGTTTACAGGTATTTTTTGCCTGACAAAGGTTTAGTTGAGCGCTTTTATGGATTCGCCAATCCTGATTCAGCTAATGCGGAACATTTGTCAAAAATAATTTTGAACCATTTAGAGGAAGTGATCCCCAAAGAAATAGGCATTCATAATATTTTTCAGTTTAATTATTTACTAGTCATCAATTTACTTTTGATCCATACATACCAAAGATATTAGGTACTTCAACGTTCCTAGTCAAATAAATTTCCTTTCTCCAATATATTTTTTGTCGTTATATTTTTTCAGCTTGTTGTAAATACCCGCAGTATTTACGCCTACCTACTCCAATAATAGAATTTTTTGACTACCTTTATAATGTACTCTTTGAATAGTACCCGTACAGTCACAATTTCTCTTTTATTCTTCCTATCATTTTGAAGATAATTATTTGGGTGGGTAGGTGGGATTGCCTTGCAGCCACCTCCTCGTCGGTAATCCTGGATACTGGTCAGTAACCTTCCCTCTCCTCAAGAGAACTCTTTGGAGAATGATGTTTCCTGACTTGCTAAGAGCTGCATACCACTAATTATGAAGCAGTTTAGCTGTAAGGGTAGTTTGAGTTTAGTTCCTATAGTGAGTACCTAATAGGTAGGTATGCACCTAAATATTGCCCTGGTGCCCCACCAGTTTCTGAGCCCACGAGCCGCCCCTGGTGCTTACTAGGGGAGCTTACTTGCAAAGGAGTGCTTACCCCACAAGCTACCGACCACGGATAAACGAGGATAAATTAGGTGAATATCGGCGACAAGTATCCAACAAAACATATCATTGTTAAAGCTCTTAATCAAAATATATTCATGATAATTTGCTCGTCTTCCTACCAACGCCACTTCTATAAATCCGGCATGACCCATGGCAGCAATAGATAGATAGACCTACAAGCGCCTATCTATATATCTTATATAGCTATATTCTTGCAGTACCTAGTAAGATTCAGATCAGAGGACAAACTAATTTACAAACTAATGTGTACTAATGTGTAACTTTAGGAAAGAAAAACTATGGCTGGGAACGACAAACCACGGTTGGTACGCTTACAGCTGCATAAAATGTGAATAAGCTATGTTTAATTGTGGTAAATCAGTTCAATTATATTGGTACATACCAAGAATCAAATCGACAAAATTCGAACGACAAAAAACTGATTTCGGTTCTTCAAGGAAGTGAAATCTACTTTATCTACCCCTATTGTTGTTTTTCCAACATCCATCTGATGGATTCCATCACAATCGACTTTCGGTCGACGTTTAACCATCGATCACTGTTGTTATCGATTTACAACCTTGACATGTCAATATTTTGAACAGATGTTCTAAATTATTTTCTTTATTCATATTTTTCGGATCTTATTACCTGTGTTATTTTCTCAAAATATTACAGTTATAGTAAATTTTCACACAGGGTTGATTTATTCACCCAAAAGAGACTTGTTGAGCCAGGAAGAATGATTTCCGAAAACATCGAACACCAACGTATACCTATCGATGTATACCTATCGATCAGGAATGAAGATGATTGGGGAAAACTCCAGTGACACCTATCCTGGCGGTTAAAATTATCATAGACTCCACAGTCAAATCCACGTACCTAAAATCAGTTGTGTGAAGCAAATCTTATAGATTTTGTAGATTTCAGCTACACCCCTATTATGAGCCGAAGGTAGTTCGTTTTCTTCCATGTAGATTTGCGGGAAGTCAACCAAACCAATTTATAGCATCCATGAAGCTAATGCAGGTTATCCAACTAAACAACACCCAACTTTTCATAACATCATTCCGAGAAGAAATATACAATCTCCGAATTGAAATAATTAAATTGTTCTCATTATTAATTGATTTTTACAATAATTATATTAAAAATATAATCTTCCTGCTACAGTTTCGCATTGTACAGTTGTGTGACTAGTATGACTGGATTTTTTGAGTTTTGGTTAAATTTCTATGATATCTCATTCTACTTTGTGTGGTAAAAACGAAAAATTCTTATATTTGAGTTTTTTTCTTCAATAAAATAAGTAGGTAAATCAGACTTTCTTTGTATATTGATTCAAATCAAGTTGAGCACGAAAAATGACGTCACAAACAGGAAACAACCGAGGGCCCCGAGAGGACGCCATCGAGGCATAATGGCGGATTTGTTATTTGTTGTGTGGGATTAAGTTGAGTTTTCGGTTGGATTATATCGGAAAAGACTGTTTGTGGACCGCGTATTACCCGTCGTATTGGTGCCTGAAATACCTATTGAACTCCTGAGATCAATTTCAAAGGAGTAGTTGTGCCCGTACTGCTCATCTTTTCCGAGGTAAATGAGGTTTGTTTTGCTCTTTCGTAATATTCCCTGGCTCCCAGGCATTATTGACCAACCGTTTTCCGTATGCGACCCTGATTTTTTTCTTCTCCTTCTAATTCCATCGAACTACTCATTACCAATTATATTTTCGATGTTTCGTCGTATTTGATAATGTACGGCTACACCACTCCTCTTAAATCGGCTCCCATAAGTATTTCTAAAATTTTCAAGGCCTTCTCGGCGGTACCCAACTGGCCCCAGCACCTTACGTCAGCTTTTATATTGTCTTTCGTTCTGAATTCCGTGTTCTAATTGTTTCATTCCGATTCTTCATATCCACCGGTGTACAAATAATCACTTGATTGATCTATAAATTGGCCGTAAATCGAGATTTACCAATAATGATTATGTACTCCCCCACCCCCTCCACGTTTCTTACATTCCACCGCTCATCGTTAGATTCTGAACTGCAATTTTTACGCCGATCAAGCATCCCTGCCGCCTTGTTCCTTCAACCAAACCAGTTCCATTCCAATACTTAGTATCTTCTAAGCTGAGAAACAATGATACCCAGCAAAGCTATTCTAACCTCGCAAGGGGCCCCATGAACCCGCAGGCATACTCCCAGGTTGTTGTTTCCGACCTACTTCTTGAGTTTTACTTCTTGATTGTTTATAGACAGATGTTCGAGAGTATAATGATGACTAGTGATTACGAGATACATGATATGAGAAATATTGGCGATTCCAAATCAGTTCCATAATGGATTGTGATGCTTGTTACTGGTTTGCGTGGAATTTATTAGATCGGCATATTGATGAGGACCATCGTACGTGTTTCGCTATCATGCTAACACAACTGTTGTTCATATTTCAATTAGTATGCTATCTAAGGCCTTCGTTACTTCAAATGCTTGTTCCTTATACGCCCATCTGTGGTGCTGGAATGGGCTAGTGATGTGATAGTTCCACCTCAAGTATTTGTTGCTCCTTTGACAATATAGCATTGTGTTTTGATTGGATCAGAAAATGCCTATCAACAAAGATTACAATTACTAGTAATGTTGTGTGTAACATGATCATGAATAGCATTGCAAAGCAATTACAATGCCGGTCTGTCGCAGAGAAGTGCTCGAAGCTCACTTGTTAACCTATTGGAAACGTACCTTGACTCCTGATAGATACGACTGCTGATAGTTTGTTACGGTTTTTGGAGGCCCATATTCGGAAATATGTAATTTGTATTGATATTTGACTTTATTTATATATTTATGTTTTAAGTTGGCGATTTTTGTATCAAGTTGTATTACGAGTACGTCCATTGAACTTATTTTTCAACAGGTTTGTTTTATGTAGTTACGTTATCTGTGAATACTTTGGAAGTCGAATAGGTCTTTATCCCTTTGCTGTTGATGATTGAATTTATGGCAGGTCACCTATGTGTTTCCAGTCCTATCTTTTGTAGTTAGTTTGTAGCAAATTTATTACAATGGGATTCCTTTGTAGGTATGAGCGCTATGAGTGCATCATCGCCGCCTGCGGGGCTGATGCCTTTGAGTCTTATTTCCGAGCATAAAACAAGTGTTCCTGCGGTCCAACCGATCCCTAGGACTCCCGAAAAGATGAACCCGCAGCCACCGAACGCTCTACAGCAGCCCCCTCAGCAGCCTTTGGGCATGAAGCTCCCAGCTGGAGTCGCTAACGGAATGGAAGCACCGCAGCCTCCTGTCCCGTTTCCACATCAGCCACAGGAATCTGTACACCCACCTGCTTCCTTTGAAACTTCTGGCTCGGCTCTCCCACCCACGTCACATTTACCTAACCTACCGAGTAAGTTACCAATAATATTTTTTCATTCTCCAATCAAAATCAACGTCCCTGTATACTGTGATATTATGAATATTATTCATTGGTTTGTAATTATTTACCCTTACCTACATTTCACACTTCTCATCGCTCCGAATTGGCTTTATTGCAGGTGGTAGCAAGGGAGAAGCTTCGGGACCTACGAAAATTGACAGTGCGGCGGCTCCATCAGAGATTAATTCATCGGTTGCAGAGCCAACGCCTGCTCCTGCTGCACCCGAGGTGCCTGCCATCCCCGAGATAAGACTTCCTATGGCCCCAGGCCTCACAATAATGCCTATCGGGGTCTCAATGTCTCAGCCGTCACTGCCTCTTGCGGTTCCATTGTTAACTCCAGTAGAACCTCCTCCACCTCCAAAAGAAGTAGTATCTGTTACACAGGTGGCTTCAGTACCGCCACCTGTTCCAGGAGGAGGTACTTATTACTAAAACTACGTACATTTTCAATACTCTGTTTTCTATAGATACTTTGAACTTAATAATTCTCGATAAGGTCGTTTAGGTACAGGCTGGATAACCTAGGTGGTGTGGTGATATTTGATCGTAGATTTTGCTTCCCGTGTAATCTAGTTAGATACGCCATTAGCGTTACATAAATTCATCTTTGCTATATAATTGATTGATTGTAACCAGTTCTAAATTCTGTTTTTCAAAAATTGAAGGCCCGAGACCACAAGTCTTGTGCTAATTCAAGGTGGACACTCACGGTTATCCAGGTCTCACTGCTATGAATTTAAAGATTATTTTGTTCATTGGACCTTACTGAATGAAAATGTTAATCTGGGTACTCTTAATTCAGCAGTTGGAGCAACTAATGTTGTGGCAGCTCGCCCAGCTGCTAATCAAGAAGGGAAGCCGTCACCACCAGAGCGAGCCCAAGAGAAGAAGCTACCCAGTGTACCCTTTGAGGCTGTTCCAAGCACGGCCACACCACAGGCTGCCGCTCCTGCACCTTCATCACTGGGACCTCCTCCTATAATGAAAGACGCTGCTCAAGTACCACCTCCTGCCCCCAAACCAGCGTCCGAACCCACAAAAACCCCTGCCCCTGCACAGGCAGCAGTTCCCAGTCCTTCTCAGACTCCACAGGTAGCACAAACGCCCCCAGCACCTGCTGCCCAGCCTCCCGTGGCACCAGCAAAAGAAACTCCTTCCGCGTCTACTGAGCAGGCCAAGCCTGCTGCCGTGGCTGCTCAACCTACTGCAGCTACTCCAGCTCCCTCCGCCGTATCTCCCGCTCAGGAAGCTCCTTCGTCTCAGCCTGCACAACCTGCAGCTTCTCAAGCTGCTTCAGAGCCCACCACAGTGGCACAATCCAAGCCAAAGCGTACTCCCAAGGTAAGGCTCAATTTTTCCGTTTTTCCAACCATAACATTTATTGCAGAAATAATTTAGTTATTTTAATTAAATAAGTTCACAAGTAAAACCTAGATAAAATTAGCAAATAAAATATCTTATTTTATCTTCCTAGCCCAAACCGGTCCCCGACGTGGAGAAAAAGGCGCCGGTCAAAGAAACCCCCAGCGCTAAAGACGGCGACGGCAAACCCAGGAGAAAGCGTCTCCCCACTCAGCCTTACCAGAGCCCCATCCCAGAGCTCAATTTGATCGCAAAGATCAATAAAATCGACAAAACACCCGCTAAACCTCAGGAAGACAAACTTATTGTCTTTTACAGGTCAGTTAAATAGGTATTTATTTGGAAAACGGATTCGTTGAAACTTTTCAATAGCTTCCGCGACTGATTTAGTGTGAATCCTCAGACAGTACGAGGACATGACATGTAGACATTGTCTACTGGATTGAAAATGTAAACCTTAACTTCAATTCATCACATCATATGGATTATGTTTTTTAAATAATGTCTTATGATGTTCACAGGAATGAATTTTTAGCCGTGAGGAATCCAGAGGGTAGTTTTTATGTGTGCCAAGCGATGCAAAATATATATAAAAGCAGTTCTAAAATCAAGATCAGGTGGTTGTCCCAGGACCCCAACGGTGAAAACTATTCACCCGACTTTTATGATCATACAGGTGAGGTTTGGTAGTATTCTACCACGTAATGAAATTGGTTTATGAGTGCACGACAGGGTCATTACGAGTACATATTTTCTGACGAGACAGACAATTGTCATAGTAATATTATCCGTTGTTCTGAAATGCATTATTTTGATTGCCTTGTTCTGGTCTTCACAGAGTTTGACTGCATTCTCACAAATTTGAATCTTCAACGCGTGGGTAAAGATCAGTTCAAGCTGCCAGAGGTTGAGGCCAAGAGGACGGACAGTATATTGAAAAGAGCAATTGATTTGGAGAAAGGCATTGTAGTGGCCGACGAGTCCACGATTACCGAAGAACACCCTGATGGATGTAAGTTATCCTTTTATTAATGCCTGGATGTCGTCATTTTCAGGGTTGGCAGCGACCGGGAATTCCGGGACCACATGTGCAATGATGAGAAGGGAACAAGTTTGTCGAACTTGAAAAATAAGTAATTTCAAATTAAAGTTAGCAAACCGGTCCACTACAGATGTTCTAGTAAAAGGTTTCAATAGACCAGCATTTCAAAAATGACTGTTCATGGATTTAAGGTAGTATTCACTCGTGAAAGGGCAACTGTCTATAACCGAAATGATGAAAAGACGTTGGTTGCAAAGAGAGTGAACAATTGGGTTATAAGATGCGTCAAAAAGGACAATAGTTGACCTCATGCGCGAAAGTTACCTTCTCCTGAATTGAAGACAACGTTTATGTACCACCACTCCACGTAGAAACGCTTTTACCACATCGAAATCGCGTTATCTCTGCTGCACTTAGGCCCTTGGAGCACTTATTTGGTGCGCCGGACAGGTCTCGGACTGTTTGCACATGCTCACCAAAACGAACGAAAAGATATAATCAATTTCGAAAAATAACGACTGGTCTGTATTGTGCTGTAATGAGTACAGTAGAGCGTCGATAATACGGATTAATTGGAACCAGACCTCATCCGGATTATCAAAAAATTCGGATTTTCGAAAATAGGCTGTTTCATACTTTAAAATTGTAGAAACGTAACTGAAACCTTGATAATTCACTTAAATATGTATGTATGTAAACAATTACAGTAGGTAAATACAGTTAAAGCTGTCGTTTATTTCTTAGTACTGACTTCAATGAAACTGAATCAATACAAAATACACTACAGCACGAAACCTGAATACAGTACAGTAAAAAACACTCGAAATTACCTTCATTTCCGTAGCACGAAACGCACCTCAGAGCAACAAACTCGACATCACTTAAGCCATATGATGTTCCAAAGAGCTTGTTAGTATGAAAATGGACCTGTATTTCAACAGTTTGATTCACGATCGGGTTGTGAGGCACAATCTTTGAGCCGTCATTGTGAACGAACAGCTGGTCGTACAAAGTTGCGGATGGTCTTAAAAAATTCTACGGAACAAACTCTATCTAAATATGAAATAAAAAACATACCGTTCTATATGAATTTTTCGAGATATGAGATTTTCAAATTTTCAAAATTCGTTTTGAACCCCTTCCCCTTGACCTAGGGTTATGAAATGTTTCGAAGACCATTGTGGGGTTGGTCTAAACCCATAAAAAAAATTTCGTAATTTTAACTCAACGCTAACTGGGCAAAGTGGCGCGGACGGCGTACGGCGGACGGACGGATTTTTTTTTATTCGATTTTCTGAATCTACGTATCTTGAAACGTAAACCAACAAATTTTGAGGGGGGGTTAAAAAAATTTTTTCTTTGGGCGATTCCAATGGTTCATTATCGAAGATAATAAACCAAAAGGTACAGTACGAAGTTAGAGTATAATATACACTAACTACTTCGTATTACTGCAGTACAAAAATCATCAAGCCCTGACATATAGTGTGTAATAATATTATGATAATAATATTACACACTATATATTATATAGTGTGTAATATTATTAGTGATATTATCAGGGCTCTTGAAAAAGTCTTTAATTGATTTTTGAACCGCAGTAGTCCCATTTGGAATTTTCATTTTTAATTTTTTTTCCTGACGTGAATTCAGATTATCGACGGTCCGGATTATTGATGTTCTACTGTAATGAGCGTTCTCTGGGGTCCTTGAGAGACGAAATTGTTTGATGGACGCAACTTTGATTTTGCTGGTTTTATTTGTTTTAGTGGACCTTTCTCTTTATCGTAATGAAGAGCAGCTAAAGAAACGGAAGAAGAAGCAAAAGAAACCCAAAGACTCGAAATCTGACAGTAGATCCGATTTGAGCAGGCGGGCTAAAGCTCTGTCTGAACCTGTCAAGAAACTTCCTGTCCGGGGACGAGCTGCCGCCAAAAGAAAAGTCGTTTTGGCGCCACTGACCAAAAAAACGGCGCCAGTAGCTGCTAAGAAAACATCGCCTGCCGCGATTCCAGCTCCGGCGACGGTCGCTAAGAAAGAACCTGCCAAGAAAGAGGCACCAGCAACGCCTGCACCCAAGTCTGCAACCAAAAGGAAAGCGCCTGTTGCACCGGCATCCGCTCCTCCAGCGGACAAACGATCCAGACGGGACCCTACAACTAAGACGAAAAGTAAGTTTACATAACGACTTATTTCAATTTTATTTGTTCAAACATCATCTGATGGGGGGGGGGGGGGGGGGCTTGTACGGGGCTATAAGGCCCAATGCACATATAATAGGTGACGAGCGGTGGAGCAGTGTGAGGTAAGTACGCCACATCGACTCCTTTTCTACGTGAACATGGTCCAATGCACACATAGCCTCACCGCTTGCACACCTCTTCCTCTCTGCTCGAAGGCTAAGTTCGTGGATGGGGCAAATCGGGCCACTCCAAGGGGGGTTTTGGGGAGTTTAAAGGGGGGAAATTACCCGTAAATTCCCAAAATTGAACAGTCAGACAAGAGACACCCCATTTTAAAGGTTTTGTTACACTGAACACGATGGTGAAGTCAGAATTGCGATTAGTTATTCCGTTCTCAAACAGGGGTTGTTCTTCACGTTTCATCTGCTCTAATCTGATATTGGAATGAGGTATCGCAATTCTGAGTTCACCACCGTGTTCAGCGTTGGAAACTTTACCCCCCCCCCCTCCTAAAAAATCCGCCGTCCGAGCCCAGTTAGCGCTGTGCTAGAATTACGAAATTTGGTTTACGGGTTCGGACCAACCCCACAATGATCCTTGAAACTTTTCATTCAACTTTTTCTTAGGTCAATGGGAAGGAGTTCAAAACCAATTTTGAAATTTTGGAAAATTCATAATAACATTATGAAATAATAATATTAATTATAATAATATTATTATCTCATAAAATTAGAGGTATTATCTCGAAAAATTTAAACTTAGTTTAGTTTGTAGAGTTTTATAAGACCATCCGGGGAGGTTGGTGCGATCAGCCATTCGTTCACGATGAGGGCTGAAAGTTGGAGCAGATCAAAAATCGTCAACATGAGGGTGAATCATGCAGCAGCAAGTCGGGTCAATGTTCATAATATTATTGGCCCAGTAAATTCAAACAACACTTGATAATTTCGAACATTTGGAGTCAATTTTTATACTGGCCCAGCTAATTCGAGCAGCACATGATTTTGAGATGTTTAGTTTAATTAATAATAATTGATGATTAAAAATGATTATTAATAATAAAAATATATTATTGATAATAATTAAAATATAATCAATATAAACGGGCCTTTACGTGTGCATCAAATTCACCGGTACGACGACGCACCTCCACCTCACCTGCACTGCACCTCCGCTTGTCACCTCTTATATGTACATTGGGCCTTGGGGTACTAGTTTAGTTAGCAGTGTAATGTAATGTACACTGAATTTCTCGTATAAGAAGGAAGGGTTTTTATTTTACAGGGTATCAGAGTCAATAGTAAAAAATCCAGTCATGCATCATGGCTATCGCCCACATGATCCCTTAGTCACTCCTTTAACTTACAGGACCCCAATAGAACGTATTTGCTATTAAACCTATAAAGTTCGCTCTCGATGAATATACTCAAATTACTGAAGGACGTTGGTTCCCACTAGGCGAAGTGACGTCACTGCCCCTCAACCAATAAATACGCATTTTTCATTTGAGCTATCTCTAAATTTACGTTACTGATAGGAAAAATGATAAAATTAAATTTTCGCGTTTTTATAATGCATTAGGTAAATAATATTTTCAGCAATATTCCACTACTCGTCTTGTGTCTTGTAAAATACTCTCTTATAGAAATTGTATGCACCACTGATAGAGAAAACACTTTACCTATTTCCTATTCTGAATTATGAGTCAAATTATTTTGGGAAAACTCGTTCATCAGTGACTCGGAAGTTACATTCAAAGTCCGAATGACTTTAGGTTTGGAGTGGAGTTAACTTGGGCCACCAAGAAAATAAGAAGCCTCCTGATAATATATAAAATCCTCTTATGCCAGTGCCTGATATTGGACAAGGTTTTGAACGTTGGGGCAGTAGTTATGTCATTCGCTAAAATGTTTCCTATGACTTGTATTCTCCCCCCATGTGTTGCATGCGTACTTTTGACAAATTGAACTCCTGGTTTGGTCTCTTTGGATAATCCCAAACTTGTTCAAATTACCTACACGTTTTTCGCCTGTGTTCTTCCATTCCTTGACAGATTTCACTCTTGTAAATTGGGATTTTTCTGTAGTTTAAAACAAGAAACTTCTCCAAATTAGATAATCCCTCCTATGATATTAATCATGTGAGTAAATAGTGGGTCTTAAATTCAGTTTTTAATATCTTTTTGGGGCCGTACGTGCACCATTCTTAGATCTCATGTGCCTTAGGGGCTTCAAAATATTTGAATTATATTGTCTAATATATCTCAGTCCCCTCCTAGACTCTTCAATATGGAGAATTGTTGGTGAATTGCGAATGTGTAGTACATTCACAAGATTCTTCTCATTATGATTAGGTATATATAGTTGGATTCATTTTATAAAATGTATCAAATCTTTTTAAGAACGGTACTTTTCATTCAGCATCATTCTCTCTCCTGTAAACGCCTGCTTAGCTAAACTTACCAGTTTGTGGTCTTTGGGCCCCTCTTATTCTCTGAGAGTCCCCTTTACACGTTTTTACAACATAACCCAATACGCTTGAGAATTTGGCCACAAGCTGGATTTTGATCTAGGAATGGGAAAACACAATGAATCCTACTGCTTAGAATTAGACTGACTTTGGTAAAGTTTTATCCGCTGTTTATAGGCGGAGCGGCGTCAGCTAGTGCAACGGGTACGTCGACCCCCAAACCCTCAGCGTCATCGAACGTCCGAAGACCGACTCGTAACTCCAAGTAAACAACAGAACAAAAACAAATTTTTTGCACGTCAATAGATGGAACGCAATGTTTCCTCCTGAGTTTTCATCCGAGATTATGGGAAAAAACCCAAGACTCGAAAAAAGGGAAGTGAAAAAAAAGTAAATAAATAAAATAAATCAACAAAACCCAAAAATTTTAATAAGAAAATCAACCGTGTAAATATTGAAAGCACACAACACAACAAAACCAATTTTGTTTAACTGCTCAGAAAAAAGGATTTTGAAACCATTCAAAACTGTCTCATGGGAAGGAAAGAGAACTTTTTGGCACCTTTGCTAATACTAAAGTGAGTGTATATATAGAGCTCTTGAATATATTCAACATCCATGTTCCTTTTCATCCAATGTACAGCATTTTAGTAGTTCAATCGGTGAGGGAAATTTTCAGTAATAGATTTCGACAGATCTTCCTTTTATATAAAGTATCATTTTTAGATAAACTGCACGAAGCATATTCATTGTTGTAAATTCGGGTTGAAGCAATATCTTGATCACTGGATTTTTATTTCGTCTGTCACTAAATTTATTTTAATTTTTTCCCGCTTTAAGAGCCTTTTTATATGTTTAGATTGTAAATTGTTTTTTCGATTTTCTCTTGTCATGTACGCTCTTCTTTTCGTTATAAAAAAAAATTTAAAAAAAAAGAAAAAATACATAGTTGTACCTCATTTCATAAACTGTAAGCATGGTTGTTGGTGGTATAGTAGTTTTCGAACTACATTTGTGAAATTGTGGCTACCGATTTACCTTATATACATAATTATATATTAACTAAATTCAATTTTGCGATAGAAAAAATTATAAAAAATGAACAACAGGAATAAATGAATTTAAACTGTTTTCGATGTGATTTTATTCATAAACCCGTCGTTTTGCTGGCTTTCCGTTGTTTATTTTTTATTAATAACGGGCTGATATTAAAAACAGAGTTATTTAACGGAGAGGTATTTCATCATTAACAGAACAGCTATTTCATCATAGTGGATGATTATTTTTTGCTTCGAATACAATAAATTGGTTTGTTATTCGTTTCTATTGGATTGATGGTTCGACTAGTGATAGTGATTTTGTTTACTTTCATTTTGTTGATGTTCATGATCGTTATGTATTCAGGTTTGAGCTCTCGTTTGTAGCTTAGGTTAGGAATAGAGGCGAAAAAAGATAGTGATTATAGAGGAAGTTGGCCTTGAGTGGATCCCAAGTATCAGGGATTCGAACTATTTACCACAGTTTGACTTGAGCGTTCCTGCGGCTACTTGATTGTCTCGGCTTTTGTTAAGTGCTTAAATATGGCTTAAAGCATAATGAAGTGGATTTCCATAATGTGGGCGCTTTAGGCCAACTTTCCCTTCTAATCACCCCCCCCCCCCCCCCCCCAACTTTTGGTGACTTATTAAATCCTTAAATTCCTAGCGAAAGCCTTGGTTCAAATAGCTCGAAATTGATCACGTACAGTTTTGCTCGACTGGACAAAAATTGCAAACCTTGTTTCAATTTACGTGCATAGCACCAATCATTACCTTGAGATGGATGAATTGTACCAATATTCTTCTTTTTAAATCAAACCTGACGTCATATTGGCGACTCAGGACACACATTTCCCTATACTCAAATATGGAAAACCACGGTGAACGAACCTGATTCTTCTTGCCATTGTCTGTGCCATCAAAATTTCGTATTTGATAGATTTGCCTCATACCACAAGATCCTTTGTAATATATCACTTGACTAGTTTGAGACAGTTCTACTATTCATCTCCAGGAACAACTTTTTTTTCTCTTTTTTTTTCAATTATTCGAAGATGAGTGCGTACTTGGCCTAATCAACTGTTAGTAAACTGGTGACTGAAGGAGTGGAGAAGAGCTGATGATGGGGTGGAGATTGATGTGAGCGTATACCATGTTTAAGACTGGTCAATTATTGGTTATCAATTAATTGAATCGTATGTATTTTTAAAGCTGCCGTTTCTTTTATTATCATTATTATTTTTAAAAAATTTTAAATTCTCTTTTTAATGTTAATTCTCGACCCATAAGATTCTGTGAAGTACAGATAATTTGTTTGAGGTTGTAGTGTTCATGTTATACAGCAGTGGAGGTTAGCGCTCTGGACCACGATCCAATGCCATTCTCCCATCTGGTAACCTAACATGTGTGCAATGCGCTGTACTTGCCCTCTCTACTCATTTTTCAGTCTTTCAACTAATTCTTTCCACTGAATAAGAAACGTTACACGATTTTAAATTTGTTCAAAGATCAATTCGAATCATTTTCATCGTGATAGCGATTATTTTCTATCTCGCTCTGATTGTTCACCTCACCCTTCCGTCGTACCTTGAGGGGAATTCAAACCATGATGATGCTTCGTGCAATTATACAGTTGTGTGCAATACTGAATCCTATCGGGAGCACCCAAAAATATTTAACGGTGATTTTTCGTTGTGCTCTTGAAAGATTTGTGTTTTGAACAAATTTTACTTGTCATTAGTTGTTACTCAGTAATTGGTCTCAATTTATAAAATTGATGGGTGGTTTTTATCTTAAGACTCATTTCTTTGGTAGAAATCCATTTTCAACAAGAAGCGCTTTCTTTCTTGGTTCATTATCTTCGATAATGAACCATTTTGTAAATAGTGTACTCCATTTGAAATATTATTTTTTAATTAAAAAATTTATTATATGTGACAAATTTATCAAAAGAAAATTCGTGCAGTAAATTATGTGATCCCTGAACCGTTTCGTAAAACGATATCAGGGTTTTGTTCTTGCTTCTCGATCTGTTGTCTTCTGGTTTTGTGTTGTGTGGAAATGGTTAAAGAAACAAAAAAATATAATAATCAAGATTATAGATGAAGTATATTATTAGTTGGTAGCACTAAGAGTTTTTAAACTAATTCTAAGCAAATTTTTTTTCTCTCATATTTTTATCATTTGATAGTACACGAAAGGGGAGCTCCGTTAGTAGCCTACATCCGATTATGATCTTAAACATCTTTGTTTTACTTCAGAAATACTTTTATTTTTGTGAATAACCATAAAATGATCGGACATCTGTAATAGGTTCCTATTCCATTGATTACCTCGTGATTGGCACCTTTGTTTCTTTTCTGAAGAGGAACAATTTAAAGATTGTGGTTTGAATTCACTTCTACTGTATCATAAATATGTCTATTTCTAATTGCAAATTAGTGTAATTCAAATATAGCCCATCAGTGGACGACAGTTTGGGATAATTACATTTTTACAGAAGTACAAATTTAAATCCGTTAATGAACGACATTTTTTATGATGTGTGAATTTTAAATATTTAGTACGTGCGTGCCACTCCCTTTTCAGACTGTTTTATTTTTTACGAAATTATTTTTATTTCTTATTATATTATTGATTAAATAATATTGTACATTGAACCACTTGATTTGTCTTTTTTTCCTTTCCCATACCTCTGTATGACATTTGTCACATGATACTATCATAAGGCACTAATAAAACATAAAATAAAACATAAAATTACTAAGCAAATTTTTTTTCTCTCATATTTTTATCATTTGATAGTACACGAAAGGGGAGCTCCGTTAGTAGCCTACATCCGATTATGATCTTAAACATCTTTGTTTTACTTCAGAAATACTTTTATTTTTGTGAATAACCATAAAATGATCGGACATCTGTAATAGGTTCCTATTCCATTGATTACCTCGTGATTGACACCTTTGTTTCTTTTCTGAAGAGGAACAATTTAAAGATTGTGGTTTTGTGTTGTGTGGAAATGGTTAAAGTAGTTAGCCTCACTAACTACTCAGTACCAGTGAACATTAGATGGAGCAACGATCATGTATTCAAACTAAATCACTCGCGACGAAATAGTGGAAACCCGTTTCATAAAGAAAAACATCATATTTTCACTGTAATAGTACACCGTTAGACCAGTTTCGGTCAGTAACAAAACAATACTGAAGGTGCATTACAGAGAGATGAATACAGGGACTCCAAATGTGAAATGGTCGAATAGGATTGGTTGATAGAAGTGAAAGGAGAAGCACATTGCTATTGGCCAAGATGAGCTGAGAGGCTCCTTCTGCTAATTTCTAAGTTATTCGCTCTTTGAAGCTGTAATTTGGTTTGTAGGACTCCTTAGGACTTTAACTTGACGCTGCACAGGCCCCGGATCAGCTGAGAGGCTCCTTAAGCTAATTTCTATGTTATTTACACTGTGAAGCGGTAATCAGGTATGTAGGTAGCCTCCTTAGGACTTACACTTTAAGCAGCCTTTGCCCATGATCAGCTGAGTGGCTCCTAAAGCGAATTTCATGGCAAACGTAGCTAAAACATGTTCTTTTATGGAGTTTTTTTAATGAACATGACATGCCCCTTTATACATTGTATAAAGCGAACAAAATTTATATGGGAAAAGAAGTAAGTGCCATCCTTTCGTTTTCAAGGATTTATATTAACTTCGTAGCTTAGGCACAAATATCATGGCACTTACATCCCTTCCCATCTCAACCCCACTGTCGCTTGCAGTTAACTTTGAAAGTTAACCTTTGAACTGCTCTTGAATATTTCTGGCACTTACAATCTTTCTCGTTTCATTACGCTTAGCTTATTCAACCCTTTTCACTAAAAAAGTAATTTTATGTTTTAGCTATTACATTATTTTCCTTTTTTTTTGTGTATTCAATTAGTCATTCCCTCTTGATTGACCTATTCCTAAAGCAGAGCCAATCAAAAGGGCACTCGTCGTCTGCTCCCAGCAAGTTTCTTCTTACTTTGTTCTTAGCCAATCAGGAGGCACCTTTCACTTTCGAACCGTAACAAATACATGCCAACTCACTCCATCCTCATTCTGTGTTGTACTAATGATGGTGTAACAGCCGAAACTGATCTAAAGTAGGTATTTATTCCTGTGGAAATCGATTTTTTTTGTATTTTATTTTTGTAGTTCTGATCTGACTGATCCGTAGATCACCGTCTTCAGTAAAACAACCAGGATCACGTCGCGATGGTCACATAAACACGTTTGACATGGGAATCACAATACAATTACAAATTTACCAGAAGAAATAGCATAAATTCCAACAACAAAATTATTTCGTAGCCATCACTGATGAACTAAATTTTAGTAAACATGTCTGTAAATAGAATCGTCACCCCTCAACCGCACTACATTCCAGGGTAAGTCGTTCAGTTAGTCGTAGCGTTACACGACTGATTAATCTGCGCTTGTCAAATGCCACAAAAAAAACACGAATAGAGTACTATGCTCTATTTCAGCAAAGGTGGTACCACACGAAATTTAGAGTAGAACGGTGCTGTGAACTACACAACTTCTCCTGTGTGATTATTTATACGACGGTAAAGGTACAACAACAACAAGTTATAAGCTGAATCCAGATTTGATTGACCCACTGTTTACCTTTGAATGGAGAGACCTTCGTCAGTCTTGTTCTATTATTGTCCTCTAATTAGTTTTATTCTGATAATAGTTCCTACTTTTCGAAATGAAATCGGTAATCAAATCAGAATAAAATAAAAGTCAACTTCAAACTAGGTATCTTCTCACTTGCCCATTAACAACCACTCTTGAAAGAAACCATTGATCCAGCACAACTTGAGATGAAATAAAATATGTAGTATGAGTATTGCCACACACGGTTTTTTCGTGGTTATACACGAAACACCTTTTTACCGTAAATATATAAACTTTTCCCTCTACCCATGGCCCCTGTTACTACTAGACGCCACAGTCAACCTTGAGGCGGAAGGTGAGGCCAATACCAATGTCAGTTCTCTCCGTGTTCTTATTGATGGGTGTAGACCCCGCCAGTCGAGGGGTAGGCCAGTTATAGATACGCCAGCGTACAACTGGTTTCCATCTATCAGGAAACGGCTCGATAGATACATCTTACATTTCACGATGCCACATTACTTCAAATACAAGGGACACGTCAACGGAGGATTAGCGATAGACAGGTAGGTATCTACGTAGACTCCAATATTTTACCACAGTTATATTTAATTTTTTTTTTGAACAACAGTTCAAAATAATTGCTAATATTCAGAGTTCTGGCTGCATTCTTTAAAAACATCGCTTTAGCTTTATGTCATTTAGGCCAGCTCTACAGGTGGAGTTGGATAGGAGCACTGTAACGTCATTCAATGGGGTCAATAGAAGCCGAATGCACTCGTATCACTCGCATTCTCATGCGGGGTTGTAATTTATCTCTCATTGGATTTAACTGGCGTGCTGAGGATATCTACTGAGAAACATCGAATTACCTTCCGGCCTCAGCCTTAAATTATAATGCTCTACCATTACCTTCAATGAGATGAGCAAAAACATAAGAGTTAAGTTTTAAACCTGACTAAAACAAACTGTGTCGGAAGAGTTGTTGTAAAGGCAAGTGACTTGTCTTAGCATTCAGGAACAAAAAAATGTCTGGAATCCGTAGCCTTATTGAGTTGGACCAAATTTTTAGGATCATAAAGTTACAACAGACAACTGAAACCACTTGAGGGTTCGTGTCTCTTACGACGCTTTTTATGGCGTTTACTAGTGTTTTATGGCGTTTAATAGAGGCATTCAAAGTTCCGCGGCCCGATCGGGCCATCAATCCTCCGACGAATCAATAAGCGTTTTATTGACTGTTCCATTATTGGTTTTATAGCGTAGAGTGAATCTTCTAGGTACCTATGTTGGGTTGTTTAGTCTTATATAGGGTGTCAGGGTTAAGATCGTACCTACCACCGGCCACTTATTGATTCTACAACTAATCTGATAAAAAAGGGTCCCATAACCTTTTTTTTGTACCGCTTGAAATCCGACTTTTTTCACTTTTAAGATTTTTTTCGTGTTTTCGACCTTGAGTCACTAAAATGGCCACAAGTCCCTCAACATTCAAATGTGGTTAAATTCCCTATCTCCCTAGTGCTAAATAAAGCTTTTCAAGAAGATTCAGATGTTGAAAAATGAGCCCGAATAGTAAAGTCTCGAAAATCTCGTAAGTCTAACTGAATCTGCCGGTTAATTTCCCACTGTAACCCCAAAAGCTCAGCTTTCCAACGGTATGATCAAAAAATTGCTTACAGTGGACTCATGATGTGAAATCCCCGTTCCCGTGCCAAAAACCGTAGATCTTTCAGTAAAAATCTACATTTTTACCATAAAATGAGTTAGGCAGCAATCTTGTCGTACTTTGTCTTGCTGAGTCAAATGATGACACAAGACTTCTCGAATAAGCAGTCTCTAATATCTTGTCCAATTTACTTTTCGAAAATTGTCTTAATTTTTGTTGATTTGTATGGTATTTTTTTTAAGACTAGGTACGCCAAGCTAAACGTTGCTGTCGTTGACGGATTTTAAGCGGTACAAAAAAGTTAATACAGTTTTTATTTCTTAAATTAGTTGTAGAATCAATCCTTCGCAGGTGGTAGGTACGGCCTGACACCCTGTTTAGTCAAGTTCATATGTTTTTTCCGACGTCTATCAATACATGAATTGCATTGATTATCAAGGTACACGGGACACGTTCCTGGCTACACGTATAAGCTCGGCGATACTTACGGCTCTCTCACCCACAAGATCCTCCTCGACCCGACGACAACCCACAGCGAGAAGCTCGTCTTATCGGATCGCACGGTTACGGATTTCGAGGTCCTCAAAATTAATACTATAATCAAATTTAAAAACGATCGGATGAGTCAGTAGGCCTGAAGGTTCAATACTAATCAAATATGAACTGACTTATTAGTCTTAGCTATTCGGCTCGGAAATCCGTTTTATAATGGTAGATTTCATATCTAGCTATTCCATGCTGGAGGTAGGTTCAACTATATTATAGGGCCAAAAACACAACCCACAATAACAAATTAATGGAGGTTTTTATACGTTGGACAGGTGACGCGGCCGTCGAAAGATGTGATTGACATCGTGGACGGACGGAAACGGACGAGAGATGCCAAGTATTCACATCCCATGGTGCCCGCATATGCAGGTTAGTGCCTCATGAAGATGCCCTGTTGGTTTACGGGTTCGGTCCAACCCCACAATGATCTTTGAAACTTTCAATTAATTTTTTAACAGTGATTATTAAACTTTTAATTTTCCCCACTTAAAGTTCCCTTTTAGAGTGGCCCGATTTAGCCCATGTACGAACTTATAAGTTCGTATAGCCTTTCGGTTGGCAAGACAGATTTTTTGAGCAAATTTTAACTATTTTATCTCAATTCGTTTGCGAGTTATCGTCTGGAATGACACATATCATACATATATTAGGTATATGGGTCATTCTCGCAGAATGCGACATTTTCAAATCTCAATGTTGAAAAAATAAAAATGCTCCAAACTGTTTGAAAAAAAAAAAAAAAAGGTGCACTCAGGCAACCACAAGTAATGATTATTCATGCCTATCCACTCACAAATACTATTTATTTTGGAGAAGCAAAAATGCAAGGACCCATATAGGTACACGTATAGGGGAATCTAATTCATTGCCAAAAGACACCAAGAACGACACCAAGACACCACGTACTTAGTACGTGTAGTAAGTATACCTATGATTCTTGGTGTCTTTTGGCAATGAATAATTCTAATTATTAGATTCCCCCATAATTAGAATTAGGTAGATTCCCCCCTAATTAGAATTAGGTAGATTCAATTAGGTGGATGAATTAGATCCCCCCTCCCCCAACTGTCAATGCTTAGGGTTTAACGGACGCGGACAGGGTTCCCGGACGGGGGAGGGTGTTCCAAACCGAATTACGCCCGTAAAAACGTGTTCCATGTTAAAACATATTGAAATAAGGGTGATTTTGAACTCGCAGACCCTACGCTAACGTAATGCTTATTTGAAGGAGGACATCTAAGATCCATTACCTACCGCAACGATTCAACGACGAAGGGGTAATTGAGTGAGGTAAGGCGAGTGCCAAGTTGTGACAGCCAAGGTTGATTGATCGACCGCTTGCCGATTCTAATCTTGTCCGTATCCGTTTAGGGTTCGTTCCGATGCTGAGGGGAAAGTCCGGAATGACGTACACTGTGGCGGCCGAAGAGGGTGTCGCCGAGTTCGAGAAGAATCAGATGAAGAAGCGGGAGGCGGAGCAGCAGCTCGAGCGGATCGTCGGCATTCAATCCGGCAAATGGGAGCCCACGATAGAAGAGTCACAGGTCCATTTATAAATTATTAATATGAACACATACCTCACAAACAAGGGGTAACCAAATTTAACCAAACAAGGGGTATTCGGTGAACGCAGTTGAATTCCCCAGCTAGTTCTAATTTGAAATTTAAAACTTGGAGGACCACTTACAAATTTGTGAGCCCCCGCTCACCCCCGCGTACCTTGTTGAATTCAAGAACTAGAGTCCTGGAAGGTTATCATCACTCTTACCATTACTTCTCTATGGCCCTTATCCTATTTTACAGATTAATGGTGTCTTGAACGGTTACATCAACTAGACCTTATTTTTCCTTATGATCGTATTTTGGTTTATTATCTTCGATAATGAACCATTGGAATCGCCCAAAGAAAAAAATTTTTTAACCCCCCCTCAAAATTTGTTGGTTTACGTTTCAAGATTTCTTCTCGTTGGTTCTTGTTCGTATCTTAGTTGGTGAAGACCGAGTTCACCCTCCCTCTGCTCGAAGT
This sequence comes from Stenodema calcarata, assembly GCA_963920205.1. Taxonomy (NCBI): domain Eukaryota; kingdom Metazoa; phylum Arthropoda; class Insecta; order Hemiptera; family Miridae; genus Stenodema; species Stenodema calcarata. The sequence goes on from OY986054.1 coordinate 15,713,404, forward strand.
CCGTCCCGAAGCTAGCGGCATTCTGAGGAACATCACTGTTTCCGAGCCCAAACCATCTGGCACGGGGGACTCAACTTCTCCTTATTTCATGGAGGTCCTCAACCCTCAGAAGAACTTCATACCTGGTAAAAAAAACCTTCATGCCTTCAAAGTAGGTACTTCTCCGTGCATAGTTGGTGCGGCAACATGAGTGCATGTAGAGTACGAGTAATACCCCTACCACAATGTCGGGCCTATTTTTAAGACAAACTTAAGTTGAACATGAGTGGCCGGATAGATGATTTGCACATGATTTGTACTGGAATCTTTTTTTTTCTTCAAATGTACCCATGCTTCACTGTTGTGGTGAAGTATTTGTGAACAGTCTTCATATTACTGGCAACTGTTTCTACAGAATATAAGTTTGAAAATGGACACTGCATTTCTTTTAGGAACCAGTAAATTTGTAGATTGTAAAATTTATATAGTAAAACTAGAAAATACTTTGAACAATCATTGTAAATAAAGTTCTCTAGTGCAGTAGGTCGCATTCAGTCTTGTTTCGGTAGGCGACTAACTACTTAACAACGAGTAGAATACGGTAAAGATTAGAGATCATGTGCGATTCGCAAGTGAAGACCAAATGTAAGAATTTGGACTCAAGTGGTATACTTGAGGATAGAGTTTACTCATCGTACGCTGAGAGATTGATGAAAAGAACTGACGGTGGTGGTGAGTACCGATGGCTGATTTGTAGCTGGTATTAAAAGTGCACGCCACGTATGATCTTAATATTGACAAATTTAAACAAAAATATTCTACATAGAACCGAATACCATGTAAAATTAACTGGTGCTCAGAAAAGTGATTGTGTTTGTGTAGTGGATATGAGCCCATAGATCTGGAATCGTAGCTTCCATTCATTGACAAAATGTAATGTAAGCAGCTTAGGTAGGTACTTCTGCATTATACGGAGGCCACTAGTTTCCACCCCGCTGCGGCTGTGTAATTAGGATTGAGTTTGTAAACACCTTACTAACACTATCTTTGATAATAATGATATTGTTTATTAATATATGATCAATCGTCAGAGTTGCTCGTTCCGCTCGCTCGTTTGTAGTTGCCAAGCATTCTAGATGCTTGCTACCGCCTGCTTCTCAAAAAAAAAAAATTTCCTAAACAACAGATCACATACAGTAGTACAGATTAGTAGTACAGAGAGAACTCTTCATATACTTTGGTACTACTAGGCAACTAGGCCATTGAGCTTATCATCTTATGCCCCTGCTTACTTTATGCGTCCACTAAAAGTATGTGACGAGTTCTCTCTGTCAAACTAATTTGTAGGTATGTAGGTATGTGATCAGTTGTTTGGAGGATGCTTTTTTATTTTTATTTTTGTCCAGAGTGCTTGGCAACTGCAAGTGCTGGCAAACTACATCTAACTTTGATGAATGATAATATATTAATAAAAAATATCATTATTATGAAGGATAGTGTTGGTAAGGAGTGTACAAACCTCAATCCTAATTACAGCGCAGCGCGGTGGAAACTAGTGGCCTCCGTATAATGCATAAGTACCTAAACGGCTTGCATTTGTCAATGGATGGAAGGACTACGTAAAATTAACTGGTGCTCAGAAAAGTGCTGACGGTACTTATGCACTATACGGAGGCTCCTCCGTATAGTGCATAAGTACCGCAGTTTATATTACAACACGGAGCATCATGAAGTGTTTTGATACAGGTTACACGGGGCATATACCATTCGGACAGAGCAAGTACGGGAAAGGTTACACGCCGTACACCAACTCCGCTCTTTGTGACTTCACGACCAACTACAGGCGACGCTTGAGCACTGAATGGGCCCCTGTGAGCGTCATCCGTCGGGATCCTCCGCTTCTCATCCAGCCCACCGAGATCTACCACAAGCACGTCGGGATGTTGCCGGACTACGCGGGCCACGTTCCAGGAAGCCAATTCAGGTTGATATTGAACCACTTGCCGTACATGTTCATACATTTTATAAATATCATTATAATATAGAATGTAATGGCCTTATAGAGCAAGTGCCTAGAACATAGATACTCCGTCAGCAGACCAGGCATCCTTGAACATCCCCAGTACTGCAGTGGCGGATTTAGGACACTGCTTAACCAAAGTCGGTAATATTATAGAAGTTGTCTGGGCGTAGCCCAGCCTCATTTCCTTATGGCCACAAACGTCTCGGCAGGATATCTCGATTTTCAAGATAGTGAAACCTCCCAAATTTCGAGGGGTTGGTAAATAAGTTCATACTGGGGATACTAAATGTGTTAATGGAGATACTAAGCTCATACTAAATGAGTTCAAACATGAACGTCAAACATGGAGTGCAAAACCTGTTAAAAAAAAACCTTGAATTGGCCATGTACAAGTAGGAGTTAGATCGAAATTAGGTTATTGTCAGTGATTCCCTAAACGTTGTCTGTCAAATTCAATCCATATGTCTATGGAACAAGATGAAAAATACTTGGACCCAATCAGAACAGCTTGAACACACGTACCTTGCATGGTAATGTATACGAGCACTAACATAAGAACTATTCTCTTTACTGATGAAAATTATTTTGCTAACACTACGAGAAATAATGGATATTATAACGCGGTGCGCAGACTCCTGGCAGGATCCCACCAAGTTCTACTAATATTTCGTGCTCCAAGGGTTACTGCGCATCGCCTTCCGTTGGTACGAGCAGGAATTAGGTAGAAATTCTGTTATTGTCAGTGATTCCCTAAACGCTCTATATGCAATAGAAAAACATTAAATCGCTAAAAATATTTTGTAAGGCTATGTTATGAACCTCATGACCCCCACCTTAAACCAAAGTCTGGATCCGCCCCTGCAGTACACGTCTGAACTGTCTGGTATAGTACGCAAGTGTACTATTTGGGAGTAAATTCAAGTAGACCAGAAATTCGACCTACGTCGTCCTTTCTACTCGAATCTTTTGCACATTGCAAACCGAATTAAGAAAAAAGGATACTATGGAAATTACTCAGGGAATGAAATCTTGATCAAAACCAATTTATTTGCCACCAGGGTTGGAAAAACGTTTGGTAACGACACGCGAGATGCAAAACGGTGGCTACGAGGCGACTTTTCCATGTGATGGTGATATCAACCAGTACTGCACATGGGGATGGAATCCAGGGATGTGGGTGTCTTGTAAAAGAAGAACATCAGCGCCTAAACCAGCTTCGTTAGCCTCGTTAGATGAAACCGGAAAATACAATATCTACAAGTCATTAATTATAATTACTACTAAAGTATACTCGCACATCTAATGTTCGTCCTTATTCATATTCTGATTTCATCTAGAAATATGGAATTCTGATCAAAACTGGGTTTCATACCCAAATTGTGGATCCGGGATGTGCAGAAGGCGTGTGCATTACCTTTTACTTGTAACTGATGATAACTAGTACGTTAGGTAGGTATATAACTGAAATGACGTACGATGCAAGTTGTTTGTAGGCTATATCTATAGGCTGGTAGGGTATAATGTTAGTTAATGTTGATATCTGTCGAGTTTACTACTAGTACATACATTCGAGAAGAAAGAATCAAATGACGATTTGTTTGATTCAATAAAGAAATATATTCGACATATCTCGTGTCCCTTTCATTTTCCCGTGTACCTGACTTATCATCGAAAAAAGCATCTAGTCTACGATTAAATACGAAGCATTGTCGACAATAGAATGAATGAATTGGTTTATTGCCATCTTCAATTACATTAAATTTATGAACCATAGAACTATCGTACTTGTGAAAATAGTTACAATATTTCATTATGCATAAATAAATATACTTCTCATGTTTAATTATGTTCATATAATAGTATATTAATAGAAGGTAGAAACATACATTGGTATGACCGTGCTGGGTTGTTGAAACTTTGGCCCAACTCGAAGTTTTACGTGATTTACGTGTGTATCTTTGTCTCCCTCCTCAGTCACCAAATATCCAAATTGATCAACCGTTGGCTACTGTTCAAAATCATAGTTTTGACATTGATCAATTTATTGTTGATGATAGGTGGTGATGATGCCACCTCAACATGCGGAAATGAGCCGAATGAGCAGCACCTCATTAGGTACCTAGAATACCTACTGTTCGTCAAAAATGCATATAACTTCGTTTCCATACTTGGCTATTGGCAAAAAAAAAAAAAATTAAAAAAAAAAAAACAAACAAACGGAGTGTCTCGAACCTTGGCATGAAAATGTGTTTGAGTGACACGCTAGTTTTTGTGTAATTTTTCAAGTTTTCCGTTTCTTCGTAGTTATGTTTCTGACTACATTGTTTACCCTCATTTTTTCATCCTGTACAGCTCAACTGCCACTGAAGGTACGTGCATCTGGTTAACATGAAACTATTCTATACAATTTGACGATTCCAACGAGGGAGGGAATTTTATTAGGAAAAGGTTATTAGGAATGGCGATATCTTTTCCCGTTCTAAAACTGGAGCACTTGGAAGATGAAGAAACGTGGTTATTACTTGAGATGTTCATCTGCTGTAATCTGATATCGCAAATCTGATTTCAAAAAATGGAGACAAAATTAAACTTTGTTATAAAAAAATTGGTCATAAAACCAGTAAAATGTAGACATTTTGCATAAAATCAGTTATTTTTTACGAAAATTCGCTCTTATAGCCATGTGCTTAACTGTGGATTTTTTTTTTCGTATAACATCACGTGTAAAACCTCAGTTCACAGATTATCCAACGCTGAACACAATGGTGAATTTTCGAAGAATTAACTGATTGTATGTAAAATAATTTATAATAAATTTTGATAAATGATATTTATAATAAAATTTATTATAAAACCAGTAAAATTTGGACATTTCTACATAAAACCAGTTATTTCTTCGAAATCTGCTCATGTTCTTAGATAAACCAGTACAAGAGACGGCCCACTCGCGGGCCACCGATCTGCCCCGCGGACCACCGTCAGCGTCTCGAGGGTGAGTCAGTGGAAGCCAGCGGCGGCGCGGATCCGTCGCGAGGTTTCGGAGCGGGGATCATTCCGCCGCCCCCTTTTGGCGGTCAGTCAGTTGTGCGTCGAGCAGTTGGTGACTTCGTGCGTGCGTGAAACCCGCGTTCGTGGCCGTTCCATCGTGATCGTTACCGGTCTCCGTGTCCGTCGAATTGTGTCCGTCTGTCGGTCTTCCGTCGCATGTCGTCGCTCATCGAGCACTCGGACCGCCCACCTCGACGATAAGCTTCGTCTCGTTCGAATATTACTGGCTAATGAATTGAGGTGAATATCACTAAAAACTATCGACAATAAGCTAAAATAGGAAACCAATCAGTAATTTATCGCACAAAATTCACCATTTGTTACAACATGGTTTTTTTGCAATTTGTTTACATTTACAGCAACCTAAATCAATCCTCAGATTTTATCTTTTGAAATATAATTCAAAATTCACTCAAATTTATTATTATTATAAATTTAGGTACTCAAATTTATTGTTACTCAAATTGTTGACAGATGCCCAGCTTTTAAACATAAACAATAATCATGTTAAAAGCTGGGTGTCTGTCAAAAAGTTGAGTAAAAATAAGCAACGTTTTTCATGTACCCAATAACCGTAGGTCACAGTAACCATAGGGTACCATAATTGTCAAAAATTATCAAATTATGTGAAATAAATAATATGTTTAGTCTTTTTTTTTTTTAACATGGAACGTGTTTTAGCCCTCACGTTAATCTATTTCTATGCTAATCCCACTATGAAGCTGTAATTTGGCAAATAGCCTCCTTAGGAGTTACACTTCAAGCAGCATAGGGCAGGGATCAGGTGAGTGGCTCCTAATTTTGATGTTATTCACTCTATGAGGTTGTAATTTGGTATGTAGCCAACCTCCTTAGGAGTTACACTTCAAGCAGAACAGGAGCAGGATCAGCTTAGTGGCTAAAACATGTTCCATGCGTATAAAAATTTAGCGTAAGGCTCAAAACGAAAAGGGAAGGGTGGGGTGGTGGGGGGTTTGCACTCCCCCTTGGAAGTTTTACAGTATTTTCATTTTTGATGCAGTAGAAAAAATGAAAATGTTATAACAAGTGTGGTTGCTTAGCATTTGGTCCAAGCTTGCCAAAAAAACGATAAATTATGGTTTCCAACCTTACCCTACAGGTGTGATAAATATTGATAATACCTAGATTTAGTTAATATTGAAGAATAACGAGAACATTCAACATTAGGAAAAGTGTTGGAAAAAGAAGAGAGAGAGTGATTTTTTCAGTAACAAAATAAAAGACATACTATCCATTATTTTAAAGGTCTCCCATAAGGGTGATCTTTGTTTCGCGTAGTGAATTGGTCTTTTCCAAAATACCTCGTTAATTGGTCCCAGCTTTCCGTTATCTCCTGTCAACGAATTTATGATTATTTTTTATAAAATCATGGCAAACAATAATGATTAAATAAAAATGAAACGCAAAAGAGAGAGGATTCGAGCCGAATGAGAATAGTCCCCCGTCTACCAACAAGACCCTTCCTCAGACCGCTCTTCGTACCCTAACCGGGTGAAGGGGAAGCAGAGGAAGGGGTAATAAAAACCCCGATTCCTTATAGGAAAGACCATACCTATAGGGTAATATTGTACAAAAACCACACGAATAACGGGGATAATTAAATCACTATATTTTCAACAATACTGTCCGAATCACTCCTCAAACGTTACAACAAGATTTCTAACAATGTCAACAAGAAGTTATGTGATGGTTTCCATCACAATATACTCGAAAAAAAAAACAAAAAAAAACAACAGTGCTATAATTCATAATTCTTCATAATTCTTTGAGAGGAAACCGGAAGGACTTAAGGTTTATTGTGAAAGGAACCTACTAGTGGTATGTCCTTTTCAAGAAACCTCAGCGTATAAGAGCGCCTGTCAGGTTGCGTTTACCCAGCGACTGGTCGTGTCGTTGCCTCAGTTAGTAAGCGAACCTTTAGCGCGTCGTAACTGATGCCTTACAAAATTTATCACTAGATCACCTGAGGGGCTATTCTCGAATAGCCCGTCATAAACAAACCCAAATTTCCCGAAACACATAGGAATCAGAACAAGGAGGATGAAGGAGTACGAAGTGGAGGAGTGTAATATGGATATGGAGTTTTTGCAGGATGAAGATATTTTAATATCGTCATTTATTTCTATATGGTTGTTCCCTCAAGGCGTAATCTTGTTTTGACAGGTGGATGGAGTTGATGGGAGATGGCGGCCTGCATACGAGCCCCCCGCGGGCAAGCCGCCTCCATGGAGACCATGAACCACTCCAAGGTCCCCTCCACTGCTGCCCACCACAAATCCATCATACAGGTAGGTAAACACACGGAAACCTCGTTTTCCGCAAACAAACAACATGACTAGTGATAAAATCGACCGACAGCGTCTGAATACCAGTAACTGTTAGTTGGGAGACCAGGATTAGGTACGATCTATCTCTCGTGTCATATTTTGGCACATTCGGAATCGATTGGAACCCATTAAACTGTATATTAGGTGTTCGCAAATGAGTAAAAAAACACTCCTTTTTAGCGAATATCAGAAGAAAAGGAAGTTATTGTTCTCGGTCAAAAATATTTAAAACTCGAATTCCCGAAAAAATTGTGATTACCGTGGCAATCGAAAGGCTAAGCTCGTAGAATTGGGCCACTCTAAGGGGGGTTTAGGGGAATTGTAAGGGGGGAAGAATTACCCATAAATTACAAAAATGAAACCGTCTGACAAGTGACAGCTAATTTTAAAGGTTTTGGTTTTTTTTAAACAAAGAGACAAAATTTGTTATAAAACCAATAAAATCGAGGCAATCAACAAAAAACCAGTTGTTCCTTCGAAAATTCGCTCTTATAGCCATGCTGCATGACTGTGAATTTCGTTTCTTGTGATTTTGCGTAATTTTACAAAAATAAACAAAGTAAACCGAATACTAATTGGAAACAGCGCCAAATTTCTCCTGAGTTAGATCCTTAATCGTACAAATCATCCTTAATCGTTAATTAGATCCTTAATCGTTAATTAATCCTCAATCGTTAATTAGATCCTTAATCGTACAAATCTGTATACTTCGGATCCTGACTGTTTGTAAAATTGGCGACGATAAAGAGGGAAACATCCCCGATTCATTATAGTCCCAAAGTTGTTTCCTTGTTGAAATTTGTTTCCATATTTGCACCGAAAGTAACGATTCTAGCATCACAAACCTATAGAATCTATAATAATACGTATCTGATACGTATTAGACCTAATAAGAAGTGGTGAGGAAATAGTGGACATGCACAGTCCAATTTATTTATCAAGCTGATTGCACGGCCGTGAGGTGGTAGTGCAGGAAGCAACAATTGTAGAAATTACAGTCCAACGCCCCCAAGAATTGGGTAGCCAGTTTGAAGGTGGACCAGGTTACAAGACCCTCCCAAATTACACTGAGGGCAAACACGCTGGAGGGTTGGAAATACGACCATTTCCGACTAGGACGCTAACGTGGCTCCAGAACTCTTAAATGGAGAAGACACTCGATATTTCAGCTGGAAATTAGAACCTTAATTGTAATGGTTACGAGGTTGTCGTTTGAATACTTTCGTTGTCTCTGTTCAAAGTCAAGTATTGCAGTCTAGCCTCATAAAATTTATAGTTACCCTCTGACAACCGGAGGCGCAACAGACTCAATGATGCTCGTTATAAAATGGCAAATAATGCATCCTTTGTTTGATAAGTAATGCTGCTATTTATATCAATCTTCTATTATCTCCCATTCCTGGAATTATTTTATTTTCGTTCATGACCAGTTCATTCAGTGGGCTAGTATCTTACATCCCACCAAATTGAACGGACCATTGGTCCTAAAGCAGGGCAGCCGACTCCTTTTTTGCAAAATACGGACAAAAATACGAACGGCTCAAGTAAACTTGAAAACGTCAGAAAAGTTTTTATGTTATGAAGAAAATCCTGATTATGATATCACAGAAAATGAACTTTGAGTATTAAATACTATTAAATACTAAATAAATTTTATGAAAAACCTAATAACTCGTAAGTTATAACAAAATTTGTTTAATAAATATTTAATATTTCAAAAATCAAATCAAAAATATTTAATCAAACATTTAATCAAAAATCGATAATAGGTAATAAACAATTTATTTAATCAAAAATCAAAAATCAAAAATATTTAATATTTTTTTGGAAATCCTGGGAAAAAAAATCTCACCAATAAACTTATGAAAGCTCCCTTTGTGTTTTGGAAATCAAATAGTAAGCTACGGGTAGAAATATTTAAAATTAGTTTTAACCATCACCTTTGAAGTTTTTCAGCTGTATATTGTAAATTAGGTCCTACCTACTACTAAGCAGTACGTGAAACCAATTAAAATTAGGCACCCAGTTGGTAACGTTATTGTAAATGATGACAAATGAGTTGCGAATGGTTTTAATGTTTTCTTTTCTAATGTTGGTAATGATATTGTAAATAACTACTCCTAATAACTTAACTCGTGATGAGTTAAAAAACAGACTTACTGAATTTACTTAGGATTTTCTTGAACGTTCTTTGTATTTGACGCCTGTTATTCCTTCTGAGATAGTGGTTTTATCAAAACCTTGAAAAACAATAATTGTTTTTATAGCAATTATTGCTCTTTCACATACGCTAGAATCAGTAATATTATATTGAAGACAATGTCACCTTACATACTCGTACTTAATATAATACATAAAATTAAAAATTAAAGCCAAGGGACCACATTATATGTGGCTTTTATTTTTAATTAGGCTATTTCCTCTGGTAAATATTCATCTCTGTTGTTGTTCCTTTGTAGGTATTAGGCGGGTGATAGCATGGATAGATACAATTTTAGACCCATCGCGCTTTCTTCATCGCTCTCTAAAATTCTGGTAAAGCGTTTAAAAAAGTGGTGTTAGTATTTTATCTGGAAATATGTCAGAGAGTAGCTAGTAATCAGTATAGGTTTCGTGAGGGCTTGGGAACTCACCACGCATTGGATAATATACAATGCTACACATATTATGGTGAATAACATATCACAAAAATTGGAAGAAGAATTCCACGTATACGGAGCTGTTAATCACGCAATCCTACTTAACAAATAATACAAAACATGCCATCTGATTGGTTCCTACCTGTCGCATCGTCCACAGACAACTAGAATTATTAGCGTTTTCAGTGGTGAGTTAAACGGTGTTATTGGAGTGCCACAGGGGACCGTATTAGGCCCTATTTCATTTTTATTGTATATTAATGAGTTATTGAAGAATAGAAGTTTCTACGGGAAAGATTTTCCAGAGTTAATAACCTCGCTATGATACTATGATACTCATTATCTTGAAAGAGAGATCTGTCTGGATTGGCGTCCATGTGTAGGAAATTATTGAACATTCGACTTGTCTTAACATAAGTGCGTGAGCTCATTGTGCTGAATGTTTTCAATATTGACTCTGCTAGACTAGCTGACTTGCCTATGTGTTGCTCTGGATTGTCTATTGCCTCACTATCTCCTCCGAGTGGAACCGGATGGGCTCAAGCAATGCAAGACATGTTACTAATATTGTACGTCCCAAGCAATAGATTTTTGTACATATTGACGACAGCTCAAGCGATGTAGAAAGTGTAAGGAATTGTCAGTCCCTAAGTACAAGGGAAAAAAGTAGATCAGTGCCTGCAAACCTCGCTAATTACAGTTTTACAGTTCCTTTATGCTTGTAAGATTAATCCTGACATGTTCAGCAGTTTTGTGAATTTAATGAGACGATTTCTGAGCAAGATAAGGGAATTTCATTAATTTATGGTGAGATTCCGTTTGGTAACTGTTTGAATACATTGCAGCTGCTGTTTGGCTGTGATGTGCTCCACCAGCCGCCACAAGTTCTTGTGAACTTATTTGGTTGGTGGTCAGAAGGAAATTCACTTCTTTTGTGGTAGTAAACACTTTCTTTCTGTCAATAAATTCATATTCATTCATGCACTATATTTGGAAATTAAGGACTCGTTAGCGGATTTCTCACGGACATTTCCAAAAATACGGATAGGGTGCCACGGACGCCATAAAAAAGCGGACATGCCTGTATGAATCATAGACCTAATCTCTAATCTCTATACAGGTCTATGGTATGAATACGGTCGCCTGGGAACCCTATTATAGAGTGTTCCAAGGAACGCTAAGGGGCCGATTATATTAAGGGGAAAGTGGACGACAAGTGTGCGAGAGAGAGAGAAGACACCAAAAGTTTATGCAAAATATTTCAACAGCCGGTTGAGCGATTTTCAATCTGAAAAAAGTTATGTTCATAGTTTTCCTAAACAAAATGCTGCATCAAAAAAAAATTTGAAAAAAATTTCAAATTCAAATTTTAGAAAACGAATTTTGGACAATTTTAAATTTAAAAAAAAAACTTGGTTCCAGCCCCATTTTTGAGAATTTCCTGATTTCAAATTGCCAAGAACCAAAATTCTGCGATGAATAGCACGATCGTAAAACGAAAAATAAGAGTGACTGTGAATCTGCTGCGTCAATCATTCATAGGAAAGGTGATGAGTCCGAGATTTGACAGGTAGCACTTCTGACTGTAATGAAGGTGAGTGAGCTGAATCTATTCCCATTCGTCCAACATTGCAGACATTTCCAATGGAACCTTTGAGGTAGAGGAGACTGTTATTAGAACAGTCAAATCTTACACAAAAGAGGCACCATACCATATTCTCACCGTACTCATACCATATCATACGAATTTCTTTCCTATCATACCATATTGTACTATACCAAATCATACATACAATAATATACCATACCATATTCATACCATGTCATACAAACCGAGTGAATATTGAAATGTCATCCATTTCTGACCTATATTTAAAATTTCAAGTATCTAGCTCATCATCAAAATTTAATTTGTTTAAACAAATAGGTATTATTTAAACAATTTTACAGACAAGAAACCGAGTGAATATTGCATTGTGATCCAGTTCTGAACTATTTTTAAAATTTCAAGTCAATAGCTCATCATCAAAATTTAATTTGTATTATTACAAAAAGGTATTATTTAAACAATTTTACAGATGAGAAACCGAGTGAATATTGCAATGTGGTCTATCCCCGACTCACGGTTAAAATTTCTAGACTGTAGTTTACCGGGAAGATGAAAAAAGGTAGTTTTATTCTGGGCGTCTGGCGGTTGACCCACATGACGACCGTTTTCGACGCGAAAGTTTAGTGTTTTTCCTAGACCTTTGCGCGCTGACTGTGAACGAACGGCTGGTCGCACAAAAATCCAATTGGTCTTAAAAGATTCGTAATTTTTCAGGTCATTCAAAAGTGAACTAAAAATTACACGGTTCAGTTGAATATTTTGAGATATGACATCGTCGAAATTTTAAATTTCGTTTTGAACCCCTTCCCCTTGACCTAGGGTTATGAAAAGTTTCGAGGATCATTGTGGGGCTGGTCCAAACCCAGAAACCAAATTTCGTAATTTTAACTCAACGCTAACTGGGCAATGTGGCACGGACGGCTGACGGACGGATTTTTTTTTATTCGATTTTCTGAATCTACGTATCTTGAAACGTAAACCAACAAATTTTGAGGGGGGGGTTAAAAAATTTTTTTCTTTGGGCGATTCCAATGGTTCATTATCGAAGATAATAAACCAAAAATGAGGCGCTAGTACGAGCGATGCAAGCTGAAATGAATGTATGAGCAAGCCTACCGAAGATCGGAGATAAGAGGTTCGAGACCGCGAAGGGTGGGGGGCGACTTAATGTACATACGCGAGGACTTTGCCCATTTGATGCTATTGTAGGGTTATCGTTTCCACGAAGAGAGACGGATGGAGAGAGGAGTGGTTCAAGAGAACGGATTGACACAATGGCTACCGAGGAAAGCGAGCGTGGTGACCTTGAGCGCCGAATTGGGGTCTGCAGCCATTCTTTTTTCCTTCAAAACCAACATTACCATTTTTCGTTTTACGTCTTGTATATTTACGCAATCATTGAAATGATGCTCTCAAAACCCATCCAGCCATATTGGGAAGGGGGCTTGCACCGGCTTTTTCCAAATTTCAACCTCTAAACCTCAAAATTTTCAAATTTTCCAATTTTAAATTTGTATAAAAATTAAATGAATTGATGCAGCAACTTGTAGGGGCGTATGAAGGCAAACTGCGTTTCCCAAACTGTTATAAATTGGATGGTTCCAAAATGAGATTGCAAAAACTTTTGATGCGTCAGTAACGCCATCTCTTATCCCAGAATCATACTAAGGGCCCGTCCACTTCCCCCTTAAGAGAATTTCCTGCCTACTAGCCGGCGAATTGATACGCAGGCGAGGTAGGTAATGAGAGCTTTCCACTCGCCGACTACCTGACGAGCCAAATAGCGCTGATAACGAGATAGCAACAGTTGATATCTCGGTATCAGCGCTAAATAGGTAGGTAACTATGTCGCACAGCTACTTTACTAGCTAATAAGACAGCGAGGAGCGAGGGAAGTTTTCAAAATGTCAAAGCTTTCAAATTTCCTCGTAGATTGTTTAAAATCTGCTATTTATGTACATAGTCAACATGATTAGGCTGAGCAACATTACTCTCAGCTAGAGAAGCCTACGGGCAGGCTCTGATTGAGCCCGAATCCATGTGAAAAGAGCCCAAAGGAAAGACGGGTTAAAAGGTGGCTGGAGATGGTGCCTCCCCCACCGAGCGCTCCGATAACCCGAGATATTGAAAAATTTTCAATTTTCACATTTAATGTGAAGTGAGCCCTGGGCTCTTCAGTTTTTGGCTGTCTGACAAATTTGAAAGCCCTTGTTGAGGCATCGACTATTTTCCTAGACGGGACTTTCAAGTTTTGTTCTAAATTTTTTCTCCAAATGTTGACAATCCATGGATATTTCAATGGAAATTACATACCGTTGGTGTTTTGTTTACTATATCGCCATTTCATTTTCGCCAAGTACAAAATAGATATATTTGCGTTTCAACCGAAAATCATCGTGTTGTAATTTGAACTACAAGACCCTGCATGTTCAAAGCGCGACAATATCATATGCATTTTCTTTAGTACCTACACCAGGGGCTCGTTTGGCTAGTCAAACGTTTGGGCTCTTTTGGATGAAACACTGTGGGTTCAATTCACACATAACCTTGAGGTCTATTCAGAAGGGAGGGCTCATTTCACACTGGGCTCATATGGGCATTGGGGATTTGGGCTCAATTAACAATTTCCCAAGCCTACAACTCAATCTTGTTGGAATACCAAATTTGTTGAAATAATTCGACATTAATTGATCAAACGAATTAGGCGCTAATGGCCTCCTCGCATGAATACCATAGCCGTCTTATAAATTTTGAGCAAAACCCAACCTGCTAAAAGAAAGTCTACTTTTTCAAGGAGGCTCTGCAAAAGGGAGTAAGGATAGGATTTTTGTTCGTGTTGTTATCAGGCGAAGAAGAAAGAGGGTGTCGAGACATTCAGCCCCTCGATGTGGGGTGTTTTTCCTACACCTATCTCACCTTTTCCTTATTTATACCCCCAGGGGTTCTATTCAATTATTCGTCGGGCCGAGCCAGTTTAAAAAGCCTTCCTCTTCCCCTGGAAACAACCCTTTCTGCGATAATATTACAGGAGATCGTTATAACGGGACTTTGGATTTCGGGAAGTTATCTGTTTTCTGGAAGTTATCCCCGTTTGGAAGTAGACGTTTTCTTTCCGACGTATTTCTTTTCAGACGTAGAACGGACCTAATCTACAATGCTCAGAGTAAACATGGCTGCCGTGTGCAGGCTTCTTCTCGTACCATAAGGATCGCAACTTCTATTGGGTATTTCTACCTTTCACGCTTGAGGTGCACGAACGACCATCCGTGAACCGCCAAGTTCGTACTATCGAAATTCCTCTTGCCCCCCCAGATCTAAATTAATTTATCCGTAACTACTCATTCCTACCCCCAAAACGCCAGCTGTTAAGTGATGGATTCGACTTACGAGGGTTCACGGTGGAGAACTCAGCACGAGCCCTCGCTTACCAACAGACGACTCAGGTTATTTTAGGGAGTTCCCCTCCTCGCCACACTCCAGTTTCACCGTCGCGCCGGTCCTCGTCACGTATAGAAGATTAAAATGTGAACTTCCTTCTAAGTATACGTTGTGGTCCGGCTCTTAACGAGGGTGACCAAAAGGAACTATTTATGGAAAGGGTGGCAATCATTAGCTGTCTCTAATGGAAAGGGTAAACGTTAGGGGTTCGGACGCTCATTTTCAAAGTTCAGACGTTCATATTTCTATCAATATTTCTATCATACGTTAAACAGACGCCCAAAAGCCGAACTTGGACTGCTGAATACAGAAGATTTTCATTTCTAGAGGTTCCTTTGGCAATATTTCGGATAGCAAAATTTAATTCATACACACCTTGATGAACTAAAAAGTACTAAACTGTGCATTTCTAAGGATCGAAATTTCAGTTTTCATCGTTTCATACTTGAAAGTGTCAGCTCTATACTGATATTAGCACTAGCGTAGCGTCAGGGCAAGACTATAACTGGGAACAACGGCCAACCTTCGGCTCCTCACGAGAGTGGCCGAAGGTTGGCCGTTGTTTCCAGTTAGAGTTTCCAGTCTTCCTGCGCTTGCCCTGACGGTACACAACTTGTATAACTGGTATAACAAATTTTGTCTCCTGAGTAACACCACAGCTTATAGATTTTTCAACGCTGAACGCGATGGTGAAGTCAGAATTGCGATATCTCATTCCGTTAGCAGATTAGAGTAGGCTAACCACGATGAACAAGGTCCGATTCTGCCCATCTACAAACTTAGCCTTTCGATTGACGGGACAGATATTTTGTGCAAATTTGATCCTTTTATCTCAAATTCGAGTTTTAAAATTTTTGGACCGGGAACAATAGCTTTATTTTCTTCGACAATTTGATAATATAACGTGAGTTTCACTAAAGGGTTATGGAGGTACCTACTAAGATTAGCAATGCCTAATCTTAGCTCAAACCACGTAAAGGGTCTCAGATGCAAGATTGCCTCAACCGTTGTACTTGTAGATATGGCTTACCGCCCTACTCAGACAAAAATCTCTACTTCTTTCGTATCGCAACACTGCGAAAAGACACAGCATTCCATCGAAAACGCTCATCCGATATTCACACGAACAATTTCCTTCTAGCCGCTGATTTGAAATGATTGCTTTACTTGGTGATCCTAGCTTACTTTGTTCAAGTTTATATAATATATAAACATAAATATAATGTTGTGAATGATGTGTAACAGTTCGTCAGTTCGGTTCATTTCCTTCCCCCCTCTGAATTTGAGTCACATTGTCAGTCCCTAGTTCGCGCTTCACCCAGTAAGAACCATTGTCACACTCCTATAGAAATAATATTATAAAATAGGTATATATACCTATTTTACGCGTTTGATCCAGTCCCTTATTTCGGTTACCTCCTCGCCACAACATATAATATAATATGATATTATATTATCGTACAAGTACCTTCAATACCCCTAGTCAATAATAAAGTTATTTTTGTGTCGATCCTACTGGCACTAAGCCAAATATTTGTTCCCACTTGAATGATTGATGTTAAGGTTCTGAATCTACAAAACCATTATGACGACGTAGGTACACGGATTTGGTGGTATAGTAATAAATATTGTAAATTGATAATAGGCATCAGATTATTATTATTATTCGATTGAGGGTGAAAAAGAACTGAGAAGTTCCTCAGTTTATGAGGGCTGTCATGTTATGTCAATTCATAGGTGACAGCGCGCAGTTTGAAACTTTGTTGACATTTACATGGTTCAATCAGTGAGTCAGTACCCAACTATCGGCCACATTTGGCCCGAATAAGACAACATGTTCCCAAAACTGACGCGTGCGCTAACGGAAGATGAGTTTTGATTAATTTCAAACGGAGCCATCTGCGGAGCAGCCCATACCCACCCTCCGAGCAGTTGAACGGTTACGACTATTAGGTTCGAACGTTATATTGTTTCAAAGGAGTGCGTGCAGGAGCCACACACAGATATAACTACTTGAGAGTTAATAACCCCTAAATTAATCCGAATGAGTTTCACGTTTTTCGGCATTCAAACGCCATTTTCTCCTCCCATAATCATCGAAAGAGTCAAAATGTGTACCAAAGTATCAAGGTAAATTGTATGCAACACTAAAATTGATTAAATTCGGTCAAGTTATTAGTTTTGACTAATGAACCGTTTCATTTGAGTGATGTGTGAAGTTGGACGGGCTATCGTTACAATGGCGGTTAAACCTCCAACTGAACGCCAGTTCAACATCGGCCTTCGCTCTCCTCATCAGGGATTCCGGGCGTATCGGTTTCCTTCCAATCACTTTCTTTTATTTGCGTCAGGCGCTGCGTCCGTTCGCATCAGATGACTCGGTCAATACACTCAGCTCAGAGATAGTAGGGAAAATTCTTGTCACCTTTGTCTGAAGATGATGAAAATTAATGTTCGTAAGCTATCTCAATGACTCAATGCGCAGTGTTTACACCTTTTAATTATGTGGAATAGACTTGGAGGACTTTGAGGTTCTACAACTCAATCCACAAATGTTTACTTGAAACATTGGTAGGTACCTATATGTTGGTATTTGCGATAGTGAGTGGACGCCTGATGGTTTTCCTAAGGCCGTGCTGACAGCCTGCTGGGTTTAGGTTCATATGGTGCGTGTTCTGCAGGAGTCAGCAGAACTGCTGCAGAGCTCGGAGCCCTTCCTACTCTCCCTGTGGTTTTGAGTGGCGTTTGGACCCACTATTATCGGGTGTCTGTGCCACAGAGTCATTTGGGTTATGTACTCGTATCCATGGCATCGCCATTCTTGTCTCTCACGATATGAATACCACAACAATTTGTGTACGGGGGACCATTAATATCAAACAATAATCGAACAATAATCAAACAATAATCGACACTTGTAATGGGCTATTCCATTACTTGTGATTTTACCTCTCAATAAGTCCTTATGCGTGGATATGCACCGATATGATGTAGTATGGTATATCATTGATATACACTATCAATACATTCAATTCTTCTTTCTAGATATACACCGACTGGGGGAACCATTACCTGGAAAAAGCTCGATCCAAAAAGCTCCTGATAGACCTTCAAACGGACTTGGTGGACGGAGTGCTGTTAGCTGACCTCGTCGAAGCCGTTAGTAAGTACAACATAAATGCTCATCGAATGAGAACTAAAATCCCAAAATTAATTAGTAATATTAAGTTTGTATTAATTGTGGAACTTTTAAACTTCGTTTCAGCGAACCACAAAGTGCCTGACGTTCATCGGAAGCCAAAAACTGCCGCTCTGATGGTGAGGGAATCTAGAATATAAGCTTAAAATACGATTTAATACTCCAAATTTAATTCAATCAATGGTCTTAAAAAATGCATACTGGTCCAGCTGATTTGAACAGCACAGGTATCGAGTTAATAAATAATTATTAATAATAACTCACAATAATTATTAATCATTAATAATAATTTACACGACTTGATAATAATTATTAATAATTAATAATAATAATCTATCATTTAGTGGTCGAGACAGAGTGATCGTGTACGAAGAAGATGATAAACCGTTGTCAAGAATTTGCTGAGTTTATTTTCTACGTTGTCTTGTCTGTCTTATTTCTAGATTAAAATAAAATTTTAATAAAATTCGAATCAGTTGGTAGAACGTCGCTACCTAACGAAATTATTTTAAACGTGTTCCATTTTCCTACAAAACATCGAGGTGTCGAAACATACATGTTTTTTAGACATCGATGTTTCTGAAGGAAAAACATTGATGTTTTCTTCATTGATACCCATCCCTAGAAATTGGGTTGCCTGTAATAACATACTTTTCGTGTCTTCGGAGTGGAGGTAATTGTCGGTAGGTAGGTGATAATTGATAGAGATCGAAGAAATAGGTTGGTGCATGTTGGTCAGGACCCAGAAAAGCCTTCGCATCTATGGACGATATAAGAATATAGCACACAGAATAGTATACTAGTCAGAAAATAGTGAACCGCCTCAGTGAAATTCACAACGTTTGTTTGTTTACATTCGCCTTCTAATGGAAATGTCAAAAACGCGTGAGCGGTTGATAGTGTTGTGGTTCGTTTATTATTAAAAACTAACCGCAGAATCTGCGTTTTCCTCTTGCCCGGAGTTGACAGCGTCAGACTTCAGAGGTCCTTTGTCCGGAGAACGTGACGTTCGGACGTAATTCCAGCCATGCGAGACAACGACCCGCCACGCGCAGAGCACAAAGCTTGCAACTTGAGACTGCGGTTGATATGTGCAGAGCAGACGATATTGGAAACCCTTTTCAGGGCACAATGAGCACTACCTCCCGCCTCAGTAAGGAAGTGCTAAACATCTAGAAGCCCCTAAGTAAATATCTGCAGATAAAGAAGGTTTCAACTCAGATTCAAAATACGGTATTGGTGACTCAATTTTAAACAAAGCATCCTAGTAGTTATTACCGTCTTGCTCTTGTCTTTTTGGAGTTGCACATACCTCTCAATTCTACTCCCAACAATCGTTGGTAAAAAAGCCTTAGATAAGGAAGAGATATATGAAGTCGGATATCTGCAAGACACTTTGACCATGTTCGATGAATGGAAAATTCTACTATTCGTTAATTAATAGAATCAAATAACATTAAACAAATCGTGAAAATTGATAGCTTCGACCACCCTATTCATGCAGCATTCTGGATTCAGAAATGAATTTAAAATTGTTCTTCCTCGGTATACAGTATACAGGATTTGTATTGAGTGTGTGATTTAGTTTGACCGTCAGTAAGAATGATGTTGAGGGATGTCGAGGGTCGGTCAAATGAAAATTGATTTATGTGCCAACGTTTCGAAGAATATATTTCTTCATCTTCAGGAGTTATTACTTGTTACTTCTTTCTTAGTTGTTACTTCTTTCTTAGTTGTTACTTAGTAATTCTTTCTTAGTTGTTACTTCTGTGATCTGGAGGCAAGAACTCCCCTGTTGGAGTCTAACTCCATTTTATAAACTGCCCTGAAGATGGAGAAATATATTCTTCGAAACGTTGACACATAAATCAATTTTCATTTGACCGACCCTCGACATCCCTCAACATCATGATTTGTATTGAGATTTCTATTAAATTTTGAAAGCAGCTGCTAAATACCTAAGAGTTTACAAAGACCCGGAGTGAAGTTTTAGGGGGGATAGGGGGATTTTGATGAAAACACGCACCAACTTCAAAAATTTGCCAAAATAAACATAATGTCAAAATGATGGAAAACTGTGGCTGTATTGATAAATTATTTTAAATGTAGAGATGTACTAAATAAGGTATTTTTAATCAGAGAGACAGAAAAAACGGAAGTTTTCTCTGTAATGGCAGTACAATGTAATGTATCATGGAATAGGAGTATATTTGCGCCTGCAATGAGACAGGTATGTAGTGCGGGTACATCTATTACTTAGTGCACGGCGGGATGAGCTGCCGCCAGGTGAACAGGCGTAATGATATTGTGGACTGTCGAGAGGATAATATTGACATTCCAACCTGAAAATCGTCTGTTTGGTTCAATGTTGCAATTGGAATACCATACAAAAATTGCTATTTATAGCAACAATAAGATTTGTAAAACTAGACTAAAATAGTAGATTAGATTCCTACATAATTATACCTCAACATAATAATTATGAGTGTGTGTGATTTTGTTGACCGTCAGTAACAATGATGTTGAGGGATGTCATTTGACCGACCCTCGACATCCCTCAACATCATAATAATTATGTTGAGGTATAATTATTATAACTCAACGTATTTGGTACCTATATGAATTGAGTCATAATTCATTGATTGACATCACAACTCTTTTCGATCGGTACCCGTGCCATCCACCTATAAAAGCCGGATGATACCCACCGAATTCTATTTCCGGGGCTCCTGCTTTGTTTCATCCCCAGTGAAAACAAGTCGTCTGTATCCACCAAAATACAGCTGCCGGCCCTGAACACAAACCTCTGACTCTGTACTTTGTACCATCGCCGGGTTCAATCAAAACTTGTTTATATCTTTATTTATAGATTCTTCACTCCGAGAAGTTCCATTTCGTTTTCAGGGAGAGAATCTCTCTCCTCATCACTAGCGCTGTCCTTCCAAGATTGTGTAGTTAGTTGGTTGTGTCAAATAAACGATATCTGGAGAAAAAAACCATACGATGCAAGCACAGGATTCATAAGTGAGTGATGAAGATTTATAAAATACAAGGTTTTATTTGTATTTTTCGAATCACTTTGCGCCGATGTAGGTCGGCTGAGGCGGAGGAGGCCTATTGGTGGCTACTGGCACTTGTTCATTGCCATCAGGACCATCAGGAAGTTCTGGGTTGTAGTCCTCGTAATCATAATTGTAAGCGTCCTGAGGTACGATGACGCCGTTATCCGAGATCGGATGTCTCTGAACGTGCTGATCTCCGTCAGGAAGGAGATTGACAGGACTTGAAGCCAGTACGCCGGGAGCAGATGCACCCGATGCTCTAGCGACATCACTTAATCCTTGAAACAAGAATAGGATTATATGGCGTGAAGCACTGTTAATCGTCTCTTCCACAATCTTTCCAATTTTCTAATCAATCTCTAAACAAGAGGTCCACGCAGGTTTAGAAGACAGAGCGCTATCGGCCTCCCTTTCATCCCCAATAATCAATAATTCTGTGATTGAACTGTTGCACTGAAAATTCAAAAAACACACTGAATGGTAATACACTCGATTATGATTATTTGTGTTCTTTACTCGTAACTCTAACCTGGTACTGAAAAGTGAGTAGGTATTGAACTTGCACAAATATCAACTCGAAACAAAGCGAGACCTGATGAACAAACTCGACGTTGTTTACCTTGGATGGTGTTTTGAGCAACTGCTGTGTTGATTGGGCCTGTCATAACTACATGACTGTCGACAGCAGCTTGTCCGATGCCAAGACCCATCTGAGCGAAGCTATTGCCCGCTTCTACGCCGGCTTGTCCAATTGTGGTCCCTATCTGAGCGAATGGCCCGAGGATTGGGATTTGTCCTAACGCCTGCCCTGCAAGACCTACGAATTTCATTAAAATCTTGTGATCTGGTACCAGATATTTATTATACCACATCATTCATAATACGGCATTTGGGTTTATATGAAAACACGCTATCATTATATGACATTAAATGTCAGGCATGAAGGAAGATCCCAAAGTGAGGAACATACTCGAAATTACAACTCGCTGTAAATTTTTCCACAACTGTTTATTGATTTCTGAGTCGGTTAATTTATAAGTAATATATTATGTGAATAATTGAAAATAAGAAACCAAATTTAGTTCAAACTTCTCTTTAACAGGGGCTTCTTGGTTGCTAACTGAGAACATTCAATTTTTTATATATTAGTATATGAAGCGAGATTTACGTGAATTTTCTAAGAAGTTTCACACTAACAGTACACGCATTTCCAACTCACCAAGTGACTGTGCGGCGATTCCAGTGGCCATGTTTGTTGCAGCACTACCGATGGCGACGCCCATAGTCGCCTTCCCGAGCCGCCCTAGAATTGAAATCCTCGGAGCCGGCGCTCCCAGCGCCTCTAAAACCGCACAAAACAACAAGAGCGATCTTCTCATTTCGGCACGAAACGCTGGAATTGACGGGTTTAACCGCCTTATTCATCGAAATATACTCTTCCCTTTACAACTGAACAAACAACAAACAACGGCTTAGAGGTTGAAAGTCAAAGCTCAGTCTGCGTAATCCCAGAGCAAATATTTGGAGGCGAGATGTTATTCTGGGTTATGGTGATCGCGAGCTGATTCCCTCCCGCTGTATGTTAATCCATTGTTTAGATGTTCAAATTCACACTCAATAACCATTCTATTCATCTTCGACTTCTTTGTTTGGCGTAGTCTTTGGGCGTACAAATGACTCACATAAACATAATATGTTTATTGCATAATAGTAATTAATTAAACATAATATTATATTATACTAGAACCCGCCGAAGGGTTTTCAATAAGGTGACAGCGATTGTAAACAAATATTACAAACAAACTCAGTTTAGCTCAACATCAAGGTAATTGCACTTATCAAGCTAAATAGTATAATAACACAGTTCCACAAAGAAGTGAAGTACCTACGCCTTTTCTGCAATATAATATATTTATGTTACCTATCCCTGGTAATTCCGCCTCCTGAACACGCCTTTCTATCAGAATTTGGCTATCACATCACAGTTTTTTTTTGTAACCTCCAAAAATAGGCGAAAATGAGTAAAAATCAAGGAAAAATCTCTCCTGAAATTGAAAAAAATTAATTTTCATATCCGAATCCATATTCACGTGTCTACGGACACATTCAACTTGAATCCCCCGCTAGAATTTCGTCAGACCATTTTGATCTTTTTCTAACCTCGAAAATCCTGATTTTTGAAAATTTGGTACAGTGTGATTTTTTGAGTCGCTGATCACGAATCTGAAGTCAGATTTGGAAAATTCAAAATGGCGGAGAAAATGTTCGGAAGTCAACCGATCCATACCAAATTATAGAGGGTTTTTTTGGGACATTCAACACGAATCTGAAGTAAGATTTTCAAAATGGCGGATCTAATAGGGCTTTCCAAAATCCAAAAACCCTTTTATTCCCAATTTAGGGTCAAATTGGTTGACTTTCGAAAATGTTGTTCGCCATATTGGATCCGCCATCTTGAAATTTGCAAACCTGACTTCGGACATTTTATGTTATAAAATATTTAGAAGTAATTGGTATAAATAACATTCTGAGATTCCTACTATCTGAAATGTTGATAATATAGGCTTGGGATGGAACATCGATGTTCGTTGTTACCGAAACATCAATGTTTGTCTCCGATGTTCGATGTTTTACCATCAACGCTCTTCAATAACATCGATGTTTGAAAAAACTGCAAATTCTTGACACACTGGTTTATTATCTTCTTTGTGCAGATCACCCTTCTGTCTAGAACACTAAATGTTAGAATAATAATTATTATGAATAGTATAAAGCAAGTTGAAATCAATGTATGATTTCTGAGAAGCCTTCAGAGAAGGATGGAATGAAAAGTGAGATCATAGTGAGAAATTAGGCAATACTAAGAGTGGTGATGTCACCAGTCTAGTGACGTCAGTGTTGAGTACCTTTGAGGTTGAGTAATTCGCTTCGGGTCGTCATAAGTTGATCTGTATCAGATGTTTATTTGAATCCTATCATATTATTGCAAATCCCAACACAAAATTCCAGAATTTCCGCAGTTTTACCGTATTAGAAGTAATTGAATCAAGCAATAACCGGTCATGTAATAATTGTTCACTGCTTTCGTTTTACTGGAGGCTATAAATCAAGTCAAGAGGATATCACACCAGTGGGCCATTAACGCATCGTTGTTTAGCACGATAGCCATAATTTTATAGAACACGAGAGCCCAGCTTACATTAGCTCACTTAACGAGCTCCGTTTATCTGCACTGTGTTTATCAATACACAGCTCCCGTCAGTTTATAAGCTCAGTGCTTCCCGCAATTACACGGGCTTTCGGTTGTGGTGACGCAGGGTTCGTTCGACTATTAATGGGCACATATTATAATCAAGTGCACTGAGCAAGCGCACTTCAACAACACATGGCTGTGATTGTAATGGACGTGGAAGTGGAGTGTGTTGAAAATGTGAAGGATATTATACGGTTGCGGCCTTATCAATATTCAATTATGCCTCATCTATAATTTACTGGAATGTACCCGAAGTATCTTATCATTCATGTTTATGATGCAGAATCTTCTTTACAATAGATGCCAAATCACACGGAGAAAAATAAGTAGCTGCTAATATCTTTGCAAGAGTACCTAAAAAAAAAGTACCAACCCTCTTTCAGTAAGGCAGCCACAGAACTTAGCACCAACTTGAAGGTAGTTCGCTGTAGAATGCTGTCATGCGATAAATACATTGTCATTACAGCTAATTCTAAAAGCCTGCTTATGATATTACTTGTGTAGCTACAACAATTAGCACTGTGGCGGGTCCTTATTCGGGGTCCTACCAAAATATTATACATTAGTGTTCCTTTACCCTCAGCTAAGAATAATATAGGAACCTTTATTATGGAGGTAAGGAGTGACACAAATGGACGCGTGCCTTACCTTACGAATTAGTTCAATGAATTATTAAGATCAAGCCAAGACCATAGTAGTTCAAAACTAAATGATATCAATAAGTGGCACTAGTAATAAACGCCCCCGTGCTTCAGAGCAAGCAGCAGTTCTTTTCGAATCATATTCTAATTTAGCAAGGGGATGGGAAGGCATCTTCTGAAGTTCTTCCTCCATAATTACTATTCAAAATACTAAGTACAAACACTACTTACATCACTATTTTATACAATTTCTAATTTTATTTATTTACGAAAAGACACCAGCCTGTACCATGTAGTTCCATAAAAAATTATGACCATAACCTGCTTAGGGGCTCAAATATCGACTACTGGTAGTTTTATGTTTGGTTGTGTTCATTCTGAGGATTCTCTTACTAATAACATTAATAGACTCTCAGACATGAAATACTGGTGTATTTCAAAACTAAAATTTCCACTCAGTATTGCTTTTCACGGCTTTCAGAACGAATAAGGTATAAAGAATTACTGCTGTTCTATCCATTCGATATCAACCCAACTTGAAGAGGATAATGAGAGTTGATAACGAGATGTCCTTGCTAAGGGGATAACGAGATGTCCTTGCTAGATATAAACTGCTAGCCGATACCAGTGCGTTGCACGGGTCCACATGCATTATCGCTCTCTCAGCTGATGCGACTTCCCCTCCAATCACTCCCTCTTGGTCTCAAGAGGCTGTGTACAAAATTTCAGCATTCTAAGGTGGACAGAAGAGAATTCAGCTGTATCGCTCACGAAGCTCATCTCACGTCCTCCCAATCACTCCCCAGTGGTCTCATGAGGATGTGTGTACCGAATTTCAGCGCTCTAGGGTGAACAGGATGGAAGTTAGGACCGACGCGATGTTTAGAAACGTGGCCAACCTTGCTTGTCAGTGGCTCGCTCCTGAGAATAGGTAGAGGAATATTCATAATCATTACTACATCACGTCGAAATTCTTGACAAGGGAGAGAAGTCATCTGTATCGTCACTGAGGAAAGCCTCGTTCACGATGTGGGAATCGGGTATGTGAAATCTAATATCGACAGGAACCATCCTGCAACTTCCCGATCAAAATCGGTTCAGCGGTTTGGTCGTCTATAGAGCACAAACAAACAGACAAACGTTTGTAAGTTTGTCTGTTTTATCTTATATATAACTCGATTTTGATGACATTTACATTATGCTGATGGAAGTATATCGGGGCCCATGAATTCCATGTGTCCATATAAGCTGGCCAAGTGGACAACTTTCGAAAGATTGAGGTTGTATATATCTCATATAAGACATATCTTTGTTGCGTATTTTGGGATGGAATCTTCAGAGGTTGTTGCTCTCTTGGATGTCACTGTAGTCATGCTGTAGATAGATATGAGGAAGTCATGTGCCACACCTGGGAAGTCGGTTTCTCATTGTTGTTCCCCTATCGTCCCCTGAGATGGCGTTCCTCTCCTTATCGCCTTCCGCCCCCTTTGTCTATATCTTTTCGTTCGAATCCCATATCACCGCCTTTCTGGACCTCTTGGCCGAGGTATCATTTAGAAGACTTTCGACCTAAATCGGTCATTGGTACATTTGACGAGGTACCGGTGTACCGTTGGGTGAGTCAGGACTTTGAGATTTGGAGGAGAGTACCGGTACCGTAGTAACCTCATCTGAAGCCGGTAGTAGCGGAAAGCGGGCCCGCGACCGGTAGTGGTGGAAGGGGCCTCTGGGCCCGGGATACGCCTCCTTGGAGGGGACCTTCTTCGCTCTACATTTGTCTTAGTCTTCCCGCGTCTCTTCTTCAGTGCGGTTGTGATGTTCTTATGTCGTCCTGATTAAAAACCCTACGGAACATCGATGATCGTCTTACCAGACACAGAAAATCTACTAATTGGCACCGACATTAGGTACATATAAACCAACCTTATAACTAAATAGTCGAAATTCTTCAATTTTAAATGAATACACAGTCAAATAATCATGTCAAATTCTGGACTAAACCACAAAAAACTCAATAAATGAAGAAATTTTGTTTGTGTTGCCAATAATGAAAACATTATTTGAAGAAGAGTCTGACATTTGAATCAGCACTCATTTCACGAAGAACTGTACAAATCACCAAACAAGTTTCTTATGACTGACAATGGGGACTGGGCGCCAAAAATAAATTGAAGATATAAACGAAATTGACCCTAAATATTAAGAGCGAGTATGAAGTTAATTCTGAGCGACTAACAGGTGTAAGCAGCAAGAGTGTTCTCTAAATTTGGCTTATGAAACTCCAAATTTTAAAGAATTTGATTATACGACTATATTTCAGATCAGAGAGGAGGGAAACGCAGAGAGACGTTCCGGTAGACGCTGACACTGAGTCTGGACTTATATTTTGAAAACTTTCCACAAAAAACCTACCGTTCTACCAGTGAAGTTTCGAAGAAATAAAGCTATTGTTCTCAGTCCACAATTTTTACAACTCGAATTTTCGAAAAATTTGCGTATGTACCAAAATCCGGTCAAGTCCATACCTGTGTTTCTATCCCATTCCAGACGATAACTCTAGATGGAATTGAGATAAAAAGTTCAAATTTGAAAACGTTTCCGCCTCAAATACTGAATAATTTGATTATTCAGTTTGAATAAGATTAAATTAATTGATTATTCAGTATACTTAATAAGATTGAACCATCGTTTGTCAACAGATTTAGGATGACAACCACTTATCACGATTTATTGACATTTCATATATCTAATATATGATATATATTATATATTTACACTAAGTTCTGTACTGCCCGACCTTCGTGCATGATGATTGTTGGATAGTGTGGAGCCAAACCAATATTTTCAACTTATCAGTCATAGAGCAAAGGTATTAGGTACACCACTCTTTAAAAATCATCCTTATTTGTTGTTAACAGAAAAAACATAGACGAGAGCCACAACTGATACCAATATAAGTACCCATACCCCTAGTTTTCTCCATTTTATAATTGTCAGGTGTTAACTCTTTATGTGAAAGCCACATAGGAGATGAATTGGTAGCTTTACGATTTTGAAAAGATTAATCAAGTATCAATATTCACTGAACTTAAAGACTAGGTTTTACTATTCCACTAAGTTTGGAAATCATAGAGTCAGGCAACAACCTTTACTACGTGGTTCATAGAATTGTATCCACAATCATTTCGCCTAAACCATCACGCACAAATCTGGTCAGTCCACAACTACAGGGGCTTAATAACGAATTGACCACAAGCCATATTTACCGGCCCTCCTCATCTAGAGATTGTATTAGTGAATAATTACTACATCCTGTTTGCGAAGTCTATCAACCATCGCGTGTAAACACTACGCTGTGAGACCTTCGTTAATTGCAATCCTATGCATAGGACTCGGCAACCTGTTCTCCCAATCATACAGTTTGATTCAAGTTTTTTTTCTAGCTTCGGCCTTTATTTACCATTGCCAACATATACAGCCAAATTTAAAATTTTATTTATAATTAGAAGCACCGTGGGTCTGAAGCGATTGATAGATATTCCAGGATGTGGGAATGATGACTGCAATTGCAATCTATCGTCGCTGTTAAATCAAACCGGCACATGTGCAGAAATTCTCTTCTAGTAAATGTATATGGCTTACCACATCTCAAATCATGGTACAAACATTATGGCTCATTAAAATGTAAATCAATTGGACCGAAAAAAAAAAAAATCTTGAGTGGTTTGGAAAATCTTGAATTTGATTTGGAAAATCTTGAATTTGACTTGGAAATGCTATACATATTTAAGGAATTTTAAGCTCTTAACTTAAGCAATTTCCGATTTATTTGCAACTACTACTTCAATAAGCAGTATTCGTCTAAATTGTATTCATGCATGAGATGGCATTGAGGTGAATGGAAAATATCACATGCGAAAACTTTAAAGTGGTGGTAGATTGATTTCACAGCTACGACATTATTTATACAGAATGGTATCATAAATAATCCGCAAAGAGGTATGTTTGTATTGTGAACCTAAACATCTTAGTGGATCGTCACTATCAATTCGTTTTCAAATTGATTACACTTGGCCAACATCATTCGTACTTTATCGTTGAAAGTTGAGTAAAATATGCAATTCATAAGTACAACTAATAATCCTGATCTCATGATAAACGATGAAAGTTCCAATCATGTAGCATGAAGCAACGAGCGAATTTTCGGAATAACGTACCTACTCAATCTACCCTTCAAATGTGAAAATATGCCACCGTTTTTAACCGTAACAAAATTCAAATTATTAACTGCGATCTTTACGTTTGTACTTTTACTGTTTTTACGGAAAACACTTTTATTCTAATTAATCGATAATTCTTCTTAATTTTAATCGATATCAGTGGTAGCATCAGAGGCACCAGAGTTGTTGCCATAACCGTCTTGAACGATTTTAAAATCCTTGAAGCCAAAAGCCATATCAAAATATCAAAGCCAAAAGCGATATAACGAATTCTGATGGTTTTTAATCGCCGGAAAAATTCACTACTTGTGGTATATTCTCGATAACCTACATAATGTTTTTAGAGCTACATAATGTTTTCCAACATTGCCAAAACATGTTTTCCCATCTTCAAAATTGAGTTTTTTTTTATTTTAACATTTTCACCAAATTTCTAATTTCTAGCATGTTGTTCTACATTGATGGTCGCTATAGCCAGTTATTGTTTAGATATGAAATTTCGATAAACTCTAGAAATTGATTCTGAATGTTCTCTGGTACCTGAAACGCATTTGAAGCGGAACAACATTCGTGAAGGCTTTGCAACGGCGTCTTTCATCTGAATATTCTCTCAAACCCGTGGTGAATACCTAATCTTGTTTGCAAACCCGACAAACGTACAGAGTACAGATGCAGGCATACTTGCATACTCGTAATGTTGAGGACAAGGCTTATACAGGCGTAGCCGTTCTCCTTCCGCCAAGATCAGTGTCCCAAGATATTCAGGTTACAGTTGGGAACAACCGAGGAAGTAAAGTGAACGGTAACGAGCTGGGCAGAAGGCATACCTAATGATTCGCTTCCGTGTTATGAGCGGCGATACACAGTAGTGAGTATTAATAGATCGAGAGCTACACCCACCACCTTCCACTCCACTTCACTCCCTACTCGTCTCTCCTTAAATACCAGCACAGATGTGCACTGTACGAGTACACAAACCAAATTGAATTGAAGAACGTGAGCTGCACTGAGCAGGTTATGGCTCTCAGCTACTTTCTTCTTATATGGTCGTAACTACGTGATAAATTCGTGGGGCTTCCAAAGATCACACAACAAAACATGGTCCGATGCATCTAGTGGTCTTTTAGAAAAGCTACCAGTGGGCGAATAAGTATAGAAATCGCTTATCGCTATTTTTGATTTTAGACATTTCCTTCGCTCTCGATTGTTGTTACTTCAATGCGAAGATGAAGCGCAAGATAAGAAGTCTGGGGGTGCACTCCACCCTTGAAGGAAGACGACGACTAGATGGTTCCCCCAAAACCATTGGAGTTAACATTGAAAAGAAATCTCTCATAGTCATCTGTGAAAATGTAAAATGAAATATTTTATTGTGTTCGAATGGGTGATAATAAACCCAATCGAACACAATAATGAAGATATTATTAGAACGCATATTATGAAGATGGAAGGATTGTTGTAGCACAACAATATTCAATCACCATTTCGTATCTCAACCATGTTCAATCCAACATCAGAATACGAAATTCGTCGTGGGCTTGTACCATCACAATGAAGATTATCAGATTCCTTTTTGATAATTCGAACTTTAAACCATGTTGAGTTATTTATTTGTTATCAGACAAACATCAGCGACGTTGGGATTATAACTTACCGAAATATCGGATTCGGAACTAGAAACATAAGGTTTATGGTCTCTTAATCCAAAGATAAGACAAGTGTCCTGCACTAGAATGACTGGTATAAAGGCTTCATCGATGATACAGCATCCATCCACCCTCAAAATTGATAGTTGTTGGATGGCTCATAGCAAGATGATATCGTTAGCACTACGTCTTTTTTGGTCGCTTTAGTGCAGTTTTGGGTACTACTGAGTTGGGCACACCATGTCAGAGCCGACATACGTATATCCCAATGAATGTTTTGGAAAATAAGAAATTCATTTCGCGTATCTGTAGATGCTCTCAAACGCAAATAACCAAAAAAGCTGATTGTCATGGTGGTAACCATATTGTGAGATATCGACGGTTCAAGGATTTTACTTTGTACAAATTTAGATGTTTCATAAATTGAGTGATTTTAAAAATCATTTCCCCCGATTTGTCTTTCAGGTTTACCTTAAACCTGAACCAACAAAGGTCAACCGACCTCAGATTCGGAACCAGCGACCCCAACACAGACATATGGGTGGCATGATGCGTGCATACACTTTTTTTTGTAAACCTGTGTAATCTACAATATTGAAAATCTGATCATGGGAAAATCTGCGTTGCTGTACAAGGCACTCAGAAGAAGACTTGAGCGGATTCATAAATCTTCAAATAAAAGTATCTCATTGCTACGAGAAATTTGCTACCAATGTTTTGAAAGACCAACGAAGAGCAAACGATATTAAAATTTACATTTCTCCTCAATTTTCGGCAACCCGTTGTACAGATAAGCGATTGAGATAGTGAAGATCTGATATCTTGGAAATGCCGGCAGGATTTTGAAGGTTTAAGGGAGTTATAACAGTTATAACTCCCTTACTGCTATAAGATACGAGGAGGGGTTAGTGTAATGAGGTTATAAATTAAGGACGCGGCCACGGAAAACTCTCAGCCTAATAGAGACGCACGGCACAAGCCGAGTTTTTATTAATCACACCTTCCCGACGAGCGGTGTGAAATTAATTGATTTACGAGCCTGCCAACACCTGAGACCTCCCCGTACAGTTTTAGTACCCGCACTCGAAAACCGCCATTTCTCTTGACACACTGCCTCGACGCGGAACACCCAAAGACGACCTTCGCGTATATACACCGTTTGGAAGTTCAATTTTGCATTTTTAGACTCTTTGAGATGAATTACAATAAATTACTACGTTTTTCAAAGAAGTTCTCATTTCTCAAGCCTTAACGCTTCAGTTCCAAAACTGTTTCTGTATTTGGAACTTTAATGTATGCCAGTTTTATTGCGTTTTTAGCGCATTCTCGAAGGGAAGGAAGCAATAATAATTATTATTATCGGTTCAAAATTTTCACTCGAGTTTCCGAAACATTTTCATACCAAAATCCGTTCCAGACCAAACAACACCAAAAATCATATGCAAGTATTTTTATACACCTATTTATGTATGTGTCATTCCAGACGATAATTCTAGACAGAATTGAGATGAAAAGTTCAAATTTGGAAAAAATCTGTCCTGGCAATCGAAAGGCTGGTTCGATGGGCAGGATCGGGCCACTCTATGGGAGGTTTTGGGGAGTTTAACCCTTTTCCTGGAAAGGTAGCATATACCTACGCTACCTATCATTTCTCGATTGTTTTTGGTTTATTATCTTCGATAATGAACCATTGGAATCGCCCAAAGAAAAAATTTTTTTAACCCCCCCTCAAAATTTGTTGGTTTACGTTTCAAGATACGTAGATTCAGAAAATCGAATAAAAAAAACTCTGCAAATTCTTGACACAACGGTTCATTATCTTCTTTGTACAGATCACCCTTCTGTCTAGATCACTAGGTCTAAATGTCTATTATTATTATCAATTATCACTAATTATTAACAATTTTATCAAGTAGGTACCTAGTGAAAATTATTATAATTTATTGTTAGGTATTAATAATTCGTATTTATTATTAATAATAATTATTATTAATTATGATTAATTAATACGATATAATCTGGGGTTTTTAATACTACGTCGGTAATAATTTTTCTATAAAAGAAGTACCTACCAACAAATATTCGAAATTACCTTCATTTCCGTAGCACGAAACGCACCTCAGAACAACAAACTCGACATCACTTAAGCCATATGATGTTCCAAAGAGCTTGTTAGTATGAAAATGGACCTGTATTTCAACAGTTTCATACACGATCGTGTTGTGAGGCACAATCTTTGAGCCCTCATTGTGAACGAACGGCTGGTCCCACGAAGCTGCGGATGGTCTTAAAAAATTCTACGGAACAAACTCTATCTAAATATGAAATAAAAAACATACCGTTCTATATGAATTTTTCGAGATATGAGATTTTCAAATTTTCAAAATTCGTTTTGAACCCCTTCCCCTTGACCTAGGGTTATGAAAAGTTTCGAGGACCATTGTGGGGTTGGTCGAAACCCATAAAAAAAATTTCGTAATTTTAACTCAACGCTAACTGGGCAAAGTGGCGCGGACGGCGGACGGCGGACGGCGTACGGCGGACGGCGGACGGCGGACGGCGGACGGCGTACGGCGTACGGCGGACGGACGGATTTTTTGGTTTATTATCTTCGATAATGAACCATTGGAATCGCCCAAAGAAAAAAATTTTTTAACCCCCCCTCAAAATTTGTTGGTTTACGTTTCAAGATACGTAGATTCAGAAAATCGAATAAAAAAAAATCCGTCCGTCCGCCGTACGCCGTCCGCCGTCCGCCGTCCGCCGTCCGCCGTCCGCGCCACTTTGCCCAGTTAACGTTGAGCTAAAATTACGAAATTTGGTTTCTGGGTTCGGACCAGCCCCACAATGGTCCTCGAAACTTTTCATAACCCTAGGTCAAGGGGAAGGGGTTCAAAACGAATTTTGAAATTTTGAAAATTTCATATCTCGAAAAATTCATATAGAACGGTATGTTTTTTATTTCATATTTAGATAGAGTTTGTTCCGTAGAATTTTTTAAGACCATCCGCAGCTTTGTACGACCAGCCGTTCGTTCACAATGACGGCTCAAAGATTGTGCCTCACTACAGGATCGTGAACCAAACTGTTGAAATACAGGTCCATTTTCATACTAACAAGCTCTTTGGAACATCATATGGCTTAAGTGATGTCGAGTTTGTTGTTCTGAGGTGCGTTTCGTGCTACTGAAATGAAGGTAATTTCGAATGTTTGTTGGTAGGTACTTCTTTTATAGAAAAATTATTACCGACGTAGTATTAAAAACCCCAGAATTATATCGTATTAATTAATCATAATTAATAATTGAAGGTTCACGGGGTTAATCCCCTGAAATAATCTTAACAAATACACTCACCGAATGATCCAAAGACTCCGTAAATTGGTAGTGAGGAATATAACTCCGCAGAATTAAATAGGCAGGCACCGATTATATTTTAGCAAAAGAGCACACAGTATAACAAGGTCGCAAGACACGGGAAGAAGTAAGAAACATTGAGAGTTCTCTGGTTGAGCAGTGATAACATGGCTGCCAACATGATAATACTAATTATAACAAGGTGTCGGATTGTTCGTCCTCCAACACCCCCCTTCAAGACGATACCGCACGAATTCTTCCATCTTAGGGTCTTCATGTTCTTAGTAGATATCTCTTCAGAGCTTCTTCAGAGGTTGGCTTGAGATTCGATGTATGTCGTGGAAGTTGTTCGCTCAGAAGATTTCTAGCGAAGTCTTCTTTTCTTGAGCGTTCGATTTCCACGTAGCTCTGAATTTCTCCGCATGTATTTCACCGCAACATTATCTTCATGTTCACCATCGTAGTTCGCCGCATTTGTTCTCCGCAGTTATTCTCCGCAATTGTTCTCCGCAGTTGTTCTCCGCAGTCTCCGCAAATGTTCTCCGCAGTCTTTCTCCTTTTCGAGTCTCTTAGGAGATTTCACTGAACAGTGGTTCTGAAATCAACATATAAAACGTATCAGCATTCTTTTAGGAGAAGATCACGAAATTTTACAAATTTCGCACGTATTAGAGGTTTCGTGAGACTGTCTGCTATTTGATTCTCAGTGGAGATCCACTCAATCCTGATATTTCCTTGCTGAAATTCTCTCCGCACATATAGATAACTCAGCCTTACTAGGTGTTTCAGGGTTGAAGAATCATCCACTTCCGCTAATCTTATAGCAGGTCTAGAATCCTCATAAATGGTGGGAACCAGCCTTACTCCGGTGAACCAGTAACATAAGGTTCGGATTGAGGCTAATTCCCTGCAAGCTTGAGACATTGCAACAAATTCACTTTCAGCCGACGAAAGTGCTACGTGGTTCTGCCGCTTGGTTTTCCAAGTAACTGGATTACCAAAAACCCGAACCACGAAGCCCGTGGTTGAAAGGCCTTCCTCCGCAGACATTCCTAGTGATGCATCTACATAACAATCAATGGAATCGGACTTATCCGCAAATACCAACCCCAAATTGATTGTCCCCCGCAAGTAGCGCAACACCCTTATGATGGCCTTCCAATCCGCCCACGTAAAATTTGATTGCTTTCTACTAAGAACGTTCACCGCATATGAAATATCGGGTCTAGTCCCACTCTGTAGGTAAAGGAGAGACCCAACAGCTTGCCTATAAGGAATTTTATTTAAATCTCCTTCTTCCGCGTCATTTTCACCGCTTTCCCCATCTGATAGCATAGGGGTGGACGCCGTTTTATTCGAATTGGGGTCGAACTTCCTAAGCATATGCAAGATATGAGACTTTTGGGTAATTTCAATTATTCTTTCAGACCGTTTTCTATTAATTTCTAAACCCAAATATTTTTGTGGGTCACCTAGCACCGTTATCGAAAATTCACTTTTCAGCATGGTCGTTATTTGCTCTATCATGGGTTTGCTGTTAGAGGCCACCAGAATGTCATCCACATAGAGTAGCATGATTGCCACTGTGCCCCCAGATCTCCAAATGAACAAACAGGGTTGAAAAGGGTAGGGCTTGAAGCCAATCTTATCCACCGCAGCCCTGAATCGTTCAAACCACCGCTTTGGAGAAACTTTTAAACCATAAAGCGCTCGGTGGACTTCACAAACTTTCCCCCGCTTCAAGTCCGGACCGCAACCAAGGTACTCCGCATATCCATCCGGAAGTTCTAAATAAACAAATTTTTCCAGATGCCCGTTCAGAAAAGCCGTCTTAACGTCATACTGAACAAGATCCAGATCAAATTTCACCGCCATAGCAAGGAGAAGTTTGACGTCTGGTAAACGTGCCACCGGTGCATAAATCTCCGCAAGTTCATAATTATGGTTGTCAGCAAAACCCCTAACGACCAACCTACTTCGGTACCTAATTGACCCATCAGCCTCAACCTTACGCCTATGTACCCACCGCGTTTTTAGAAGTTTGACCCCCTCTGGCACCGCGCTCCTGGATATGAGTTTCCAGGTTTCACAGCGTTCCAGAGCTTGAAATTCGGTTTTAATGGCCTCTTGCCATTTTTCTGAATCAGCAGATTTAATTGCCTCCGCATATGTTTGAGGGTCTCCGCATACCCCCGTCGTGTCTCCGCTAAAGAAACATGCATGACCGCTGTCCTCGCTTGTTTCATAAAATTTACACTCATCATTTTCATCAATGAGTGTTTTATCTGCTGATTCATCGAAAAATTGAAATCGATCATTCTCATGAATGAGATTTCGCTTATGGTCGTTCCTAGATTGCGAAGTGTTAGGGTTCAAATCTCGCTCAATGTCGTCATTCATCTCAACATTCTCAGATTGCTCCCTTATAGACTCCGCCTGTGAAGAGCTATCTATTGCATGTGTGACATTTTCATCATGTACTTCCTCCAACCCAAAATCAATGTCCGGCTTCTCCGCAGTGTCTCTTGAATTCAAAGGAAGAGAGTCCGCATATGTTCTACTCTCTACAAAATCAACGTCTTTCGACCGAATTACTACTTGATTTTTGGCGTGTAAGACATGATAACCTGATTCACCGCACTGCAAGAGGAATCCGACCGCAGCTTTTGGATCCAATTTGGCAGTAGGTTTCTTGTCTAGAATGTAGGCTTCACAACCGAAACGCCGCAGAAATTTTAAGGAGGGTAGCCTACCTGTAGCCATTTCAAAAGGAGACTTAAAGCCGATTGATTTGTTAGGAGTCCTATTGTGTACATGGATCACATGTCTCATCGCATAGGCCCAAAAATGAGCAGGAATGCCAGACGACAACAGATTGACCCTAATTTTCTCAAGCATTTCACGATTCAGCCTTTCCGCAGTACCATTTAACTGAGGAGTATAAGGCTCACAGACTGCGAGAGAAATTCGTTCGCTTTCCAGTACTAGACGCATCCCTTCAGTTTTGAACTCCAGCCCCCCATCAACCCTTATCTCCGCAACTTTGGTGTGTTTCCCAGTAAGACTCCTAATTTCCGCCAAACACATTTTCAACGCCAAATGCACTTGTGTTTTATTGTTAATTTCATAGGCGAAAGCATACCGACTCATGTCGTCCGTAAACGTCACAATATACCGCGCTTGTGACCTAAGTGCTGAGGGTTTGATGGGTCCAAGCAAGTCACTATGAAGCCTTAAGAAAGCTTCCACTGCACGGGTTCTTTCCGAGTTGCATGGCTTGCTTCTGGCTTTCGACTGCAAACAGGCTGGACAGTCCAAAATATTCGACCCAAATTTCACCGCCTTTAATTCGGGAAGGGATCTCGCCGCATGTTCCAAATAGGTTTTCGAGGCATGGTTCAACCGCAAATGCCACAGTAAACCTTTATCATCTCTCAAATTAGTCGCAATTTTTGATATTTTTGGGGGAGGCACCGTATCATTTAATGCGAGCGTTCTTTTTAGAGAGATTGATTTTACACCGCTATTTCTTAACTCATTTGACTCCGCATTAAGAGTTATTTCCCCCGGTTCCGTTTGAGAATTATTTGGCAAAGGCCATGTTGACTCTGGTCTCACTTCTTCAATGTGAGAAGGGCCCGCCACATTTTGTCTAGCACCGAATGACAAATTTTCTAACTGGTTATCAGTCTGGGTGACCAAAGCTTTCCTACTCATCTTAGCCAGGAAATTCTCTACCACCTGCGCGTCCGCATTCAATAATGGGAGATGAAACGTCAACCACCAGAACTTGCCTTCAAAACGCCCAGTTTTCAAAGTCTGCCCCGTATTAGAGTCAACAATTCTCAGACGTTCTCTATCAAAGATGGCTTGAAAACCTTTCACCGTCTGCTTTCTGAGAGAAAACAGGTTTTCCCCCAACTGGGGGGCATATAGCACATCTTTAAGTACACCATAACGTTTAGTTTCTCCGCAGTAATAAACAATGTCACCCGCTTCCTGTATGATCAAGTCCGCATTTTGATCATCATTTGCACATGCAATTCTTACAGGGCTAGGGAGACATGTTAATTTAGCAAACACCGCACGATCATTTACCATGTGATCGGTTGCACCAGAATCAGCAATAAACTTCAGTTGTGGAAATTGCTTACCTCCCAAAAGCAGAGACTCTTGTGAGCTCGACAATAGAGCCCTTTCGTCGCTCCGATTGGGGGACCGCATTGGTTGAGAAGGCGCCGCAGTCCGCTTCTCGTTTTCCCCTCGATCGGCAGCTCTTTGGGCCAATTTGGCCTGGAACTCGGTCAACCTGCGTTGGGAGGGTTGGTCTGGTCGTCGAGTACCCGGTTCATTTCCACGGCCACCGGCACCACCGCGAGCAGACTTTCTTGAACCGCGTTTATTGCGCCTTTTCGGTTCAGAGGCTGGTCGTGTCCTGTTGTCACCGCTGGACTTGGGTCGACTGTCGCTACCCCGCTTTCCGTCGGACTGTCCCTTGTCTCCTCTAACCCTTGTGGACTCATTAGTCCAGGGTCTCCCGCACTCCCGGGACAAGTGTCCGCTGTCTCCGCAGTTGTAGCAGACCTTCTCCCCGGGACGATTGGGACAGAGACTCCTAGGATGTCCCAGCAGGCCGCAATTGTAGCACAGTCCAGGACCCTTTTTATTCGTCCGTTCGAAGTCCGGACGCCATGAAGCCTTTCGCTTCTTTGACCTGCCCTCCGCTCGCCTGCCCCCGACAAGGGCCTTGCCAGGCTGAGCTGCCTCGGTTCTCCTCGAGTTTTCAGAGGACAAGTCGTGCCAGGCGTGCATTTTCTCGAAAATCCTCTCCGCTGTGAGAGACGGATCCTCGAGCGCATCAGCTGAAATCTTGGGACACTCCTCCGCAATGGCGTTCACCAAGTGCCTTCTAACAGCTTTTTCTGACAGATCAGCGTCCGGACATTTACGTATGTTCTCCACTAGAGATCTGAAGCGGTTTTGGAATTCAATCACAGATTCCCTCCGCGAATCAAACTTGATGTTAATAATCGCGATCTGGAGCCGATGTTCCTTGGCTAAGGACGGTGGATCAATGACGTTCTCTATCATGTCCAGAGCCTCGCAAGGTTCATCGATACTCTTGATCGCGTTCTCCAAGTCACCTCCGACATTGGACATCAAGTAGGCCATCACCGCAGCCTTGATTCGGGTAAGGTCCGACGCGTCGCAATCAGAGGGGGGCGCCCGAGATGGATCTATCAGAAAGTCGACTCCGCATGCTTTCAGATCCAATGTCACCCTCCGCCTCCACACAGGATAGGAATCCGAGGATAACCTATTCTGCGCGCGAGGAAGAGTGATGTCCGCGAAACGCCTTCGGGACTGAGTGACACTTTGGGGCTTAGCGTCCGACCTCCCCTCATCCAACGACGCGCCATTCCCCGAGCCACCGCAATCACCGCCAACCGCTCCAGTCTCCGCGAAGTCCATACGCTCTGGCGTGTGTCTCCGCATCGACACCAAGGCCTCAGCCCTCGCCAGTAACTCGTCACCGCGTTGAGTCAACTCCTCTATCGCCTCTTTAAGAAATCTGCTGTTTAGCTCGGTGACCTTGGCCATGAACCTCTCCTCAAAACGAGCCAGACTTTCCGTATCCATGTTTTTCTTTTTCTGTAACATGATCGGAAAATTATTACTTCACCGTTTGATAATAACCATTCCACATATTATCACTGAATTCTGTGTTATTTCACTTATTTGTAGGTATGTAACGTTGAAAAGGAACTTAAGGGTATCTGGGGTATACGATCTCCACCCGCTTTCCCCCCTTTAACTTTTCAAACCGTTTACATGTACTCCACCTACATCGTTCATTTTCATCCGTTTTGTACACTCCACTTTACCCCGCATTGTACAAAACGTCTTACTCCGTTATCGTACATAACGTTTTACTCCATTTTGTACACTCCACTTTACCCCGCATTGTACAAAAGAACGTTTTCGCACAGAACCAACCTCCGATCTCCATATCGGGTTTCTGTGTGTACGAATTTTCCATTCGCAAACATGGAAAAACGCGAAAAACCATGGATAACGCTCGGCCGGGATTGCGCAAATTTCCCCCGTAGCCGTTAACCAGGAATGTCATACCGTACTGTCTACTTCCGGTACTGTTCCAGACTTAAAAAGAAACTGATACTGAACCGCCTGATCGTCCGGAACTGACGTTTTACATTCGCCGCATAATTTATATGAGCACTCTCCGCAATCAGCATGTATCCAGCACTAAAACAATAATGCACATGCTGAAAATCAGGCAGTCCAGTCGGGGCAGGTCATCGTCTCAGGCCGCATAAGGTTCGCTATTCCCAAATTGCCAGTAAGGTACTATATTTAGCGTAACCTCGGTTTGCTTCTTCCCGTCTTTTGCCGCAAAACACCATTTACACGACCCTGTTTAATGACACCGTTATCATGACACCGTTTTCATAACACCGTTTGATAAAACAGTGCTTAACACCGTAGCACTGTGATACCATGTAATGTTTGTTTACACTGCAACAACAAACATTCCCGAGACGATGGCAGTACCCCGAAACGTAAACCAATGGATTTTTACTATACGCTTTGTTTGCTATCTGAAAGATCGAGTCGCCGCGAGATCTGGATGGAAGATCTCCTCTCTGTCCTATACCGGTGATTAGTCTGCACCGCCTTCCTGCAGATACACACGGCTCCCTTTGACAGAGAAACGCAAAGTGTTATCAGCACAGAGCCTGATACTGTAAACAGAATGAATAACTGTATCGCCATCAGTTATCACTCAAATTATCACCGCACCGCAATCAGTTACTAAAATTACAGTAAACTTCGAACACGCATTTTCGCAGCGTTATCCGTCGTTCTTACCTCCAGTGACAAGGTTCATGAACATTGAATCCAACCTCCGCAAGAGTACGTTCAGTTAGGTCAAGCTAAACCCTCAGGCCGAATTTTATACTCGCCGCAAATCGCATAAAATCGCGCCACATAGGGTAACCCAGTCACAAAAAGGCGTTTGTCAGGCTCCGTTATTTGCCGACAACTTGATTCATCCGCCTCAGAATCTTTTGCATATCGGGAAAATCGCCAACCAACAAATAAGCCCGGGGAAAAAATCATTTGGTTGGCCTATTTACGGAAGTCACAGGCAGCGCAACCCGTTGACTTCCCCGAACACCGTTTCCCCGTGGCTGGGTCCTTTTCATCAATAAAATCCACCCAATTTGGCCCTTTGCCGTTTTCGCGTCGTCGTCGGCATCGCAGAAACCATCCCATCCCGCAACGCCAAGGACGACAGCAGAAAACTAGCGGCCCACGTACTGACCCATAATTGACACCGCATCTTTGTCAATTAACTCCGTAAATTGGTTATTTCTTCATCTGAACCCCAGCCGCAAGCGCAAAAAAAAATACAGGGTGGATATGTCGTGGGATTTACTTTGGGGCGCCCCTTGACTCCGCCACCTAACACCGATCGCTAAATTTTCCAACCACCCACTCGGCAGGTTAAATCAACTTCGTTCGTCAACGTAGTTCGCAATATTAACTCTGCCCGTATTAAACCACCGTTGTTCTAGTTGGAAAATTCCTAGGGTTCATTCCATGTTGTAAGTGCTCAGTACAACACAACGCAATAGATGAAGAAAAATAACCCCGACTACGATCTTTTATTCAGATAGCCCGAACACCGTAACAAAGCCAATCGATTCATTCCGTCCGCCATTAGGCTCCGACGATTTCGCGAACCCAACCAATGCTAGCATGAAGGTTCACGGGGTTAATCCCCTGAAATAATCTTAACAAATACACTCACCGAATGATCCAAAGACTCCGTAAATTGGTAGTGAGGAATATAACTCCGCAGAATTAAATAGGCAGGCACCGATTATATTTTAGCAAAAGAGCACACAGTATAACAAGGTCGCAAGACACGGGAAGAAGTAAGAAACATTGAGAGTTCTCTGGTTGAGCAGTGATAACATGGCTGCCAACATGATAATACTAATTATAACAAGGTGTCGGATTGTTCGTCCTCCAACAATAATAATAATTATTAATAATAAATACAAATTATTAATACCTATCAATAAATTATAATAATTTTCTCTAGGTACTTGATAAAATTGTT
Source organism: Stenodema calcarata (assembly GCA_963920205.1). Lineage (NCBI taxonomy): Eukaryota > Metazoa > Arthropoda > Insecta > Hemiptera > Miridae > Stenodema > Stenodema calcarata. The sequence goes on from OY986054.1 coordinate 15,756,016, forward strand.
AATAATTAGTGATAATTGATAATAATAATTAATCTAACATTTAGGATCTTGACATTTAGACATAGTGATCTAGACAGAAGGGTGATCTGCACAAGGAAGATAATAAACCGTTGTGTCAAGAATTTGCAGAGTTTTTTATTCGATTTTCTGAATCTACGTATCTTGAAACGTAAACCAACAAATTTTGAGGGGGGGTTAAAATTTTTTTTTCTTTGGGCGATTCCAATGGTTCATTATCGAAGATAATAAACCAAAAATCCGTCCGTCCGCCGTACGCCGTACGCCGTCCGCCGTACGCCGTCCGCCGTCCGCGCCACTTTGCCCAGTTAGCGTTGAGTTAAAATTACGAAATTTTTTTTATGGGTTTCGACCAACCCCACAATGGTCCTCGAAACTTTTCATAACCCTAGGTCAAGGGGAAGGGGTTCAAAACGAATTTTGAAATTTTGAAAATTCCATATCTCGAAAAATTCCCATCAAACGGTATGTTTTTTAATTCATATTTAGATAGAGTTTGTTCCGTAGAATTTTTTAAGACCATCCGCAGCTTTGTACGACCAGCCGTTCGTTCACAATGACGGCTCAAAGATTGTGCCTCACAACCCGATCGTGAATCAAACTGTTGAAATACAGATCCATTTTCATACTAACAAGCTCTTTGGAACATCATATGGCTTAAGTGATGTCGAGTTTGTTGTTCTGAGGTGCGTTTCGTGCTACGGAAATGAAGGTAATTTCGAATGTTTGTTGGTAGGTACTTCTTTTATAGAAAAATTATTACCGACGTAGTATTAAAAACCCCAGTATTATATCGTATTAATTAATCATAATTAATAATTATTATTATTAATAATAAATACAAATTATTAATACCTAACAATAAATTATAATAATTTTCACTAGGTACTAGATAAAATTGTTAATAATTAGTGATAATTGATAATAATAATTAATCTAACATTTAGGATCTAGACATTTAGACCTAGTGATCTAGACAGAAGGGTGATCTGTACAAAGAAGATAATGAACCGTTGTGTCAAGAATTTGCAGAGTTTTTAAATTTCTGGCAGGAGGAAAAATTACCCATAAATTCCTACAATGAAACAGTCTGACAAGTGACACCTCATTGTAAAGATTTTTTAATGCTGAACACGATCGTGAATTCAGAATTGCGATATCTTATTCCGTTCTCAATCGAAAACACTTTGAAGGTGAAGAAACGTGGTTGTTACTTGAGATGTTTTTCACGGTTCATCTGCTCTAATCTGATGAAGGAATGAGATTCAGAGTTGAAAAATCTATAAACTGAGGTTTGACTCAGCAGAAAATGGTTGAATGGTTGAAATGAATGTTCCAAACATCAAGTTTTACATAAAACCAGTTATCTTCGAACTTTCGCTCCTATAGCCATTCTGCATGACTGTGATTTTTGGTATTCTATATCTGAGTTGTGAGGATATTGCCATTACAAAATTGGCTCAATTTTCGGAGCTTCTCTTCTCTGTAACAAGTCGAAAAACATGGTTGAGACCTTTGCATCCACGTTTACACAGGCTGGTTTGACGGTTGCAAAACCTGTTGAATTTGCAGAGTCACCTTCCCAATGGCTTGCATTTAAATTTTAAATGCTGAACTTGAACTTGAACTTAATTTTATAGTAAAATGAGTCCCTTTGTGGTGATTCTAATCCAGGGATTTCTCTCAATAATATACGAATAAGTGAGATATTCAAATTCCCGTTGCTCCAACCTTTTCGGGACCCGACAAAGGTTCTGTAGGTGATCCGTTCTCGTAGCTCATAATGACAATATCCGAGATGTAATTCATTCTTGGCGGTTACTCCGGCATTCCACCGAGCCAGCCGCGAAGGCTTTACTGCTCCGAGGATTTTTCAGAATTACAAAGGGATTCCCAGCGCCTTTTGTAGAGTTGACGCCGCCGCGACTTTTACGGGCCGATAAAAACCTCTAAAGCCGAACGGAAATGTTTTGGTTGAAAAATCATCTTCGGAGGCACCTGAGTACGACTGAGGAGGGTCACATCGGAATGGCAGACGACAGATTCATAGATATTACCGTGTGTCACCTCCTCGAGGATTACAGATAAGTACGACGATTTACGGCCAGCGTTTACGGCTTTTCTAATTTCACGTTTGATTGTACAGGATACTGCAGCCGTGAAGATGATATTGAAACGGTGATAAATAACAGAGTTGAATACGTGATATTTCAAGACGGGAGAGAGACCAATAAAATCATAAAATCAGTTCTTTCCGACACATTGCATTGAACCCCTCTTATGCACACCACACAAAAACACCTGTCGATATTAAGAAATAACATAATTATTTCTTTATTGTACACATGTTTCCCACAACACATGTTGTTCAATCGGCTCATTGAACACGTCGTTGTGCCCTTTGCAGTACCATAAAACTCCCACCACCCCCTCAAGCTCGTAATATTCAAGGACCCTTGGTGATACAACAAAACAGAGAAACCTTTACACTACAAAGCAACGGAAATGTATAGTGATAACAACAGGTTTTCAGTGAAAATTAATGCAACGGAAATGGCCTCTAGCGATGAATAAAACATGGTTGGCTTGACCCACAAAATTCGTTCTGGCCTCGTTGCTTTTGGGATGTAATACCTCGTTCTTCCTAGTAAGCTTTAATTGGCCCATATCAGGCATAAAAGGCGAAGCACATTAATTATTTTATAGAGGACGGATTTTACACGGATTTTATCGCGAAGAGAAGTCCGAAGCCTTTCATTATTTGCACTCCTAGTGCTCAATTAGTTAGCGCGTTGGAAAAAAACACTCATTGAAATTGGTTCAGAGGTTTGAGAGTCATTAATTGAACAACGTGAACGATTGAAATGTTACACAAGCCTTTAGCGTACGTACACGTACGTGTAACCAGTGTTCATAAAAAAGTTATTGAAAAACAATTTCAACCCGACGTTTGGTTGATACGAGTACATCAAACTATTCAATAGTAGGTATCTCTTAACATGTTCTGTAATCAACAAAACTGGAGCATGTAGCCTGAGCTAATAGCCGAAAACGGATTACAACTCATCATTTCCACACTACAAGAAATACTCGAATCTAGACTAAAATGGTACAAGGACTACAGCTTTAATGACATTGCTGACATTCTACATCTCACAACTCACTAGTTTATGAGTTTAAGTAAATACAATCGGCTCGCTTTTAGTTTATTGTCTTCGAAAAAACCCCCTCAAATGTTGAGGATTTACGTTGCAAGATACGTAGATCGAAAAATCGAAGAAAAAAATCCGTCCGTCAGCGCCTCCTTAGCCCAGATTGGGGTAATAGCTTTGTCCTAAAATTATGAAATTTGGGCTACGGTTTCGGATCAGCCCCACAATGATCCGTGAAACTTTTCATAACCCTATGTCATTGGGAAGAGGTTCCAATAGAATTTTCCACTAAAAACGTCATATCTCGAAAATTTTAAATGAAACGGTGTAGTTTTTGTATACATTTAGATAGAGTTAAATTCAGAGAATTCCTTCTGCTACAATCCGTTCGTTCTCAGTGAGGCCTCAAGGATTGAGCTGAAGAAATGCCGTCATCAAGAGCGTTATATACTATATAAAACGGCGGCCAGTCGGGTCAACTGTCTTTCTGGGGAACAGCTGATTCATACAACATTGTTTTGTCACATCGAGTTCCTTGTTCTGAGATACTTTTTGTGTCTACAGAATGAACCCCTCCAACCCCCGCTTATTTGTCACCTATTAGGACAAATATTTAAGCGCAAACTTGTTTCGTATAGATATGGGATGCAGAGCAGTGATCTAGACAGGAGGTGTGATCTGTTGAGAAGATAATAAACCGCTGTGGAAGAATTTGCAGAGTTTTCTGGCCTTGAGTCGAGTGAGTACGAGTTCCGTGTTGAATGAGGTAGTTGGACAAAACGTTCCGTTCACGTTATTTTTTATCGCGTACTTGCTTTAATGAAGGCAGTCGCGTACAGGCGCAGGGGACATCAGCTTTATTTATCATAATCGCCCTCCACGGAGTAATAACCTATTAATGGCGGAGTCGTCGTGTGTCGTTAATTCTTGAGCGAAGGTCGTTTGTTTCAATTACACACAACCATGAGGATCGCTGTAATCACGTTACTCGCTACGGACGTACTCCGCGATTCACCCTATAAATCCAGTTGTCTCTCCCACCAAATCATTCTGACAGGAAGGTCTGCAGCGGTGTGTGTGAATGGGGGAGAGATCGTTTTGTTCCCTAATAAAACATGAGAAAAATATGGGAGACAACAGTGTGAAGATTTACTATGTTTACAGCATCGCGGTAATGAAGTGAATTGGTACCTAGTCAAAACACCAAAAATAGCAGTCCCCTCGGGAGGTGAGACAAAAATCAAATTTTGGCTCTACAGCTTGGAATTATTATTATTATTTTCTAGGCAATCGCACGTGAACCTACACATTTCACCAATTAATCTGCATTTTGAAGAGATTGCAAATTGAACAAAAATCAAGGCAAGGCGAAGAAGAGAGGTTCAAGACATTCGCAAGAAAGCCACTGATAAGTCGATATTTTTTCACTGTTCTAATAATAATTAAGGCAATGAAGCTTTGCCATACAAGAATGTTTCGTGTGGTTTGATGTGAGGTTTTGGTGGACCTTAACTGCCTTTGTTGAATCAGTTGAATCTGAATAATATTATTTTATTATTATTATTATTATATTAATAATATATTATATTCGCTCATTTGGATCAGTAACTTGATGCCAAAAGGTTGATGTTACCTGAGAATAGGATTTTTGATAGGTAACGGGAGTAATTTCCATCGGTGAATGGAAAAAATCTAGTCATGCAGCATGGCTATAAGAGCGAATTTTCAGTTTTATGTAAACTATGATGTTTGGAACATCTTATTCAACGATTTTCTGGTAAGTAACACGTCACTTTATAGATTTTTCAACGCTGAACACGATGTTGAAGTCAGAATTGCGATATCTCATTCCGTTATCAGATTAGAGCAGATGAACTGCGAATAACACCTCAAGTAACAACCACGTTTCTTCATCTTCCAAGTGCTCCAGTTTGAGAACGGAATAAGATATCACAATTCTGAATTCACCATCGTGTTCAGCGTAAAAAAGTTTTAAAATGAGGGGTCACTTGTCATTTTGTTCCATTTTTGGAATTTTCGGGTAATCCCCCCGCCAAATCTCCCCCAAACTCCCAGAACCCCAACACCCCCTCCCCCCAAAATCACCCCAAAACCCAAAACTTTTAATCTCAATTCTATCGAGAGTTATCGTCTGGAATGACTCATACATAAACGTAGACCTACCTGTATGCTTTTTGGCGTCTTTTAATAGTGAATTCAGGATGGTGTGGTATGGATTTTGGTATACATTTTTTTTCGAAAATTTGAGTTTTAAAAATTTTGGACTGAGAACAATGGTTCCGTGCATTTTTCGCAGTGCAAACTACATATATACATTATTTTATTGGCAGATATGAAAATTGATACACACTGTTCCATGGCATTTGTATATAATGTTTTCCCTTTACCCGTTCGACTTCCATAAATCACAGAAGATGCTCTTACAAACAGCCATAACAACAGAAAGTGAGCCATCTGAAGAGCGCCGTATCTCAATTTTACGAGTCTAATAAACCTCGTCATAAACGCTCGACCCTGGAACTGTCTGCCATCCACGCCTTCGTGGATATTGTAAATGCCTTCCGCTACACAACCTCCCGCTTCACTCAGGTGACGTGTTGCTTCAATTCCGAGACCTCGTTATTATTAGATCGTTACTGAACCGAGTGACCGCGGACTGGCGGATCCTGACCTGCGATGACGTCATTGCTCCTATGAGCTGTTCTTCAATTGTGTCGATCGAGGGAAAAACAAACGCTTTTTTTTATTTTATTTTTTAAATTTATTTTTTTATTATTTTTTTTCGTGATATTTATTTATTGCGACTGAAAATATATACATTTCATCTAGCAATATTTGTTTTCATATAATTCAAGCTCACTGTTAGGCAGAATTCCAATAAAGTCTAGCCTATTTTTGGAGCAAAGACAGGGACACTGGGTTACACATGCTCTCACTAATGGCACAGCACAATTAAGTCCAGTGGTTTGTTTCAATTGAGTCGCCGAAGTTCTCCCACGTTATTCAGAACGTTGAGCATCTCCAGGTTCTCATGATTGTGGAGGCGATGTTCATGCTTCCTCGCGTATTTGGTGATGATTTCGTTCACAGTCTCTATTCCCAGTTCTTTGGCATTTATTTGACAGAAAGCTCTTTACAGCCATGATCCATTATACAAATTATACATGATATCATATACAAATTAACTTAATTATTATTCATGTTACTTCTAGTTACATATTTATACTATTACCTACTAAATTTTTATTCTCATAATACATTATGTTTTATTTCTTCGAAAAATTTGAAAATAACTAAGTATACTTCTGTAGCAGCTATCGCAATTAAAGTTTTATAATTGAATGGTAATTCTATTTTTTTGTCTTTATAATTTCATTGAACATTAAATGTTCAATTTGGCTCTTTATAATTTCATTGAACATTAAATGTTCAATTTGGCTCTTTATAATTTCATGAACATTAAATTTTCAATTTGGCTCTCTTTGTCTCTCATAAGAATGACACTCCATTACAATAATATTGTAACATAATATCGTCGGCACAATGACAAAAACGCGAATCTGAAAAATTCAAATATCGGGATATTTGGGTTTGAAGTTCAGCTGACTTCAGTAAATCAATAAATGTGTACCTGAGATGCTTTTCGCGGTTTTTCATTCGCACTGAAAAAGATCAACGAGGTCTAAGAGTTTTTTTGGCGAAAAAACATCAGGGGGGTGCTAGGAAGCAGATTCGTGCTCTTTGTCGTGGTAAATCTTTTGTTTACTTCAGATTCGTGAATCCACTCTTTTCATTCCGAATGTTTTCCAGATGATTTCGGATCCAAATTTCCCAGGAATAATGCAACGATTATTATCTGTGCAAGTCACAGCTACAGATAGCTAGGTACCTGGTCATTAATATTATTGGAATTAAAACGTAAAATCCATTCAATTTTATTGAAAAAAAAAAACTATTATAATTCACTGAGAGTAAAAAAAAATGAAGAAGTAAAAGAGAGAGTAAGTGGTGAGAGTATTACCTAAGAGAGAGTAAAATGAAGAGTTATTATTAAGAGTGTAAAAGACGTTCTGGAGTTACTCTTCGTCAGAAGTAGTGCAGCTGCAGCTGTCGCTGTCATCATGTCGGGAAAGTGGGTGCCTCTCCCCGCGATCATTTCCATGTTTCAACCCCAAGTAGAACTCATGGTATTCAACAGGTATCGTAAGGTCAGTGCACATCTTTTTCAAATCTTGGTACTTGGCCGTTGAAATCTTCAGAGAATTTGGGTATGCCTTTGGTACGGTGGAGTTGGAGTTGTTGTTCCTCGGTCGACCTCTTGTTTTTTTCCCCGATGGTTGAGCTGTTATGTACTCATCCTCGTATTTTAATTTATAATTTATTTCCGCGGAACCATCTTCTTGTTTGGTGAATAAGATGGAGCAAACTTTTTTCCAAGGGACAATCGTTTTTAGGGGTTGGGATTGAGATGCAAAATTGTAGAAGTCGTGATGTTTCAGCTGAGTTACGACAAATGGCCTGGGGTTTTCTCTTGCGCACCGGACTATCTGAGCCCAGCCTTCGGGGGAATAAACCGGTACATTTTTGGACTTGCGTTCGATTTTTGAATGAATGGAATCACATTCCATTTCAGAATGTCCAGGTTCAAAAAATGACAAACGGATACTCTCCAAAACCGTTGTTTTCAGCAAATAAAGGCACATGGCTGCCACGATGGAGTTCTTATTTTGGCCCCCACAACTGTCCGACATCATTCTCAGGGCCTTCAACTGAGGAGAATTCCCCAGCATGATAGTTTTGAAATGAATAATGACATAAATGAGTGGGATTTGAACAGCTGTGGGAGACGGAAACAGACGCGAATCTGAATAAACTGTAGTAGCTTCGCAACGACTAATGCCCGAATCTGCTCCCGCCTCAAATTCATACAGCAACAAAACCGCGAATCTGATGATTCGCGTTTTTGTCGTTGCAAGATTTGTAAACTTGGCAGTTTCGTGTTTCTGGACCTCAAATATTTTGGTGTTCCCATGGATACATAGGGAAACCGTTTTTTCCTATGATAGACTGGAGTATGGTTGTTTTAAATATGATTTTACCCCGAAGTAAACAAATTTGCAGATTCGCGGTTTTGTCATTGTGCCGACGATATGTTACAATATTATTGTAATGGATTACAATATTGTAATGTTACAATATTATTGTAACATAATATTATTATGTTCTAATGTGTCAGTAGCTCCGCACTGATCACAGGTAAATTCATGAGTATGAGGTTTGATCATATTTAAGTATAGGTACATTGCAAAGTCCTTTGTTGCACCTCAACCTTCCAATTGTTTTATAAAACGTTTTTGTGCCTTCTTCTTGATTTAAACTTAGCTTATGCCAAGCATTGGCTGGTATTTCAGGAAATAACGTTTTATAAAATGCTCCACTTGGGTAGGTGCTGTGGTATTTTTGCCATAACTTTTCAGACTGTAGTCTATTTTTCGTGGACTTTTTGGATTGGACTTATGTCATATAATCGTTACAATATTCATCGTGTGATCGATAGTGTGAGACTCATCTCTTCAAAATCCTTCTGGAACGAAATTGGAATTCATAATTACCCAAAGTTTCCTGGTAAGTTCTTCAAAGCATTCAACTCTATAATCGAAGTCGAATCACCCAACTGTGAGTCGGAGCCTACCGCTCCTAAAAAAGATACCTCCGTCTACCGGGAAGCCACTCCCATTTCAGCCCTACGAAGGACCAGAAAAAGGACGAAAAAAACACGACCCTTCTCTTCTCTGTCCCCCCTCGACCCTTCGACTAATTACAATTAAATACAATGAACCTAATGATGGGTTATTTCTTTTGATAACCTTCAATCAGCTCAAAGATTAACACGAAAAATTCGAGAAAAATATTAAATGTGGTCAGGGAGTATTCGAGAGGGTTCTCAAGCCCTTATTTGTTCCTGACAAAAAACATACGTTTTCCAGAAGAAGCGGTTTTTTCCTATCTCCCTTCAATTCTTAGACTTTCAAGTTTCTTAGTAACTCCTGTTTAATGAAGGCGTAGCTCGTTAGAAAAGTCTGAGTCACTCAACCGCGCTTACGTCTAGGTTCTAGGAAAATAAATAGAAGACCTTACGGATGGTATAGATCGACATGAAAAGGAAAAAAAAAAAAAAATTTGTTAAAAAATTTTGTTTTATATTTCAGATCAATTCTATTTGTAAAATCAACTCTATCATTAAAATATTACTAGGTATATCTATTTAAAAAAAAAAAAAAAATCACAGTCATGCAGCATGGCTACAAGAGCGAATTTTCGTAGAAATAACTGGTTTAATGTAAAATGACTCCTTGAATGAATGGCTTTATGACAAATTCTGTCTCCATTTTTTGCTGAGTAAAACCTCAGTTAATAGATTTCTCAACGCTGAACACGATGGTGAAGTCAGAAATGCGATACCTCATTCCGTTATCAGATTAGAGCAGATGAACCGAGAAGAACATCTCCTATAACAACCACGTTTCTCCATGTTCAAAGTGCTCCAGTTTGAGAACAGAACAAGATATCGCAATTCTGACTTCATCATCGTGTTCAGCGTGAAAAAAATCCTTTAAATTTATTGAATTTATGGATATCCCCCCCTAACCCCCTAAACCCTTTAGCCCGATTCTGCCCATCTAAGTACTTAGCCTTTCGATTGCCAGGACAGATGTTAGTGTGAATTTGAACTTTTTATTTCAATTCTATCGAGAGTTATCGTCTGGAATGACACATACGGATTTTGGTATGAAACATTTTCGGAAATTCGAGTTTAAACATTTTGGACCGAGAACAATAGCTTCGTTTTCCGGCGAAAACTCGCTAAAAAAACCCCCCGGTTTTCCACTGTTGACGGAATATCTAGTCGCCGTCCTCGAATTGAATAACATCGTGCCCTTCAATAATGATGATATGGAACGAAGTTATTTTTATATGAAAATGGAAACAACGGTTCTGAAAACCTCAAGCCCCCCCTCTGGGTGAGATGAAAAACGCAATATGTCACAACCCATCGGATATATCCAATGGTAGAGGGACTCGGCAAAGGTGAGGGATTTTGGACGTAGATGGGGGCCGGTATTCTGTGTGCGTTGTCGGAGCCCGTGTACGTGCGATTCAAACGGAATAAATCTGGGAGAAGCAGAAAAAAAAGGGAAAAAGAGCTTTATGCAGCAGCGGCGTCTCAATTTGTGGGACAAATCCCCACAAGGATCCGCCCCGTCAGATACGCCTTGTGCAAAACTGCCTTGTAACCCCTACAGTCCTACACCAACAACCTCACCCCCTTCTTCATCTTCTTCTTCCTCCTCAGGTCCGTCACGGAATGGAAGGGTGGCGAAGGAGGAGGGCAAAATAAGAAAAAGAAACAGTAAGAGAAATAAAGGAAAGTTTCTTGGGGATATGAACGGGAGAAGGGGGAAGAAAAAACATAATGAAACGTTAAGGGAAGTTCTTGCTGGTAGCGCTGAGGACGAGGGAACGCTACGAAACAGGCGAGGGGTGTAGTGGTAGTGGCTTCGGTGGTGGGAAAAAGGTGTACTGAGGGGCGGGAGTTACTTCATATTCTTCCAAGTAACCCTACACCCCCTCCCTTCATCGCTATACCACCATTTTATCAACCTTTAATAACAACCCTCGATGGCTGTTTTTTTTCCTTCTTTCTAAACCTTAAGGATGGAATTCCTCCCTTATGTTGGCCGGAAGAACAAACAAAGCTCCCTCTGCGTTTTGACGACTGTGGCGCTCATCTGAGGATTCGAGACGAACTTCAATTTTATATAGTATGGAAGTAGCATCATTGGTGTTCTGAAAGGCGAAAATCCTTGGGAACGACAAGTCATCCTAACAAAAAAAACTCTGCAAATTCTTGACACAACGGTTCATTATCTTCTTTGTACAGATCACCCTTCTGTCTAGATCACTAGGTCTAAATGTCCAGATCCTAAATGTTAGATTAATTATTATTATCAATTATCACTAATTATTAACAATTTTATCAAGTACCTAGTGAAAATTATTATAATTTATTGTTAGGTATTAATAATTTGTATTTATTTCTGTAAAAGAAGTACCTACTAACAAACATTCGAAATTACCTTCATTTCCGTAGCACGAAACGCACCTCAGAACAACAAACTCGACATCACTTAAGCCATATGATGTTCCAAAGATCTTGTTAGTATGAAAATGGACCTGTATTTCAACAGTTTGATTCACTATCGGGTTGTGAGGCACAATCTTTGAGCCGTCATTGTGAACGAACGGCTGGTCTTACAAAGCTGCGGATGGTCTTAAAAAATTCTACGGAACAAACTCTATCTAAATATGAAATAAAAAACATACCGTTCTATATGAATTTTTCGAGATATGAAATTTTCAAAATTTCAAAATTCGTTTTGAACCCCTTCCCCTTGACCTAGGGTTATGAAAAGTTTCGAGGACCATTGTGGGGTTGGTCGAAACCCATAAAAAAAATTTCGTAATTTTAACTCAACGCTAACTGGGCAAAGTGGCGCGGACGGCGGACGGCGGACGGCGTGCGGCGTACGGCGTACGGCGTACGGCGGACGGACGGATTTTTTTTTATTCGATTTTCTGAATCTACGTATCTTGAAACGTAAACCAACAAATTTTGAGGGGGGGTTAAAAAAATTTTTTCTTTGGGCGATTCCAATGGTTCATTATCGAAGATAATAAACCAATAAAAAACACAGCTCAATTTGAGGAGAGAATGGTGGTCCCTAGATCACATACATATAGATTAGTTGGACAGAGCGTATAATATATTATGACTAGTTCTCTCAGTCCAACTAATCTATATGTATTTATGTGATCTGTGGCTTGGGGGATGTTTTATAATTTTTGAGATGCAAGCGCTTGGCATGCCCTCAAAATTTGCCAAACGGTTCATTGTTTTCTGTATTGAACACCCCCAGTAGACATAGATAGACATCAATAATTGAGGGGCAGGGGTGCAAGTCAGGAACTACCTCAGGGATGGTCTCTCCAGTTTCACAAATTAATTCCGAACTAGCCTGATAATAATTTACTCCTTCTTCTTCTTTATTGTTCCTTTCCTATCGGAGGTTAGAAATCATCGTGGCCAATTTCTTTTTTGTCCAACCAACTTGTCCTTCTTCTTCCTCTTCCTCTTTTCTGCTACTTTCCCTTCTAAGCTGTAGGATCTTGCACTTCTCTCCTCACTTGATATGTCCAAAATCCCTGTAATAATTAACAAAGATTGGATATCAATTTCGTCATTCACCCCAAATGAAGAGAGGTGGTAATTGTCTGTACCTACAATACAATAAGAATGTTTGGTGGGCAAAAAGGTGTTCAATATTCGGTGTTTAGGGTTTTTAAAGTCAACTCATCGTTGTTTAACTTCAATATCAGGTAAACCATGGCATCTAGAATTACTCAAAATACCGGGTTTTTCCTTAAATATTCCATGATTACTCTCATGTTGATCTAAATTATTTATTGAATGTTTATGTATGACCTAATTTGTTCCACACTATTCAAATCAAATTCCTATCCAATCATTTTATTTGAACAAACGCCTTTTGGTTTATTATTACACAGGCACATAATGTATCCACCTTCTGTTGAGGTACTTGCAAATTATTAGGCTCATCATCCCAACAGGGAGGAAGTCCCATCATTCGAAATCACAATAAATCACTTCTGACCTCCAAAACAGGACTTTCATCTTTCTCGAATACCTTTTTTAAAGACATTGTTTGCTAAAAGTGTTCTTTAGAAACCAGTTGAATTTCAAACTTTAGAAGCACGTGGAAAAGGCTTAAGAGGGGGATTTCTAAGGAACTTTATTCGGTTCATTTATCTTTCTCAATAGGCAGCTTCTCATTCCCCCACTCTCTCACAGGTGCTGTCGTCTTTTTCTCCTTCGCTCTTACACTCGATCTTTCCTCGAGTTCACGGGTCATCAACTTCGCTGGGGCGAACTCCCGTTGAGTTCGGGCCGGAGCCTCATTAAATCACGGGAAGTATCTTTCAGTGGAAGTGGCAAGTTGTTGAAACTCCCCCTATTATCCCGCTGTCGCTTTACAAAGCTGAGTAATCTTCCGATCTTGGGTTCTCACGAGAGGATTCCAGAGGAAAGTAACTACTGTCCATTACCGATTAGGTTTTAGGCCCAGGGTACGTAGACCTTGAGTTGAATGGCTCCAGTTATGGGCTACAAGGTAATTAGATCGTGTACCACTCAAACTCTAGTAGGGACCTGTTGTACCGGAACGCTAGTTATAGTTTACGAAATGGGATCTTTTAGTGGGTGTCTTCAGTAACGAATTGCTAATTTAATAAATCATTAGGTGCCTGATAGTGGTGCTATTTGGTACCTGAGAGTGGTTCTTACAAATTAGGCACAACTAGATCTTTTGGTGAGTGGTGACGGTCGGGAACTTGGAGGGTTGTAGGTATTCCTTGTTGGAGGTAAAGAACAGAAAATTAAGAAAGTAGTCAACTTAAAGTAACGTCTGTTTGTAATTACCCTCGCCAGCCTTGAGTTTTTGCAGCTTCTATCGCATTTCATATATTTCTACTAGGATTTTAGTATGTTACTAAGTGAATTGTGCTCTTTTGTTATATTAACGACATTGGTCCTAATACTGTACTAAACTCCGAAACTGAAGCTAAGCTAACCCGGCTCACAACTGTCATAAATAACCCGACTAATAACTCGGGGAGTTCGAGTGCATCAGGTGTGTCTGTACGCGCGCTAAAGACCTCAACAATCTCCGCAGCGTCGGCGTTGTTCCCATCTCAATAAAACTCCGGAGCCACTAAAACACTTGAAACTGCCGAAGCACTTCTCGTGAGGTTTATCTAGAACGGTCGTGTCGCGAGGCCGTCTCTATCGCTAATGGATTCACGTTTCGGGGCCTTCTGCTTCTCTCAAAGGCTTAGTCACGGACAGTCCGCCTGTCGTCACTCTCAGCAGGTCTCGGGATATCCCTCTCTTTCACCCTTGATGTCATTTCTCACGTCACAGATCTCTCCTCAAACCTCAGATCGTGAGCTCAAGCTATGCCCCAGATTCCTATTTCTCTATTGATTATGTACAGCTGATGCTGCTCTGCATCAACCTTCAAAATGAGTCCGAAAGTGGTTCTACTATTTACTAGGAATTCGCGGTTGAGTTTTTTCACACACAACCAAACATCAAGCCCACCAGACAATTTTATTACATTTCCGGACTCTGCAATTTTGATAGGAAACTGCCAAAACCACGGATTCAAAGGTACGTCAGCCCTTCAACGCTGTAATACAACAGTATTAACCAGTCTCTGTGCCTGTCATGGGACGATAAAACTGGATAAATTGTTCGGGGTAATAGATACCGACATTTTGATTACCATTTCTAGGTCACAGTATTAAATTATAAACTTAACGAGCTCTGAAGCTTTGTCAAGTCATGGAGTGACTGTGGACTAGGACACCTGTTCCAAGAGCGGAAATAATGACCAGGAATCATCGACTAAGGTATCTTAGGACACGACCATTCTGGGAGGCATGGGTTACATTCATTCGATCCCCAGCTGATTCCGTATACAACGAACAACGACAAACAGAAAATTATCTCCTACTTTATACGTACCGTATCGACCTTCAAAAGAACCGAATTCCTAATTACAATAGGTGACAGATAAGTCAGGTTTTAAAGAGATATGTGTGGCCGTTATACACCTGTTACATCGCAGACATCGCATTCTTTGGATCTTGTACTACAATAATAATTCTAATAATAAATAATTCTTGTTCAGCCACAGTCTGTTCAAACTTCGGAACCAAACTCAAGTTAAAATCATAATATCATATTATGGAGGCTTGCCAAAGTACAGCTTCATAGAGTGAATAGTATAGAAATTAGCTTTAGGAGTCACTCTGCTGCCTCGGGAGAGTCAAGATAAAGTCCAAATTATTACCTTTATTCTACTTTAAATAAACTTATATATAATAATTTCTGATGTCCAGTTACCGAATTTGTTTATCGGTCTCGCGTTACAATTTTGATCTGAAAATTGGGTGGAATTAAAAAAAAAACACAAAGTCCATATTATTATGTCAATGGACATGGCCATGTCAAAATATATCCTTGTTAATCTTTCGTAACGATTTAAACGGTTGACTTTTCCAGGTAGGTCCCAGTAAAGCGTGTTTCACGCTAAAATGACCTAAAAACCAAATTCCGAAATTACTTTTTTCGACAAAAATGTGACTTATATTTCCCATTCCAAATTCAGATTGTCCTAGACCGTATTAGTGTTCTCTTATAGGAAATCTTGATCAGTCACGACAGGATATAGAGAGAGCAAACGTCAGTGACGAAACAATGCGGCCCACCTCGGTGACAACTACTCATGAGTCGCCTCGAATTATCTGAATGTCTTTTGTTCGCATGCAAAACGCCTCCGATTGCTGCAACGCCCTCCAGTTCGTTGAGCCAGTGTCACCAATGAGTTGGTGGGTATAAAGGAAACGCCGGATGCTAAATTATAATCAATACCTGATATTTAGCGGTAGTTGGGAACTACCCACATTATTCGACTACACGAGAAAAGGCTGCACGAGTAGGCTTTTATGTTTTCACAGCACGTTGTCTCTTGAAGAGGTTGATCTTGTCGAGGGATGCAATATTACCGCTGAACTTCCTGGCGCGCTTTCAATATTAAGTCATTAAATTCATACCAAGACTCTTCATCGGGGTTTTCTCGTCTCCCATTTCATCTACACGTACATTTAATTTCACAAATACTAAGAATTAGTTCAACAACCAACGTTACAGGAATTTGACTCAATAACGAACTTTAGAATGAAAAGGCTAACATAACATCCTTTATTTGGAGAGGGGAGAATACTTCAAGATGTCGTAAAATTAATATGCAAGAATTGGGTACCGGGAGCCTTTAGATACTGTTTTGAACTTGTAATTTCGAAGCTTCAAGTCGGTTGTTACGGAGATATATGAAGCCGGATTTTCGGGGTATTTGAGGTTATAGGAGGTTTTGCGAAATAAAAATCATAGTTCAAAGCTTTCGGTTATACAAAAACGAAAACCTCGACTAGAGTTCGTAGCTACATTATGACTAGAGTATTCCTCCGTCCCAGTCGCTTCTTTCAGGTCGGCACAGGTTTCTTTCAGGTTTCGTTTTGGTTATAGCCCTGAAGATGGCTGAGTATAGCCGAAAGCTTCGAAGATTTTTATTCCGTAAAACCTCCTATTACCCCCAATACCACGTCGTATAGGAGTAAAAATCTAGAGAAGGAAAAATTAGGATTACCGGTTTGGATAAGCAATACAATACTTTGTTTAATACATTTATTAGTCATAATTTCGAAGAAAATGAAGCTATTGAGTTAGGGGAATTATACGCTGATTAATGGCTTACCCTGTAACGAACCAAACGAACACAATTTTTACGGCTTCTAAAAAATGTACGGTATTGATTCTTGGTCGCGTAGATGGCGGGAAGTGATAACGAGAGAAATATGCTTTTTTAGAGCTTCTATTTGAAACTCATAAACCTAATTTTTGAATCAAGTAACTGCAGAGGTTGTTTTTCACCAGGTTCATTCTTATGAAAAACCAAGGGAATCGATTAAAAACAGTGTAAATAACAGCTTTGCAAACACACAAAGCGTCGTCTACACGAGGGAAGTGCGACGGTCGCCGTCCGTTGTCACGCCCCATCGACGTTTCCATCCATCTCCGTAGTCCCCTGGTCGCCATCACAAACGCCCTTTGCCGCCTCTCAGCCAACTCAACCGGGAAGAAGCCGAATCTCCTTCACTTGTTGGTTGCCTCAGCTATGTGCAACCACATATGCATATGTGACATTCAGGCGCAATACCTTGGCCCTAAACTGATTCCAGCGGAGTTTAATTGGCAACGCTCAAGTCTCTTTCGCGTAAGGCGTGCGTAGGTTTAAATAAATGTAAATCATAAATTTTCGTCAATGGTCGATTCCGAATATCGTCCTCCTATTGTATAGTATGGCCGTGGAGTAACTTGTATTGCCAGCGATATTTAAAAAATCTACTTCAGGAGAAAACTTCAAAAACGCCGAGCGAAGATTGAATAAAGCCGAGAAACCCGAGGGCACTGTATGACGTCACAAACAGGAAGATACCCCCCGTTGGGGCGCTGACATCGCTGGGTTTCAGAGAGGCGGGGGTGGTGGGTCACCGCGTGACATCATACGGTCTTAATGCTCCCGTATTATTAAACTATCTGCTCGATATAATATAATATATTATATTAGGTATATATATTACCTATATATTAATATTATATTATTTTGCAAATAGAAAATGAAATGGAGATCACATTTAAAGCGAAAATCATAGAAAAATATACCTCAATATTTCGGCTGGTGGCCGTGATCACGAGACTGCGGGGAAGGTTCCAGGGGATTAATATTATATTATATATTAATATCTTATATTATAATATATTATATTATATATATTACCTATATATTAATATTATATTATATATTAATATCTTATATTATAATATATTATATTAAGACTAAGAGCACGAATGAGCGATATAATATCGAAAATAAATTCATTGAGAGTCGAAGTTCTGACAAGTGAGCGATGGGACCATAAACCACCAGCTACACCGAATACGACACCAAGCAACTAATCGCACTACATAAGAGCCACCCACCACCAAGATTTCAACTTAATACATCACAATCTTGCCTATTAGCACTCATTATTTCCAACCTCAGACACAGGATATTGCGGGAATAGAACCTGCTCTGCAATACTACATCCAAACTAGATAGCCCCAAAGTACGAACGTGTACACAGACGGCTCAAAAAAAGGAGAAAATGTGGGCTGCGCATTTTATAATGTAATATAGTATAATATATTATATACCCAGTGAAGGAACTCAAAAGACCTACAGACTTCCCAAACAAACTTCGAGCTTCAGTGCTAAAACTATTGCAATCATAAAGGCTGTAGATTACATCACATCGCAGCAACACAACAACACTACATGGGTACCTAATACTTACGGACTCAATGAGTACCTATTTTAAAGAAATTTGGTTCATGTAATGTACGAGTAGAAAGAGCAGACGATCCCCTGATGAGATAACTGTTGAGGCTTCTATCCCGAGGACAGACGGCTGGGAATAAATTCATTTTCATATGGATTAGAGGACATTCTGGTATACAGGGGAATAAAAGAGTAGACATTCTAGTGAAAATTCTGGTTCCTGCATACTGTTGCACTTGACGTAGTGATGTCACTGCTGCTCATGAATTGGGTATTTTCCGGAAGTTGTGAATGACGAAACTAAGGACATAAAACTATTAATATGAAGACCACGTAATGGTTGAGTGAAACAATACATTAATCTGTATTAAATAGGTAGTATAGAATCGAACAAAAACATCTTCTACTAATAAACTTAATAAATTTTATTAAGTTACGTTCCACTCGAGAAGAACATAGTAGAAGATGTTTTTGTTCGATTCTATACTACCGTCTCGTAGTGGCCATTAGTTCTTGTAAGGATGTTGTATAATGTCTGAAGAACTGACTCAGATCCCTCGTCCCTCGTGACGGCTGTGGTGGTCCACCAGAACCCGTCATCACCTCAATTCCATCACATCCGACTCAATCAACAGAGGGCGCCCTCCCGAAATACAAACAAGGACAATGAAGCGGAGACACAATGATGGCGATACCTTGATTGGTTCCCGTCACTGGCCGCTAATTGAATCCTGAGTTATTGACGAGTCTTTGGGACACAAACAAAGGGAGGCCCCTTGGTGGGGTTCGAGGGATGGATTTGCAGTAAGGTGGAGGGGTCATCTGACGTCAGAATCAAAATACGAAAGTTCCTTCAGAATCGGAGACATTGAGGGAGCAGGATATTGTCCACGGCACTGTGACTCACAGAAGGCAATGGTCTATAGTCTAAGTCTACTAGACAGACACATTAGACATTAGGGTTGGTTTCTTTTGTATATGTCCTGGCCCGAGGCCATAACTTCTAAGTGGGGTGAATACACAAATTTTGCAACTACGAGTACATGGAAATGGAGGTGAGCTATTTCTAATTATAATAACATTTTATTGCAACAACGACCCTCATCCATTTTCTTGATTCTACGGAATTTAACTCATATGAAAGAACTTTTAAAGTAATTAAAACCCAAGTATTAATGATTTTTTGATAAATAATATATTGTTGATAATTGAAATAATATTTTATAGTCATTTAACCACACGATTCTACATTTTTTACAAGTGATTATAAGGGATTTGTTTCCTCACCCACAAAACAAGTCCCTTAAAATCACACCAAAATGATGGTGAGTGTGGCATCGTGTGTAAATAGAACTCATACTTATTAACATGGAAAATGTTTTAGTCTTCAACTAAATGGCAAAAACCGGCTTCCGCTACGCTAATCTCTTTCCGATTTTATAATGATTTCCGATTACAACCAAACCGTTGCTACTTAATTTAAATTTATCTTCGCCATTTTTGACCGTACATCAATCATTCACCACTAGTTGGAAAGCTCTCGATTTAACGAACTTTTTCCTGTTCGCCATAACTCTGTTACTGAGCTATGGGCATAACCCTTTTCATATTTTGTTTACAAATTATGAAGCTGTAATTTGGTATGTCAATACCTCTTAGAAATGTAGCCAATTCCCTAGGTGGTAGGGACTTGAAATTTGGCATTTAGCCTCCTTAGGACTTACACTTTGGCTAGCTTAGGGCCGGGATCAGCTGAGTGGCTCATAAAGATAATAATTAGAAATTATTTCTATAGAAGCTGTAATTTGGTATGCCTCCTAAGGACTTTAACTTGACGCTCCCAGACCCCGGATCAGCTGAGTGGCTAAAACATGTTTCGTGCTTACAGAAATTTAGCTGTAAGGCTCAAACGAAAGGGGGGGAGGGGCAGCACTCAGGGCAAAGTTGTATGTATAAATAGCTGTTGACGTCATTTATCAGATGTCAGACTCTCATAGATAACAACACTAATCGAAGATATTGACGTAACTGGGTTATTATAATGGTAAAACGTCATTAAACTATAATTAATGAAGAGTTAAGAAGTGGGTGACATTTTGAGGGTTAACAAGAAAAAGTGAAAGTAATAGCAGAAATGGATGAATTAAAAGAATAGCTGTTGTACCAAATTAGTAAGTACGAGTAGTATAGTTGTAGTACAGTTGCCAAATAACTAACCATATTTTTGTATTTTAATTGCATTCAAATTTGTCTCAAATGGCCTGTTAACCAGTCCTTAAGAACCTCCTGAGTTTCATAAGAGTCAAAGAGTCATTTTTAGATGTGAGTGTAAGCGAGTTGGTACTTACAACACTGATGTGTATACAGAGCGACGTGATCCACTATAAAAATCATTCAGTATATTCGATCTCAGAGGGAGAATTTTGGGTCAGACAACTCGTCGACATTTACTGTATAAGATGATAAGTACATATAGAAAAGTAAGAGCGGGATATTCTCAAGAACCCTCGGGCCGAAAATCCTCTTAGTGAGGTGCAAGGCGCGTGGAGGACTTCACTATCTTTGAAGTGAGGGAACACAATTACCACTATAACCCAGGATACTAACCTTGGCGAAGGCCTTGGCGGTAATTTGGATGATTGCTCGCAGGCAGCTCAACGAGCAGATTCTTGTCAGGGCCTCCGTATTATTTCAAATGATCCAACACTCCGGCAACAATCTCCAGCAATTCCCAAATGTTACTCGCCGGAATGACCCAGCCCTTGCTATCACTCTATGTCATGTGGTCAAGGCCATTTTTGCTCCCTTTTCCTCTCTCAAAATTCGGTATTACCTGTTTCCTTGGTCCTCTAACTCGTAGGTTCCGATTGCATTTTGCTGCGAAGGACTGACGCTAATCCAGAAGTACATAATATGTAAAGATATTATCCATCTTTCTAAACATTCAACAGTTTTTGACTGTTGCCACTCAATATCTTACACTAAATTGAAAACAAATACTCAATCCATCAGTACCCTTTTTGTAGATTTTTGAAGAAGTTTTATAGGGATGTTTCAAGTCTTCAGTTAGCTTTGGCAGTTCTCTCTCACATATACGAGTATATCGATTTCGTGAGGGTCGCCCCTGTTACAGACGATGTTCTTGATATAGTTTCTGAAGGGTGTCCCTGAAATGTAAGGTGGGTTTCTAAATTTAAGGTACTTCCATCAAATTTTCTCCATCCATGAATTGACAGTGTAATGAAGGGCTGTTGTACTAGAGAGTGAAGTAATTGAAGATGGAAGGTATTGTGTGGGGTTGGCTTATTAGGTTAGGGTAGATTTTGTACTCCTTTCACTGCAACCCCTTTCCGGAACAGGACATCCCCAACTCCCTCAGTCCTCGCGAAATGGGAGGTTTTTTCCCTAAAGTCAGATCACGTACCCCGAGTTAGCCTTCCCTCGTGGCTTCACAGCCCCCCCCCCCCCACCCCATACCGATCTCCAAGAGTGCAACTTCCAGTCTAAGGAAGATGAAGGTTACACAGACCCCTCTTCTTCTCCATCCAGCATTACCAGCAAACACGAGTGCAAGTCTTCTCTAAGTGCATTAGTCGTCATGGAGATCTCAGGTGGTCGCCCTCGTGTTCGTGCACTCTTTCCCTCCTCAGAAGGGTGCATATTAGAACTGTTGTAGGTAACGGACAGGCGCCATTTCCTCATTTTTCCTAAAAATTTCAAAAGCAATTAACTGTACCCAGAAGCAAATAATGAGAAAGAAAGACAAAAACAAAAGAACTAAGAAATAGAAAACCCAACTTACACAAGACAATCTCTATTCACACGCCCTTCATTCTGAGGTTGGCAAACAGAAAGTCTGTCAAAAGCAGAGCTAAGTTAGGATTTATCCTAACTAACATACAAGTCATCTTTTCAGTATGAAGTCACTGACTGGCTGTTGGTAATTTCGAGACCTATGTAGATGTTCACTATTTCACTCGACAATTTGGATGTTTCCGAACAGTTACCAACCTCCCCCCCCCCCCCCAAACCACTCCGGAGGAAACTTAGTCCTTATGACGCATGGATAGATCCATTGATCTTACAGTGAGCGAATCTAATGATCGAGTCTCCAATAATGATCCCTCAAGGGCATGTTTGAGTGTAAGTAGTTAAAGGGGGCGATGGAAGGGTCTGACACTCTTGGGGGCGATGGGTGAAGGAAGGTTGTTCACTGCAGATTCGGATCACAGCAGGAAGAGGCCTTGAAAAGTACAGAACTCATGGGTCTACTTACCAAGGAAAAGGCAATATTGGAAATCAGTTATCGTACCCACTTGTCAAGAAATAACGTGGTTTCTTTTATTGACACAAGAGGAGCGGAGGTGGATGGTGGATGGAAAAAGGGCGATAACCTCAGGTTTGATCGCTAGCAGGAACTAACGAAGGAGTAGGACCTCATGGGGTCGACGATAGGGTACCTAGATTACACTCCAGGGGGCAATGTAAGGGTTGATATTGTCAACCAGGTATTTAGACCGCCGGAGGAGTGATTGAGTAGTTGAGTTGCAGCCGAAGTTGGATCGCTGCCAATTTATCGAATTTTTTCCTCAAGAGAAACTCAAAAGAAGAGGTCGTTGCGAGGGCGGGCTCTGAGCGTATCTCTCTATTAGCGTAATGAACGGAGGGCTCCAGACACTTTAATATCTGTCCCAACTTTGTTAATCTCGAGGAAATAAATCATTGTCTACCGCTTAATGCAGTCTCAAGAGACGGTGAGTTGCGTTTGGGAGCAGGAAGTAGTTTTGGACGGCGTGAGGTACGAGGCGCAAGGGGGCCTCAAAGTTGGAGGTGCCTTCAGGCAAATTGGCGGAAAGCCCGAAGGGAGGGGGTCGAGACAACACAAATTGTAATTACGGGAAGGGGACCACACGAACACAGTGTTCTAATAAGAACCAACACACGCCAACGCACACATGAACATTTCAATGTACTGGCATGTGTAACTTGGTGACCCACGATTAAGGCAACACACAATTTACCCCCTTGCGAATTACACCATCTTATAAATAATACTCCATGAGCCAAAAACATTGAATGATTCGATTTCCCCGCAAGATAAGGACGCCCTTGAAATTTTAGTTGGCGATTCCCTTTCTTAACTATTGGCTACTTCTATTGTGAACATAATGTAGGAACATGATGTAAGAGGTAAAAAAAGGATAATTATATGGTTTAATTGATTGATGAGGTGCCACAAGTGCCAAATAAGAATAGGATCTTCGTGAGGCTTCATCCGCTCCTGAGTCTAAAATTAGCCAATATTCATTCATTCATTTACTACTCATGGGACGTCACTCAGCTTTGCCAGTTGAGAGCAAACTTATGCTCTATAAACAAGTCTTCAAGCCTGTATGGACTGTCAGGTCTGAGGCTGTGCACCCATAAGTAACGGAGAAACTATACAAAATGTTCAGAAAAAAGCTCAGGAACGTTGTCACTGCGCTCTGGTACATTTGCAATGATGCAAATTACTCACTGCTTTCTGCATTTCGCATCCGTACTAATTTACACTGCACAAACCGTTCACACGTGGTAACGAACTCTCATTTTAATTTCATGCACGTTTCGTGCAAGGTCGGGACGAATGAAAGCTCGTTTCCGTCTCTTTTCCCATTATAATTTGCCCTTTGTTTTCCCGAAACCCACCCTTTCCGTTTCCGCTTCCCTCGGTTTTCGCCTGAAACCATTTTAAATTGGAATTCAACAACTTTGTATACCTCATCCCTTTCCCTGACCCCAGTCACAACATGCTTTCAAAAGCAGACGGGATGGAACGATTCAGCACGTTGGTTCGTCACGTAGGTCTCGTACTCACAACCGAGGGGTGGCCATCGGGATTGGGCTGCTGTAAAGAATTCACACCATATGTCAATGATATTTGACGTTTTCAAGAGAATCAGAAAAATCCTGCTGATCAACACAAGCGATGTAGAAAAAGACAACGTTGTTTGGGACTAACAATTGCTGCAGTACTATACATCAGTACATAGGTACGACGATGCCTCCATTCTCCTACCTAGTTCTTCAAATCCATTTCTTAGCAAATGACAAGGACCAAGGAAGAACCTCATCCAGGTCTGACGAGTTCTCCTGAACAGCGCCATTAGATCTTGCACGGCAATTGGCAAGGAAGGAAGCTCTTCAGGTTTAACCACTCACGATAACTCTCCCAAGTCGTCATTTCCCATGCAAACCCCATTAAATCTAACTTGCTTACCCGTGGACGATCTGTTTTGCAGGTGTGTCTATCTAAAAATTGCCGCATCTCTGGCTATTATGCAGCAGACCGCTCAACAACGTTACTCTTTCGTGCTTAGGTAAATATTCAAATAACTGACAGCCAGTGGCACGAGTTGCTTCATACAACTCATCGTTTGTCAAGATATTGCACTCTTTCATACTCCAGTTCCAATTCTCATGTATAGGCAATATTATCTTGTACAGCATAACGTGTTTTTTGTTGAGAATTTCGTTTGTCGATATGAACTTGTCAAGAAAACTTCTTGGCCTGTCATGTTAAGCCCTTTGGTCTGATCACCAAACCACATTACAGTGTAATTGCGTTCTACAACAATCAAATTTATTAAAAATTCACATAAATCATGCCACGTCGAGTATTAGGATCATAGTTGCAACGAAAACTGCAAAACCAACACACGTACAAAACAGATTTAAGAGCATTAGGAACACCTTACACTCGTAAAATGCCGGTACCAAGTGACTTTGGGGAAGAGGCCCATTAGGTAATTGATGCTTCTTGGGGACGTTCCATCCACTCAGGCCGCGTACATTATTGAGTGGACTTCACTAGATTGTTACGAAGGCGTCGATGTATTATGGAAACCACTTCCTCTTATTTACCTCCTCTCGATTCCATTTCCTTTGCCTTCGCACCGTTGGAATCTGCATAGACCGCTTAGCAGGCCCATTTCAAGTTCATTTCAAGTTTTAAGGATGAATAAAAATCACATACTTACCAAAAACTCATTCGTCTTCACCCAATGTAACACAACCTCAATAATTTCCTACTCCTCTCAACTGGTTGAATCTTCAGCTCTTCCCCTCAGTTCTCCCAAAGGCAAAATTGTGCAGAAAGTCAATTATTTGAATTTGACACACCAAAATCGTGCCGATATCAGACAGATCAGCTATAAGTTGTTCAACTTGTCCTTATTCCTAAATATAACAATAATGTTTAATAATCTGACTAGTAGTATTCTTCAGGACACATAAGTAATAATATTATTACGAGGAAACACAGATTAAGGCAAAACACCTTGGTTTACGACGAAACACGTTGTCACATTTGTTGGGGGAGCTACAAAAGCTTTTAAAGACTTTTTAAGACATTTTTTCACAGTTACGATTAGATTAACGCAGTTTTTCTGAATCCAACGGTTCCAAAAACCCAAATTTTTATCACTACCTACTTGAGCTACCTCTTGAGTACTACATGAATGAATGGACACAATTTGAATTCACTGTCAGTCTGTTTCTGAGTGCACTAAATTGGAAATTTTCCGAAATTCGAATTTGTCAAATTCTCACTTTTACAGGCTCTTTGTTACAGATAGACCTTGCCAGACGGTTTGGATAGAAAATTAGCAATTGGACGTTTTGGGGGCACAGATTTTTAGGTCCGAATTGAAAGAGAACACCATTTTTCTACTATTTATTGAGTTATTTGTAGTCTGAGCAGTTTCATCAAAATGCGAATGGGATTTCCGATTTTATATTAGCCGAATGAATAAATAAGTGATTTTTTAACGATTGAAAGCGGTAGCTTTTCGTATGAAAGGCTGAATGGTTCGAGAGACTCGCGAACACAAAGGGCCGCCCGCAGCGCTTCAACGGAGGAACTAACTTATTCAATAAATAATAGCGATCGAGTCTGGACGGACTTTTGTTTGCGAAGATTTTCGGCCTATTGTCGCTCCGAAGGATATTCCTTTTTGGAAGGTGACGCCCTTGAGGAGCTTCGCCCGTAGAAAGCTATTGTTGTTACCTACTCTCCAATACCTTTCCGCAATCGAATTTGCCGCACCCCCGATTCCCTAATAGGATCTTTCCAGTCCTATTGTCCGGAGTTCTCAGTTAACCTCAGTTCCAGGACCACCGGGTGAGAGGGCCTCTTCCCATGAATATTCTACTTCCGAAGGTACATGTTTTGGTCGTTCTCCAACTCAGGGAATTAGAAATACACCGTGAGCCCTCTCTAACTTCGCTTTGCGTTAACTTGACGGTCCTACTTCACCATTAAAATTCTTTTGGCTTAGCCCTTCAGAAGCTGCCAAGGGATGTGTTTTCGATTTGGTTCGTTCCTGACTAACCAAGTACTTTAAATACATGGCTCTTAGTAGGAATTCCTCCGCTGAATGGCTCATAGTAGGAAGTGTGGGTCATGCCTTCATCGTTTATCAATAACAAAACCGCTGCCGTGATTATGAAACCAATTCAACTTACCTATCGCATTCGTGTGATGTCAGTATGTACCTTCTGGTTTGTCTGATCGCGATGCTACTCATGGAGACCACACACGGAATAAACTCCTAAACCAGGTGTCGTCCAAATTGGTGGAAATTGGGGTTGACCCCTCTGACGTCATCCATTCCTGCCGGTCCACATACGTCATCCATTCCTGCCGGTCCACTTACGTCATACCCTGTGAGGTGTTCTTGCCGGCCACTTGTCTGACGTCATCCACCCCCTGCCGGTCCACGTACGTTATATCCTGTGAGGTGTTTTTGCCGGCCACTTGTCTGACGTCATCCACCCCCTGCCGGTCCACGTACGTCATCATATCCTGTGAAGTGTTGTTGCCGGCCACTTGTCTTACGTCATCCACCCCCTACCGGTCCACGTACGTCATATCCTGTGAGGTGTTCTTACCAGCCACTTGTCTGACGTCATTCACCCCCTGCCGGTCCAAGTATGTCATATCCAGTGAGGTGTTTTTGCCGGCCATTTGTCTGACGTCATCCACCCCCTGCCGGTCCACGTACGTCATATCCTGTGAGGTGTTCTTGGCGGCACCTGTTTGACGTCATATCTTGACGTAGTTGGTCGCTTGTGTTGCGACGTCATATTATCTGAGAGGCCCGTGGATGAGGTGAAGAGGTCAATTTTCATACTAACGAGCTGTTTGGAACATCATATAGTTTTAGTGATGTCGAGTTTTTTGTTCTGAGGTACGTTTCGTGCTACGGAAGATACTCGTAATTTCGAATGTTTGTTGGTAGGTACTTCTTTTATAGAAAAATTATTACCGACGTAGTATTAAAAACCCCAGAATTATATCGTATTAATTAATCATAATTAATAATAATTATTATTGATAATAAATACAAATTATTAATACCTAACAATAAATTATAATAATTTTAACTAGGTACTTGATAAAACTATTAATAATTAGTGATAAGTCATAATAATAATTAATCTAACATTTAGGATCTAGACATTTAGACCTAGTGATCTAGACAGAAGGGTGATCTGTACAAAGAAGAAAATGAACCGTTGTGTCAAAGATTTGCAGAATTTTTTTAGCAAGTGACGAGACATGATCGTTCCATCGAAGGTTCTCATCTATGATGACACCCAAGGATCTTGTAGAGGCTACTCTTTCTATCTCAGGGCATGAGCATGAGTTGGAACGCAAATCGCAGCTGCTGTGTTCGCAGCAACTTAGGTACCCCATTTCCCCCAAAACTACCAGTAATTTCAGACTAAAATAACTGAAGGCTACAGGGGAAGAAGGGTATAATTCCACTGTCGATTTCGAGGTTTCAATGCCGTCTAGAGGCTTTCTGGAGTAGTTTCACGTGGTAGGTCGGTACTGGTGAAAAACTAATTCATTCCATGATGGTTTGGAAATGGTACCTAGGTAGTTGATAATTTTTTTTTCATATCTTAGCAACATCTCTATGGTTAAGTTAGTTTGTGCTCTCCTGAACATTTTGCAAGTTTGGAATCGTACCCTTCTTCCCCTGTAGGTACCCTTCAACTACTTTTACTATTACTACAGTTTCTGTTGTCTCCTCAGACCTACCACGATTTTAGAAGAAGGCTCCGATCGAAAAATCGCTAACGAAATGGCAGCATCGGTGGAGTTGCTTCAGGAGTTTTTTCTTCATCTATAATTTTCTTGTTTAAATCATTGTGAAATGATTATGCTTTTCAGGATTTCTACCTTTTCAGGTACCTACTCGAAACATTAATGTTTACCAAGTTTGGTCAAACTTGGTAAAGTACCATCACAGTCAATTACCTATATGGTATTTTATTACCTATAATTATAGGTAATGATTATAATCAGTCTTTTAAGTATAATCCTGCTGATTTGAAGTTTTGCTTAACGAAAAAAAAAAAAAAATCAAACATTTTTGTGATTTTTGCGTGGGCGATTTTCGAACTTCTGACGACACCACGGTGTCTAGCGCGAGATTTGAAATAAGACTAAGTATCAATATTTGACCTACTAGGGTGATCTGGTTTAAACAAGAGTATAAAATGTACAATGGAAAGCGCAACTTCGTTAGACCACCGCGGAAACCCAGGTGAACATCGAACTTGATTCCGTGCTTGCACTAAGTGATGAAGTTCCCTTCCCATCACTCTTGTGCTACTACTAACACAGTCACAGCAGTGACGTCACAATCGCGCGATTATGGGTCACGAAGTCGCCGGGTAAACAAACCCGTTCTGTGGAAGGGGAAAAAAACCTGCTGAGTTTGACCCTCCCCACGAAGCCCAATCGCTTCCCCTCCAAACCGCCTTTCTGCTCATCTCTACAGCGAAGAGGCGACTCCCCGGTCGGCGAAGTTATCTGGACGTAAACGAAACCGTTATGGTGGACCCTTCTCCACATCTCCACAGTGGTCTCCTACTTTACCGACAGCACCCGCAGCTTCCAAGGTCAACTTCAAGGTATCAGATCGTCCGGTGACTCTGCCGAGGTGTCCTCGTTCAAACCGCTGAGCACGCTCCGTGTCATATTCTGCCGAATATGGCACAGGTGGCTGACAGCATGGTGATGATATTGCAAGATTTCAAGGCCAAAGGAACGGTAGAATAAATGTAAATGAAGTACTAATGGACATCATGATCAACAACAGCCCCAGCTATTCCTGTCATTTTCGTTTTAGCGAATTTTTGAAGAAAAGGAAGCTATTCTCGGTCCAAAACTTTTATTTAACTCGAATTTCCGAAAAATGTTTATACCAAAATCCGTTTCAGACCATCCTGAATACACTGCCAAAACACACGAAAAATCATACATAAGTATACTATATATTCTTGAGGCACAGAGCGGCTGAGAAAGATGAACATACAAAATTTAGGGAATGTACTTACAATTTGATAGTGATATTTCGGCGCACACCTTCGTCAGAGAAGAGATTGTGAGTTCTTTCCCTTTCTTTTGTATGTTTAACTTTCTCAGCCGCTCTGTGCTTCAAGAATAACAAGTTCCTATAGAACCGCGTTGCCGCCTTATATGTAAACATATATGTTTATGTATGTGTCATTCCAGACGATAACTCTCGATAGAATCGAGATAAAAAGTTCAAATTTGCACACAAAAATCTGTCTTGGCAATCGAAATGCTAATTTCGTAGATGGGCAGAATCCGGCCACTCTAAGGGGTGATAAGGGGAGTTTTAAGGGGGAAAATCACCTATAAATTCCATAAATGAAACATTCTGACAAGTGACACCTTATTTCAAAGGTTTTCTCACGCTGAACACGATTGGGGAAGTCAGAATCGCAATATCCTATTCCGTTACCAAACTCGAGCACTTTGAAGATGAAGAAACGTGGTTGATACTTGAGATGTTCTCCATGGTTAATCTGCTCTAATCTGATAACGGAATGAGTTGTCGCAATTCCGACTTCACCATCGTGTTCAGCGTTGAAAAATCTATAGGCTGAGTGTGGTTATGGAGAGTTTTAGAGGAAGGGGGAAATTACCCATAAATTCCAAAAATGAATCATTTTGACAAGTGACACCTCATTTGAAAGGTTTTTTTCAGAAATCAGTTGGTAAATTCAGAATTGCAATATCATATTCCGGAGCACTTTGAAGATGAAGAAACGTGGTTGATACTTGAGATGTTCTTCATGGTTCATCTGATCTAATCTGACAACGGAAAGAGACATCGCAATCTGACTTCACCATCGTGTTCAGCGTTGAAAAAATCGTGTTACTCGGCAAAAAATGTAGACCACATTTGTTATAAAACAAGCAAAACGGAAACATTTTACATAAAACCTGTTCTTTCTTTAAAAATTCGCTCTTATAGCCATGCTGCATGACTGGATTTTACACTATATCGCTAAATCGGGACGGGCTTTCGAGAAAATTTCTGAAATACCTGAAATAAGAGAACCA
Organism: Stenodema calcarata; assembly: GCA_963920205.1. Lineage (NCBI taxonomy): Eukaryota > Metazoa > Arthropoda > Insecta > Hemiptera > Miridae > Stenodema > Stenodema calcarata. The sequence goes on from OY986054.1 coordinate 15,786,720, forward strand.
AGTAGAAATTGAGATCATATAAAAGGAATGAAAGGTACTAAAAAGGCTTTCTGGCAGAGAGATAGTTAGTTCACTGCTGAAGGTCTGATTGAATAGAATTCATGCTGATGCCAAACGCAGAGAGAAGAGCGCTTGTCACTTTTACGCACGCACGCACAGCCCGGCCGTGACGTCGATGTTGGACCCAGTCTTTTTTCAGCATCCGATATTTTCGTTTGCCATTTCCTTCCTTATATTACACAATTATTCCCTTTGCCCAGTTACTTGAACTAAAATATTCCAATGAGCAATATTTATGGATTCACTGGAATGCCACAACGTAAGACGCCAACAGAAACCATTTCCACCATCCCCCGCAACGAAATTTATAAGATATTCATTCACGTAGGTACAATGTGAATAGGTAGAAGTCCAGGCCCATTTTGGTTTATTATCTATAACGAGCCATTGGAATCGACCAAGAATCACATTTTTAACACACACACACATACGAAGATTCAGAAAATCGAGTTAAAAAATATTTTCTAGTTCAATGCAATTCATTCACAATTCATTCACAATGAGGGTTCAAAATTCAACATAATCACTCAACATGAGCGTTAACCATTGACTCAGAACTCACAAGGTTTTGTGTTATCGATTTTCTTTTTTGAGAAGAAGGTATAATTTCGGCCAGTAAGTTCTTGATTGAGAATTTTCGATTCTTAATGGACATGAATGGCTTCAAACTAGGTACGGATAGTTTGGTAAGGTCAGGGAGGGACAGAATTCTTGATTGACGAAGATGTACGAGTAGGTGCGTACAGTTTAACTTGAAACATGGATCGGCCCGGAGTAGAGTTGATAAATTGATGAACATCTCATGTATCTTACGCTACCTTAGCGACATAGGAAGTAATCACTCAATAGGTCAGAAAGTATGATTGTGTCTGTCAATGATCCCCTTCCAGCATTTCTTTAACGCATTTCATAAAAATGTAGATATTACACGACACTGAATTACATGAGTGGATTAGGGCAAGTATAGTCACCAAACCATCCACTCGTACGTGCACTACATAAGAAGGTACATGGATTTTCCACTAATGATGAAACTCCATGTGTTGTATGGGATATGTACGTATGGGAATATCCAAGTGTGTGGCTGGTTGGATTCTGCAATTGGTTCTGACGCTATTCTCACTCCAATCGACTAGCTCTGGTAAAGCATAATGAAGCGGTCAATACACTGTAAATGCAGCTACAAAAGATAATCATAAAAGACTGAGAAGTTGGCATGATTATTGATAAATCGTTGGGAAACCAAGTTTAGAAAGATTAAAGCGGTTGCTCAACACAATTATGAAAACTTATCAAAAACAAATAAACAGCAGGAGTTCGTTTGCGAACAATGGAATTAATGAGGTGGTCTGATAAGTTAACAATCGACCCTCCGGGGGTGATACAGCATTTAAGTAAACAACGGAGTTGTTGAACTCTATCGAACTGATATTTAATTGATGAATCGGGGGGCGGAAGTTAGTAATTGCATGAAACAATGGAGTTTTAACTCTGCCAAAACACCATCATTTTTAGTGACGATATTCACCAGGAAGGCCAAATCATCAAAACATCTTGCCGCATAAGGGATGCTCCAGATGAATCTGATGAGAAATTAAAGATACCGTTAGCACTTTTGGGTACACTGAGAAATTCGTTATGCGTATCTGACGCTCTACAACGAAAATTTCCAGAAAGCAGATGGGCGCTTTTGGTGTGATAGTAACGATATGATATCTGATCTAGAACATAGTGTTCGTAGAGTACATTTTGGATCGACAATAACGATCTCGGTGATCTAAGTTTGATTCATTAGACGGCTATCAATACGAGCGACAAAGCCTTGGAATTCTCGTACGTTGGCAGCGTCCCTGTCCAAGAGACAAGTAGAGCCATAACTAGAGGGTTCAGGAATAATTATAATTGAAGAAAATCCCAACAAAACCAAACCAACTTTTTTTGCGGAAGAGAAAACAAAAGTAGCGAAATTGTGGAAAACAGTTCGTGACAGGTGGGTGTTGGGAGAATAATCACGCACGCCAGTGAAGCCGTCACTCTCATGTTGATTTCGCATACTTACATCAGCTGTTCGTAATTGGCAGGAGACAGTTGCTATTCGTTCCAGTGGTTGATCCTCTCGTTGGAGTATTAACGACCGAGTTTATCAATGTTCCAAAACCCTGCAATGCATATTTTCGTACTTCATTCATTCAAAATTAAGGAAATATACTCTTACTAAGAAGTGCTAATTTGAAATCATTTATTGCTACTGGGTAGACACCCGTAAGGTATCAAGTTGTTGAACACAGATATATGGGCTTTTAAGGGCTTTCAATGCTTGCTATTACGTAGCAATCTATAAGGTACCTGTCATTTTCAACTAGATCTCAACAAACTTGAAACGGGACCTGACAAATCAAAATTACTAAGTAACTAATTCCAGGTTGGGTGAATTGGGGATGTGGACAATATTGATACTCCAGATTTCAATATGTATGTCATGGCGAGACGTAGGTGGTATATACAGTATATACAAAAATAAATAAGAATGACTGATGTGGTGTGTGGGCCAGGGGGTGATGTGACTGTATATCAGTATATGTATGGCCCACCTTCTTTATGCATAATTCAGGACTCTCCCTCACTGAGCTCCGGGACATCCCTCTACTTTCCTGTATCAAATTTCTTTTAGCTTATGAATACAGAGGAATATTCACCAACTGAATTCGAGGGAAGTCGGTATTTTATTCAGTCGAACGGTTTTTCATAGTGTCTAGGTTCCATTTTGTAAAGTTAACTGGCTAAAAGCGTGATGTACCTACTCGTAGTAATCAGTGTCTGGGCTTGACTTGTCCAATATAATTACTTATCTTGAATCGCAATATAACATGGAAAAACCAACCGCCACCAGCCTTATTGAACTACCATCCATAATTACATTACCAATAGTATGCATATGAATACCCATAAATATTAATCTCCATAGTGGTAGTTTTCGTAGTTTCAAGTAAGAGACTTCTAAATTTGTGTTGTGCCATAGTACTTGAAAAACATTTTCAGAATCCTACGACATTAAATGTGAAATTTTCAAACATGGGAAAACTGTGTACACGTATTTGCTACAATGAGTGATATCCCCCTGACCAAGGTTACCAGTATGTAACCTAGGGGGGTTACCAGTAGGGTTCGGTTTCTGTAAACTAATGTGGATCATGTGTAACGACGGAAGGTTATGTACTTGAAGTCGCAGCGAGCTGTGGAGAGAAAGCTCAGGCTCGGGTCGACTCAACGAAATTTATGGGCCGTAGTCCATTACCTCGGCCTGGCCCCCTCATCTGATAAGTCCTCATGAACGATCTTGTTCTGGGTAGCTTATCACTTGGTGATCTTGTGTTACAAGTTTGTTTTTCTTTTCTTTTAGGGGTGTTTTGTTGTAATGGGAGTCCCAGAGTCAACGACTTCATTCGGGATCACTGAGACCCATAGTGTTCCTGTTCGAAGTTTATATTAATGAGTCCATGTATGTTTGATGTTTGTGTTGAACACGATTACAATAGGAGGCTTTCAGATGCGTCTCAAGTCCCAAACGTACAAATTACTCATCTGGAAAGGTTTGTCTATAATATAGTCAGTGACGTAGCCAGAATTTCGATCAGGAGGGGAGGGGATGGGGGTCCAGACTAGGGCCTGGATCATTCCTCACCCTATTCGTTACAATGTAACTTGTAATGTAAGGTGTAAGGCAATTTGTAGAGGAATATGACATATTCCTCAACCACCGAGACCCTATCACTAAGTGGTTTCTGAAGGTACCATCAAACCATGAAGCATTCTTCATTTGGATGCTTCTTCATAATTGCCTTACACCTAATTCATAGAATAGAACGCTGGAATCCTATCAACACTGCAGTTTATCATTTTCTGTTCAGGTGAATCTGGAATTCTGTGGAAACTTCCTATGCGCACAGTATCGAATTCCAGGGGTCAGGTTATTGTCTAGTTGACATCCATATACACGGCTGAGTGTGCCGCAGATCTCCCGAAAAGAAACTACTACTGCCGGTACGGTACTTGTTCCGACGGACTCCCAGAGCATCACCAGGTCTTTGGGACCATCATCTAAGTTGTCCCATCTTATCCCAGATTTGTGATCTGGAGAATCCGGGAACCAGCATAGGGCCCTCTTCCCGTCCGTGCCAACATCACCATGGTACTAAAACATGGCTGGCAAAGGAAAAAGTTTCAATCCTCTCCAGACTCCGAAGTGGCACCTGCACGAAATCGGACTGTTGAACAATAGTGAGTGCGAACAATAGTGAGTGCGAGCAATGTGGTGTTTGTGAGGATTTTAAACACTTTGTGTTGGTCTGTCTACAGTATAGAAACTTCACTGTAACTGAACTGTTCAGAAAGAACAATAATTGTTATTTAAAATTATTTAAATTATTTTATTTAACTCTGTCACTAAGTTACTGGAAAACCCGTATGATCTCAATGTACTAATAGTTTCGAAAAATATTGAAGTTTATTTAAATATTTTTAAGTTGTTTAAAGACATTGATCGTAATATTTGAAGTAATCTTCATTTTTATTTTACATTATTTAAATTTTATTTATATCAATTCTGGCTGTAAGGTGATAACTGATGCCAATAAAGAATTTAAAAAAAAAAGTTTCTCCATGTAGTCATCTGATTCTTACTGCGATGAAATCGTTACAAAAAAAACGGAATTCTGCGCTGTCCTTCGAATGATTGAATCGTTCATCAATTTGTGCTCACCTTCCGGGACCGTAATGGGTACCATCGTTGGGTTCTCCCGATGCGGGTGAAGTTCGCAGTTAAAGCCGACTAGGCCACGGACGTTGGCCTAACGAGGACCAGACTCGCCGACTACTGCGGAGAAAGTGAGTTCGTATTATGAGCTCGTTAGAAGTTTTATTCGCATCACAATTTCAAGTACGTGTTTTTCCACGTCAGTTCTCCCGTCAAGACAGCTTTTAAAGTACGTTCATATTACAAGTTGGCACTGTTAATTTGTATTACGATTCAGAAAGCGTGGCCGATGACTGACTTGGTGGTTACTAGACGGCGGTTATTACACTACGCTCAGTGAGCTTAGAATATCAGAGTTGATACTGTCAGACTGAGTTGATGGATGACCCAGTGCTGATAGCACTCACGCCACAATCACACTTTAAACTGAATTAAATGCTCCCTCCTCCTTCTGTATCAACCTCATCAATTTGTTTTTCATCTAGCCTTTCGTTCTGTCGATCCACCCAAGATAATATTGATCAATAAATAATTAGTATGTCAGAATGTATTAACAAATCAGATGTGGCAATGTAGATTGCAACATTTTCACTGTTAGAATCAAAGGATAACATTCAGCTCATTTGCTCGTGAAGTAAGAATGTTGAAGTTATTTTGGAGTTATTGAAAAATAAATAATATCGTAAGTGCCTACCCCATCATGACCAAGGAGAATGTTATCCCTTCGTTGCACAGTGGAGACATAGACAGTGGAAGGCGCTGCGCAACTAACGGGATTAAACCTTTGTATTTACGCTTTGGAAAGTCAATGAGTCTTGAGACGGCCCAAATTGGCATTTGACTGAGACATACCTACAGACGGCTCAAGTCACGGTACATTCCAAGGAGTGTGACTGGCGGAGAAGGATTCGCAGTGGAGTTTGACAGTTCAAACAGGATCCAGCTCGGAACATCAATGGGACGTACTCGGATAGCATAGATTGGATGGAGTTGATTATCTGCGATTTACTTGAGGGGAACGATTCAAAGGGAACGGTAAACTAGAAGGTTAGGTCGATATTGACTGAGAGGAGCTCATAGTACAGGTTTAACAACCTGGTTCGACGGATTTTGATGGGACGATAGTTAGAAATTGCACGGAATACCCTGGGAATGAGCATCTGGCAGGAACATAGTAGCAATTTGCGTTAACAACCGAAGCAAACAAGTACCACACGAGTCAAATGAATATCTTGAACACAACTGGATTCTTCAGGATGTTTATCAAAACGCTCAATCCTTCTTCCAAGAGCGTAGCAAATGAGTAAGTAGTAAAGTTCCCCTTCCGTCGATAGTAACAACGGGATAATCCGATTGCCGCCGTGAGGGTCGCCCTGTTGATTTAGGCGGGGGAAGAAGTTCTTTCAACAAGAATTCGTTCCTTCGGACTTCGATTGTGTTCCAACAAAAAAACTCCCGTTGATTCGGCTCAATACAAAACGTATCTCAGCATCTGCACTTTACGTACGTAACATTTTCGAATCAATTAGAGCTCTCAGACCAAACAAATAACGTGATGTCACGAAATCCTTCTCTCATTACCGAATATCGATTCCATCCTCACATGAGCTCTACGGCCTGCAAACTGGTCAGATAAGTAACTTTATAGTGCACTTTTATTCGCCTTACAATGTTCTGAGATTAACGTTTAGTGCAAGACATTTGTTGGTGGTGGAAAAGTGGGAAACATTTGATATTATGGGTCTTAAGGACTTAACATTATTTTAGACCGTATAACTTTCATATATGAAAGTCTAAAATAATGTTAAGTCCATAAAGTCTATAACATCAAACTTCCACCACGGGAATTGTCATTGGGTGAGAGGATGGCGCCATCGTAACGGAGACTCGTCAGTAGAGATGGGTATCGATGAACAAAACATCGATGTTTCGACATCGATGTATTTCTTCTAAAAAACATCGATGTCCAAAAAACATCGGAGAAAAAACATAGATGTTTTGATACATCGATAATATTGTTTCATTGTAGAAAAATTACACAAGTTAGAACATCAGACTCAATATAATATATTGAGTATATTATATTATAAGTATATTATACTTATAGAGTTAATATAGACAATAAAGACTTAAAATAATAATATGGGTAGGTACTTGATAATATAGAAAAAAATAGGTTAAACTTATAACATTATACATGTATATGTGTAAGAAGTCTTCATGCAAAAATAACAATTTTGACGCCAATTCGACGAATTGGAGGTTCGAGGTTGAAGATGATAAGAACGCAAATAACGCATTTCCCTCCGTATCCCTGTGATTCGATTCAAACAAATCGATGTTTCTTTAATCTGTATAGTACCTATTATTTTTATACAAGGATACTAAAAAACTGGATAATATAATAACCGGATAAAAAGATACTATAAAATAAGAATAACTATTTTAGGTATATATACAGGTAGCTATATATTATTTGTATTTAAACGACCAAAGAAAAATGAGACATTTTGAGAAAAAACATCGATGTCTGGTAAAAAACATCGATGTTGAAAAAACATCGAGAGTAAAACATCGATGAAAAAATCGATGTTTGGGAGAAAAACATCGATGTTTTTGAAACATCGATACCCATCTCTACTGGTCAGTTATGTGAACGCTAAAACATGTTCCATGTTAAAATTCATAATGACAGGACCTTTTGCAAGGGCGACCCTTTATTCATGTCTAACTTGACTGGACTACAAATGTATAGACGAATAAAGAATCGTTAACATGAGCGTAAATTCTGTAAATGATATTGAGAGATGACCCTGGCCAACAATAAAGGTGCTGTTTGGTTCAGAGGAGATGAGGGTTGGTAATTGGGGTTTTCAATGTGCTGAATCCAAATCTTAAACCCGTTTTTCGCTATCAGGTCTAGTCCCCTCTGCACCAAACAGCACCTTTTTTCGTTGGCGAGTGTAATAGTATTAAGTATTAAGTGGGTCGGATCTTATCTACCTGACCGCTTACTCCTAAAAGGATGACAAACAACCCGCCAACCTGTTCGGGCCTAAGCCGCGTAGGTACTCTCCGACAAACCGTCCTCGATGCTGTCACAGATTGCAATGTATACTTATTGACATAAAATCTACTTTGACAGGATCATGTGGTTATGAAACTCTTTGACCGATCTCGTCACAACATTTTCCTTTCTTTATCGGGTGTTTGTACATGAGTATAGTAGAGTTAGAAGTAGTTAGGTACCTCAATATGCCATTGATGAGCACGCAGATCGTAATCATTGACGTTGTTAAGATTTGATTGGCTAGTAGTGGAGTTAGTGGTCTATTATAAGTTTCAAACGATTTGTCACGTTTCGCACCAAACACATGTGACGCTAGAATCGTTTGAAGTTTACTGAACCAGAAACACTAACTCGGAAACGTCGATATGGGAAACACGTGCTGCTGAAGACGCGAGCAGCTGGAGGCCGGAACTGGAGCAATCAGTAACCCCAGCGCCATCACTGAGATGTTAGAGAAAACAGGTGGGACCGCTGGAAACCGGCCAAACCTTCAGCTCTTTGTCCTTATTATTAGCTCTTTGGAGGAGATAGCTCAATTTTTATTGGTTCCACGACGAGAAACGCCTCTCTCGATATGGAGCCAACAGCGGTTTTATAGACACCAATGAAAGAACTCTTTAGGGGTTTCTTAGAAAATTCCACAAATAACACAACACCACAAAATAAAAAAAGGTTCAAGATCCAAAATACTGACCTTGATATTTTTCGACGCTGAATCAGAATCCAATGTCCAAAAAGTGGTACACCCTTACAATTTGCGGTCAAAATCATCCCATAGGCTGCTTCTACCTACTACTCTCACGCTCTCGACTACTGCTAGCTTTCCCGGCTGACTAAGTGAACCTCCATAGGATTGGAAGTACTTTATGTAAACCTTGGTCATGAGGGTTATACTTCATCACAACCACTGCTAGTGACGTGGAAGAACTCATGATTGGGTCCGAACCTTGGGCTTATCTTTACTTACTCTCGTGCTCCTGCACTTGCACAATCAAATGATGAGTGCGAATGTGACTTTTATGTCTGCAGCGAGGGTCGACATATGTGAATTAGCCCCCATACAAACCAGAGGGTCCCATGTGCTTAGAAAGGCGAGTAACTTAGATAGAACCTGTACGACATTGTTACAGTCGCTGAACTAAGGGATAGTTATGACCGTAGGTGCAAATTTGAGGAATGTACGACTTTTTTGGACATTGGATTCAGATTTAGCGTCAAAAAACACATAGGGATATTTTTTGTGAGGCATTGTGATTGGATCCGTCGAAATACCAACTTTTTCTCAAGGGTTCAGCTTTTGGTCTATCAGGTGTCCGATCTTGACGGCATCATGCAAGACGTGATGAATAATAAATTAACTTAAAGTAATAGGAAAATCATCTCAATGTCTTTGAGCAAATCTTGCATTCAGAAATAAACTCACTATAAAGTATTGAACAGTGTGAATGAATCTCCACAGAAAGGAGAAACCATCGCGTAAGAATTTGCTGTATATCTCAAGTTGCTGAATATCAACCTAAAACGATTCGAGGCGGACGATATGGAGTCGAGATTGATGGAACCCCCGGTGTTGTCGAGTAGAGTAGGCAACTTTAGTCGGGAAAAGCCCCTTTCCTACCCCTATGGGAAACACGCAACCCTTTATGCGAACTCAATCGATAAAAACATCTTCTGTTTACGTGTTTCGGATAATGAACAATACCATTTTTCACTTTTGACTGCCTTGATCGCATTTTTTATCAGCCTTGGTTAATATTATTAGTTTATGTTTTCAAGCACAAATGTATTTCACATATCACGACAACATACGAGTGTGGGGGGTTTATTTGACCAAATATTGATTATTTATAATATAATATATGGGACACTCTCACCCTGAGGACCCAACTCTGACCACAAATCATAGCTATCTAGCTAAGTAATCAATTTTCTTGGATAGTAGGTACCCCCTCCCCTCATATCATGTCTGGTAATTCACTTAATAAATTCAGCGTCGTAATTTTCAAGACATATTTTCGATAATGCCAAACGCAACCTCTAATGAGACTTCAAAGAATTCGATGGATGATTTCGTTTCAATCCACATTTAATCATTTAGTATTTACTAATTGTCTTATAGACTGAAAGTGCACAAACAGGTATATTAGTGTAACGAGTAGGACGACTACAGACATACATATTAGCTATGTTACAGTCAAGTACCAACGTTATTTCCCGATTTGAAGTCCCTAGAGAGATGTATTCGGACCAGGGGTCAAAGTTTAGGACCAGGACCAGGCGTTTCGTGAGGTAGTTGCGCTATTGGATGTGCATAAAACTCGGTCCACGCAAGTGCACCCTCAGAGTTCGAGGACGGTGGAACGCTTTGGAGTATGCTGGCAAAGGTCGTGGGGATCAATCGACAAGATTGGGATCGAAAGCTGCCCTGGAGCAACAGGTCCCTGGCTAATAGAGCATCTGAGAATGCAGCCACTGTGGATTCCTTGTTCTTTCTGTGCATCTTCTGGTAGGCTCAGTACCTACCAGACCAAAATCTTAAGGTCTGACTATGCCCAAGCGTTACAGCACCAGCTTCAAGATGTCCACGACTCCGCGGGTGAGCATTTGCTCCGAGCGGCAGTTTCAGCTAAACGGCATTATGATGTCCATCAGGAATTGGAGTATGCCCTCAGCTGCAATCCCCTTGGGTGGGGCCCTGCAGAGTGCTCAAGCGGCTCTCTGGCGTTGTTTACCGGTTGTGCCTCCCAAAGGGTCGCAGAAAGGTAGTTCATGCTGACCTCTCACCTGATGAAGGGGGATGGTGTAGAGAATCCCTGAATCTACCAACACATGCTCCGATGTTCATCTTGAATCCGATGTTCATCTTGAAGTTTTGTGCTCTCAGATTATCATCATTTCGAAGTTGCACCACAATATTCGCCTGATTGTTGAATGCGATCATGTCCCCAAATTCGTTTACTTTTTACGGTGTTTCCATTACATTTTCTGCCTCCTGCTATTATTTCAACTATTTGTTACTGTGAGTTGCCCTCTCGTATCTTGGACTTAATATCAATTATAATTATCCACTTTGAGGTCACCAACGGAAGGAACGACCACACAGATATCAGGACCAAATCAGAGGTCTTGTAATTTTATGAAAGTAAGGGACACGTCCGGACGTGAGAAACGAAAGTCGGCTCATGACAAAAGAGAACAGTATGAAGTCATTAGGAGCAGATATCTCTGTGCAACTGTTATCTTCCGCGGACCAAGTTGGTTTCCGGAGCGTAGACTGTGCTCTGGGCCATCAAAAGCGCATTAAGCTCACGGCGGTATATCGGCCGGCTGTGGCACTACCGGTCAATGGTGTCAAATCGGTGAAGCGGACTAGTGAATCGTTTGACCGCTTCACTCGATTTAGCGTGACTCAGCTCGGCGGAAACTTAATATTGGATGATATAGGTAGACCGATCTAGAACGAACTTTAGAAGGCAATTTGTCAAGCCCCGAGAGTTTCCATGTAAAACTCATTCAGGTACAGAACTAGCCACAAGGTTGATGGAGCTAGTAAGTCGTTACACTTGGTGTTAGCCCAATAGGACAACAGTAAACTGCTACTCGTAAAAAAAAAAAAAAAAAAAAAACAACTCCCTCCCCTATTTGAATTAACGACTTGTTAACTACTAAGTACTCACTTGTTGTAAATCCAATTTTGAAATATCACCACTATTGTAACACGTAATATAATATATTATGGTCTATTATATCGCTAGCACCACACGGAAAGCGCCAATCTGGATTTTTTTTTAAATCATTTTCGTTCAAGTGCACTTTTGGATACCCCGAGTCGGGTACCTACTACTGAGTTGAACACACCATGCCATAGCCGACATACATAATTCTCAGTTGATGCCCGTAATTTGTTTAGCGTATCTGTAAATTTACTAATATTGGCGCAATCATGTAACTATATGTTCTATATTATTAAAATGTATTGGACAAGCTGCTGAATTTTGCAGTACCTGACACAAATCCCTACAGTACAGTACATTTTCATTATCTAGCATATTATTTAGTCATTATGAGTGTGATTGAGGCATGCACTTATGTTGTACTTATGAGCGTAAAAACAACGAAACTGAAGGGATATCTCAGACGAACTAGATAACAACATTCGTTTGTTCGGGTGTCAGTAACTGTTGAGAACAAACAAGGCGCTCTGAGAGACGGTGGCAGTTGTCCACCACTCAACCTTTTTGTCACCCGTCCAGTCAATCCTATCAATCCTATGTTTACTCCACCGATTTTTGTAGTTATTCCTAAACTTGGTCAGATGTATTACAGCCATCACAAGAATCGCGTATCACCATTTATCACAGCTATCACAATCATAAATCACAAGCGACAGGTTGCAGCGCGTTGAGGCTGCATAGAGAAGATGCTCGTAGGGTGATGAATGATATTTTTATCCATCCAGCATCATCCGCTGGTAGCCAAATCCTACCGTCATCTCACGGAGGAGGAAAGGAAGTAGAGAGCATTGAAATTGTCAGGAAAGGTCTAGCAACGGTAGAGACGCGGAGATCACTGTATGGATGGAAGTTGAATAATTACTCGTATTAAGTACCTATTCAGTATTGAACGATTGAACGAAGTATTCAGTCTACTGGACCGACTTATTGCACATGTGAGGATAAACGATGGTTCATAATAATCCAAATAATAAGATAATAAACCAAAAACATTATGTTAGGCCAATTACAGTTCCGTATAACTGATGGATTCCTAAACTGAGCTGAACTACAGGTTCAGAATATTAAAAATAGCATCCAACTCTCACGGAAAAATCGAAGCAGGAACAAGATTTTGATATTTTTCTTGGATGTAGTTTATTCAAACTCAACTAATAACCTGGCTATTTATAGCGTTCTTTATGAGAATCATCAAATCCAGGCTACATCTTAAGGTGCCTCAACCGATCTAAATGTATAGTTTGATGTTGGTGTTGTTCCAGCCGCATAGGCCTCTGTTGATGTTTACCTCCCCCTCCCACCACCACCTAGCCCTAAAAATAAATGGAGCCCAGCACTGCCTGCTGAAGTGGCAGTCCCGAGTAAGATAGCCCTTTGATTGGGACTTGAACGATAACACCCAACAACTCGGGGAGCTTGAAACAAAACAATTCTTGGGAACTGAGCCAGAAGGCACACGGAGAAGATGCTCGGTTCAAATTGTGGGTCGAGCAACGAACTATTATTACACAGCACGTCAATTACCACCAAGACAATGAAGGTAGAAAATCCATAGAGAGAGGTTTCATGAATTTATGAAGTTTACTATGTTAGAAGAAACTAAGGTGATTCCATCTCATTTCATCTTAATTCTGAGTATATTAACTGGAAGACTTCCAGTTAACTTAGTGTGTACGACAGATTTTTGATTTCTGCACACTTTTCTGCACTTTTCTTCACTACAACCCAGATTATGAAAGTGAAATGTATGAACATACTGATTGAGAGCTAAGTGATACGAGGATATTTACACACAAAGAGTTTTATCTGCTCACAAGGGCCTAAAGCTACAATAATTCGTGTTAAGAGAGCAGAATTGGTGAATGTTGAAGTCGGCAATGTAGGTCTTTCCCAGGGTAGACAAAACGTAACGACAATCGCGTCGTGCGGGACTCTCATTGAATGTCGGTGGCGGGCGCGGCGCACACCGCCTTGGACACAAAGCCTTTAACTGTGTCATTTTCTCTCTTCATTCTCTTCATTCTCTTCATTCTTCGCATCTTCTCGAAAGTAGGGAAACTGACAAAACGCCTTAACGACCAGGATGGTGACACATAGTGATTTAAATAAGAGTTGAGCAACCTATCAACATTTTGTGAGGACTTGAACTATTTCTTTTAATTTCAAACCAGGGCACTTTTCGAGTAGGGATGGCGATTGGTAATTAGGACCAATTGATTATTTTACAATAGATTTTTCGGGGCAGATTTTTATCGATTATCGATTATGTGTCAGTCATTAATTGGTTTAAAAAAACAAAATCGATGTTCAAATTTTTCTCATAATATGAGAATTAAGCCCAGTATCTCTATTTACGATCTAAGCTTACTACAATTTTCCTTGTTGACTATATTGACTATATTATAGTCAACAAGGAAAATTGTAGTAAGCTTAGATCGTAAATAGAGATACTGGGCTTAGTACTCTAGTACCTCTAATCCTAAATAACCTTGTAGGGTCGCAAGGACCCGGAGTCAATGATTTCAGAACCCATTTTTCAGAAATTGAATATCTTGCTCTTTAACTTAAGTTCTGTTAAATTATATTTAAAACTTCGTGAAAACAAAAAAAAAGTTGACTTCGTATCGACTCGAGGTGTTTATTTGAGTTCGAATGGACCCGCAAGAAGAGCAATTGTCGACTCAAATACTTCGTGAAAACGAAAAAAAAACCCGATCACCTAGCCAGCCAGCCCTCTGACGTCATAAGCTTGTGCGTCATAGGCTCTGACGTACTATTTGGCCTCCGGCTAGCCGTCTGACGTCATAGGCTCTTACGGCATAGGCTTTGATGTACTCGTTGGCCTCCTGCCAGCCGTCTGACGTCATACGCTCGTGCGTCATAGGTGCGTCTGACGTAGTGGCCCGCCTGTCGCTTGTGTTCTGAAGTGATGTGAGGGAAAGGGTGAATCAAGGAAACAAATTTTTCCCGTTTCAGTTTATGTGCCAAAGCAAAGACATGAAAATGTCAAAAGAATGTCAACTCCATCCTGTTGTTGATACAGTCGAGAATTAAATGCTTGTATACGAGTCTGCAACACATTGGGACATTTTATGTCTTTAAAGAAGTGATTCAAGAACCTTCGAACAATGCTACATCACCTACCCCAGTAGCGTAGTTGTTATACTTAATTGTAGGGTTCATCATAAATTATGAAGCTTGCACTCGTATAGACAATATAAATTATTGAGAATGATCACCTGTGTGTAAACAATTATTTAAACAATCACGCTCATACCGCAGCTTGTCGGCCACGCACTCCGCAGTGGTTAACGTAATATGGTTAGGTAAATCGAGAGCTATCCAACGAGTGGTGAACGATTTTTGTACGATGATAACTGGCGAAGATAAAGTTCCGTAGCAACGAATCGGCTGTAAGCGAAAATCATCAGAAATTTTCGTGACGATTTCGTGTAACGCTTTTGTGTAACGTTTTTCGAGTTATGTGCCTGAGTAAAGACATAAAATGTCAAAACCACCAGTCCACACCAGTCCCTGGACATGACTTCTGCATTTACAGGTCGATAGTGCTAAGCTGTTAGGAACTAATAATAATATTATTAAGTTTAAGTCAAGGAAGGACTATTATTTTCAACCTAACCTGCAAATTCTATGAAGGACGAAGGTCATACAGACAGACATTTTATGTCTGCGCGACTTCCACATTTTTTTGTTTTCTTCTGTATTGTTCTCATTTGTAGGACTGACTCTTCCTTTCCCACGGGCAGTATCCAATATTGGGGAATAATTCCCTTCGTACGTCAGGGTTCGCTCTATCGTCAAGAAATATTTCATTGTAATTACGCTACCGTTGTAATTTCACTGTAGCTATGTAACTATTCTTTTTATTTTGGAAATGAAGTTATGAAACAAATTTTTATTTTAAACCTTGGTTAAGATTTAAATGAGCTCAACTAAGCCTGTACAAAATTAGTGTTCAGCAAAATAAAGCAATTCAAACTATAAAACGGGGAAGCAATGAAAATAATCAACTAACTAAAGATTAGTCTAGGTAAGACTTATCCAAGTCTTATTGAAAGGATTGATTCAGAATGTCGTAAAGTGGATTTGAATAGAAAAAAAAAAAAAAACATGTGGGAACCATTGTAATAGCGTTTTCTCTTCAATTGGCTTGAAAGTTCGCTTTAAAAAATAGGGAACATTGTGGTGAGTGATCCACACAAGAATCTCTCCCACCCTTCGACACTTGCTACCATTCCAGGAGGCTAGAAATTCCGCTTTCACGCCAGAACAAGGTGCCCTTTCGTTCAGACTCATCCCCCAACCTTTTTTCATAACTCCCTCAGTTGGTGGTAGTGCGGAGACATTTAGGCCTTATCTCTCCCGCCCTCGAAAAGGGCACCTCCAACATGGGGCGTCTCGACAAAGGGCGGCTTCCGAGAGGGCGAACGAGCGATGATTTCATCGATATTTCCTTCCTCA